>VDFB02000017.1:213341844-213505525 GCA_007258455.2 Sequoia sempervirens
ATCCAAGAGGATTTGATCTAAGGTGGTTTGATCAAAACCTCTTCAATTGTAATCCTTTAAATGAATCTTTTTAAGGCTTAAATTATTATATTTTCTAAAAATATGTGATTTCAGCAAAAATCAACATGTCCCAAAAAGTGTAAACCACTATTGTGGGATCACCCTATATTTAAAAGTAATATTGTAACTTAGATAATATCCAAAAATTGAAGCTATGTAAGATTTAAAAAAATATATGGAAGAAGAGAGTATCAAAAAATATAATTAGAATCTAACAAGGAAGATCAATGGAAATCAAACAAGAGAAGATTGTTTATAGAGAAAAAAATAAGAGAATTACAATGAGTCACGAATATGTTCGAAACTTGGACACACTATGCAACCCAAACCCTTAGAGAAATATGAATGTAAAGATTCTATGATTATAATTGAATCAACGCATGATCTACCTAAACCCACATCCATTAGAATTGAACCTACTAGTATTTGTTAATCATAGGGATTCCAACCTCATGAATGACTAAGATGCCTCAATAAATAGTGTCAATATTAAATCTGATTTATACTAAAATAGAAGAGACAAGTAGGTCATTGTTAAAAATGTATACTTGGATAGAAATATAATTATCATGGTTATTATATTCAAGTAGAACTATCAATCATTTATTAATAAATTTAAGCCTAGTATTCTTTCTATTAGGATTATCTATTTAGATAGCTATCCCAAGATCAAGATGCATAAAAGAATTAAAAATAGAATATTAAGATGATAAAATAACAATAATCTATAAAAGGGATGTGATATGCATACAAGATATAATTTTCATATGAATATCAATGGGGTGAGTACATATAAGATAATTATACATATATTCAATGTAGGATGTAACGCCTCGCCACGCAACCCTAGGGGAAGTTGCAATTTACTACACAAATGAACTAATTTTTTATTTTTTTAAGAACAATTAATATACAAATAACATGCAAGTTCACTAACCATTTCCAACCAATCCCCTAAGGTTACGAGACTGAGTTACTTAAACCCAAACAAGAAACATGAATCAAAACCATAACATTTAGATACTTAACAATTTAAGTTCACATACATTCCATACATAATAATTTACATCAAAGAATATGAGATACCACTTGATTCCAATACTATAATTTACAACATGATTACAACACTCATTCCCCGAATGAGATAAATCCAATAAGCATTATTACATATTACAAATTCCACCTCAATAACAAATGAGAGGTAATAAAATACAAGATCAACTGAAATGAATAAAGCATGAAAAGATAAAGGAACCCGCGAGCTCTCCAACTAGAAATATCATCCACACGAACAAGAAGACAACCTAATAGATTAAGGTGCACGTTCCACCCAACCATGTGATACCTGAAGGCTCACCCCCCCGTGCTAGGAGATAGTAACAAGGAATCCAACACAAGTCCATCTACCTCAAGACACAAGCCAAACATAATTGAATTGAAACCACTACAACCACAAAACACTTAACACAAAGTTACAATGCTTCCAAAGAACAAGGTTCATGAACATCATTTGTACTCCACACAATATCTGACTGACTATTGACGTAGGTAGAGTGTCATACATAAATTTCCATGAGTTACCTTGGCTCATCTTCCTAGGCTACCGAACCCCCATCTTGGGTTTCCCTGGCTTGCCTCTACCGGCTGCCAGACCCTCATGCAAACTATGCATCTCGTCTCATCTCGAGCCTTAAAAAACACTTGATTCATGAGAGAGGCATTCATTATCTTTATTAGTGTAAAAATTCCCTATTAATTATTTTAAATTATCACTTGATTAAACCCTAGTTGAGATACCCTAGTGCCTCTTTGTGTGTCAAACCCCCACAAAGAGCCACTCTCCTATCGACAACACACATGGTACAAAACCACAATCCAAAGGGTAAACTTGATAAGAGGACCTCTCCAACCCAAGGAGGCAACATATAACAAAACCCACTCCAAACACTTGGAGGAATATGAAATATAAAGTCCACTCCTTCCAAAGGAGGCACAGACCACAAAACCACTCCTAAACTCAAGGAGGGCACAAACCATTCCTGTTCATGAAAACTGGGTACATTAACAGAATACCTCAAAATACACTACCCAAAGAAAAATTATAAATAGTTGACCTCGTAATACAATAACCCCTATCCCCTAGGAGCCTCTGGAAGACTCACATAACCAATGATTTAATTTCCTAACAAATGAAAAAGATCGAAAACATCATTTCAAAGCATTTTCGACAACTCAAAAAACTAGTGTTCGGGTTTCCTAAACCCAAGCCAAACATCAACATAGTGCATGTAACCAATTAAATAATTAACTTCATTTGCACATACCCACAAGTAATAAACTTCATTGTAGCATTAAGGAACTTAAAATGATAGTCTAATTTCATTTGCTCAATCATACTAAATGATAAAAAAATAAAAAAAAATCAATCTTTTTAAATAAAAGTGTTTGATTAAACATCAATTTCATTTCAACTATAATAATGAAATAACCCTTTTAACTTCCCTATTTTAAATATTTAAATTCTTTTATAATCCAACTAATTCGATTTAATCCCTAAGTAATTAACATAAATATATTATATATATATATTTCTTAAATATATATATAATACATTTTAAAATAATAAAATAAATTATTTATTTAAATTAAAGCATATTGTATATATAAATATAATATATTTATATATATATTATATATTTATAATATGTAAATATTATAAAATATAATATATATTATAAAATTATATATATATATATATATATTATAAATATATATATTATAAAATTATATATATATATTATAAAATTATATATATATATTATAAAATTATATATATATATATTATAAAATTATATATATATATATTATAAAATAATGTTAACAAATAATAATAAAAATGAATTTAAATAAAATTTAAATAATAATAAACAAAGGGTGAACCCTAAGGAAAGGCATGTAGGCCCTAGCCACCAGCGGCAACCTATGTGCTAAGCACACAGGACTCCTCCCTCATGGGCGGCGACCTGTGTTCTAAGCACACAGGACGCCTCCCTCATGGGCGGCGGCCTATGTTCTAAGCACACATTTCGCCTACCCCATGGGGCGCGGCCTGTGTGCGGAGCACACAGTCCACCTCCCCTGGGGCTAGGCGGCAGTGGGGCTGGCTCCCCTGCCTCCCCACCACCAACAAAAATAATATTTTATTTTATTTACATTTTTAAAAATAAACTAATAAAATCCCCACAAAATATAGATAGAGAAATTCACCTTGGCAAAAAGAACAGGGTTTATTTACTAGAAAATAAATATATATATATATGCAAGCACAGTATATATACATAAACCCAAAATCTCCATTTCCAACCAAATTGTGCAAATGCACAATCAAATTTTGTAATAAAATAACAAATTGGCAATGCAACAGTTGGGTTTAAATCTCAGTTTGAAATGCCAATATTTCTTTTGGTTTTCTTTCTATTTAACCATTGTTTGAATTCTTGTTTGATTTCAATTTCAAAATTTCAATAGAGTTTAAAAGTATAGAACCAATTGACATGGTTTTCTATTGAATTCAAACATCATTTCAAAGATTTCCAAATAGCCTAACACAGATTGAAACTCATTTCCAAAATGAAAGAAACAAAATAAAATCAAAGAGGGAACCTGGTTTTTCTCCAAAGCTTGAAGACTTTAACAATGGTGTTTTCAATTCCTCTTTTGAATCTAGCTCAAGCAAGAATTTCAGTCTCCTTCACAAATCCAAGCAAAGCCATAGCCGAAAACTCCTTCCGCAAATTGCAAATTGAAAATTATATGAAATTCTATTTACTAAAATGGAGTTTTTCCCCAAATTGGTCAAACCCCTAAAATATCCCCACCTAGTAAATTTATTGAAAAATTTGGAGGATATTTTCTTTTTTTTTTTAAATTAAAACAATTTTTCTTTCTAAATGATATTTCATGCATTTTGAAAATTTCATTTAAACAAAAGCATTACAAAGTTGCAAAGAATTCTAAAATTTTAAAAAGTGAAATTTAAAACACATTTTTATTTTTATTTTAATTTAATTCTAATTATCCAACATGGCTTCCATTTTTATTTAAAATTTGAATCCTAATATACAATAATGCCAAAACAACTATTTTATTTAATTTAACCCCATTAACCTAATTACTCAATAAATTAAATCTAATTTTATTAATTAAATCAAATTAATCAAAGGCATAAATAACATTTCAACTTTGCAACTAGATACAGTTAAACATCATTTTAACTACACCCGCCATTTAATAACCTTTATAATATGAAATTAAATAATTAACCAAGGAGGAAAGAACCAAATCACAACCGCTAAACCCGACGACAAACTATGACTAGGGTGACAACTTGGCATGGAAAACCTAGCTACTATCTCCCAATCAATTTTCGTTGGTCAATGGACATGCTCAGACCTATGAACCAGGTGGAGTCGTTGTCATGTACCTGTCAACCTATGAATAAAGAGTACATCAAACATGCATATATATATAATATGATCAAACACACTGTGAAGAGGAAATCTCAAAATTGTAGGGCACATGCAAGCAAGTGATACAATCCTATCCCCTTCACCAATACACAATTTACTAATTGACGATTATAACATCAATGATATGATCACAAGCATAAAACATCTTTAAATCAAATATCTACTAAATTAATCCAAAACATGCCATAAAGATAACATCTAGATAAAATACCATCACATCAAAATATAACATTCACATCACTTAATAGATAGCAGTCAAAAGTAACCAAGTTCCAAAGTCACAGCATAACAAAACAAATCATTACAAAGAAAACACTGCCGATCCAAACATCCAAAATGGAGGGCTGTTACATAGGATAAATTATAAATGCCCAAGGTAAAATTGACCTACAAGGTACTAGAAGGACATGAAAAGAAAATTATTAGGTAGTATATGTAATGTCCCTTTTCTAAAATTAGCCCTTCCAATTGATTCTCTAGAATAGAAAACCAGAATTTGTGAATGAAATTAAAAAAATGATTTTTTTAATTTTTAATAAATAGGGTTATTTTAGGAAATAAATTAATTAATATTTTATATTATCATTGAGGGTCCCAATTGTGGGAACCATTTGGTCAAGGTCTTATTTTTTCAAGATTTTGGATCTATTGATTGTAATAGAATAATAGACATTGGGGTGTTGGGTTAAGAGCATCTTCTAACATGAATTATTTCTAATGCATGCAAGATTCTCATGTGGGGCACTAGATTTTGGGTGCCCAAGTTGCCCCTAGAATAGGAACTACATATTAATATTATTTTTTTTGAATTTTCATTCATTCATGCATGTCTTCTCCCACAAGTTGTAACATTTCATTTCTTTTGAGGATGATAAACCAACAAAGGATAATCTCCATGGATGATAAACCAAGGAAATTGAGGCTAAAATATAGTATTTTTGAGGGTGTATAGGTATAGTTTCATCAAGATATTTTCAATGTTCTAGAAATATTTAGTTTGGAGCTTTGTTTCTAGTTGCATGTAGGTATTTTCTAGTGTAGAAGTGTGTTTTGGTTTTCAGTATAATTTTTTTGTAGGTTATATAAAATATCCTTGTATGTAATGTATTCCATCCTATAATTTATTGCCTATATTAGTGGAATTTTAGTTTTTTGTGTGGTGTTAGTTTCATACCAGTTTGGTGAATATTTTTGGCTTGTAGTTTTAAAGTTTTCCATTGTATTCTGATAAATCTATAACTTTTTATATGTTGTATATACTATAAAATTGATGTAATTTCATGATATTATCATAAACAAAGAATCATATGATAGTTGTGCACTTTCTTTTCTTGAATTCACACATTTTGGTGAAGTTAAATTTATACCCGATCTTCTCTTATTTGAAAAAAAAATCATCATAAATTCAAATAATTTAATAGGGGATATTATAGTGGTATTAAAGCCGTGATATTTCCAACCTAATGATTTACCATATTTATGTAGCCAAGTGATATGGAAAAGAGGTATTTATAGAGGAAGAAGAATAAAGAGTTTGCTACAAACCCTCATTCAAAAAAATAAAAAATAAAATTAAAATTAAAAAAAGTAAAGTTGAAAGTCTTAAGAACAAAGAAATGTCCAATGAAAATGAAATTCATAAGAAAATACTTTAGAATATACAGAGATGATGAGATTACAAAAGAAAAACTTCAAAATTTGATAACACCCAAAGGAAAAAGGAGCACCTTAGAATTTCAACAAAGCATCTCCAAACCATCCAAATTTGTTTTCCTATGTGAAGGTGATCCTACTATAAATATACTCCCTTCCAACCCTATATTGGGCAAGAGAGTTAGCATCCATTAGAGATACTTATGATAATCAAGGTGAAGGTTTTAGGAATGTTGTTTCCTTCAATGAGCATTCCAATCAAATGCAGAACATGATGGCCATAAATAGTAATAGAAATCATTCATATTCTAGCTTAAAAGATTTCAAGAGAAAAATCAATAAGCTTTCAGCCCCTACCTTTGATGGCATGGACAAAATATTAGATAGATCCTAGCTAGAAAAGTTATAGACTTATTTCACCCTTAGTCCTATGAAGGGGAAAGATGCCATACAGTTTTCCACTTTGCATCTTGAGGGAGTTGTGTATGACTGGTGGTATTATGGTATGACCACTCAAGGTCATAGTTAATTAAACTCTTTTGATGATTTCAATCAATGGTTGCAAGCTATATTTGAGCTCAAGGATAGAGAAGAATATTTTAAGTAGTTGTCTAGTTTAAAGTAAACACATTCTATTAATGAGTTTGTAGAAAAATTTCAAAACATTTCTATTTTGTTGCCTAGAATGTTTGAAAAGAGGACCATATACCTCTTCCATGAGGGATTTGAAGAACTTTTCAAGGGTTTATTCAAGGATTTTTTACCCACTTCTTTGCAGGAAGCAATCAGAAGGTGCTTACAACTAGAGGTATCTATGCCTAAGAAAGCAATTTTCCATCAGTCTAAATAGTAATGCCCCTAATTTTATGCTACAAAAACCCAACGCATTTTTTTTAAAACCTATTAACACTCTTAAGTGTTTAAGTGTTTAAGGCATTATGATAAACACGATAAAAATAAAAATAAAAATAAATTATAATAATACTATTATGTCACTCAAAAATCCAAATATTCCAATTGGATACTAGTCTCGCCTTTTAATTTCATGTTTAGTACTACTCCATACCAACATTTTATTATTATATATGTTTTTTCCACTTTACAATTTTATATTATCATTAACCACAATTCAAACATAAATCACCAACATATAACTCTTTAAAGGTGACCACCATATTGTCCTTTAAATCACCAATTTAATGATTTTTAATATTATAAATTATCTCATATAAACATTATAACTAAATCAATAAGCTTATAATGTTGATCAAACATTATAACTATTAAATCGTGACCACTATCAAGAAAATAAATTCACCTTTAACAACAATTTTATTTATTTATTTATTTATTAAATTTAAATTTACCTTACTAAAATTACTTCCATCTAAATAAAAATAATAGCTTCAAACAACTAACCATTAAATCATTACCACTATCAAGAAAAATAAATTCACCTTTAATAACAATTTTATTTTATTTTTTTAATTTCAATTTATCTTACTAAAATTACTTCCATCTAAATAAAAATAATAGCTTCAAACAACTAACCCATAAACAATAATAATTAAAATACTCATATGCTAATGATAACATTAATATCTTCAATTTGATATAATTATAATAAACCATCACTTATATATATATATATATATATATATTATAATTCCTCTTACACAAGCCCACTTATTAAATTATGAATGATATTTATAAACTCTAAAATGATTTAAATTTCCTTCTATCCACATTAAATTACAATTTTATTTTCCTTTCTTTTATCATATAGAGTTCTACATTAAATTAAAAAAACTCACTTCTTACAGGGGTTAAAATTATTGACCCATTTTTTTTAAATAATACTAACATCAATGATAATATTATTGTCCTATCAACATAATATCATAATGGTTATTAATCAATTTTTTTATTCTTCTTTCTAGTATTCCATATTAATTATATACACTAATTAATATTTCCACAAAAATATTAACTAGCAATCGCACCTTTTTGTGCAATTTGGTACGCCGAAGAGGTATGGAAGGTTAATTAGGGAGAAAATGATATCAAATGGTTGGTCATTTAAAAATTGATTTTGTTGAAATATTATTTTTAATATTTTTATTACTATTTTTATCAATATTATATTATTAATATTATACTTAGTAAATTATTATTAATACTATACTTAGTAAATTATATTTATTCTTTATATTATATTATTAATAAAATATTATTAATTTTATTATTAAATTATTATATTATTGTTTTATTATAATTTTTAAATTATAATATACTAATATTTAATATATCATATGTTATTATATTATATTTATATTAATATTTATTATATATTTTCACACCACATAGAACCATCAAAATTTAAAAGCTACTTTAACAAGTTCAAAAACACAAGACTCCATTTCCATATTTCATAATGAAAGTACATCCAAGATGTGCTTCAATAGCCTTTGATCCATCAATTTTTTAAAATTATGTATTATTATCATTTTAATGAACTTATTGAGTAAAAAATACACGAGACTCAAGATTTTAGACCACCAATTAAACATCTTTGTTTATTGAGTACTACATTAAGACATTTAACATCAATGATAACTTGTAGGGATTCTATTTTTCAAGCTATAAAAACAAGCCTTATTGTTGGCTGTCAAAATGGGTAGCTGTTTTAAATTTAAAATGGGTAGTTGTTTTAAATTTATGTTTGGAGGAGAAGAAACAATCTAAATAGTAAAATACAGTCAGGCTCTTGTCACTCTGCCTTATCTTGAGAGGACAGATATTATCTTTCAGACTTCCTATTAAACATTGAATAATAAAATTGGATTCTGTTGTAATCAAGGAGTTCTAAAGCAAGTAATAAGTGATTTTTAAAGAAAGTGACTTGGCTTGGCATGGCTGGAATTTTTCATCATAGTCAGATTTCCATAACGAATCCAACATATAATGAATCTCTATGTGTCCTTTGTCCAAAAGCATCAAGAAGCTTGAAGATAAAGATTTATTAAAAACAATGGTATGTAGCTTAGCAGAATACTGTGGGTTGTTGTAGTGAAAATCTAGGTAGTATAGTCTTAGGAGTAAACATAAGTCGGTGGAGCCTTCGTATATTGAACACTAATGTCAAACAGTATTAAGAAGATGTTTGAAATACTTGTTGAACATTTCTCATAGTTTTGTGAACTCAGCAGTGAGTACAAGAAGTCAGAGATCATGGGTTCTTTGGTGCCAAGGTGGGATTCTCCTAGGTTTGGTAAAGTATATATTCAACACTTATTTGTTTGGCACTTGAATTTAAAAAAAAAAATTCTTCAACATAAGGATTCAACACAACTTCCTACGTTAGAGAAAATTTTAGGTGCTCTTTCCAATTCCTAAATGATGATAAACAAATTAAGACTTAAAAAGGAAGTGGAGAGATTAATGTCACACACCTGACTTTAGACCCCTCACAAGGATTTCTCCAATTTTAATGATACACTAAAGGCAATTTCTGGCACCAAAGACCAAGTGCAATATAGAATTACTTGATTTGTTGAAACCTGAACAGCACATGATAGATTAAGAGTGAATTTTTGGACTCAACTCACATCACTTAACACAAACTCTAATAGCATTCATGTCTACATGCGTATTCAGTAGAAAACTGCTATTGCTTCAAAGTATTATGCTTCACTAAAATGACCATCACTTCTATCTAAATATCGAGTTCTTTATTTGTCTTATTCTAGCTCTTATCCTTGCATCTTCTTTTCTTTTCCACTTTTCAAATAATGGATTGCTAGTCAAACCACTCGGTAGTAAAGGCATTCTCAGAAACATCGTCCAGCTCAATACAAGTGGAAATTTTCATCTATATCTACCTGAGTATTCAATAGAAAATTGCTATTGATTCAAAGTATTATGCTTCATTACAATGACTTTCACTTTTATCTAAATATTGAGTTCTCTATTCATCCTATTCTGGCTTTTATCCTTGCATTTGCTTTTGTTGGTAAGAATTTTCTCACACTAAATCATTGCACCCTCGTTGGGCTCCCTCACATGATACCTAATTCTTGAAAAAAATTACAGTTGGGCAATGCATCCAATTTTCTGCCTTCATCTTTTGAACCCATACATACCACATATGCTTGAGCCTTACATTTTCATAGTGTCATTGGTAAGGCATTTCATCAAACATTTTTGCAACAATTTTTTCTAGAAGAGTTTCCACTTGTTTTGAAAGAGTTGTGTGAATAATTTTCAGAGCAATAGTTTCCTAGTGTCATACATGATCAATAACATTATTATTATAAAATATTAAGACTGAATACAGTGGAAAATAATTTCTTTTCTAGATATTGATATTGCTGATACAAATTGCATTATACAAGAAATTGTGGACAGTAAATAAGATTTCAGTTTTAGCACTCGGAAATTACTAAATAATATTTGTTGACCTGTAAGAGATCAAAACTCTTGTAGTAGCTCCCCAAATTTTTGTATAGAACAATTTTTAGAGTAAATAATAGCTCCTACTATTCGTTCGACCTCCTCAGGTAGTGAAAAATAATGCAAGTCCTCCAATTATCCTTCTTAATTTGAATAAATACCATAGGGTATAGGTGTGTTAAGCTTTCTGAGTGCAATAAGTAAGGAAAACATAATATGTAATCAAGAAAATGATAGAGGAATTCATATAACACATAACAAAATACCATGTTTTACATTCTAATCTGAAGGAAGCACATAGATAGTGCTGCTACAGGTAGGGACCTATACAAATTATTCTGTTGAGATACTATTCCACTTTTTTCCTCATAGATCTTTGATTCTTTAAAACCATTTGCATTAATCCAATAACAGATCATACAAGTATTTTATGGCATAAATACCTTAAGTAATTAAATAGTAAGGAGTTCTTGTAAATAACCAACCATTTGCCTCTTGCTACAAAAGAGAACACATTATTGATATTATCGAGACAGTAGATAGATTTTCAATACATAATCAACAATAAAAGCATCTTTGTTTTCTAATTGGCATATCCATCATCCAATAACAGATCGTACAAGTATTTAATGGCATCAATACAATATGTAATTAAATGAACAGCTGTGTCAATATAGTTAATAAGGCTGAGATTCTTTCAAGAACAAGATAGATTAAATTACGAGAAAATTTATTTGACATAACTAATTTGTTGATGATTTGGTATGCACTAAGAAAAAAGTTTAGTATTCTCCAAAAACAAAGGACTTGGAAAAATCTAGAAACAAAACAATATTCTAGGTAAATTGCCATCAGTTGACTCCATCTGAGAAATAAATATAATCAGTAGAAGGATTATCTACTGTTTTTGCAGGAACTTGTTTCCCAATCTCACAAAAAAATAACCTGAAACATCTACCACAATTCAAGCTGTAGAGGATTATAGTAGATGTAATGCCCCGTCATAATAACCTAAGGAATGTTGCAATTGTGTATAATAGTGGAATAATTTTTTATTTTTTTAAAGTATAATTATTAAGTTAATTAGTTGCATACATTCATTAAGCTATGCGATGTTACACTACTTTGAGTTTCCATAGATGACTTTAGTATTTCGCATTGCACATATTTAATTAATCATTAAAACATTAAAGGTATACATTGCATAACATTTGAAATACCATTCAAGATAACATAAAGTTCAAATATGTTTCCTTACATTGCATTTGATAAAATAATACAATACTCATTCATCTGATGAGGTAGATCAAATAATAGTTACAATTACAATTTACAAATTTTCACCTCATAAACAATTGAGGGATGTTACAATACAATATTTACAATAATGCAATAAAAAAGTACATATGTATCCAAGTACGAGCTCTCCATCCATGAAGCTCTCGTTGCCATGATCATAAACTAGGGACCCAATGGAGTTAGGTGCACGTTCCACCCAACCATGTGGTACCCATAGGTCCACCCCCCATGCTAGGAGATAGTAATATGGTTACCTAGACATAATCTACTAACCCTAGACACAAATACATAACTAACTGATGGTTACATTACTTCCAGATTTAGACAACTGAATGTACTACATACACAAGGTAGACTGTTATTTTAGGTGGAGTGTCATCACAATATTGCAAAGGTTACCCTAGTGTTTCTTCCTAGGTTCTAGCCCCCAACATGGGTTACCCTGGTAACCTCTTACGAAACCTGGACCCATTGCAAATCATTGCAGAATTGAATGTCTTTTGAAGAAACAAGACACTGATTTTCCATTCGAGGCCTTCTCATCTTATACTCAAGACTGAACTAGCTTAAGAGTCATTAAGTGAGGCATAAACTTCTTGTTAAAGATTTTAATTCTAACTACTATGTTGTTTAGTTATCACTGATTTACTAACTCTTTGTAAGTTACCTTGACACCACTTTGTGTGTTGGCCCTTACACAGAGCCACTCCCCTAAACATAACATAAAAATTCTAAGTTTTCTAACTAGGGTAGACGGAGTGCACAAAAATCAACAATATTACCAGATATACCACAATGGACATCACATCATGTTCATAAAATTTAGGTATTTATTTTTCAAACAAACCTAGTGCACTACCCTAGATAGTTCAAGCATACAAAACCATTGTAAATTTTAATTCCCTTGAAAAGACTACAACTGGAAGACTTAATAACACATAAAAATCCCCATTTACCCAATAAAAGAAAACACAATTTTGAAATAGCAAATCAGGAATTATAAATGTCTAGTTTTTAGATTTACTAAATCTAATCAAACAATAATATATGCATGAAATTAATCTACTAAAACATAATTTCATTCTTCAATCATCATGAAAATTAGATCTAACATTAAACTCCAGTTCCACATACATGCATTTTAAAATCTCCCTTCTTAATGCATATCATTATAAAAATAATAACTAATCTTAGTTTTCTTTACTAATTATCAATATTTATTACATTTAAAAAAACATGCAATTAAATATTATAATTAAATATCTATTATTATTAAACAGATATTCTCCATCATTAAATTTAACTTATATTCCCACAAAAAAATACACATTATAACTTATATATTATAATTTTCCAAATAAGAATTACATTCTCTTAACTTAAAACACAAATTATAAATTTATATAATATATTATATAACTATATATATATTACATATATACATATACTTAAATAATATACATTATATATGAATTATCTTTGAATATTATAAATATAAGTTTAAAAATAAATTTAATATTAATTAAAATGAAACTAATTTAAAGTTTCATATAAAAAAAAAAATCATTAAGGCAGGGGTCGGCTGCCTTACACAGCCGAACCCCAAGTTGGGGTGCGGCTGTGCAGGTAGCGTCGGTGCTACATGTGAAGGCAGCGCTGGGCGCTGCCCTCACAGCCGACTTCCCTTTGGGGAAGGGTTGTGGGGGTAGCCCCCCTGTGCATCCCCTATTAACACATTTTTTTTAAGAAAACAAAATTTTCGTAATTTAAAATTCACGCGATTTTCTAAATATCCGCATACGGATTTTTCCTTTTTAGATTAAATTTCAAGAACAGTATTCAAAATACAGTTCATATGTATATATATTTTATATGTATATATGTATGTATAAAATTTATATACATATATAAATATATATATAATTAAAACACAATTTACACAGTAAATAAATTACTGGAATCAGATAATTTCTTTCAATAAAATTTTCTACAAAAAATTGAGAAATTTATCAATAAACACAATTTTTTTTATATAATTCCAATTCAATTACAGAAGGTTTCTTTGATTTTCCATAATAGAAAATTTCCTTCTCAAATTTTAATACAAACTGCTTCCTATAGGCAACTTTCAACAGAGAAATAACAAAGCCTATAGAAATTTTTAACAGAGAAATAACTATTTTCTCTACAGATTATTTACCGAGAAGAACAGGAAATTTAATACTAAAGAAAAATTCTTTTCAGAGACATTCTTTTCAAGAGAAAACAAATTAAACAAATAAAAACAAGGGAAATACCTATAACTTGAAAATTGCTTGTAGAAAAGAGAGCCCCTGTTGCCTTAGCGTACAATCCTCCAAAGCTTCTCCAAAAAAACCCCAAATCCATAGGAAAGTTATAACAAAATACAAATAACTCCCCACCAAAAGGATCTTCCACAAATATACCACCAAAACAGAGGAAGTAACAACTTCTTTAAAATTGATTTTTACACAGCAAATTATTTTTTATTTCCTGTGAAGAAAACTAATAACCTTTCTATTTTTCCAGATCCTAGATAATATATGTGAACAACCTTAACCAAAAATCATAAATGCACTGGCACACTTGTCGAGAAGTACAAAATATCTTCTCAACAACTTCTCAGCAATCTTGCCTTTCAAGATTTGCATGATTTAATTAATTTATTTAATTTTTCCATTTCCAAATACTATTTAAATTTCAATTTAAAATGTCATTTTCACAAAAATATTTAATTTAAATAAAATCTATTCACACACAATTTAAAACAATTTAATTTAATTTATTTATTTATTTAATTAAATAAATTTAATCTTTTAAGATCAAACCATTTAACCAAACAAACTAATTAATTAATTAATTAACATGCAAAACTAATTTCTTCAACATTTAAAAATTAATTTAAATAACAGTAAATTAAAACATTATAAACTATTATTAAAATTGACATTTTTCCTTTCAAGCAATTAAACCAAACAGAAAAATACAAGACAACCTATGACTCTGAACTAAAACAGACAATGTACTATGACCGGGTTATAGACTAGACTAGGATGAACCAAACTACTACATTCCAATCAACATATCCATTGAGTCTTGACATGCTCAAACCTAAGTAACCAGGTGGAGTCGGTGTCATGTACCTACAATCCTGCAACCAAGCAAATGACATGCATTTATATATATATATATATATATATAAAAACCATTGAACAGGCACACCATGCGGAGAAAATCACGGATATCATAAGGCACTCGCAAGCAAGTGATGTGATTCCGTTCTCCACACCAATACACGTCACAACAGACTGACGAATTAAATAACAGTTAGTCCATCATAAACATATACATAGCAATAATCATCTGAAGGAAAAACATCTACGCTATATCAAAGCATGTCAGAAATCAAATATCGCAAAACCATGTATCATCATGTCACAGAGTAAATCCACTATCGCTCAAAACCAGCGATCCAAAATATCCAATCAAAGTACCATAGTCTAACAGTGTGAAAACATACAGCAGAAAACATAAGCATAAATGGAGGGGTACTACAGTAGACATATTTGGAGAAACTAACCTTGTAGATATGTGCAAAATGAGTGTTTGTTCAAGAGTTTATTTCAGACAATGACAATAGGCGTTGCTCCTCTTTCTTCTAGCATGCTACATATGGACTCTATGTCATTCGTGCATATCTTTGGAATGTGAAGGTTGGTTTGATGCGGAAGTCTAATAGTGCACAATCTCTAGAAATAGTTGTGAATGTAAGGCCTTGCTGGTCTACATTGCCGATGTCGATAGTTACCTTATCTAGTGTAAGCCCTTGTGATTTGTGGATTGTTATAGCCCATGTCATTTTTAGGGGGATTTGACGATGGAGCCCACGACTCATAGGGGGTATAGGGACATATTTTGGATTATTAACATCCCAAGCTGGACCTATGTAATTTTTGAAGTCAACTACAACAAACAATGGAAGTGAAGGCGGTTTTTCATCATCCTTGTGTACTATAGCTTGGACTTTCCCAAGTGCACCATTGACAAGGCCTGTTTGACCCATGAATTTGAACATAACATTACCTCTTGTTGGACACACAGAAGGACTTTTGATTGTAGTTGTTCTTCATCAAGATCAGAGCATGGTGACCCTTGTAGTTGCTCTGCAGTTGACAAGGCAATAGGTGTTGCCAAATATAATAACATTTGATGGTTATGAAGTGAAACCATTTCATTTGTTGAGAAAAGGTGTGTTAATGATATGAATTCTACCTGCTCTATTGAGGCCACTGAAGAGCTTGAGCACAACATAAGAACTTGTCAATCTTCCATTGTAGGCTTTGCATTTTTCAAATTGGAGAGGATAATACGAAAGATAACTTGTGTTGGTTCCTAACCAATTTAATGAAATATTTTTCTTAGTGTTACAACTATGGTGAAGTTGCACCATAGAGAACCCCCGTATGAAGTTGAGGCATACATAGGAATGTCCTTAACTAGTGGAAGTTGGCCAAGGTCACCAAAGAGCATGATAGATCGGCCTCTGAACAAGAATTGGTTGTTGCTAGGGAATGCTTCACGTAGTCTCATGTCAATACTTTGAATTAACTTAGGACCAATGAAGCTCATCTCATCTATTAATATGTAGCGAATGTAGTGCATTCTTTCTTGGAAGCTTGCTAGTGTTTGGCCTTCTAGCGAGGTAATATCTTTGATAGGGATATGTAGGGTTGAGTGGATAGTTGATGCTTGGATGTTGAATGCTACTACGCCTGTAGGTGCAAGAAGTAGTAATGGTGATGGGCCATTTTGGGATGAATTTTTCCTAGTAGATTGGATGGCTTTTATTAGGTGTGATTTACCTATTCCAACAGTTCCTTGAACAATCATTTTAAAAGGATTTTTGAAAGTACCTATATTTAGATGCATGAAGACTATATCAAATGCTTTTTGTTGTTCGACAAAGAGGTCATAATGGGTAGGGGGACTAGAAAGATAGGGTACTTCAAATGTTGGATGATTGGATTGTATGTAGGTAGTAGCGTAGTCTTTTTGGTGCGGATTGAGTTGGGAAGAACCCCAATAATGGTGCAAGTCAATGTCACAGTGACCAAGCATATCTAGTTCATCAAAGTGGAAAGGAAGGCTTGGGTATAGACTTGATAGTACTTGCCATTCAGATGGATTGTTATCATGCATTTTTTCTTCTTCACTAGAAGAGGATGTAGAATCAGTTGCTTCAAAAGGCTCTAATGGTGTGTGAAGCACATGCCAAGGATGATAATTGGATGCAAAACTCTCCCACTATTCTACAATAGGAGTGGATGACAAAGTGAATTCATTGTGAATGTTGCAGAATGGTTTGTACAATAGTAGCTCACTCCAACGAAATTCTTCATAGTGGTTGCTATCTCTTGTAGGGATGGAGGTGAAATGTGGGGAGACATGAACAATGGCTTTAGTGGGCTGCTCTTTCCATTGGAAGTGCTTTTGAGAAGCCTTGTAGGTCCACTTTCGGTGACCTCAAAAAGTGACATAGCCTCTAAATGTATTGGATAAGCCATGTAAGCATCAATGGTATTTGGGGAGGTAGTGGTTGAATCAAATGAGAGGCACACTCGCTGGAAGTTTTTTTGGTTCACATTTAAAGAGGCAAAAGTTCGGCTTGATAGGATGAGTGGAAGTTTAAGTAGAAGGTGGAAAGTTTCTTGGGCTCCAATATCATGATTGACCAGTGTATCAGCAAGCATTTTTTTGAAAGTTGTTGGGGCAAGCTTGTCAGTGTCTATATTGGTTGAAATATGAGATAACATTGCATGGTATGTCTCTGACTTTTTTTTAGCTTTTGTTGCATATTTTGCAATACACTTGAGGATTGCATGGATAGAGATAATAGGTTGGTAATCAATGTTATCTCTCCAAATGGAGAGGATGGAAGGGTTGTGTAGGTTTAAGCAGTCGTCATTGTGAGTAGTGGTGAATTTTGGCTGGCCAGCTTCATCAATTTGAAGGGTTGAAAGTTCTTGAATGGCCCAAGCATCTTTGTATTAGCAGTATAGCATTTGGCCTTTTTTCCTAAGGCATGTTTGCAATGTACATTTAGTATGACATTGAACACAATTGACCAGTTTAGTGTAGTCAATGATAGGGTCAGATTGCAAAATCATTGTACTATCCATTAAACATGGGTCATCCCCAAGAGATTGATGAATTTTCTAGTTCCTTAAAGCATTGCTCAAGGGTTCCATATAGAGACATTCCTTTCAATGTATTGAATGGAATTTTGTACCGATTGAAGGTTATTCCATTATAGTTTCTCAATATAAAGTGCTTCTGCTAGCCAAAGGAAACCATGAATATGTGCAGAGCCTTTGTGTTGCCATTCATACCTGGTAGATTCTTTGTTTAGAAAGTGTTTTAATGGTATCCATAGGAAATGAATGAGGGTGGGAAAATAATACCTATACTAGTAGTCAGTTGCTCCAAGTAGTTTTTCCAAAACCTCTTGATGAAATGCAGTGAACCAATGGTGCATATATTGGGCAGCAAGGTGTGGATTTTGAACAATGTTTTGTACCCTCCATTTATAAGCAGCTTGCATATTTGAAGGTGTAGTTGATGGCATGATCTTGTACAGGTCTGGCCATTTTGTATCAGCTGCACTGAGTGTGAAGAATAGCAATGGGCAACCAACTTGGATAACCATATCAGAGAGCTTTGCTCTACAACAGTTCCAAAAAGGACGTGTTCCACGAATTGATGATTTGAAGCACATGAGTTGTTCAACAAGTTTTTCACCTGGAAGGTCCTTCAATTGCTGACGAAGATTGGAAATAGTTGTTGGTAAGCATGTATCGATGTGCTTATGGACAATTACAGATGTCGTGGCTTGGTTGTGATGGCGCATAATAATATTGAGTATGAAGTACCTGAAGCAAGGGTGTTGGCCAACCCTATTATCAAAGTACCTGAGCAAGTGGAGAGCATATTCATGTAATTTAACTTCTTGCATGTGTTGTTGTTTGAAATTAGCTATGCCTTTTGGAAACAAAGTGGGGAAAGCCATAACAAACAATCCTTCAGTGGTCTACTCATTGATGGGAGATGGTGAAATGGGTGGCCAATCCATAGATAAGGTTGGCCGACCTTGACCTAGTTGCAGTATAGAACACAATTCTTCAACTTTTGTACGTATTGGTGGAAGATTAGCTACAAAGGAAATCGAGTGGTGAAGGTTTTCTTTAGAAGGGTCGAAGGTTGTAGCATCTAAATGCACAAAGGTTGTAGTTGTTGGGCTAGTAATTGTGGTTGTTGCAGGCAAGAGGTCGGTAATGCTAGTGGAAGCAATTGGTAGGAATGCTAATGAAACCTCATCTAAGTGCACATTTTGGTAGTATGGGTCGTGTGTGGTTTTATAAAGCAGTGCATCATAAACACATCCTCTACTCACAAATAAGCTATAATCTTGTTGGTCAATGTTTTTCCTATTAACTAATAGGATGTCTAATTCATCTATACGTCTAGGAAAGTTTGTAGCAATCATAGAAATATCTTGAGGAAAGGAAATAGTGTGGCCAATATATTTTAGCTGGCCTCCCTTTGCATAGGTTACTTGAAGGATAGGGCTAACCCTAGATATTAGCATTTCTTCAACTTGACTGAGTTTTTTTAAACATAGAGGTTGCTCAGCAGGGTCCATATTATTTCATGTTGAGAAGCGATGGCCATTTTTTTTAGTTGCACATCTGTAACAAGTAGAAAGTCCATTTAACTATTTTTATTTTTATACCTGGATATTGTTCCATGCAGACTAGACAAGTTGAAATTTGTGCAAGTTTGTCTAGCGTAGAACAAAAATAATTTCTTGCTGCAAAAAAGGTTTGAGGAAAGATTGGAGGCGGATGGAGTTGTGCAGGGTAAGCGGAGGAGGGTAGTGTAGATGTGGAGGCGCTAGCAAAGGATTTTTGTGTGATTTCACGTCTTCTTCTATTGACGATGTCTTTTCATGCATGGTAGCGGTCTCATTGTTGCTAGTTACGATGGGCTCACTTAACTTGCAACTTGAATTTTTGAAATCCATATTGTATTTTTTGTGTGTTTACATAAAAGGTTCAACATTAAGTAATATAATTTAACTAGGAATCTTACAAAATCACAAGATTGTATGCCATTGAAAGTTTACATAGAAGGTACAACATTGATGGGGATAACATCATTAAAGCTTGGAGTAATATATGTTCTAAAAATGGGAAAGTAAAATAATTAGTTTAGTTGTGTAAACTAAATACATCGAGTAGACAGCAATAACATTGATTGGAAGTGTACATTTAACTTCAATCATGTCCAATGCAGTTGGAATAATGCTAAAATATTTGGAAGTATAATTCTTCACAAAAGGAACTGAATAATTTTTGTTCTTCATATATTGCAAGTAGATGTGTGATTAAATGTGTAAAGGCGTGAGAGTAAATTCTATGGATATTATGAAGTAGAGTGGTTTGCAATTAGCCAAATGGAAATATATATATGTTTTCTATAATTGTTTGTCGAGCTTACAAATATGCACAATTGCACATGACATGACAAGTGTACTTGAATAGCCTATAATAGAAAAGCTAACCATGTTTAATAGCTTTGGTAACAATGACTTGTGTTTCATTCCCATCAAAAGTATTTGATTGGATGGTAAGTGCCATGAAGAAATCACAATTGACAACTGTGTGTAGAATTTTGCTTGCTACATTAGGTTCTGCTAGTAGGAGTTGGAAGTCTTTTGCGCAAACTCCTAATAACGCTATTGCTGGTTTATCAAATGCAATAACATCAAGAAGATGGCATGTATTATCTTGCAAGTCCATCTTTAGCATGTAGGTTAAATCACATGTAGCAATCTCTGCAAAACACTTGGGGCATTTAATGCACCTGGAGTAATCTAAACAATCTTTTTCTTATACTTTTTTATTTCCACCATGCGAGGGCATGACATGTAGTAGAAGTTGTCTAAGTGGAGCTTTGTGATAGTGGCCCTTACAGAAACATTTTGTTTTTCAAGAGAATTTGGTTTTGCAATACTTGAAATAGGAATTGGGTTTTCAAATTTCTGAGTCGATAGCTGGTTCTTTGAGAGGGAAAGACAAGGTTGGGCAATCCCTGTAGTGGCATACCAAGTCTGTAATGTTGAGGCTTCAATCAAGTTGGGATTGATTAGAATGATTGTTGGAAAGATAGTATCTATAGACTTTTCAGACCATGTGGTTATACAACCACTTTTAATCAAAATAATTGGTGGGTTGGGTTCTAGGGGAAGGTCAGCTAGTTATTTGCCAACAGTTTGGCAATGGCTAACCCAAAGTGTGATGTCAATGGTACGACTGGACATGTCAATGATTGTAGCTGTACACTTTGTTGTTTCGGTGCCATCCCTTTTACAAATGGTTGATGCAGGGGAGATAGATAGAACAATACCAATGACATCTACAAGGGAATTAATACGCAATGACATTAATGATTCAATGCTTTTGATATGGTAATTTTGTGCTGGTATAGTGGAGTCTACACAGGTGAATGGAGTTATGGTTGATGAGCTATGGAGGAATATTTCATAAGGGTTTGTGCCACTACCATATTTTGTGTTCCTAACTCTGATGCAGCCATTGGAGATGGCATAAGTACAATTGGTCTTGATGATATGGTAGAACTTGTCTACAAGATCATTAAAGCATGTAACATGTATCTCAGAGACTACTTTATCTACAAAATCAAACCCAAATACTTTCCCATCATTGCTTGAGTTTTTGTACTCATGAATTGGACTTTTAGCAAGGGCACGACCCTGAATGGACCAAACCTTATGGTATGGTGTTAAGGTTGCAATGGGAGTTGGTTCAGATGGTTCATAAAGTGAAGCGTTGGGAGATTGAGGGGTGGCCAATGGCCCCTGAGAGCTGCTAGAGGGTGTACAAAGTGTAGGTTGATGAATAGCAACTAGAGCTCCAATAATTGATGCATTGTTTATGACAACTTCTAGGCTATGAATTATGATAGCCCTGCAAGGAAAGGACAATTTGAAAGTGAATGAAATGAACATGATTAAACAACAAGAACTTTAAACTATATGGTAATTATGTACGTATGTGAATCTATGAATTTTTTTACAATTGTATTCTTTGAGTTGGGCAATGGAACCTTTCACTAAAGCCTCCTCCATGACAAGTTCATTGTATTGGGTGGGAAGCAATGCATGATATGTGTGCATCCCATCCAACAATTGGATACGATACTTGACAAGCGTAGCGTGAGGCTGTTCAATGCTATTGATAGATACAACTTGTAGAAAGGGATCTACATCTGGCATGCTTAAAAGGATGTCAGAAATGGCATTTGTAGTTAATGTAGGCATGATGATGTTGGAAGACATTTGAAGCGATTAGCCTGTAGGAAAGTTGAGTGTAGGGAATTCAAACAATAAAGAAATGTTTCAGTAGTAATTATGAAGTTTTAAATGGTTCGTACAACCTTTCCTATGAGTACAACTTCAAATATCTTACTAAGTTATGCAAATAATTGATTACGGGTTATTTGAATTATTACACCAACAAATTATAAGTTAAAAACATACAAGTAAATTATATGACATTGCTTAATCTTTGACAGAAATAAAGGAATTTCTTGCTCCAGAAGGTAAGGTCACTCAGGAACTTCCATCTATAATGGGCTCTATAAAAAAAATGGAAATTGGTACAAACCTTGTTTTTCCACGGTTGCAACTATGACAATTCTACAACAATTTTCAATAAAATGCTTAGATTGGATAAATCTTGTAGAATCGTACAATACAGTCAACCCTCACTTTTTCCTATTGATTCCTAGATCCTATGTGACATCAACACTATTTCCAAATCTAAATGCATCTTTTTCCCTATCATTTAATTCAATAATTTCATATCAATTATTGAATCCTAAATAAATTTGTGAAATTGTAAATCTAAATTAAATGCAAGGCATCAGTCAGAGAAATACTCCATTACTGCTGAATTTTGAGGTAAGTCACTCTTTGGGTGATTGTGCTGGGAGAAGATGCATGCAGATATGGTCCTGTTTTGCTAGGACTTGACATTAATTGTTGATAATTTGAGGGTTTCCTTATATTATGGGGGACTAGGCATAGCTGGTGCCTTAACCATTCCCTCTTCACCTACCAGTGGTGTTGAAAGAGCTAAACAATGCTCCCTCTTGGAACTTGGTTTTAAAATTGATCCCAACTCTGTGTCCAAACTAGGATCTTAATTTGTTTTGTGTCTGAAGTTTTTGTGGGTCAGTTTTAGTTGGAATATCTGTTTATCCTATTTCCTTGTTTCATTCTTGTAGATATTGTAGCAGCCTACCTATGTTCACCCTCTTTTGTTTCTGTAACACATTTTTTTAGGGAATTGGGCAATAAAGAATCTACACTTAACTGAGCAAAACAAATAGTAAATTATATTTCATATAATATAATATATATATTGGCCTACCATTCTACATATGTTGGAGTAATTTTTAATCAATTTGTTGGCTCTCACAAGACATTTACAAACATTAGATTAACAAAAAAGAATCTGTGTACATGGATTTTATCGTCATATAAACAACATGATAAAAACTCGACATAGTCAATTTTAGAAATACTATTACAGAACATCATGGACTGTGGAAATCAGTGTCTTTAAGACTTTGACACAGTAAGAATTAAGAAGTAAAAGCGATCTTGCAGGCCATAACTGAGTGTTGTCTTATAGTTTGTGTTGGAAGGATCATTTAATTTTTGTATATGTATTGGTTTGACCTTGAATTTTATTTTTACAAAATTACAATTTGGGGAAGATTTAGTTAAATGGAAGGGGGGATGTGATTATTTCTAACATATTTGAGGATGGAAAGAGCACTCTAAAATTTACCTAATTTCCTTCATGTATGTATCTAAACCTTAGCAACACGGGGTGTTATTTAAAGCATTTATGGTGAGAGATTTTTGTGCAGTCCTGGATGGCACGTCAGAAGTCTTGGTAGACTTCTATCTATTCTATCTTTCAACAAGGACTATCTTTCAACCATAAAATGCAAAGAAAATAGTGATGTGGCCTTTAGTACAGACTTCATTGTTATTATGAAGAAGTTCGTGTTCTAGCAATGGACTCTTATGCTATATTTGTTATGTTTTAGAATTTATTATATCTGGTTACCTGCATTTGGATAATAGGAGGTCCTAATAAATTTTAATCCTCTAATGAATTTTTTATTTTCATTTGGGCCTCTCTTAGATTTCAAGATCTGGTTGCAGTCCTTCAAAAAAAACTTTGTAGCTGCCAGCAGGCTTTTTATGTTCATCTTAATTAAATGTATCTTTGAACCTGAAATTAAATGTACTTCTAAAACATAAACCTTTTATGTATGTTGAGCATTGCAATTATATGATATTAAAATAGAAAATGAGAGTGACTGTCTAAGGACTAAGGGCACGTTTAGCAAATCAGCAGATTGTTTGTCTCATAGCCTTCTGCTGTTGATAGGTTGTAGATTCTTTTAGGTAGCTATTTCAACAATTTTGTCCAATAGTAAAGGCTATAACATTTGCCTTGGGTGTGCCTAGAGTTTTCATGAGGGATGGTAAGGAGATGTATGACATGAGGTAAGAGGATAAATCCGTGCTGGAAGCAAAGCCTGTTGAGCTGCCAATACATGTGTGAGGTTTCTGATGGTTTAAAACTTTATTGCACTGTAAAAAATCTATGAAAGTAGTCTATAACCTAAAATTTTAATGGATAAAAGAGAGACGACAGTTATCTTACAAAGGTAGCTAATAAGACAGTAATCAAAGAGGGCAATATTAGTTTATATGGCATAAGTTCCTTATGACAAGTGATTCAAGATAAAGAAGAGCCCTTCAAGTTTATGCAAAATTAAAGGACAGTGCATAGAGGGTTATAGTCAAAGGACAGTAAGGCCATAAATGAGCAGGTCTTTGTTAGAAATCTAAAGTTGAGACAAACTCAATTTGATAGGGTTTCCTAAGAATTGTCAATAGGGCTTTGAGATTAACAATTTAGAGTGCATGGATGGAAGACCAAACTGTCAAAGGGAAGCAATGAGTTATAGAGAAGTAGAGGACAGTCAAGTCCCAAATCCCAACAGTCAAATGAGCAATGGTGAGAACAATCTACAATGGACAAACAAACTCAATATCTCAAGTCAAATTCGAGGACTAACCTTTCTAATGTAGTTCATGGAGATTTAAAGAGAACTGAAAATAAATTTAACTGAATGAGCATACCTAATTCACTAAGAATTCAACCTTGGAGTTGATTGTCACTCAAAACTTAGCATGAATAATGTTGAGTAAATAGAGGGGATGGTACCTGATAATCTATTGATGTAAATAGTCAATCCTTTCAATTGAGTGAGCATACCAATCCATAGGGATTGAACCTTCAAGTTCATTGCTATTTAAGTAAATGGTAAATAGGTATTGCCATTTAATTATGTTTTTGTGTGGTGTTTCTAGTAGCGAGGGGTGCCAACTTACTTAAAATGAATGGAAATGGTAGTACAAAATTATCAAATAACTGACTCCACTGTGACATTCAGATAATTACAAACTAAAGATAGACAAAAAAAACAAAGCTACACAGCATTGAAATCCTAAAACTATCGATCCAAAGACCAAAGCTATTGAATGATATGCTAACACTGCTGGCTGAAACCCTACTTTAAGTCTATAGTCTATTAAATTAGACGGAAAATAATTCAAAACATACCTCTTTGAAAACTGATTTTGAAGAAGAACAAATGGCACACAACTGATAGAAGTAGTAAGAATCTGAAGCGCCAAATCTAAGAGGTGGGAGACCCTCGTTCAAATTTGGCTTTAGTTTATGCATTCAAAATCCAAGAATCAAGAAGAATGATCAGAATCTCCTACCACTCATAAATAACAACAATATTATAGCGACTTTAATGGAAAAAGTTTATATAAATATTTACTAAAGGGAAAAGAGGAACCTATTTATCATACACCCAAAACACACCTAAATCTTTCAACAAACAAGTTAATAGTATAAGCTGAAACATCATAGCTATAAAATTAGTGTCAAAACCTTGGCCGAGCAACCAAAGCTTCAGGAACAGAACAGAAGGTCGTTGTTCCCTTTATTCCTAGCAATTTTTTAACCAGTTATATGGAAATGAGATTAAGGAAGATTGACTATATTTTCTCCACAAATATCCACAAATTTGAGTGCCAGGCTTTTGGTTTCAAAAAATGAATGCTCTCAAAATTTGTGTACTACACAAATAGAACAGCCAATTTGTACCCAGACAGTTCAAGATCTTGCATTTTCAGGATCAGCTGGTCATGATTTCGATAGGTATTTCAAAGATACCAAACCTGACCTTGAGAATAGGATTCAAATAACTCTGCCATCTGTATCTTTAGCTAATGGCCTACATGAAGGTGGATTGGAGCAGAATGGATCAAGACAATCTAATGGCATTACATATTCTGCTCTTCATTCACCATCTCACCCTGAAAGGTCCGCACAGCAAACTTTTAGTGTAAGAGATAGTCATCAGATATTAAACTTTTGATTGTTTCTTGTGATTTCTTGTGTTGAATTTCTTCGAACAAGATCTGCTTGAAACTTGTAGACTTCTAAAGGAGCACCTGATTGTTTTGGTTGGATCCATGTATGAAGTTTCCTATTAATTGAAACTATTATATGGAATAGTATGAAAATGACTGGGAATTATGACATGACTGGTAGGGGACAGCTTATCATCAAGCTTGGCAAAAGAAGTTTTCTATCTCAGGAATTTTGGGAATGTTGCAGTTTTAGGTTTGATGTGCTACAGTTTGAGAACTTTATATATATACACATATATTAAAAAAAATGATTCTCCGTGCAAAGAAGTTATAAACAGATTAACAAGAACAATATATACGATGCAAGGTACTCTGTATATGGAAGTTCTAAACAGATTTGCTAAACTGGATTAAAAAAAATTGCATTTAAATGGAGTTCTCAGGATTTGAATGCCTGGCACAAATATGATTCACAGAAGTCACACATAAGTTCAAATAAATGTTTTTGTCGTTATTTTCTCTATATGATTGAATCTGGTGCTTCTTGCACCAAGGCTTTTAAGTTTTATGTAGTTTATTGATCCCTGTTTATGTAGTTTATTGATCCCTGTTTTTCGTGGTTTGGCCAGTAATTATCTGATCTATACACAAATTTGTAATGCTATATCACATACCTAGATGTACCGGTTATAAAAGGAAATGATTTTCTGCTATCAAACAGGTATTTTACATTTGGGAAGATGTGATATGTAATTAGCATTTAATCATCCTTTATTCCTTGAGTTTTTCAGTATCTTGAATTTAGAAACTTAAAACAATTAGTAAACAAGGAGTACAGATGAATGTGAAACATTTGCAGATATGGTACTGATTCATTGGAGCATCAGCAGCCAGATGGAAATTCACACCAGTCGAATCCTTCAAAACAGGCTGTATACTAAGCTTTCATTAAAAATACTTAGGCACCTTTTAGTTTACAGGATTTAAAACTGTTATTGCCCGCCCACTAACCATTATCTTGGGGTGGTAATCATGTAATTTCTGATCACTTCCAATATAACAGCATTAAACCGAAGTCAAATTTACTGGAAGATAGCATTCTGTTACCTATTGCAGAAAAAACCTTTTAGGGGATATTGGCAACCTTCTGTGGTGCCCGTTTGAGATAGAGCTCCTATGAATTCCCATGCAGATCGAAAACTCTTTATTAGCAAGCATCTGTTTTTCAGTCCACATCTGGGCTGGGGAGATAACTGTTTGCTTCTACAAGACTTTACTATAAATTTGGTGAAATGGACATGATGTTGGATCTCTTCTTTTGATTTTCAAGTAGGATGTATTTTTTGATAGTAGTTGGTCAGTACACTTATTCATTTCACTGGATATACCATTTGCTTGGAAGTTCGGAATAGCATTCTTTCCATTTAAATTGTATATTGTTAAATTTTTGTACCCCTAGATCTTAACCTTGTGACCAAGCTTTTGAGTAAATCAAAACTCACCAATTGGCCTACATTCAGAGTACCAAGGGGTTACGTATATAAATACATATTAAATATTTAAGTTTGTCCATAAAGATACAAATTTCTTGTGTCCTGACCTTTGGGTGTGAAAATGGGGGCCATGTAATTCTTAAATTGAGTAGAAGACGCTGAACTTTTTCCCAATGAAGAATTGATATAAGTGATGAGCAGTTGAAGTCATAATCAGCAGACTATGGTATTAAAATCCACATGATTCATGAATTATAAATGCGCCTGAAAACTAAAGACCTCCCATGAGATATTTTGATATACTTGATGATGCAATTCGTTTTACCCATTATGCAAGGATGGAAAAGCATTTTTATAGATTTGTTTAGATGTGTTGTTGTAAGTTTTCTCCAGCTTGTATGCAGAAAAATTGTCACAGAATATTGGAGATGATTCTTAAATTAAATGTTTATGGAAAGAATAATTTTCTTCTGAAATAAAGATGCCCAGCAAAATGTACTTGCATGCTTGTGCATATGGGCTGCAAATTAATAATCAGTTTCTGCACCTTTACTAAATTAACGGTTTTACTTTTTAATGCTTCTAGGTGGAACAAATCTTCAGAGAGCAAAATATACTGGATGCATACCTTCTTATTGGAGGATACTGTGAAACTGTGTCTGAAAGAATATTGTCTATTAAGACGCAAAAGTAAGTCACAATTACAAGTTTTTGATTAACCAAATGATTTGTAGTTTGCCGTTTCTGGAAATGCATATGTACAATAGGATCTCTCTTCAAGTATTTTGCTGGAGGCATGTGAAGGGGCATGGAGGACAGAATTTAATTCAAAAACGATTAAAGTTTTGTTTAATGCTGGCCAGACAAGGTAGGAGACAGGGATTGAAGAATGTGAAGAGTTTATAAAAACACGAAGAGATAGAGCCATGACATAGACAGAGGAAAAAAAATTGAAAAGAAAAGAATTAGAGAAGAGGCCGCAATAGGTGACAGGGAGAAAAAGTAGAAAAGAAACCGATGATATAAGAGATATTGAGGAGACCATGATATAAGAGATGTCATGCTCACATTCACCTCAATTTTTTAATTCTTTCTCAATCATACATATCAAGAGCCACCATGCACACCTCCGTTTGTCATCTTTCTCAGTTATGCTAAACAAAGCTTTCGCAGAGCAATTGTTGTGCTGTTAATTTCGATTGAGCACAATGGCGGTGTTGTTATTGAAGTATTTTTAGCATATAAATAACGATCAGGCATGCGAACTGCAAGGATAAGGTAACTGAACTCCAGTTTTCTAATTGTGAAACCCTGTGAACTCCAGTTTTCATTTGTCATTCTAGAGGCGTTAAGAATGAACTTCAAAATGAAAGATGAATTCATAATCGGTTAAAAAACCATTAAAAATAACCCGACTCATACTTTATTTGCATGGAGAAGACACTTAAATGAACAAGAACAATAAAACTAGGTTTTTAAAAGAGAAAGAAGACTTTCATTTTTGAGTAGGGTCTCCGAGTTTGCAAAACACTGATCTTTGTTTTTGACGGGGGGCTCCCAAAAGGTCAAGATCTACAGTTTACATAGGTGTGTTTTGTTTTTGACATGTCCAGTTTGCATATTTCGTCTTGCGTAATGCTGGAGCAACTGCAGTGGACTTCACATTGCACTTTGTTTTTGAAGAGGGTCTCAGACGGTGATCTACGGGTGCAATTTAATAGACTGTCAACCAAGCCCTCTCGGTGCTTTTAGACCGCTGATTGAGAATTTGAGCTGTGAAATCTCAAATAGGGACACGCCTTCAGCGTAACAATACACAGCTACTCCAACTACCCAATATACTTTCACTTCTAATTTTTAGTTACTATGAGTACCATTAACTGAGCAAGATTTACCTACAATTTTACCATAATAATACTTCTCCCGTCTATCATTACTATTTACCTTTTCAATTTTACCCTGAATATACCATGATTATTTATTTTGAATGATACTATTATATATATAATTTTAACAAGAGCATTATTAATATTTAATCCGATGAATAAAATTATATCCGAAGAGACTGCGATATTGAATTGTGCGGTACTATTATTTAGCCAATATCTACAGCTTAAATTCACATAACACTGTTTTTTTTAAAACCCGTAAATCCAATTAATTATCCCCATAATCTTTTAAATTTTGATTAATAATTGATATAGTAAAACCAGTATCTTCCACGGTACACATTCTCTTGGTCAGAGGATTTATGAACTAATTATCGGCAGAATCTTTAGTTCCAGTGGTTACAGAGTAAATACTGCTTGAGATAGGTCCTTTTGCAGTTTCATGGTCAAAAGAATTTTGCAAACTGTTACTCCCTCTTGACTCACATGCTTATATATAGGAGAGAATCTAATAGTTGTGCATTCTAACTTCATACTTCTCAAAATTCTATTTGGAAATTTCAAATCACTCTAATTTTTTTACAGCAGCTTACTTGGCAAGTCCCCTGCTTATAACTTTCGTTTCAGGGCCACATCAGCATGCTTTTTGTCAAGGTGTCCAAAAAGACCCAAAACAAACCTGTTACCAATACATGTGCATTTACATCATGAATAGTTAAGCGTTGATGTGGAATCACATGATTGATTGCTTTAGATCAACTACAGGAGTCTCTGCAGCCCATAAAACATTTTTATTATTTTATTTTAAATGTCCAATGATTTAAACCTTAATATACAATTTATTTATGCAACTTTCTTCTTTTCTTTTTTCTTTTTTTTATGATGTTATCCAACTTTTATATATATAATGAGTAGATGGGTAGCCGATAGTAGCTATTATAGCTATTATGCATGCATCCTGTGATAATATTCATCTTAAATGTAAATATATATTTTCTTGAAACAGAAGTATTTGAAATCCCTGTAATTTCAATGGTATGTATGTAACACGAAAAATATGTCAAGTAGATTTACTTCTATCTTTATTGTTAGGTATATATTCTTTATATGGTATTTTAAGCTAACAATCGTTCATATATAAAACAGATTTGTTGTATGCCTTCCTAACGGTAGAAGGAAATAATCATTTTCATCCAAATATATGTTGTTTATTTATAAATATCAGGAGATATACAACCATCCAATTAAAACTCAACAATACACTTAATGTATTTTAAAGAAGGTATTTTACTACAACTCACAAGGCATTCATATTTTCTCCACTACAACAAAACATAAGATTTTCAATACCACTCTCAATCTTTAGGCATTCAATGGATAACACACAAAGAAATGAGGCTTGTTCTTTCTCCATTTTCTTCCATGTTACAACAATCACTAGCTTTCCATATTACCTATAGTTTTAAGAAATATAATTATTGACACACAACTAAATAAGGCTTGTTCTCCACCCTACCATAATGGCGTCATGGAGCCTCGTGGGCTCTAGCCATACCCTCGAGCAAGGAATTTCATTTTAAGCTCCATGATGATAAATGGAGTCTTTTCTCATTTTTACAAAGGGATGAAACTAACATAGCACCAATTTCATGTATCTAGGCTCTCTACTTTCTATTTTCAAACATAATCCATACATTGTCACCTTCTTACAACCAATAAACAAGTGTAAATGGAAATATGAAGAACTTATCTCTTTTCTTCTAGATGAAGGGACTAATCTCTTGTGTCTGTCTTCCTCTCCAAGCCAATCCATCTTGCTCACTATCCTTTCAAAGAGGTGGAACCCTCCTCTTCTCATCCTTTCTTCTATCTCAACTAGAGTTCTCCCAAGGAGAAGTGGGTAACACCTCACTCCTCCTTCCTCTCCCAATATATAGAAGTTTCACAATTTGCAACTCTTGGATGGGTAGGTGTGGAGTGTACCTCTCCCCATCAATGAAGGTCATTTTCCCTTAATGAGAACATGCATTTGGAAAACCACTCCATCTTTCCACCCCATCCTTTCCTCAAAATTCGTCTCTCAATTATGAAAGCATTTTAGGGGTCAAATCATGTTGTAGTGGCCCTATTGCATGCCCACTTGACCCCTACCACTATGGTATAGACCCTGGGGGGTTTATTTTTTGCACCCTAACCCAAAAATTTGACCAACAACTCTTATTAAAATCTCACTCAAGACTCCATCCGAGTTTCAAACTTAGCTAGGGGTTTCCAAGACCTAATCCCCACTTACACCTCACATGAATAACAAGTAAATGCCCTTACAACCTTAGTCTTCCAATTAACTCTACTTGTTTTTAGGCCCCAAATAGGGGTCAAATTTATATCCTCAAGAAGAAGTCTTTTGATCTGCTCTTGATAGTTCTTGCTTGTCATGCTAACACTATTGCCTTCCTGCACATTACCAACGCAATCGTAAGTATCATTGGTTTATCACATTAATCCGTTCGCTGAAGATTATAAGCTTTAACTATATAATCATCCATTTAGAATATCAATTTGCATTCCACAGTATACAAGTGCATTCCATCTTCATGGTAGTGACAATAAAGAATAATTCCAAAGTGATATACAAGAGTATTTCCAAGAGATCTCCTTATTTATTATCCACAATTTACTTAATCATCAATTCAAGAAAAATATAAGACAAATTATGGTTTTACTACGTACATACGAGGCAGGGTCTTACATAAACCTCCAATTCCATTGTGAAAAAGGGAAATTTTCTGAAAATATATCCTCCAATTCCTCCACCAAATAATGTTCCATTGACTATTGGTAAGAAGGTGGATAAGGTAACAAAATATAAACATATAAGGAGGTAACTTTGTTTTTCTTGTAGAGAACCAAGAATTCCAAGACATAGATATTTGGGAAAAGGGAAAGTGCATTTGATTGAGGTTGTTTCAGATTTAGATATTGATGATAATGAATATTTTTATGACACCAAAGGGGAAGAAGAATCATAGTAAGAAAGGTAAATTGGTAAAAGGGTCACTACTACAACCCTAGCTAGAGAACCTAGATACCACCATTTTAGAATTTGAGTTATATTTGGTTAGTGGACAATAGTTCTCATTGATAGTGGTGCAACCCACAACTTTATCGATGAAGGATATGTATCCAAGAGATGATTTAAGATAGAAGACTTTTAAGTATTTTGTGTCACCATTGCTAATGGTTTCACTATACCATGCACTTGGGTAGTTCAGTAACTCAAAATGACTTTGGGTGAATTCAAGGTATGTGATGATTTTTATGTGTTTGAAATAGGAGATACTAATTATATTTTATTTGTTCAATGGTTACATTATATTGGAGGATATTACACAAACCATCAAACCATGGAGTTCAATTTTTAGGAAAATTTGTTTTAGCTAGTAGGATGAAGAGGAATTTTCAAAGGAATTGAGTATCTTGGGCAGCAAAAATCTTTATCTATACTGCAAGTTCTTCAAAGAAGCAAGGTAAAATCCATTTTAAAATTTAGTCACTTACTAATAAGTATAGTTTAATTTTCAATGATTTACCCATAGGACTACCACTTGATAGATGATTTGCATATTTCATTGAGTTAGAATAGGGTGAAAAACATATTTTCACCACTCCTTACCATCATCCAAGGGGTTATAAGGAGGAAATAAAAAACTATCTAGAAACTTCTTGACATGGACCATTTCATAAGGCCTAGTTCTTGTCCTTTTGCACTTTCTATGGTTTTGTTGAAAAATAAGGATGGAACAATGAGAATGTACATAGATTATACAACCTTAAGAAAGAGGAATAGATACCCCATTCCAAGGGTAGATGAACTTATTGAGGAGTTCCATGGAGTATTTTACTTTTCCAAGATTGATCTTAGGTCAACTTACCATCAAATCAACATGAGGAAAGAGGATGTTGAAAAAACTTTCAAATGTCAGTATGGTCACTTTGAATTTCTTGTCATTCCATTTGGTCTCACAAATGGACCATCTACTTTCCAGTATTGCATGAATAAGGTGTTTAAAGTAGACAACTCAAGAAATTTGTTTTGGTGTTCATTGATGATATTTTGATCTATAGTAAAACTTGGAAAGAGCATTTAGAACATTTCGATATAGTCTTGGGTACTTTGGAACATAAATATTTTTATGCTAAGTTATCAAAATGTAATTTTTTTACGACTAAAATTTTGTATCTAGGACATGTCATAAGTTTATAGGGAGTGTTGGTTGACTAGAAAAAGATTCAAGCTATTATAGATCGACCTCCACCCACCAATCTCACTCATTTTAAAGGCTTACTTGGATTATTTAGCTATCATAGAATATTTTTTAAGGTTTTATCTTAGATTTCTGCCCCCTTGACTAATTTTATGAATGAAGGACATTTATTTTGACTAAAGAATCTCAATTTACTTTTTAAAAGCTTAAAGAAATAATGATTTCATGCCCAGTGCTTGCAATCCCTTTTTTTTTACTTTCATTTATGGTTGAATGTGATGCATCTAGGGAGCTATTAGGATTGTACTAACTCAAAGGAGACATCCAATATCCTTTGAGAGTAGGAAAATTAACCAAATAGAAAAAGGATACTCTATCTATGATAAAGAAATGTTGGAAAGCATGCATGCATTAGATAAGTTTAGGCAATATCTTGTTTTTGGGAAATTTACAGTTAAGTTTAATCACATTATTTTTAAATCAAAAGGAATTGAATGATACTCTTTCTAGGAAGCCATATCTTGTTAAGGGGAATTTTTTATTTTTTTTTTTTGATACTCTTTCTAGGAAGCCATCTTTTTGTTCTATCTCTACTATCACTATTGATTGGAAAGTTACCATAATTTCAAAGTATGCTAAAGATTCTTTTGCTTCTAATATCTTGGATGTGAAAATGGTAGATAGGTACACCATTACATTGATGGGTTGATCTACCACATGAACATGATATATTTGGTCCCAAGATCCAAAATAAAGGAGAAAATATTGATAGATTTTTGTGACGCCCATTTGGGTAGACATGAGGGGTAATATAAGACCTACAAAAAAATTGAGAGAGGTTTGCATGGAAGGGTATGAAGGACGATATTCTTAGGCACATCAAAGAATGCATATTTGTCCAATAGAAAAAAGAGAAATAGATATTTCTAGGACTTCTTCAACCTCTACAAATTCCTAAGCACAAATGGGAAAACATATCCATGTAAGTTTCATTACAAGTGATGAGTCTAGTTATTCTAGTTATCTTTTTGATGTTTTTTATGCATACTCATGTGGAAATTTCCAAACACTTATTTCATACATATTTTTACACTTTACTATCTTTTATGCTCATTATGCAAACTTGAACCTGATTTGAAGTATATGAATATATGGTTGTAATGTGATAGTTATTGTATAATTAATATGTGAATATGCATGAATTGTGATGAATACATGTGCTTAAGCTATGGCTATTGGTATTTTGTAGATTTTGTATGAACTAACTCTGTGTAGACAAGGAGTTAGAGAAGGTATATTCTAGCCTACAACAACTAAGAGGCACAACCTACAGCCAAAGGAGTTTCTAGACAACTATGCAAGGGAGGTTCTAGAATAAGATGACCACAAAAATTGTAGAAATGGAGACACATATTAAGGATGCTTTTTAATCATCATGACATTTAATAATGAAGCTGAAGAAGAAGAAATCTATTATAATTGGGAGTTTAACGTGACTATTTGAACAATCTGCTTTGTTTTGTCCTCTTTCCATCCAATCGATTCCAAAGGCATCAAAATATTCAATTGAATCCTAGACAACATTTTTGTATTGCTTCAATCTGTTATTCTTGCATGTGTATTTAGATCTTACTTGGGATATCACCAACTCAAAGTCATCGATTACCATTAACTTCCTTATCCCATGTTTTTCATCCATCCTTAATCCCAATAACTATGCTTCATACTCTACCACATTGTTTGTGTAGACAAAGGACAAAGTGAAAGAAAAAATTTATGTATTTCCATTAGGTGACACTAGTAATATCCCTACACTAGACCCTTCTTTAGAGCTTCCACCATCAAAGTACATCCTTATCAGATAATCTTATAACTTCATTATCTATAAGTGTAGGGTGCTCGTCACATTCTCTTGGTAGTTCTTCCACCTTAAACTCATTGATATCGATATCTATAAATAGAATTGTATCATCCTTAAGAGCATGCTCTAGCATATTTGTCCCTTTTGGTTCTCTAACCACTTGGACATCCTAAACATCACTAGGGAAAGTAGCATATGACATATCATACTGCATGCTACCTCCCATGGAAGCACTCCATTTCCTAGATAGCAACATTCCATAATTGGATGGGATGTCTACTACCACCACACTCATCTTAAACTCTTTCTCTAGATAAGTTGCTAATCTATAAGGAAGCTCATTAATTTCACCAGTCATAAGAACTTCCCTTGACCCCATTGCATAACACTTGTCATGGGTACTATCAACCTTTAGCCCTAATGCCTCCATGATCTTGGTTGGAATTATGTTATTTGATGTTCCAGAATCAATAATACATTTTTTAGAAAATTCCCCTCAACTATCAATGTGAGGAAGAATGGGTCTACCTTTCTAGGATAGGTTGTGACTGAATTCCCTAGAAAAATATGAGGGATCTCAGTAATTACTCCCTCGATCTCTTTATCCTTCTTTTCCTTCTCACTCAATTTGGGTGGAGTGGACACCACTCAGTCATTACAGGCTATAGTAGCGCCATTGATAAGGGCTACTGCATTTTGTTTATGTTCATATATTCTCATCATCTCAAGCAAAGGGACATAAAATTTCACTTGACTAAGCAATTGAAACATGTAGCGTAGAAAAATGTATTCCTTTACATTTTCACGCTTAATTGGGCTTGCCTTATTTAAATTTATGCTTTTTTATGCCTTAAATGGTCCTTTCTTCCCTACTTTTGAATTAAATTTTATTTTAATTCAAAAGTTAGCTTTTCCCTCTTCTTCTATAATTAAATAATTATTTCAATTATTTAATTATTCATTAGCCTTTTCTCTCCATAATTAAATAAATTTTATATTTATTTAATTATTTATCCTTTCTTCATCTCCCCAATTAAATAATTATATTAATTATTTAATTATCCCTTCCCTCTCCATTAAATAATTATTTTTTAATTATTTAATTTTATCTAATTATTTATTCTCACCTTTCTTTTTAAATAAATAAAATCAATATTTTATTTATTTCTCCTATGTTTTCCACTAAAATAAAATACCTTTTATTTAATTTTATCTCCTTGATCCATGTCTTTCTTCTCTCAATTAACCTCCACCCTTGATTAAATTATTTTCTAATTTAATCTCGGCCCTTGATTATGATCCTTATTCTAGCCAATCACTTAACTCTTCTCTATAAAAGGATACATTTAACGGGTCACCTTAGAATAGTGGTTTACACTTTCTAAGAGGAAGGAAAATTCAACTTTTTTCCATTCCTCATATCAAATGGGTTCGGCCGAACCCAATGGTTTGACCGAACCATTTTATTGGTTCGGTCGAACCATAGGGTTCGGCCGAACCAACGGATGCACCCATTTAAATTCTTTTTTTTTATTCCATGTATTGGTGGTTCGGCCGAACCCCTGTTCGATCGAACCTTTCTAGGATGTTCGATCGAACACTTGTTCGGCTGAACCCCTCTTTTTTCATCCTTGCTTCCTAAGGCGCCAAAATTGTTGAAAATTTTGCGTTTCAAAGCTCGATTTGAGAATGAAAATGGAGGATATCTCAAAAACCCAACTAGTATCGGGTTCCCCTCAAAATGAGCTATCCAACGAATATAATTTTAGTATGTTTTGATTATATTATCTATCTATTTTTTAAGTTTTATTAAATATAGGTTTTTCATTGAAAACAAAACTCTCTGTTCTGCACAAGTGGAAAAATAGAATATTACCAAAAAAAAATTTAAAATATGAGTGCACCAGATATTGGAGTCCTTGATCCAACAAAAAAAAGGAATTTCGATACATACAGAAAAGTTATGCATTATACGGTCGTGTTATGTCGAATTGTAATTGATTTGACTTTGAAACTTGATTAAAGAAAAAATATTCAATAAAAAACTATCTAACCAAGTGGAAACACTAGATATCAGAGTTGCAAATCTAAATTTGAAAGAATTGGAATTTTATCTTTCAAGGAAAAAAGTTATGCATTATACTTGCATCACTTTTAAAAATGTTGTTTTGAAAAAAATCAATTTTCGTGGGAGATGGAAAAAGTGCAATCTGATTCCAAAAAAATTGAAAAAAATATTTTTAGAATCTACAGACAAAATATGACAAGACTCTAGTTTGCATCATCTTCAAATTCCTTACGGTTTAATCGCTATAGGTGCCCGAATGTGGAGATTGTGTTTAAAAAAAAAAATATTAGTGTCTAGTTTGGCCAAAAATTGTAAACCACTATTGTGGGATCACCCTAACCCTAATTCATGATTCATTGATCATTCATTCATGTTGTCAAATCAAGCAAGCAAAAATATAGCATTCAAGATAACATTCAAACTCAAGTCTAAGGCATTCAAGAGAAAGATTCTTCATCAATTGTTGTAGAAATTAAAGATCCATCATCATGGAAAGTTTCTAATTGCATAGTTTCATGTTTCATGCTTCATTATCTTATTTCATCGTTTTGGTTTAATTACCTAAACGAGGTTTGACCAAGGTAAACCCCTAATCCCTAACAATCAACATTTTCTCTCTCTTTCTTTATGTGATTGAAGATTTAGGAGCTTGGATGGCTTGGACATGATTGAAGAATAGGTTTAAAAAATTTTAGAGTCATTTCCCTATTGTAAAGGTCAACATATCCACAAAAAGTCACTTACAGTGTTGGAAATCAGGGTTTCGGATCTGAACACCTGGAAGAACAGAAAGAGCGATATACATATTCCACTTTTGAGTTTTCAGAAAAGCCAAAGTGGACTCATTTTTCATTAGTGGTGAATGAGTCCCACTATACCTATTTTTCAAAGGTTTCTATAAATTTAGATACCCATTTGGCTAAAACAAGCTCTGGAACAGTTTTCTAGATCTGGGACTAAGTTGCCCAGATTGGTGTATGAGTCCCAATTAGCTTCTACATTAGGTTTTTTAGGATTCCATACCTTTTTTTTATCCTTCTTCAGTTTCTAGGTGCACACCTTTAATTTCATCAATTTTTGTTACAGTTTACTTGCATTTCTAGGTCATCTGGCATATTACAATGTGTTTTCAAATATCTTGCATTTCCTAAATTTTACATTAGTAGTTAATTTATTTTATTAGTTTTCAGCATCTAGGGCATTCCCCTTTGACATATTTCAATCTCATTTGCATTGGAATCTCAAGGGCATATTCTTGAGTGAGTCATTAATGTTTTTGGCACTCTCTCCTTTTAGGTGCAAAACCCTAGAAGTGTAAGAGAGCCCCATACCCCAAAAAACTTTGTTTCATTTTGGTGAACCTGAATTTAGGACATCATAATTTTGATCTGGAGTACATTTTCATCATAGAATTAGCTTGTATTAACATTGCATTACATTTTGTATTAGTTAATATGCATTCTAGGGTTTCAAATTTTTGCATTAGTGAAAAAGCATATGGTTTGCATTTTTGCATCTCAAATTATTGAAAATAATATAAAATATACATTTTCATTAGTCTTCAGGTCATACAACATCAAAAGCATCAAAACCAATTGAAATTTTCTAAAATTTTTGAAAAAAACCCTTACTATGACTCATTCGCCATTCTAGGCGAATCAGTCCTAGTCCAGATTTTTAACTATCTATTACAGCATCAGAAACCTCATTTCTATGATTCTTAAGCCTCCTAGTACCATATACTATAAGTTTGGAAAGTTTTTGGAACATTTTTTATGCATCTAAGTCAAAAACTTCAATTTAGGGTAGTTTTTTTTTAAATCATTTCAATAGCAAGCATCATGCTCACATTTCTAAAATTTTGCATAACATGGATAAAAGTACTTTTCACTTTTTCATACACAATATTTCTATTCATAAAACTTTGCATATGTTTGATAAAATTTCTTTTCATTCTTGGATACACATTTTTTGCATTCTTAATTTTTTTCATACATTGGATCAAAGTGTTTTGTATCTTTGGATATACATTGTTTACAAATGTTGTTGAAACATTGCATGAAATGGTTACAAATGCTCTTCATTTTTATTCAAACAATGTTAGTATCTTACATATCTAAACATGCTAATAAAAAATTCCTATCCTCTCCCTATGAGAGTGTTTTAGTGAAAGAGAATACAACCTTGGACATTCCTAATGATCATATTAGTTCTTCTCCTAATATCTCTCCTATTGGTGATGAAGATATTTTGGTAGAAGACCCAATCAATGAGCGTTTTGAGAATCCTAGTTTTTTCTCTCCTCTTACCTCTCTTAGTGGCCAAGACATTATTGAATAAGACAACATAACCATAGGTAATCATGACAATAAAATTTATCTTTCTCCTAGTATTTCTCATAGTTGTGAAGAAGATACTTTGATGCTAGAAAAGACAATCCATGGAGGTCATGAGAATCTTAGTTGTCCCCCTTCACCTAGTGAAACCCTTATTAAGCAAGAAATTTCAACCATTGAACATTCCCCTACTTGCAATGAAGTCATTTTAGAAGAACCAACCTTTGAATTTCAAGAAAATTTGTCTTGTAGTTCTCCTAACAACTCTCCTCCTAGGGATAATATCATGGTGCAATAAAATGTGAACATTGACACATATCCTTCAAACACTAAATCTTCCCTAGGTGAAGATAATAAATTATTGACATTAGAATCCCCTTCAATAACAAGTCATGCAAATAAATACAAGACTGTTGAGGTTATGACAACATAAGTGGGATCTCCTTTAATTAGTGAGCTTCCTAAGTCACCTCTGACTAGTGAATCACACAAAAAACGAGGAGATTTCTTGAAATCCATGATGCAATCTAATCATAATAATGTTTTGCAGCAGCTAAGTTGTAACTTAGTTACTCAAACATATAGGGGACCACACATCACACCCATGCCATTACCTTTTTCTCAACCCAGAGTACCTAGTGTTGACAACCTTAAAAAGACTCCTATTAATATATTTGTATGGAAACTCATTCAACTATCACCTATATACAAGTGTCTATTTCAAGAAATGTTGGAAATAAAGTAGGAGGAGATAAAATTTTACATAAAATCAAATAATGTAACATCCTCCTCTCGTCCCATGCAAGTCACCTAATCAAAAATTGCATTCCCTAAACATGAATTACCCTCACTTGAGATTCAAAACAAGAATGATCCCTCGATGATAAAGGTGATCATTAATGAAACCTTAGTTAGACACACTCTCATCAACAATGGAGCAAAAATTAATGTTTGTAGCATCGACCTCCTAAACAAACTTGGCATGGACAAAAATCTCATTCAACTTATTGATGTTCATATTTGTGGATTTGACAATGTTAATAGGCAACCACTAGGGATGACCATATTACCTATTGAGGTCAGACTTGTCGTGTTTCCTACCTCTATCCATATCATGCAAGGACCCCTTCCATACAATCTTCTCCTAGGGATACCATGGATTCATTCTATGAAATCAGCCCCATCTACCCTTCACCATACAATGAAATTTGAGGACAATAACAAGATATACATGGTTGATAGAGATGAATGAAGCTATGAATCAACTGATCACTACATTTCAAACTCCCCTAATACTTTCATTCCTAGATCAAAACTTGAACCTATACAATCTGATTCTAATTATTCACCTACAACAAAACTCTTTAGTGATAATTGGGGCTCGTCAAATTCTACACCTGCTTTCAATAAAATTTCCAAAATCTCACCCTCATGGTCCAAAGAGTCATATACAAATGATTCATTTTCATAAACAAGTTCTAGTAGCGATTGGAATTTCACACCTTCCTTTAGGGGAGAGTGTGAAATATCACAACCTAAACCAAAACAAACTTTTGTTTTATATGCTCAACTTGGTTCTACATCAACAACATTAGCCTATGATAGTGATGGGGGCTATCTAACTCCCATTCATCATGGGGAGATGACACATCACATTAGAAAGGATGTGGGTTCTTGTAAAGAATCCCATCCTTCTCAGAAGCATAAATCCCCTTCATCTAGCTTGGATGATTGTTATGGTATTAGATGCAATCTCCCTCCTACACAATACAATTAATACACGAAGCAAACTGACATATCATACTCTTTGAAGAAATATTTAGGGTTACCTCCCTTCTCTCCATCTAAATCTTTAAATAAGAAAATTCAACATGTCAAGGAATATGGTGCTCTTTCATGTGTTGAAGCACCTAATTCCTCTAATTGATACTTACTTTCATCATATTTAGCTCACCCTTGTCCTACACTAAGTGGGGGCAAGGGGTTAGTTAGCCTTGTCCTTGTATGACCCTTGGCATTGTCTCTTTTGGCTAGTCTTTAACCTTTCATGAACATATAAGGGCAAGCTTGGGATGTGGATGACATGCCTTAAGTTGGCTCACATGCAACATACTTCTTCATGATGTAGCTCAATTCAAAAACATATGACTTGGCATAGGGCTTTCCAGGTTGGCTCTCATGTCTTCTTTCATGTTAGCATTTATCTTTTACGAATTTTCTCACAGTGATGGTGTAGCAACCACTTTAAAGTGGGGGAATACATAGATGACATCTTTTGGAAAAAATTTGCATGGCATGATTTTTCTTTTTCTTGTGATGTTTCCTCTTCTTGATGGTGTCATTGGGTTTGATGTTGTCCAAGGGTGTACGACCTCCTGACACATGGCATGATGCGAACAATGCATACCATGGGAAACTATCTGACACTTTGACTTGTTCTCTCTTGGAGACATTAGGCATAATGCTCCCTAAGAAGAAGACCTTACATGAACAAAGAAAAATCCCCCTTCAAACAAAATTTTTACATTTCAAAAGCATTTACAAAAAGCATTACATTATGGCACCTTATTAAAGTTATCAGGAAGTATATATTTGGTATGGTTGAGCGGGAAGCCTAATCCAAGGCATGACTTTCCCCATAGCCATTTGTGTGTGAGTGAGTGCATACCACCTATGGGTGTATGCTTATCACCTTTTAGGACTTCTCACTCGGTGGACAGCTAGGAGTTCCTTCGCCTCAAAGTGAGTGTGCATTTTTGGACAAACAACTTAGATCTAATCCATAATGTGTTGGAAAAATGGTCAAAGCTTGATCCACCTTTTTATTTTCATTCTTCTCCTCCTAGTTATTGCCATTGCATGATTGTGTATCTTGTTTCTTCCGAAAATCATTCACATTGTTTGTGTCCTTTTGTGCTCATGTTGGTTTGACTTATTATCTTAGATCCTGAGGGCTTGACCACCTCCTTCATCTTTTTTATCCTATAACATCTACATTGGTATGATTGGATCCCTCTTGAATGTCTACTTTAGTGCGAGTTTGAAGCAAGTTCATCCTCTCACTAAAGTGTGGGCTAAATGTAGCATAGAAAAATGTATTCCTTTACATTTTCATGCTTGATTGGGCCTACCTTATTTAAATTTACACTTCTTTATGCCTTAAATGGTCCTTTCTTCCCTACTTTTGAATTAAATATTATTTTAATTCAAAAGTTATCTTTTCCCTCTTCTTCTATAATTAAATAATTCTTTCAATTATTTAATTATTCATTATCCTTTTCTCTCTATAAATAAATAAATGTTATATTTATTTAATTATCTATCCTTTCTTTATCTCCCCAATTAAATAATTATTTAAATTATTTAATTATCCCTTCCCTCTCCATTAAATAATTGTTTGTAATTATTTAATGTTTAACACTCCACCTTTCCTCTATAATTAAATAATTATTTTTAGTTATTTAATTATCTAATTATTTGTTCTCACCTTTCTTTTTAAATAAATAAAATCAATGTTTTATTTATTTCTCCTATGTTGGCCACTAAAATTAAATACATTTTATTTAATTTTAGCTCCTTGATCATCCATGTCTTTCTTCTCTCGATTAACCTCCACCCTTGATTAAATTATTTTATAATTTAATCTTGGCCCTTGATCATGATTCTTGTTCTATCCAATCACTTAACTCTTCTCTACAAAAGTATACCTTTAACCCTAATTCATTCATCATTCATCATTCATTCATGTTGTCAAATCAAGCAAGCAAAAATCAAGCATTCAAGATAGCATTCAAACTCAATTATAAGGCATTCAAGAGAAAGATTCTTCATCAATTGTTGCAGCAATTCAAGATCCATCATCATGGAAAGTTTCTAATTGCATTGTTTCATGTTTCATGCTTCATTATCTTATTTCATCATTTTTGTTTAATTACCTAAATGGGGTTTGACTAAGGCAAACCCCCAATCCCTAACAATCAACATTTTCTCTCTCTTTCTTTGTGTGATTATAGATTTAGGTGCTTGGATGGATTGGACATTATTGAAGAATAGGTTTCAAACTCAAGTTGGATTCATTTTCCTATTTTCAAGGTCAAATATCCACAAGAAGTCACTTACAGTGTCGGATATCAGGGTTTCAGATCCGGACACCTAAAAGAATAGAAAGAGTAGACTGGGAGCGACAGATTCCACTTTCGAGTTTTTAGAAAATTCAAAGTGGACACATTCACCATTAGTAGCGAATGAGTCCCACTATACCTATTTTTCAAAGGTTTCTGCAGATTTAGATACCCATTTGGCTAAAACAAGATCCAGAATAGTTTTCCAGATCTGGGACTAAGTCACCCAGATTGGAATATGATTCCTAGTTGGCTTCTACATCATGTTTTTCAGGATTCCAAACCTCCATTTTATCCTTCTTCAATTTCGGTTACATTTAACTTGCATTTCTAGGTCATTTGGCATATCACAATGTGTTTTCAAACATCATGCATTTCATAAGTTTTGCATTAGTAGTTAATTTATTTTATTAGTTTTCAACATCTAGGACATTCCCCTTTGATAGATTTGAATCTCATTTGCATTGGAATCTCAAGGGCTTATTCTTGAGTGAGCCATTAAGTTTTTTGGTACCTCTCTCCTTTTAGGTGCAAAACCCTAGAAGTGTAAGAGAGCCCCATACCCAGAAATATTTGGTTCACATGTCAACAAGAGTGTATTTAGGTAATTCAACTAGAATCATGCCTTGTTCTGTAGCACTCTCCTTCTGTTGATTTTTTGTTGTTTCAGCTCTAGGCTTGGCATCTTTTCTTGCAACTTCAAGATTCTACGTTTGTGCCTTTTTATTCATGACAAGGAACTTGAGCTCTTCATCTACTTTCGGTTTATCAACCTTCTTAGCCCAAATCTTATCTCCCCTATTTTCCTTAGCTTTGACTACTTTTTCTTTTCCATAATACTTTTTCTCTTTTCCTTTGGTGTTTTCTTTGATAAAGAGTCCAATAAGACTACCTTGGTCAACACCTATTGTTTTGTTTTGTAGATGATATGAGCTTCTGGCTTGAGCAGCCAAGGCCATTGTATATCTTGCAATTTCCTCATCAGAAGGTCTTCTCAAGGACACATTATCTTTAGTTACCTTAAAATTATATACTTTGTTATCACTTTCACCATCCTCATTAGAGAGGACTTGTTGATGATATGCATTGGCAATATTCCTTTGATCATCCACATCCATTTCATGAGATTCCATATTGGACAAGCATTCATTGTCAACAAAATCTAAACCATCCATGATCATATTAGCATCGACATTATCCTCGTTGGACTCATCACTATCTTTAGGTACATATTCTTCCACTTCAACCATCTATGCAACTTCACATTGATGAGGAGAATGTTTCCATTGGAAAACCATGCACCATGGGGTATCATTAGTAAAATTTCTTGAGTTCTTTTGTAGAGGATCTGAGGGAACCTTGTCTTGAGTATTTCTCTAATTGTTAGGAATGGGCTTCCCATTATGCCAATTTTTATTATATGGATGATCCTATAATCGATGAGGTCTTTTATTCTTATGCTAATTGGATTTTTCATTTGAATGAGATTTTTCTATCCTTGCAATCCTATCATTCATACTCTTCATGAAATTTTCAATCTTATCCTCAAGAGTACCTCCTTTAGCACTAGAACTTTTATCTTCTCTCTTTGGATTCCTAAGGATCTTTACATCATCTCTTCTCTCAACCTTACTAGTTTCTCTACAAATACTATCAATATGGATGGTCATCTTATAAGCCTCTCTCAATGTTTGAGGATTTTTATCTAGCAAGTGATAGCTCATCTTTGCATCAAAGGAATTGCAATAGTTCACCAGGCACACATTGTCACTTAATCTCAAGTGTGGAGGTAGCTGGTTCATGGCCTTTTGATATATTACATTGAAATCCACCACACTTTCATTAGAACTTTTGACATTATTATTAAACTGATTTAGAATGAACCTTGAGTCAGTTTTATCACCATATTGTTCTCTAAATAGCCTCTTAAATTATTCCCAAGACCCAATTCTCTTAGCAAGAAAAATCCTATACCATACTTTGGTATCCTCAGTAAGGGATTGCATAAATAAATTTATCATGACATCCTTTACTTCTACCTCAAAATCATCCATGAAGTTAGAAAAAAATTGAGATGGTCTTCACCACTCAAGGAATTGTTTCCAAAAAACTAACCAAAGCAGGCCTGAAATATTTAGGAAATGGGTTAGGATAATGAGGAATCCCAATAAAGCATAATTTGTGATACCTTTCAACTTGCATTGGTCTCCTGGTAGCTTGGTCTTTATGAGCATTTCTAAGCTCATCATCTTTTCAGTCATCAGATTGAGTTTTATGATTACCTTTTCCATCTCCATTGTTATTACAACCTCCTTTCTTTTTTCCCTCATCATCTTCAAAATAAGAATTCTTATTTTTGTCATTTCCTCTGCCTCCACCACCCTAGTCCCCACCACTAACTCCATTGGTAGTATGTACCTCAGATTTCTTCTTTTGTGATTCACTATTAGTGTTTCCAAAGCTTGAATCTTTTGGATTAGGTATGGAGATCTTAAGAAAATAAATATTTCTAGCTATTTATACATTTGAAGCTTCCATTTCATTTTTCTTCAACTCTTGCAGTAACTTGTCATTCTCCAACTACAATCTCAAGATCTCAAGGTTTGGGGTGTAGTAGATAGGGTAGGATCAATATTAACATTTTGGGTGGAAGTATTGATAGATGAAGTATTGGTACTTGTTTTGGTACTAGTATTAAAAGCATTAAAGGTATTTTTCTTTGACTAATCAATGAGCTTCTTCCCATGATCTACATGTGAAATCTTAGTAGCAGCAGATGGATCTACGACTTTGGAAGTTGCAATGGATGTAGTATAAGTGTTTGCAACAGATCCCATTTGAATGGTCACCTTAGGTGGATCATGGGTTACTTTAGCAACAAACTTAGAAAAAAATTCTTGAAATGCTTTCTACTTCGCTTCTTCTCTCATATTTTCTATCCTTTGCCTCTGAGCATCTCTTTCTTGCATCTTATCCTTAATTCTATCTTCCTTTACTTTTAACTCTTTTTCTCTTTTTTCCTTCAAGTCCTTGACCCTACATTTTTCTTCTTCCCTAAGCCTAAGCTCTTCTTCTTCTAAGGCTTGCATATATTTAACTATGTCTTCCTCATTTTCAAGGATATCTCCAAACTCACTTGGCTCAGGGGTAAAGAAATCATGATTAGCTAGTTCTTCCTCGAGGGATTGGTGCAATTCTTCATTTGTGGGTTCACCTCTTGGCTTAAAATTACCACCATTAAAAATAGATCCAACTCTAGGAGTTAAAGGCTTTGAGAACTTATTTTTCTCCCAGAATTCCCACCTATCTTCTTCTCTTGAAACATCAAGTTCATTGTCAAACACTTCCTTGATTAGCCTGGGGCACCTCAACTTCACATTCCTCGTCTTGAATATTTGCACTATTTACCTCATTATTAAAAGTAGGAGATGCATCAACGAGAACTTCAATTGGATTACTTGATTCAACACATTTCTTCACCCAGGTGAGTTGCTTATCCTTTGAATTCTCAGACTCCATCTTTTGTTCAGGATGCTTCTTTATGTGACTTCTGGTCTTCACCATGGGGCCAAATAATATCTCAGAATTCTCTCTCACTTTCTCTCTTGGAATTTATTTTCACACTAGCATGCAAGAATTCAAAGTAGCCACCCAAGATACTGGGAAATAAAATTCTATCACACTTTGGGGTTACACTTGCAATATTAGAGAAAACTTTGAATATAACCTGATAGAAGCTGGAAGAACGGACCACACTTTGAAGCATAAAACTAGACGTGGCTTATATGGTAAAAATTTGAACTATTTGTTCTCTAGGAAGTGAAGAACAATTAAAATATTTGACTCTAACTATACCAAATCTACCTAGATACATTGGACTTAGCAATATCCTCAACAGAGTCATCAATCTGTTGGTTTTTTTTTAGAACCAAACTTGATCTTACCACTTACCTATGAATCTTCCAAAATCCAATGATTAGCAAGGGTAAGGATTGGCCAACAAATAATTAAAGGAGTGTTAAGCCTCTACTTCTACTCTTTGAGCTTTGTGAAACGCAGGAGGGTGATCCTGACAATGTCTATATGATACTCACATGCCATTTTATCACTAACATTGAAAACAAATAAATACATTTCTACTTAATGCAAATAAGAAAAGCTCCTAAAGGATTTGGTGGATGATCTATCAAATTGTACCTACTTCTAGGAATAAGCAGTACTTCATACCACTGTATTGCAATCACAGGTGTGTCAAAATTTGTCATAAAGATTTGTGTTCTTTATCAAGTACAGGCCCAACTCACTAAATTCAAAGATGACCAAACAAATGGACCAGTGCCTTATCTAAGAGCGATGGATTCACATATGCAATAAACAGTAATACAATAAAAAATGGAAACAAGTATTTGTAGACTATTGTATATTACTTTGTAACACACACTTCAATATGTCCAAAATTAGAAACTTCTTAACAATCCCTGACTTTCACTTACAAATCCATGATCTCACTTAATAACTTACTCAACTCTTTGAATTAAAGCAAAAGATGAAATCACACATTCAATCAAAGTGATTGAAGAAAAATAAACAATCCTTGATTCCTTTATTCATAATTCAAAAGTTAAAATTATAGAGAGAAACTAATCTAGGAACTTGCAATTATCATTCATATATCTTTTCTATTGTAGAACAATTAAGTCTATTATATATTTGAATACATTCCTAATACTTAACACTAATCTATATCTTTGTGCTTGAAACTATCATAATTCATACATGAGCTCAAAATTGCTTAAACCATCAAAAGACCCCTATAATTGGCCTTGAAATCCCATTTATAGAAACATGGGAGCAACAAGCATCACACCAAATTATAATTAAACTCACATCTACATTTCACATACATCAATTTTAATTTCAGCATTTCCCAAAAGGTTACATTCACACTTTACAAAGTAGAGGGAAAGCTTATAATTCAAAAATTGGCTACAATTACTGAAGGAGATACACCTTCCTTCCAAAAGGCATCATTCATTCATTGCAAAATCTCAAAAATATCATCCTCACAAGAAAAAATTGTTTTCCACATGCATGTCTAGTCAGCAAAACTTTAAAAGCATGAAAAGCAATAAAAGATACAAAACTGATTCATCCACATCAACATTTGTGCCACCAATTTCTACGTTGAGGAGAGAACAACATCTTTGCAATAATTCAACAAAAGCCTAATCTACACTAGATTTTCAGGCTATGCATTGTTTCTCTCTCACACCCCATATTTACTATAGTTGTAGATTGCACTCACCATTCCACAACTACAAGTCATTCCTCCAACTCATCCAAGTATTTTTTCTTCCAAACTTAGAATTCATCCTAAGTGGGTCAACTGAAACCCATGCCTCTATTGGCCTTTTGTCTGTAAGGTGAATATTTGGTAACAACCTAATTTGCTTCCTTATCAAACTTTGCAAGGAAAATTTCTACATGGGTCAGCATATCCATATTCCTCTTTAATGTACCCATATCATGCTTTTGACAAATTGAAGTAGCTTGATCTGAGATGACTCCATTAGTATCCTTTCTCCACTCCTGCAATTTTTTTGTGCTACCATCATCCCTTAAAATAGATGGGAGGAGACCGTGATTTGTTTCATGAAATTTTTTTACCAATTATCTCTTCCTGGTCTCCAAATTCTCTAAGTTTCCCTTAAATTCCTTTATTTAATTTACAATAGCAGTGATGGGCTTAAGCTTCTCAAGGAGGGTGACATCTTGCCTAGCCCCAATGGACATCATTCTTAATTCTTGAAACTTGGGAATTCGTGTCTCCATAAGTGGGATAGCCCTCTCCTTATCATTGTCAAAGTTACTTATAGCAGACTTCATGGAGGAATAGCTATCATAAATGTTATTCGGTCTATTATTTACCCCCCTTGTTTAGATTCTCCAAGACTATAGTGACAATCTTCATATTGATAGCAAATATTTCCTTATCGTGCTTGTCACATCTTTCTTTGTAATCATTTAGTTTTCTAAGCAACTCCTCCTTACTAATGGATTCTTCTATCTGTGGAGTTCCTAATATATTAGGCTCCATACTAAGATAGGCACAGTTCCCATATTGTATGGCATAATTTCCCATGAGGAACTTGTGGAAGGGGGAAAATCAGTAGGTGTTGGTTCAGGTGAAGCAGTAGGGGAAGTAACATCAGTTTGCTTTTGCTCTTTTGGTTGAATTTTTTACATTTTTTCCCTCAATAATTCTATCTCAATTTTCAACTACATCTTTTGTTGTTCAGCCTTCCCATACTCAACCAGTAAATCATTGCATTGCTTTTTGAATTTTTCTTTTTCTAGGGTTACCAACTCCATAGTGGCTCTTGTGAACTAAGCAATATTCACTAACATATTTTCCACCTCAAGAGCTTATGTCTTGAGCACTCTCTTTATTATCAAGCCTCCCCTATAGTTTGGTGCAGGCTTTACAATGTTAGGCTTTCTTGTACTATGAGTTAAGGAAAATATAGCTAGTGTACCCACTATTCACTGAAACCAAATCCTTGTAGTGCAATTACAACTTCGTCTTCAAAATTGTAGAGGGATCTATCACACCTCTTTATCATATCAAAAGTGATAGTAGAATCCAAATCCCATTCAAGCAACAACAACACACCGTTATTCCTCACCAATTCCCTACCTTCTTCTGCAATCATTCCATGAAATTTAGCTCTCATTTCATTTAAGACACATGCTTGAATTGTAGCTTCAAGAAACTTTAGATGAAGACTTATTTCTTTAGCTAGATTATTGACATATTTATCCTTTTTAGCCCTATAGGAAAATTCTATGAAATCCTAAGATTTAACAAAGGAATCATCATCCATGAATTTTGCACATTCTTTCACCCTGACATCATCACTGTTGTTAGCCCTAGTGAGCTTAGTGTTTCTCAACCTCAAACCTAATTGTTGTGGAAAAATTACTAGTGGTGTATGATGCATTCCCTATTGCATTTCTTGCTTAGATACCAAGATTTCCTCACCATACTCATCATTATCATAGTCCACAAAACTTGTTGGTTCAAACCTTTGCTTCTTCAATGGTGGCTCTCTTGGTGGTGAGGCATGTTGTGATGGGGCACCAATATCCACAATTTCAAGCCCTATTGGCCTTAGATGGTATGGTGGTGGCATTTGTAGCATAGGAGAAAGAGGTCTTTGCTCCTCTTGTTGAGAGGGGGAAACTAATGCATCATCTTTCTTTGAATTACTCTTTCTCCTTATAAAAACCTTTATCTTTTGTTCCTTTGGAGGCTAGTATGTAGTTCTTTCCTCCATAATAGGGATTTCCCCTCCACCATGTTCTTTCTCCATAGAGGCTTTCACCTCTTCTTGAATCATTCTTTCACCTCCAAGATGACTCGCCATTGTCTCAAAGTTTTGGAACACATATTACACTCTTGTTACATTAGGAATTTTTGTAAGATTAGCTAATTGAGGATCCTTTTCCTTTTCCTTTCTTTGCATTTTGTTAAAATAAATCCACCTTGATTTTCTATTATCTTGCTTCACAAAATCATTTGAATATGTTCCTTATTATATCTACAAGGTACTTGACAACATGCACAAACTTGTAACTCATGTTCCTTTCCTTCAACCAAGCTATAAAAACTTTAGGATCAAATTTATCCCTTTCCCCTGCTCTCAACATGTGAAAAGCTTTTAGTACATCATTTATTTTATTCCAACCTCCTTTTAACATTACAAAATTGAAGAAGTAGGTATATGAAGGAAAAAATGTTCCTTTCCCCTAATATAGTAAGTGTTCTTTTTTCACACTTCCCAACCACCACATTACTTCAAGGAAACCAATTCTCTCTAGCACACATTTTGGTAAGAGGTGAGGTGAAATAGTTGCACCATACACCCTCAATACAATATCTGTAGGGTAAGGAATAACATCTCCCCAATTGCGATCAATCCCCAATTCAGGCCTCCTATCTTTAGGTCTCAATAAATCATGCAAGGCCTTCGGGTCTCTTGGCACATTCATAACCAGAGATCTTCTTAACTCAAAGGAGAACAAGCTCTCAAATACCACTTATTCATGCATTCTTTCATCCTTATCTAGAACAATAGTCCAACACTGAATGAACAATTCCAAAGTTCCCTCCATCCTACTCAATATCATATTCTGCCCAAAGTAAGATGCACCTTGAACAAAAAAATATGGATAAGTAATGAATACCAGTTGAACCTCAATCCACTGCACCCTTCTTTAACTTTACTAGGCCCTAATGAATTTTCTCTGCAAGGAACCATGCATAATCATAAATTGTGTAGTACTAGGGGTGTTGGATGTGTGCTACCATATACATCAATGCCAAGGGAATTCCAGTGATTGGGTCATAACCGATTATATAACAAATGGAATAAAAGGTCCTTTGGAAATAGGCTGCAAAATAACTAATAGGAAAGGGCTCTGTATCAAACGGTCCCATTGTAACCTTTCGGTGCTTAATCTCTACTAGGTACCTTGGTAGTATGTGGACTCTAAATGAATGCTTATTTTTCTCATATTCTTCCTTAAGATCCTTTTCATGAATTTAGACCATATCATCACTCCACTCAGTGAGTTTGAAGACACGAGCAATATCTTCTTTTGTGATTTTAACCATGTCAATTTTGTCAAAGGACCTCACAGTCCTAGTGAATGGGTTGTAATTGATAGCAATTTCCTTTAATAAATCAATATCCATGTATACATTTGGCACAATTAACTTTTGTTTTTAAATGGAGCCTTATCAAACTCGAAGATTAAATTTTTCCCACTTTTATCAATGTGGTTTCCCCCCAAATTATTTAATGGGGGTTTGGGGGTAGCGTGCCTGGCACACTCCTTATCACAATACAGGGCAGGGTTCAGGGGCAGCGCCCCCACAGGAGCTCAAGGCAATGCTCCCAAAACCTCTCACGATTTTTTATTATTTTATAAAGGCATCAAGTGTTATTTTTTCTATTGGATGACATAAAAAACCCTATTTTGTAACCAACATAAGTCTTGATAAAAGGCTAAGGGTTAGGGTTTTTTTTTACATTTTATTGTAGCATTTGCAGTGGTATTGAATTGCAAGGATTATTGATTGTAATCGGTTTGATTTACTAGATAATAATATTAGACTCTCTATTGGTGGATGTAGCCTAAGTTTGGGTGAACCATGTTAAATATTGTCTCTCATTGTTATTATTTATGTGTTTTTCATTCCTCTACTTAATCTTTATTTGTATTTAATTGATATTTTTTGCATGTAATTCCTAACAACTTTCCCAAGTCTAGATTCCAAGGGTTACCCACTGGAACACCGCAATTCCTATTCCCAAACCAACCACAAAATAACTCCCATCTAGTGTGGAGGAAAGCAACACCCTTAACAGTTCTATACTTATTAACTAATACCTCTACTACTTGCAAACCCCTGAAGAGAGGCTAACCTTAATATTTTTCACTGGTTGAAGGTGGCAATTGGTTAGCTAGGTCTTTACTCAAAGGTATTTTGGAACTAGAAGCCTCCCCCTTTGATGAAGATGCTTTATCTTTTGGGGCCATGGCTCAAGGGTTTTACAAAATAGTGTTTCTAGTTTCACAAAATAAACCTAGCTTGGACAAGGGTCTAACATGCATTATAGCAATACAAGACCAACTAGTTATTTCCTATGGACATCAAAACTTAAAAGAAATATAAAACCAAGGAGACCCTAATGATAGAATGACAAAGAGAGTATAATTGAGCAAGTTGTTAACAATTTCAAAGGCGGGATAATATACCAACTTACTATCTTGATGCAATCTTAAAACCCTAATTTTAGCATCGAACTGGCCTGAAAGATGCAACACAAGCTTCTTTGATGCATATAATGCTTTCTTCAATCTTTAATTATGATTTTAAAACAAGTTTTAAATAATTTACAACCCTTAACTTGGTAGCCTGACATCCTTTCCATGATTATGTTTCACTCGCACCATCCAAAATGTCTCACTTTCCCTAAATTCTAACTTTGAATATCATTCATTGATCTTGCAGCAAATTGATGTGAACACCAGTTCATATTGAGTCAACCTAGTTTAAATAAGTTGATTGTACATAGTCAATTTCCCCATCAAATCCAAAAAATCCATGTGGAGCCAATTGCTGGTGATCTGTGAGCTCCACCATTCCTTTGTCACCAAAGCCAAAATCAATGTGTCATCTTCCCCTCACTCCCCGTGAGCCCTAACCTATGTGCAACTTTTATGAATGGGGAGGTAGGGAAGGGCCTAGATTAGACCCCTCACCTTTAAAATGTGTGTGTCTTATCACAAACTCATAGGTCTATGCACATAATCTTCAAGTGTGTTCAATGACTGTGATCAAAAGATCCTTTGGTTATTTTAGCACATGCTTCAGAAAACCTCTTTAGTAACTCAAAATTTAACCCCTTGAATTTGTGGAAAAAATATTTCATTAATATTTCTCTATCCCATAATTTTTCCTTGGTAGCTCATAAAATTCCACAGGGCATCCTCCTGCTTCCCTGTTGAGAGACAGGAGGTAGAGGTGGGTCCCCCATGGGATGGTGGGGAGTGGTCAAAATTGACCCATGTCACCCCTCCTCAGTTGTAGATCTCACCAAATGAAGAGCATTTCCTTTGTAAAGCTAGCTAGTTCCCATGGACATGTGTCTTCAGCCTATTGCCCCGTGACAACTTTTAAATGAAAAAATAATTTGAATGGGGGGGGCAAGGAACAATCCTCATACAACCACATTACTTCACCAACACCATTGATATGCTCTATCTCATCACCCTCATACTTTTCAACAACGTTGAGCCTGCCTATGTAGAAGACATGCGACATGCTCTCGCCAACCTGTGATATTATTTTAATGCAAAGAAAAATTGAACGGGGGCATGGGGAGTGGCCGGGATGTGCCTTCATCAATCGAATGGTCCTTATAAGATAAGAAATCTTCACATGTCAAATTTGTTAGTTTTAAAGAGGGACCACCTAGGACAATGTAAGAAAATGCCTTGACAGACTTAGAGCCACTTTAACCAAAGAATGTAAAGGCCAAACAAGGCTAATCAGTCAACCTTACAAAATAAAATATGTTTCATACCTAGGTACGAGGGATCGGTCACTTCATGGGCTCTGATGTCATAAGATGTAACTTAAATGACCAAGTACCAACGATAAAGGGTCAACAATGAATTAGAACATTTGCAGGGATGCAAGCCTAGGGTTTATTTAGGAAGGGTCTTAGGCAACATAAAACCCTAAAAAAATGATAGTGAATAAATCCCTAAACCCAAAAAAGTTGATTTAACCAAAATTTTGCAAAATTTTGAGATGGAACATGAAGCATTTTTAGGGGTTCCATCAACTTGTAAACTCAAATATGTATATGTCTTATGATCTATCTTTTTGTTAAGGTTTGAATTGGAATTTGAAAGTACTTTCTCTTAAAGATAATCCTAAAGCTAGTGTAATTTTGGTTTTTGCATGCTAGTTAATTAGCTCAACCTAGTGTTACATAGTCACAATAAATGCCTAGTGTTACATGTTTGAGTTCACAAATAATATAAATGATATAATTGAGTGCATACTAAGATTAAATAAAACTAATATTATAAACATTAATTTGTATTTATTGATAACCAGGCATATAAATTAGGTTTATAATAAGATACAAATATAGAACCTTCATTTTCATCACGTTGGATTGAAACACATTACAAAATGTGGCTACAAAGAAAATTAAAAATAAAATAAAATAGTATTCTCAATTAATATTACAAATATTGGTTGTACAACCACAATAAAAAAATATAAATGAATTACTTCCATGGAAACATAAATATCAAACTAGTTTGGTATTACTATAGATTTTTTGCCAATAAACTTTTAAAATAACCTCTACATAATATCTCTCATTCTATTTCAAGTGTTTCTTAATTTGAAAAAATATATATCAGGTTTTCATCCTCAATATTTTGTAACCATATGAGTTCTCATCCATATTGATGCTTGAAAACATATGCTTAGGGTAAGTTAAAGTTAGGATTTTTGTGTATATTTAATTAATATCCTTTTTCTCTTGAATGTTGGCTTAATGTACACTTGAAAAGATTTCATAAAATACAAAAATAGCTACCATCATGATAATGTGGAACCATGTCATCATTATTAAATTATACTTTGCATTCCTACATAATTATTATAGAAGACATGTCATCAATATATGCATTAATGGTTCTCTATTGCATAAGGAGGTAGGTGAAGATGAATAGTAAAAATAGGTGGAAGTGTTAGAGTGTTGGTATTATGAATACCCCTTAACATGTGTCATAATTCAAGTTTCAGGGTTTAGAAGGGAGTTATGCCAATATGGAGAATTCTAACTCTTCAATGAAGGTTTGTGAAGGATTGGGGTTTTGTAGAGAGGTATGATGGTATGGGAGACTCTAAATTCCTATAATTAAAGGAGTGAAGGCTACAAGTGAATGTGAGGTGTGCTTGGATGGATGATTCTAACAATATAATAGGAATAAAGGAAAAATAGAGTTAGAAGGCAATGCATTCCAAGATGGGGTAGTCTAAAATTTTGGTGGGGACTAAGGAAAGATCAAACTTAGAAAGGAAAATAATTGTAGATGAGGAACTATAAAACTTTGATGACTTATAAAAATATAGTAGATTGGCCATGCTTTCATACTTAAAATTTTTGGGGGTCTTAGGAATATGTATGTAACTTTCTATATGTCTCTCAACATATTAATATAACAATATATAATTATATATATATAGGTGTATCTATGTATTTGCATCTGTATATCTATCCATATGCCTAAAAAAACATACATACAAACATAATATAACTAAGCATAGAAATGGATGGAAGAAACTTTTTTTAAGTTAACCATATCAGCCATATTTAAATAATGTTCTTATCGAATAAGTAAAGAAGTTGGAATTTTATATGTTATTTTGGAGTTAATAAACTAGCTTTGGGAAATCTATATTCAATATGTATCAATATACCTATCTATATACCTATTTTGGTCCATCTATCTAAATATGTATGATTTTTCCATTTATATATATGTCTATTTATATATGACTTACAAAATGAAAGAGGACATAATTGTTTGAATGGAAGATGGTCAACCATCAAAATGGGTACATCATGAACTTATTAGACCAATTGGACTATAACACATGCATATATAGTCTAAATGAAGAGAAAAAAATTGACAGTTCCATGAAGGGTTGTTTGATGTGGTAGGCATTTTTTATATTTTTGGTCCATGAGGACCTACCAAGGTATGGTGCTCCACTATGGGGTGCTCTCCCCTATTATTTTGTTCTTCATTTCCCAAACATTCAGTCTAAATTTTTTTTATTTATTTATTTTTTATTACAAAATATGTAATAGTTTTCACTAGTTTACATTTCAACAATATCTGAGCATGCAGTTCTAATATTATGTTCTTTATTTCACAAACATTCATTGCACAGTTCTGTATTTCACAAATTTTTAGTGCATGTATATATATGTGTGTGTGTGTGTGTGTGTGTGTGTGTATTTATATGTATATGTATATATAAATGTATCTACATGTGTTTGTATATATATATATATGTATGTATATATATATATATGTATATATATATATATGTATATATATATGTATATATATATATGTATATATATATGTATGTATATGTATCTTCCATGTACATATATGTATATACATATATACACAAATATATATACATAGATTGATAGATGGATTGATATTTAGATAGATATATGTGTATAGATAGAACTATAGATAGATAGATTGATAGATAGATAGATAGACTGACAAACAAATAGACAAATAGATAGATAGATAGATAGGTAGGTAGGTAGGTAGGTAGGTAGGTAGGTCAGTAGATATATATGTATATAAATATGTGACTTAAAAAATGAATGAAGAAGGATTTTAGCTAACTAGTAGACAAAATAAATGATGATATTAAATATTACTAAAAACCCATTAAATTCATAGTGAAGCTTCAGTAGAACCATATTTTTCCTTACAAAAGTAACTATGTTTATGAACACAAAATTTGGAAGTGTTCATAAATGATGAAAAGGGATACTCTCCCTTTCAAATACAATTATGAAACCTCATAAAATACAACAAATAAAGGTAGAAAATAAATAACAAGAACTAAAATAGGAAGAGAAAATCTGCAACTTTTATTATCTTCAAACATGCAAAAGATTACAAAATATTGAAGCTCATGGGCTCCCCTTCTCCAATTCTACATGCAATACCTACAACAAATATGTCTTCAACAATCTAGTACAATTTTGATAGCATCTAGGTATGCAAACTTCACTTCTCCACGCCCCCTTCTCCAAATAATAAGACATCAATAAATAGAGAATGAGCAAAGAGGAAACAAGTTACCATGGTTTCACAAAACAATCTCTTGAAACCACCTTGAGAAAGGTATTCCCAACCTTGGGAGTTTGAAAATATTTCATAAGACATGTGGCACAATTCATGCTAACCTCTCTTGGGAACCTAAAATCTTGACCAATCAAATTTGACATGCTATGACAACTTACACCTCTTATAGATTCCTTACAACCTGTCATAACGGTTGTTGCATGCAAAGACATGCAAGCAACATGCAATATTCTTTTGGCAGCCCACTTTATGACAACATATGACACATGTACATGCAAATATGACTCTTTGACTAGTTCCTTTTCCTACCATACAAATCCTACAACCTTGCACAAATTTTTTGGCATCTTGTTACAATTGATGCCAATATTATTTCTTTCCAAAAAGTGTTATGTTTTTATCAAAACCAAAATTCCCTACAAGTCGTCAACTATGTTTTTCCTTAATCAACTTTACTCTCATTGAACTTCTAGGAATACACAACTTCTTACCTTTTAACAACATACCATCTTGGATTAAATAATCCAACCACTTGGTTCTATCACCAGCAATGGGCTCTTTGTAAGACTTCCAAGCCTCCCCAAAATCTAGATCCTCCTCATACAACTCCTTCAACTCATAGAATACAACAACCTCAACCTCCATTTCAATCAACAAACCATGTCTTCTACTCAAAGCATTTACAACCCTGTTAGACTTCCCACTCCTATGTTTTGAAACATAAGTATAACTTTGCAAGAACTCTACCCATTTCATATGCCTTTGATTTGGCTTCCCTTGACTACTCAAATACTAAAGTGCTTGATGATCAGTAAATAAAACAAATTCCTTAGGAAAAATATAGTGTCTCTACTTTTTCAATGCTTGCACAATAGCATAAAATTTCTAATCATACATTGAATCTTCTCTTTTTCCATCATTTAACTTCTCACTAAAATAGGTAATGGGTTTACCTTATTGAATTAGGATAGCTCCAATCACATTACCACTTGCATCACAATCGACTTGGAATACCTTGTTGAAATCTAGAAGTGCTAAAACAAGTTGCTCAGTCTCTTTTTCCTTAAACAAATCAAAGCTTCTTGTTGCTCTTGTAGTCCATCTAAAACCTCTTTTATCTCCTCTCATGGTCTCAGTTAGTGGTGCACAAATACTACTAAAACCTCTAATAAACTTTCAATAAAAAATTTCCAAACTATGAAATGATCTCACCTTGGTAGCACTTCTAGGTCTAGACCATTCTAAAATAGCTTTCACCTTTTCTAGGTTCATCCTGAGACCTTCTCTTGAAACAAAAAAACACAAGTATACCAATTCCCTCTTCATAAAGCTATACTTTTTCAAGTTAATGAGCAACTTTTTTTCCTTCACCTTTTCAAAAACAAATCTGATATGCATCAAATGCTCCTCTACTGTCTTAGTGTATATCAATATATCATCTAGATAAACAATTACAAATCTGCCCAAAAAATATTTTAGTACTTCATTCATCAACCTCATAAATATACTAGGAGCATTGGTTAGTCCAAAAGGAATGTCCAACCATTCATACAAACCCTCCTTGGTCTTGAAAGTTGTTTCCCACTCATCACCTTCTTGGATTCGTATTTGATGATAACCACTCTTCAAGTCAATCTTGGTGAAGTATTCAACCCCACTTAGAAAATCCATAATATTATCCATCCTTGGCAATAGAAATCTATATTTGATGGTAATCTTGTTGATAGCCCTTGAATTCATGCACATCATCCATTCTCCTCCTTTCTTTGGTGCCAAAACAGTAGGCATTGCACATGGGCTTAGGCTCTCTCGAATCAAGCATTTCTCGAACAATTCTTGAACTTTCTTGTTCAACTCTTGGTGCAAGCAAAAATGACTCCCTCTCACTTTTCAAAGAACTCACAAACCAAACTTCACAAATAGATGCCAAAATTGCAACCAAATGAAAATAGTTTTATTCAATTTATAAAATACAATAAAATATATAAACTCATTTACAAATGGAACCTTCAATGGCTTCTCTCATTCACATTAATCCTTCCTTCTCACTGAATGAGTTCTTCTCCATAATCCACACTATTCTCTCCACCTCTTCTTGTAGCCTATATCATTTTCTAAAACTCCCCATAGAATTTTCTCAACTCCCTCAAATTCCATGCAACATCTTCATTTTGTTGTTAATGTGTTAAAAAAAAGTGCAAAAAACCACAAACATGGGCTTCCCCTCCTCATTTTCTCCATGCCACCTCTTTCCCCACTTACCTACAACATAAATTACATTTTAAAAAAAAAAATCAAAATCTTCTTATAGCCCCCCACTTCTATGCAACCCTCTCATTTTGTTTTAAATGTTTACCAAATAAAGCCCATAAAGTGGATAACCAAGTTTTGATTCACATGCCTTCCCTCTTTAAATATGGTGTGGAATTTATCTATGCCAGTGCCCTTATCTCAATCATTAAATCACCACACTAATGAGGTGTTTTAAAACTATCTAGAATGGAGGTAAATTTGTAGATATAAAATAGAAAAAGATAAGAAATAATACCTCAATGTAGCCTCTAAATAGGCATTTTAAACAAGTGTTAATTTACATGGTATTTAGTCACTAAAAATACAAAACTATTTACCACATTATCTTCCATTTTTATTGCTCATGAATCTACATAAATCGATTGAAAAGAAGAATCTGATTGTGCAACTATAACCAGATGTGTCTAAATTCTAGAAAATTGACTTTTTGAATATCTCTCACCCAGGATCTCATCTTCACATGAAAATCGAAAAGTATGCTTGAAATGACCCTACAAATATTCCCACAAAATTATTCTTCTCCAGCTTTTAAAAATCTTGAAAATTAATTGTTTTTGTGGCCATCTAAGACAAAATTTCTTATTTTCAATTATCCTTGTGTGCAACGAAAATCCCCTAGTCTAAGATGCAAAACAGGCAAAATGCAAGCAAAGGGAAACACAACAACACCTAAATATTAACCTAGTTGAACTTGAAAAAAGAAAGGATAAAAAAAAGTTATTTACCTTGCCCAAGTTGATCTATTGGTTGGCCTTGTTGATAGCTTGATATGTGTGCTCTATGTTGATTTCAACAGCATAACGGCTTGGTGTAGCTTAATTTGGATGCAAAGATGGTGGGTTTTGGTTATGGATGCAATATGAAAGTGTATGGAGAGGATGAATTTTTGATAATGGTTAGGGTTGGATGAATGCTTAAGAGTGTGTGTGTGAATAATGCAAGAAGGAGAGGAACAAAATGGTTAAGTATTACCCATTTAACCTAGGAAGATCAAATGGATGGTGGAGATTGAAAGAGGAAAAAATATCAAGGGCTAAGATGAAGAGTTGACTAAAGGAATTAAAAATTCCTTTTTAATGTGCATGGGGATGATAAAATGAATTTAATATTCCTTAGAAACCTTGGATGAATAAAATGGAATTTAAAATTCCATTTTGAAGGACATGCGGATTGTTATAAATGGAATTAAAAATTTCATAAGGGGACCTTGGGAAGACAAAAAGAATTAAAAATTCCTTGGATAATGAGAGAGGAATTAAAAATTCCTCACAAATACCTTGGGAAGAAAAAAAGGAATTAAAAATTCTTTGGGGGATGGGGAGAGTTTACTAAAGGGGTTTATTAGACTAGCTAATCAATGATTAGAGGATAGTTAGGTGGATAATGAAGATTAGGAGCCAACTTGAAAAAGTTGGAGGATGTGACACATCATAATCATGGATTATACATGTGCACACCCCTAATGATGGGATTAGGAGGTGGATTAGAATTAAGAAAAAGTGATGGAGGATGTGACAATTATTTATTTAATTCTTTGAGGAAAAGGGGGATAAAGAGTAAGGTATTTAATTATTTAACTAGATACCTTAGGGATTTAGAAGACTTTAAGGGTATTAATTAAATAATAGTAATATTACTTAATTAATTCAAATAAGAGGATATTTAGACGAAAAAGGATAAATTTGGACAAATGTAAGTGTCCAAATTTAGGTGTCTAAATTTTTCCCCTCTTTAAGATGGTGTTATGAAATAGCATCATTTCAAAGAAGATTAAAAGATAGCACCAAGAAGAAGATAATTAGATTTGGAAAGATGCCCCATTCATCAAAGGAGTGACTAGGAAGAAGGATGATGGGAGTGAAGAAGATTAGGGATTGGGGATGCCCCCTCGAGATGACATGCAGGTTCAAGAGAACACAGGTGTGCTCTCAAAATGGATGAGACGATGAAAGGGTATATGAGGAAGATGATGCAAAGTGATGGATACAAGAGGATGATAAGTGATATGATATTTGGAAGCACAAATGGATTTAAGGAAAAAGGTGATGTTTCCCTAGTCAAGCTACAAGCCAAAATGGGTTGATGATGGATGGAGTGTTGTCAATGAGGGAATGATATATCCCAAAAAAACATGAGGATAGGGAAGGATACATCCTGATGATGATGATGAAAGTGTTGTTGATGAGGGAAGGATGCATCCCAATTATGACGATGAAAGTATTGTTGATGAGGGAAGGATGCATCCCAAAAAACCACCAAAGGATAGGGAAGGATACATCTCGATGATGATGATTGGATCAAGGCTTGTAGCAAGGCTAGGAACAAGACCAAGGATGTGAGTAGATGATTTGTGTTAGATTGAATGGATTAAGATTGGGTTGAGATGTGAGATGGATGAAAAGAATGAAAATGGAGGAAAAGATGCTTAGAATAACCAATCGATATTATTCTAAGAAGATTGAAGAGATGATGATATGATGAGGGTGAAGAAAGTGAAGGGAGGAAAATGGATAGGATAGAGAGATGAGGAAAGTGATGAAGGATGGATGGATAGTAACCAAATCAAGTAGGGTAAGTGTTGTGCATTATACTGCCATGTAATAAGCACTTAATTTGATATAGCATGAGATACTATACACCAGGGTATGGGGAACTAAGATGACTTCGTATCACATGCATGGGATTGACACAAAAAAAGGGAGACTATCCCAACACCCCAAAGTCACGATGACTTTGGGCAGGCCAAGAATTGGGATAACCACAAGCACAAAGGATTGCCCAATGTAACACAATACCATAGGGATCTTGGTGGGTACTACATGGGACAACCAAGAAGACAAAAAAATAAAAAAAATATCAAGATATGCCCCTATGTATACCATTCAAAGCACACCATGATATGATGGATCAAGATGACCTCGACGAGATATGATAGGGAGCTCAAATGATAAGAAAAATGCCAAAAGTATCAAAATATCACAATAAATTTCAAATTTCCTTTGCCACAAGATCAAAAGGTGGATGGGATTGATACGGTCTGATGAGGAAGGATGCATCCTATTAAAACCAAAGATGGGAACTAAGCTAAATGATCGACATGATAGAGGATATTTGAAACTGATTGAGCCTCATGATACTAGTGGATGTCATTTATGAAGAACTAGATAGATGGGGACATACTTGATGACACAACATGATGACAAGACACAAGACACAAAATAGACACACCCTAAAGACCTAGGGGCTCGGGGGTCAATCAAAGATTAGCCTTGCCTATGTGAAAGTGCAGATCCCTTGTAGTATGGGATTTTGGAAAGTGTATGGATAGAATTATGGGGTAGGCATGTGATGGGGAGATGTTTTTAGGACCAACATTGACACATATGGTGGTGGATGTGAAAGGATTGGAGGATTAGTGGATGGATGATGTGGGGATAATGGAGGAGTTGGGGTAGTGAATTTTGGGACATAAGGACCCAAAATAGATTTAAGATATGGAGGGTATGTATGATTAGCTTTTGGATTAAAAACTTTGGATGTTGTTTCAGATTTTTCATTTGAAAGAATTGCATATTTTTTCTTTGAGATCCACATGGTTTTGATTTTTTCTTTGGTGGACGCTTTGTGGCCTATGGGTTTGATTTGGATTTTGGATTTTATTTTGGATTGGATTTTTATTTTTGTCAACATATCTTTTTAAGGAGACATGAGGGGATTTAGATTCATGTGGATGTTTAGATTTATTCATTTTTACTTTGGCATCCAAACTACTTTTAATAGCAACGGGATGGGTGTGAGGAGATGGATGATGTGGAGGAAACATGAATGGAGTGATGGAGGTAGGATTTTGGGGATGATATGTGGATGGAGAATGTGTAGGTACATTCCTTTGTTGATCCTAATTAGGGAATATGAGAGTGGAATTTTTATGATGGGTGACATGGATAGGTTATGAATGGATAAAAGGAGGAATAGGACGAGATGGAGGAGGCAATTTTGAGATATAACAACCCAAAATGGACTTAGTAGTTCCAGGATGTGTGATAGTGGATGGAGGGACATAAGGACCCAAAATAGATGGAGTAGATGAAGGAGGAATGTGGATGGTTGTTTTGAGGTGATACGATGGACGGGGGGTGATGGAAAATGTTTTGGTGGAGCGATTGGTATGTGCAAGAACATGATGGGCCAAAAAGTAGAAATATGATGGGTATGTGTAGGGTATGTGGCTGACGGCTTTTTTTTTACCCAAAATTGATGAAACAAAAGGGATTTTTAAAGGAGATTCTTAGCTTTCCACCAATATAAATTATGCTTTACTTTGAATTTAATAAATAATTATTATTCATTTTCTATTTGAATTACAACTCAAGTCTTGATTGATAGGATGATTGAAAAACATCTATAGCTTTCAAACTGTATCACATTTTTTGAATCAAAACATGTGTCACATTCTATGCTTCACATACTATAGGATTAAACAAACAAATTGAATTTCATGAAGTTTTGACCAAGTTAAGGTGGTCAGACATATGAGTTTTTATATTTTTAAAAGTTGTAATAAAAATTTCATAATTAATTATTTACTTGGAAAAAAATTATAAAACAATATGCATCACATTGGGACATGAGTCCTCTACTTATATATTAAATCTTATAAAAATGTATCATCATTTTATTGTGGTTAGGGTGATTAGATAGACACCTACTTGTTATTTTTACCCTAAAATTTAAGTACTATGACATTGAAATTTCAAATTTTCACCAAGTAGATTTTTAGTTTTTTTAAACAAACCTAGTAGTTTAGAAACTACATTCAATTTTCTACATATTCTATTCTTACATATTTTTGAAATAATATAGATAACTTATTCAAATTTTTACGTCAAGTTTTCTAACTCTAATTTTTTCGAATTTTTCACCACTTAAGGGCCTATTTTTTCCATGATGATCCTGCACATACCCCATCGATGGAAAACACCTATTATACTTTTGGAGGAGGCTCATTGAGGATGGATAGAGGTTTTACCAAAAATTTTGGATTGCGAGTCTTGAGAGATATATCCAAGACCTTGTGTATGCAGATTTTCTTTAACATAGATGGGCTCTAAAATACCTTGCTCATGAAGGCCTAAACCTTTTCCTTGATAGTTCATGCTCTTGAGCATTTGCTCTATGGTAAGATGCTTGTTGTTTTGGAAGAATAATGCAAGTCCATTATTAGGTGGGGGAGGATGAGTGGTGTATATACTTAGTTCCTCTTATGCAAGGAAACCACCATGGATGAATGTGAGAGTACCAAGGGAGTATAAAAGTGGTGTGGGGATAGTAGGGTTAGATGATGATGGAGGATCATGAGATGGAGTGGATGGGATGGAAGGATCTTGATTGGGAGGAGTGAGTGATAAGGGATCAAGAGATGGACTAGGTGATATGATAGGATTTGGAATTGTGGCAGTGGGTGATAAAGGCTCATGCGATGGAGCATTTGGATATTGAGTGAGAAGGGGATCATAGGTTGAAGTGGATGAAGAACTATGATCTTGAGTTGGACTAGATGGGATGGAAGGATCTTCATTTGGATAAGGGGAGGCATTAGTATGCTTTGGATCAAGATCTTGGAATGACTCATCTTGTGTGAGTGGCACGATGATGGAGTGTTGGAGGGACTCCTCAAGTGGGGGAGATGGAATGATGGAGGGTTCATGAAGTTCATTGGAATGAATTTTAATGATACTAGGACTGGAAGGAGTGGATTATATTTGGGTGTCTTCAATGGATTGGGTGGATCTAAGAGCATAAGATGGTGATGGGTTTTGGTTATCTTCAATGGGTTCAGCGACTCTCAAAGGAGGAGATGGGGATTCAGTGGATTTGGTAGGTTTGATGGTTTCAACAATTTGGATGGTGCTAGGGGTGGTAGTAGTAATGATAGGTGTGGGATGGAGAAGGGTCTCATCACTAATGACTGTGGATGATGGATTGGGATGGCATGGTTCCAAGACTTCAAGATGTGGAGTTGGGGATGTATTCTTTGTCATGAGTCCTTGGAGGACTTTTGGAGTGAGAATCATGCATATTCTAGGCTTAGCTAGGGTAATGGGAATAGATAAAGGATTATGGGTTGGTGGAGGACTAGGATTATGGATTGGTGGACTAGGATTAGATGGAGGAATGGGATTGGAGGTAGGACTAAGCATAGGTGGAGGATTAGGACATGATGGAGTAGAAGATGGAGTGACATAAGAGGATATGGATAAAGGATTAGGAGAAGTGGACATGGATGGTGGATTGTAGTAAAGGTATTGGGATAGAAGATTTGGATGGGAAGATTGGGATGGTGGATTAGGAGAAGAGGATATAGGTGGTGGATTGGGACAAGAGGATAAAGGTGGTAGATTAGTACAAGAAGATGGATTGGGACAAGAGGATGCAGGTGGTGGATTGTAGTAGAGGTATTCGGACGATGGATTGAGATAAGAAGATGTGGATGTTGGATTAGGATGAGAAGATTGGGATGGTGGATTGTAGTAGGGATATTGGGATGGTGGATTAGGATAGGAAAATGTGGATGTTGGATTGTAGTAGGAATATTGGGATGGTGGATTAGGGTAGGAAGATGTATATGTTGGATAAGAGAAAGATTTAGATGAAGGATATGATGTATATGTGGAAGGGGAAGATAACAGATATCCCTTGTCAAAGGTATCATAAGGATTTTTATTAGGTGTGGATGAAGGCATGATGGGATAGCTTGGATGAGTGATTGGATTCTAGATGGCACTAGGGGAAAGCTTGCTAGCAATTATAGCATCAAGGGGATCTATGTCATATACCTCTTGATCAACAAGACTCTCATTATCATTATCAACGTAATTAGGGTTTCCCTTGACTACTATTTTTGGTTGCATTGGTGAAGGATAAGGATTCATGATGTTAGATTAGATGGATACGGATTGAAAATATGGGAACGGACAATTAGAAGGAAAGAAAAGGTGATGAAAGGATAAATAGGATGGACTGGAAGATGGAAGAACGGTATCTTAAGATTTTTTTTATATCAGAAGATCTTGGATGGCAACAAACTAAAGCTCAAATCAAGATTTAGGTTAAGGTCATATTGGGATTAGATTAAAGCTCAAATTCAGATTGGATTGAAGCTCGGATTAGGGTTGGACTAAATATAAAATTGGGATTCGATCAAATGATATGATAGGATTGATTCTACACCAAGTTCAAGGGTTTTAACTAGATGACGCAAGGTGCTAACAATCGAATTTTGCCAGATTTGGAAATTTTCAAAAATTGTCAAATTTTGTCATTTTAGGAAATTTCACATGCATATCTTTGAGAGTCCAATTTTTTCCAAAAACTTAAAAACTAAGATAGGATGAATTTCCAACTAACATCCTAAATCTAAGACATGAGTTCCAAGTTATTAACGAAAACATCTTTTTAAAAACTGGAAAAAACACTAAATTATCATTTTTAGGGTCAAGATGAAAGATTCAAGCCCTGAAAATGTATTGAAATGGGGGGTTGATTGGGAATCCACATCCCACCTCATAATGCAACCACCCATAAAATTTCAGCCCAAACAGACACCCGAGTCAAAAGTTATGGCCTCTAGAAGTTTCTACATCAAAATCAAAACCCTTGAAATGAAGTCTAGGTGATTGGACTCAATGATTTGATGATGGATATGGACTCTAATGATGTTCTAAGAAGCACCTATGTGATCTAGTTGATGAAATGATGACTTTTAGAAAGTGTTGATGAATGGGAAGGATGATGACGAGAAGGTAGATGAAGGTCTGTTCTTGGGAAAGTTTGCCTATTTGTGAAGGAAAATTTACCCAAACAAGAAGTAGATTCACCCAAAACAATGACAGATTCACCTAAAACAATGACAGACTTGCCTAAACTACTAGAAAATTCATCCAACACAATGATAGATTCACCTAAACTACTAGCAGATTGACCCAAATATAGTGATAGATTCGCCCAAAACAGTGACAGGTTCGCCCAAACAAACAACAAATTCTCCCAAAATAGTGATAGATTCACCCAAATCGAGATCAAGTTCACCTAAAAAAAAAAAAGATTCGCCTAAACAGGTAGTAGGCTTTCCCAAACAGTAGTCAGATTCACCCAAACAGCAGTCAGATTTTCCCAAACAAGTGATAGGATCGCCCAAACAGAAGGTAGGCTCGCTTAAATAGCAGTCAGATTCACCCAAATAGGTGACAAGCTCGCCCTAACAACAGTCAAATTTTCCCAAACAGGTGGAAAACTCTCCCAAACAGAAGGAAGGCTCACCTAAACAACAAAATTCACCCAAACAGGTAATACGCTCGCCTAAACAGTAGTCAGATTCACCCAAATAGGTGACAAACTCACCCAAACAGAAGGCAGGCTCACCCAAACAATAGTTAGATTCACCCAAATAGGTGACAGGCTCACCCAAATAGAAGGCAGGCTCGCCCAAACAGGTAACAAGCTTGCCCAAATAGAAGGCAGGCTCACCCAAATAGAGGGTAGATTTGCCTATTTCTTGAACAGTATGGTTTCGCGCAAAACTAGGATTGCCCGGACTTGCCCAAATCAAAAAATCAAATGGCATCGATAAACAGGGTAATAGTTTCTGCGAATGGGAAAACTAATCTTTGTAACGGGGCAACAGAGTCCCCTAACAGGGAAACAGACTCGTCAAATAGGAAAATGGACTCTCTAAATGGAGAAACAAACTCTTTAAATGGAGAAACAAACTCTCTAAATGAAGAAATAGACTCTCCTAATAGGGAAACAGACTCTCCTAACATGGAAATGGACTCTCTAAATGGAGAAATGGACTCATCTAACGGGAAAGTGAACTCATCAAATGGGAAAACAGACTAACAGAACAGGGAAACAGACTCTCTAAATGGGGAAATGGCCCAACTAAATGGGAAAACAGACCAACCTAATGGGGAAATAGACCAACCAAACGGGAAAATGGTTTGACTAAGTGGATAAATGGACTGACTAAATGAAAGAGGGGATTGGATGTTCAGGGTGCAAACTCACCCAATTATGTTGCAAAATCATCTATTTTCAAGGAATGGGCGAATATGATGACTCTGGGGATTGACAGGGGACTGAAACAGTAAGCACAATTTCCCAAACATGAAGCAGGTTTTCCCAAAACAATGGATAAGTCACCCCTTTTGATGAAATAGGAGAATGTGATGGGTTGTTTGACTAATAGAATGAGTCAGAAAAAGAGAAAAATTGCTCCTGTAGGTGTCAAGCTCACCTAATTCAATGGAAAACTCACCCAACCAAGGTGTAAACTCCCCTATTCTATGAAGAATGGGCGATTTTGACAAGAAACAACTAAGAAATAACTTAGACATAAGAGGGTCACCCTTGTGGACAACAGGTTCACCCCAAATAGTAGCAAGTTTGGCCCCTAACAAAGGAAAACTCGCCTAAACGGAAGACTTGGACTGGACTTGGATGAAAAATAGCTATGGAAAAGGACAAAAACATAACAAACAACAAACAGAAGGTAAGAACAATACACTAGTTTTGCACAAAGAAGACAGTTCAAACAACACAGTCCTCTATCTAGGTTAAACAAGGTGATCTAGGGAGTGTTCGATAGACATGCGGTATGTGAGGAACAACCATGAACACCATCTTGTCACAAGTGTGAGTTGCAAGCCCCAGCAAGGTACTAGAAACTTGGACCAATTCTTCACATCTTATCTAGGTATCACCCTAGCTTCAATGCTTCACTAGACACGACGTGACTGGATTGGGGTACAACTTTCACTCTCCCCCCTTTATATACCCTACTGGTACATGTGGTTGGGATGGTCCATTGGGGCAATGAAATCCCCAAGCAATTCCCACTAAAAGAAGACACTAGATGTTTTCAACTGGTCCTTAGGCTCACACGAAGCACAAGGGGAGATCTTATACATTCTAGTATCTCTTGGGTAACACAAATGGACTAAAGTGGACTACAATTTCTCTTCACCCAAGATCGTCAAATGGCACAAGGGGATTGGATACGTCAATAGTCCACTTAACAAGCATAAAAATCAAGTGTATTTATCCCCTCCTAATTAGTTCTATGTGTTCCTATCTAGTATGAAAATAACAACAAACAAACTAGCTACACTGCGACTGATCGTTCTGCAAGAAAATGCTAGTAGTTTAAGCCTCCAACCTTGGGAAAGAGAGAAATAGCTGCAAAAATGTTAGTAAGAAATTAGACGCACTCACAAACAAACAAGTTAGGGGGTCAACACTTAAAAATGATAAGAAACAAACTCTAAAAATGAAACTTTAAGTCATTGTTTACCTCAGAATCGCCTTTGTCTGAAGCAGAATCGCCCCTGTTTGTAGCAAAATTGCCTCTATTAGTTTCAAAATCACCTATTTTAGAGGCATGATTTCCCCTGTCAGTAGTAGGATTACCTATTTTAGAGGTAGGCTCGCCTATTTGCAAAAAGCAAGCTCACCCAAGTCAGAAGCAGGATCACCTGTTTGAGAAACAGGGAGCAAATTTTCCCCTGTTTGACAGATGGGAAAGTTTGCAAATACAAAATCACCTCTATTGAAGGAAAGCTCACCTATTTTGAAGGAATAATCACCCTTGTTAGGTGTAGAATCGTCTATGTGTAACCTAAACCTGTAAAAATTCAAACAACATAAAACATAAAAAAGAGCAGACCCGTTTGTGGGTCCCACCAGGCATGCTAGAAATGTGTGCAGCAAAAATCCCCTAGTCTAAGATAAAAAAAAAAAAAAAAGATGAAATGCAAGAAAGGGAAACATAGCAACACCTCAAGATTGACCTAGTTGAACTTGAACAAATAAAAGATAAAAATAAGTTATTTACCTTTCCCAAGTTGATTGATTGGTTGGCCTTGTTGATAGTTTGATATGTGTGCTCTACATCGATTTCAACAACATAACGGCTTGTTGTAGCTTGATTTGGATGTAATATGAAAGTGTATGATGGAGAGGATTAATGCTTGAGAATGGTTAGGGTTGGATGAATGCTTGAGAGTGTGTGTGTGAATAATGCAAGAAGGAGAGGAACAAAATGGCTAAGTGTTAGCCATTTAACCTAGGAAGATCAAATGGACAGTGGAGATTGAAAGAGGGAAAAAGATCAAGGGCTAAGATGACGAGTTGACTAAATGAATTAAAAATTACTTTTTAATGTGCATGGGGATGATAAAAGGAATTTAATATTCCTTAGAAACTTTGGATGAATAAAATGGAATTTAAAATTCTATTGGGAAGGACATGGGGATTCTTATAAATGGAATTAAAAATTCCATGAGGGGACCTTGGGAAGACAAAAAGAATTAAAAATTCCTTGGAGAATGAGAGAGGAATTAAAAGTTCCTAGGGAGATGGGAGAGGAATTAAAAATTCCTCAAAAGACCTTGGGAAGATAAAAAGAAATTAAAAATTCCTTGGGGGATGGGGAGAGTTGACTAAATGGGTTTATTAGACTAGCTAATCAATGATTAAAGGATAGTTAGGTGGCTAATAAAGATTATGATCCAACTTGAAAAAGTTGGAGAATTTGACACATCCTAATCATGGATTAGACATGTGCACACCCCTAAAGATGGGATTAGGAGGTGGATTAGAATTAAGAAAGAGTGATGGAGGATGTGACATGTGAGGAAATAAATAAATATATTATTTATTTAATTCTTTGAGGAAAAGGGAGATAAAGAGTAAGGTATTTAATTATTTAACTAGATACCTTAGGTATTTATAGGACTTTAGGGGTATTAATTAAATAATAGTAATATTACTTAATTAATGCAAATAAGAGGATATTTAGACGAAAAGGGATAAATTTGGACAAATGTAAGTGTCCAAATTTAGGTGTCTACAATCCCAATCTATGAGGAGTTTGGTCACAAAACCTTCACCACATTGTGTGCAATTCACCCAATGATATATCTTCTAAATTATTTTACCCCAGCTCTTATATATTTTTAGAAACAATTGTTTCCGTAAAATTGCATGCGAGAGCCTTAAAACTACGATAGAGCAAAAACTCAAAATTTGAAAATTAAATGACATGAGAGGTTTCTCAATTCCAAGAGATGCCTAAAAATACCACAACACACCAAAAATGAGAAAATAAAAATAAAATATTTTTGGGCGATGCAAGATTACCCATGGACCCGGATGCTCTTGCATCAAACACACAAGGTAAGTTGAAATGTTCCATGAGCTGAAAACTCGTGAACATTTGGATTAGCTTAGGATGGTGATCCCATGCTTGTTCTTTATCCATATGTCTTCTTTTTCTACACTCCTTCACTTCATTCTAAACTTCTGAAACTCCCTCTTCTTTCATCCTCCCTTTTCCTTTTCATTGTTTTCTACCTGCACATTATAAGATTTCATTGCTCACCTTCTTCTATAAATTTGATTTACATTCTTCATGAGACTTGACCATATGTACAACCAATGATCTATGTTATTTCATCTTAACATCACTACTATTATTATGCACCTCCCTTGTATCTCTATTCTTAGGAGCCTTATTTGAACTATTTCCAACCTTTGTTGCAACATTTACCTTTTATTTTTTTGACTTGCAACAATTCATAGGGCTGCTACCCTGCACCCACTTCTCTTTCTCCTTCAATGAACTCAAAGTATACTTTTTCCCATCTTTCACAATGGTGTACAAATTCTCTCTACAATCATAGATAGCTTTTCTATCAAATTTTCAAGGCCTTCCTAGCAAAAACATAACATGAACTCATAGATATAATATCACATAAAACTTCAAATTTATAAGGACCAATATCAAAATTTACAAGACATTGCTCTTTCACCTCTAACTCATGATCTTCTTCAATCCTATTTTTTCTACCATCCCCTTAGCAGAAACAAAGTTATCTATACTACCACTATCTACAATAACCTTACAACACTTACCTCCTAATTTGCATACGGTATGAAAGAGACTCCTTCTCTGAGATGGTCCATTCTCCTCTTTACTTGGATTCACCAACACTCTCCTAAACATAAGGGATTCTCCATGCCCTGTTTCTACCACCTCCTCTTGTTATGCTATTCTCTCCTTGTCTTCTTGCACCATATGATTTCTTGTTGCACCTCTCTTAATGGTTTCTTGGTGTATTTTTGGGCACTCAAAAGCTCTATGTCCAACTTTCCCACATTGGAAACACTTGCCCAATAACTCCCTACTATTGTTGTTACATCCTCTTGTTGAATACTCTTTTCCTTGTGCTCCTCTGTTCCATTTCAGACTTGTTTCCTCTTCAAAAGTTTGATTCCCTTTATGGATACTTCGTTTTCCTCTTTCCATTGCTATCTTTCCCTTTCCTCTTGAATTATTTTTTTCCTTCTATTTACTTTTTCCTCTACTTTCAAAGCATACTAGTAAGCTTCTTCAATAGTAGAAATCTTTAGCATACTCATTTCATCCTAGATATTGAATCTAAGTCCATTTATATTTCTAGCCACCTTCTCTATATCCATTTCATGATGTCCTAATCTAATCACCATCTTATAAAATCCCTCTATATACTCCTTCAAACTCATGTATTTCTCTTTTAAATTTTGAATATTTTTTAATAGCTCCAACTCATAAGCTCTTGGAATAAATTTTTCCTTCAATCTAGCAACCATCTATCTCCATCATGTTATTCTCATCTCACCATTCTCTACTATTTCTTTCTACAACTCTTTCCACCGCAATGTACCATGTCCCTTAATCATAAACTTACCCTCTGTTGGTTTCTAATATTTTCAAACTCAAAATAATCTTCCAACTCTCCAATCCAATCTATTAGAATCTTGAGATTCAATGTGCTTAAAAAATTAGGGACTTCCATTTTATGGCCTCTATTGATTTGGGCTATTGCTCTCAAAAATATTTCTTCTCCTTCATCTATTGGATCTATAATTTCTCTCTTAGGCTCATCTACAACTTCCTTATCTTCAACATGTGCATCTTCAAGCTTTGGATTTCTTTCCAAACCTGTAGCTATATTTCTTAGATCATTTCTCATTTCATTTTGAAAGTATTCTAGCATTTGCTCTACTCTTCTAGGTTTTATCCTTCTTGGAGGAGTCTTGAAATCCTCTCAACCTCTTCTCTTGTGAAGCTATTGTCTTCTCAGTTCTCCATAGCTACAGGACTCCACACACCTGAAACAATCTATGGTGCTTTGAAACAATTTCAATCCTCACCCATAGATCCTAGCATAAGTTTCCTCACATTCAGAACTCTACTTATGCACTCAAGATCACTGGCTTTGATACATTTTGGTGCAAAAAAAATGACTTCCTCTCTCTTCTCAAAGAACTCACAAACCAAACTTCACAAATATATGTCAAAATCGCAACAAAATGAAAATAGTTTTATTCAATTTATAAAATACATTAAAATTTGTAAACACATTTACAAATAGAACCTTCAATGGCTTCTCTCATTCACAATAAACTTTCCTTCTCATTGACTGAACTCTTCTCCATACTCCACACTGTTCTCTCCTCCTCTTCTTGCAACCTATATCATTTTCTAAGACTCCCCATAGACTTTTCTTAGCTCCCTCAAATTCCATGTAGCATCTTCATTTTATTGTTAATGTGTTAAAAAAAGTTAAAACAAAACCACAAACATGGGATTCCCCTCCTTTTCTCCATGCCACCTCTTTCCCCACTTACCTATAGAAAAAATTACATTTTAAAAAAAACTTTCAAAATATTCTCATCACCCCCCACTTCTACATAGCCCTCTCATTCTATTTTAATTGTTTACCAAATAAAGCTCATAAAGTGGGAAGCCTTTTTTATTCCCATGCCTTCCCTCTCCAAATATGGCATGGAATTTATCTATGCCTCAATCCTTATCTCAGTCATTAAATTACCACTTGAATGATGCATTTTAAAACTTTCCAAAATGGAGTTAAATTTGTCGATATAAAACAAAAAATAACATGAAATAATACCTCAAAGTAGCCTCTAAATAGGAATTTTAAACAAGTGTTAATTTGCATGGTCTTTAGTCTCCAAAAATACCAAACTATTTGCCACATTATCTTCCTTTTTTATTGCTCATGAAGCTACATAAATCGATTGAAAAGAAGAATTTGATTGTGCAACTATAACAGGATGTGCCTAAATGCTGGAAATTTGACTTTTTGCATTTCTTTCACCCAAGAGCTCATCTTCACATGAAAATTGGTGAGTATTCTTAGAATGACCCTACAAATATTCCCACAAAAGGATTTTTCTCCAGATTTTAAAAATATTGAAAATAATTTATTTTGTGGCCATCTATGACAAAATTTCTAATTTTAAATTCTCCCAATCAGTGAGGAGTTTGGTCATGAAACCCTCACCACATTGTGCATAATTTACCCAATGATATATATTCCGAATAATTTTACCCAGACCTTATAGATTTTTAGAAATAATTGTTTCTACAAAACTGCATGCGGGAGACTTAAAATTGTGATAGAGCAAAAACTCAAAATTTGAAAATTAAATCAGATGAGAGGTTTCTCAATGCCAAGAGATGCCTAAAAATACCACAAATAAAATACTTTTTGGTGATGTAAGATTGCACGTGGACCCGAATGCTCCTGTATCAACTCCTCACTCTCGGTTGGAGACATTCTATGGGTTGCTTTGTTAGGAAAACTTTCTCCTAGTATTAGATCAATTTGATGACTTATCTTCCTCATGGGTGGCAACCCTTCAGGTGCATTGCCTAAAACAATTTCTGGAAATTATTGTAATAAATTTGCAACCTCCACAGGAACATCTTCCACATTTTCATAGTTAGTTTTATGAATCAAAGAAAAACAAACTTTCTCATGCCTCATACCATCTAGAAATTTTCTTGCATCAACTAAACAAACCCTTGCATAATTACCAAAAAATTGAACCAAATATTCTTTCAAAGGTTTTAATTTATGCTTCACACTATCCTGAGTTATGGTGTATGTATTAGCACAACCATCATGCATTGCTTTCCTATCATACTTCCAAGGCCTCCCTAAAAAAATATGACATGCATCCATGGGAATTATATCACACAATATTTCATCAAAATATCATCCTATTTTAAATTTTACCAAACATTGCTCACTGATCAAAAGCTTTTGATTATCTTGTACCCATGAGATTCAATACGGTTTTAGGTGCTTCCTCCTCTCTAGCTTCAATTTTCTTACCATTTCTTTAGATACCAAATTATCCATGCTTCCACTATCTATGATGGCATTACAAGCTTTCCCTTTGCATTTGCATCTGGTCTTGAATAATCTCCTTCTTTGAAATGGTTTGTCTTCTTCATTCAACAATGCTCTTCTTGTCATCAGGACTTCACCTCCTTCTACTTCTTCAGAGTGTGATGATTGTGCATCCTCCTCATTGATGTTTATTAGTCTATTCTAATTTTCAGGTTTTCTATTGGGTTTTTATTGATTGTGAGGGAAATCGTAAGCTTTATTCCCCTCTTCACCACATCAAAAACAGGTTCCATGAAATCAACCTCTTTCGAATCCTCTACCCAATCTTCCTCTACCACTTGGATTCTAATCTCTGGGAGAGTGATAATTTTCTGATTTTTGATTTTTTTTGCTGCCTTGGTCTTCAAATTTATGACCTTTCTAATTTCCATCATAATTTATTCCTCTAGTTCTTCTGCCACGAACTCAAGTCCTCTTTATTTACTTTCAAATTTTTTGTTGTCTTTCTTCAACTTTCAATGAAAATTGATAGGAATCCTCAATTGTGGTCATTATCACCAATGTCAACTCCTCTTGTATTCTAGGTTCTAGCCAATTAATGTAACAAGCTACCTTCTCCTTATTTTCTTTAGAATGTCTCATTTGAATTAGGACCTTGTGAAATTCTTTTGTGTATTCTTTCACCATTCTCATTCCTTGTCTCAAGCTCTATATCTTTTTTAGCATCTCCAACTCATAATCACTGGGATGAATTGTCTTTTCATATTTTCCACCATTTATCCCTTCTGGAAATTTTCTCTTTCCCTTGTCTTCCTCATTCAAGTTGTATTTATTTCCATCAAATGCTTGCATGGCCTTTCAACTTTGTTTTTGCATACCTCACTCTGTGAGGGTCTTCAATCTCTTCAAACTCAAAAAACTCTTCCATGTTATTAATCCAATCTATCAACTCTTCTGGATTTAAACTTCCATTAAAGGTTGAAACCTCCATTTTTGGTTTCTTTCCAATGTTCGATACTGCTTTCAACAATCTAACTTCTCCAGGATCCATTTGTTCCTAGTCTTCATCTTCCAATTCCTCTTCAATATCATCTTCACTATCATCTCTTTCTCTATGCACTTCTCTTCTACAAATCTCTTCCTGCAAAGTTTCTAATTGCCTTCTGAGGGCTCTAATTTCATCTCTAGGAAGATCTCTTTACCCACCACCTCTACCTCTACCTCTAACACAGTTGGAAATTCTTGGAGGCATTTTAATCTTCACCCAAAACTCACGGGCCGTACTACAAATTACCTCTCTTCAGTGCTTTGTTTACAAGCTCAAGATGACTCGCTTTGATGCCATTGATGAAAAGGGAGACTCTCCCTTTCAAATCTGATTACAAAACCTCAAAAACCACAACAAATGAAGGAAGCAAATACACAACAAGAACTGAAATAGGAATAGAAGAGTTGCAACTTTTATTATCTTCAAACATGTAACAGATTACAAAATATTGAAGCTCATGGCCTCCCTTTCTCCAATACTACATGCAACACCTACAACAAATATGTCTTCAACAATTTGGTATAATTTCAGCATCATCTAGGTATGTGAACTTCACTTCTCCAAGACCCCTTCTCCAAATGATAAGGCATCAATAAATAGAGAATGAGCAAAGAGGAAACAACCATGGTTTCAAAAAACAATCTCTTGAAACCACCTTGAGAAAGGTACACCCAACCTTGGGAGTTTGAAGATCTATCATAAGACATGTGGCACAATGCATGCTAACCTCTCTTGGGTGCCTAGACTCTTGACCAATCAAATTTGAGTTGCTATGACAACTTACACCTCTTATAGATTCCTTACAGCTTGTCATAACAGTTGTTGCATGCAAAGACATGCAAGCAACATGCAATATTCTTTTGGCAGCCCACTTTATGACAACGTATGACACATGTACATGAAAATATGACTATTTGAATCCTCCAAAAGTGGGATGCCCAAAAGGAATATTCCCTTACAATATACTTTTACCAAATTACCGAGACCTTTTCCCCATTGGATTTACATTAACATTTTCACACAAAAGGGAAAATACATTGTTGCACATGAAATTATTAACTTCCTACCACTTAAGACTTTATTAAAATCAACCAAGCAAAATTAAAATATTTTTGGTGACACGGGATTTCCTTTACACCTTGGATGCTCTTGCATCAATAAACACCCTCAAGGCCATATACTCTGGATTGCAAAATAAAATCCTATAAAAGAGATAATAATTGGTAGGAATTAATAATTTAACTAAAATCACTTTACCTTATGCACTTAGAGCAGATTGGGTCTAACAATCACATTATATAGAATAGAATTGGCATTCATAAATAGTATAAGTTGAAACCCTAGATATTGAGTTACAGGTTAGTGTGACAAACATTTACATCACATATAACATGTATTGGAATTCCTAGGCATAAATAATATAACTAAAAACCAAATAGATTATGCACTTATAGCAAAGTGGGTGACACAATCACATCATATACAATAGATAGGAATAGGTAGGAATTAAGAAGTTAACTAAAAGCAGTTCATCTATATGTATGAGCAGAGAAAAGATATGTCTATACATATGTTTTTATATGTATATATATTTTATGTGGTCATATATACATATAAATATATATATATAAGATAAATTTTAGAAATAAAATTGTGTATGTTTTAATTTGTTCTTCATATTAGCCATGTATATATGTTGGCATATATAAAAGATACCATATACATATGTTGGTATAGTAGGTGAAGATATATCTACTATATGATGCAAAAAAATCACCTCAATCCACAAACACATACAATCACAGAGGTAAAATAGAGAGACCATTTAATTCAAATATGAAAACTACTTTATTCATGTTGAAGCAATTGCAAATTTAATCTATACAATTTAAGAAGTTCAACTTTTCTTAAGAAATGAGCTTTTATTGGCTCTCCCTGTATCTTCTTCTTGTTTTCCCAATGCTCTATTTCCTATTGTTTAGACCTTCACTTCTTGTTGCTTTGTATTCATAGCTTGTTACCTTAACTTTCCAACCTTTACCATTGTAGAATAGTGTAAATAAATGGTTTCCTTATTCTCCACACCTCCCTCTATCTCCTGTATGTAGCTCCTCTAAAACTTTTGCACCTCTTCCAAACTCCAAGTTGCACCTCCAACTCTCCTTTCTCACCTTCTCTCCCCTTTTACATGCACCCTTTCATTTTTTTTTTAATGTACATTAATAAAAATTCTAAATGGGTTGGCTAACTCTCCCATTCCCCATGCCCCCACTACTCCTTCTTATGGTGTGGCATATCTATCATACATAGGCCCCTTTTCATTTGTCATTATGTTGTCATAAAGGAGGCATTGAAACTTGTCTTCAATTTTTATTAAATTACTAACTTTTAAAACTAAATTTTTTCATGTAGGAACACCCACATAGCCTAAATAGGCATTTCAAATGAATATTAAATTTTGGGAAAATTAAATTCTAAAATATCAACATATGAGCATCAATTATTCCATTTATATGTTGAGAAATAACACCTTAGGCCTGTAATGATAATTAGGAGAAAATTAATTATGTAATTGCAAAAGAGTTTCAAGTGTGGACCTAAGCGTCGACAAGCATAATTTATTTTATTTTTTTTGCTTTAAATTTTCTCCAAAGGTGTATTATGACTTCCTTTAGTCCCCTATAGAAGGATTTCATCCAAGCCTTCAAGAATTTTAAAATTTTAAACTTTCACCAAATTATTAGCATAGAATGGAAATTTTTTAATTTGTCCAAAACCGTGAAGAATTAGACCCTGAAAAATTCACCACAATTTTTAGAATCCATTTAAAAATTTCCTTGTAAAAGGATTCATAACCAAACTCACAAATCTTCTTAAATAATTGTTTTGTGAATCGTCAATAGGAGAAAACTATTTTTTGTAAATCTAACCATTCCAAAAGCTTTCTAAAGTTGAGAGATGTCAAATGAACCCCAAAACACATCAAAATTGAAATTCAAACCTAAAGCTTGTTTTTGGTTGATGTCAATTTCTATTCCACCAAATTCTCTTGCATCAAAAATGTCAAGTAAGAAAAAAATTGTGAGTAGAACTCACAAAATAGAGTAGAGTAGTAAGACAACTCTTCAGGTTGTGGACAACCTACATAGAAAACTCCATCACTAATCTAGATAGAAATAATTTCTTCCTTTTTCTCTTCCAGCACTTAGCTAGGACACATATTGTCCTCCTCCACCAACTGTGCATTCTATTCATCTTTCCTCTCATGGACTGACCTCCACCATAAACAATCTTCCTTTTTCATATCTCTTCATCCTTTCTTTCCTTCTTTGTGGGATCCAACCAACCAAAAATAGAACACATCCTCTAAGTTCCTCTTGCACCATTAACTACAACCTCTATACACAAAAGTGCAACATCCACATACCCATTTGCAACTACAACTTCATCTTCTACTACGACAATCTCTTCTTTAAATGGTAAATAATAAGATTTTTTTAAATTCAAAGGGTTCGGGGCTGGTATTGGCATGGTGTGATGGTTTATAGGTGGCATTGTTGTTCTTTCCACCAAGGTTCAAACCCCATTGGGGTGTTATTGTTGAATGGTTGTATTTGATTCATAGCTCCGGTCAAAAGCATTTACCCCTTGAATAAAAAAAAAAGAAAAATTTTTTTTTTAATTCAAAATAAAAAAGTTACCTCATCATTCTTTGCTTCTCCAACATCATCTTCTTCATCCTCAAAAACCTCCAAGTATGCATATTCACAAGGTTGTTTTAATTTTCCCATGTATTCATGTCCTCCAAAGGACCATCATTTGTTGCATCCCCTTCTTTGTTGTCTGCATTGAAGTTAACGTTAGAGAAATCATGGAATTTATCTTCTCCCATTTGCATCTTCTTATCATCTCCATAAAACATTTGTCTCTCAAACAACCTATATAACATCCTCATCTCTTCTTTCAACAAGAGGTCATCCTCTTCCTCACCAACCTGGTTATCAAATTTGGGACCATCCATGTTCACAATTTTTTATTGTGAACCTTCTTCATCCACTTCACATAATGCACTTCATTCGCATGCTATCATTACAACTTATGCCTCATTATCTTCTCCATTTGTGTGGGTTTCCCCCACATGTTATTCCTTGCTTTCAACCCCTACCAAAGGGCTGCAACATTATTTCTTTTTTCTCTTCTTTCCATTGTCCTCTATCAAGAGAACATTATTCTTCCTATATTTCTCCTCACATTCTCACTTCCTCTTCAATCTTCTTTTCCAATATATTTACTTCACCCTCGATCTTTTTAAATTCTTCACAATGCTTCCTATTTTCCACTTCTTCCCAATATTGTTCCTAGAATAAAATTCTCATGGGCCTCCTCATGACCCATCTCATCCTCTCAAGTATAGACTGCCTCATGCTCAGCGATCTATCTACACACTCTAATACTCTAACTTCATTCTCCACTCGTAGGTCATGTCATAGGCTACCTCAAATTTGGTGCTTTGCCTATATGATCAAAAACTCTAGCTTTGATACAACTAATGCAAACAAAAATCACCCCAATCCACAAAATCATTCAATCATGAAGGTTAAATAGAGAGACCATTTAATTCAAATCTGAAAACTACTTTATTTATGTTGAAATAATTGCAAATTTAATCAATACAATTTAAGAAGCAACTTTTCTCAAGAAATGAGATTTTCATGGCTCTTACTATAGCTTCTTCTAGCTATCCCAATGCTCTATTTCCTATTGTTCAGACCTTCACTTCTCATTTCTTTTTATTTGTATCTTGTTTCCTTCACTTTCAAGCCTTTGTTGTAGAATAACCCAAAGAAATGGTTGTCGTCTTCTCCACACCTCCCTCTATCTCCTCTACGCAACTCCTCCAAAACTTCTACACCTCTCCCAAACTCCATGTTGCACCTCCAACTCTCTTTTCCCACCTTTTCTTCCCTTTTCCATGCCCCCTTTCATTGTTGTTCTAATGTGCTAATAAAAATTCAAGATGGGGTAGCTAACTCCCCCATTTTCCACACCTCCACTACTCCATCTTATAGCATGGCATGTCTTCCATACATAGGCCCCTTTAATTTGTAATTATTCTACCATAAAGGATGTGTTGAAACCTACCTCCAATGTTTCTTAAATTTTAGACTTTTCAAATTGAATTTTGTCACGTAAGAATTCCCACATAACCTCTAAAAAAGCATTTCAAATGAATATTAATTTTTGGAAAAATTAAATTCAGAAATATTAACATATAAGCATCAATTATTCCATTTAGATCTTTAGAAATAATTCCTTAGACCTATAATAAAAATTAGGATAAAATTTATTATGTAATTGCAAAAGAGCATCAAGTGTAGACCCAGACACTAATGAGTGAAAAATCAAAGTTCTTTGTTTTGCTCTAAATTTTACCCAAAGGTGTGTTATGACTTCCTATGGTCCCTACATAAGGATTTCGCCCAAGCCTTCAAGAATTTGAAATTTTAAACTTTCCCCAAATCATTGGCATAGAATGGAATTTTTTTATTTCTCCAAAACCAAGAAGAACCAAACCCTGAAACCTTCACTAGATTTTTTAGAATGCATTTAAAAATGTCCTTGTAAAAGGATTCGTAGCTATAGCATCATAAATTGTCACCCTTGAAAATTTCACACTATTTTTCTCCCCCTAAATAATTATTCCTAATTGGGTCCCTAATTTGCTAAATTATGCATTCCATAGTCAGTTTGTACCACTTTTCAAGATTGCAAGCATTAAACAAATGCATCCAATTGATATTCTAGACTTGAAACTTAATGTCCTAGAGAATAGGACTGGGACCCGTGGGCGTATGGGTCCCCCTATTCTATTAGGGACATATTTTTAATATGTCAGAGTGGCCATTTTAACATTCAAATTTCAAATTTCAAATGTCGGCTATTGGGATTTAATTCTTGAGAAATTATAAAAATGCCTATAAATACCTAGTTATTGCATCATTTCAAATCTAACAAGAAAATTATTGGTAAAATTATGATCAAGAGCACTATCAAATAAGTTAAGAGTAGCATTTTAGAGCTTTATTGCAGTGATTCAAGATCCTAGCAATTGACATGTTAGTTTATGTGTGTTCATCTTATCATTGTTTTGTGAAGGCTAATACTTTTGTAGGTCTCCAAAGCAATTTTAAGAACTCAAGCAAGAAACATCCAAGACATTGAGATGATGTGCATGACTTCAATCCTTCAAAGAATCCATTGAAGGGTGGTGAGTTGCAAAATTTTGTGATTTCATCATTCATTCCTTTGCATTATCATTGGCATTGTCATTGTAAAAGTGGAAACACTTACACAGGGTTTAACTAAGGAAAGCCCCTATATGGCCCAGTGTTTTCCATTTCTTTGAAAGTGAATGTTCTAGGGTTGAAGAGGATTGAAGAAATATTGCAAAAAATTCGTTCATTGTTGCATTTGAAGCCCTACATCTTGTCAACTCACAAAAACACACCTATGGAATTATCTGACAATATTTTGACAACTCTGCAACTAGAAATCATAAGCTCATATCTATCATCAGAGGACCCAAAAATTAGAATAGGACACCCTATTAGAAACCCATATACCCCTAGGCATAACATTCCTCCCATGCATGCTAAAACCAATTTTTTAGGATAGGTACATAGTCTCTTTTACTTTCTAGATATGCTTGCAAACTACTATTTCAGTTTGTTATTTATCGAGATCTTCAACTTTACATATATGGCCATATGGTATAGTTAGGTTAATCATAGGAAAATCATTTTCATATCATTATAAGGCTCAAGGGATGGATATTCAGATCTAATTGGCTCGCCTTCATGGTTGAAATTCAATATACTCACCTTGTTAATCTCTATCTTAATGACAAAATAAAAAAATATCAATCCCCATTAGAAAACACCCATTTCAATCCTAGTTTTACATAGTTGACCTAGGGTTCCATATTTTTCTTTGTTTCATTTTGGTGAACCCAACCTGTTAACATTACATACCTTCTTAAATTTCACATTGTTTTGCATCTTTCATTTAGAGTTTCACTTGGGCATCATAAACAATTCAAAAAGTTGCATCTCATATTGCATTATACGTTGCATTAGGGTTCATTTTAGTCACTTAGATCAGATCTACATTAAAAATTACATTCATAATTGCCATTTGCATTGCCACACACTTGCACTTGCATCACATTGTCTTAAATTGAGATAATTATGAAAAAATACTCAGTTTCAGACCTGCTTGTACATAGAAGTAGAACCTTTAGACAACATAATACACATTCAAATTTTGAATTTTCAAAACCCCTATCAAGGACTCAGACACCCTTGGGCACCTATGTCCTTGTACACTTGCATTATTCAAAATTTTCACACTTTTGTGTCTCTGTCTTCAATCTATGATTGCTTTTAGAAATTATTTTTGACATTCCTAATTGCATTCATTTAAGCATCTTTCATTTAGTTTGAAAAGTGATAAAAAAAAAATTTAAATTGCATTGTTTAGTTTGAGAATTGCATCCAAATGATCATTCTCATACTTAGGCATCTTAAAATCAATCAACTTATGCATTTTAGATTAGAAAATTACATTCAAAATTGTCATTTCTTGTTCACATATTTATGATATAGGGGATTCACTACTCACGAGTTCTCTTCACTCAAAGATCCTCATGGGGTGAACTGCCCTATATCACCTCAATAGAACAGTGGTCAGAGTTCTAGAATCCGAAAGAGTAGGTCATAGAGGTTCTCTGGACAAACCATCAAGCTCTAGGCTAGAGGACGACAGCACAGAAAATGGACTACAACACGACGCACTGGCATCTCGTAGGGACTAGAAAGCGAGAATGTCTCAAAAAATAGTTAAGTGACTACTTCTACCCCGAATGCTAAAAAACCACAGGATGTAGTAAAATAGCAGAAAGTGATAGAACTACGATAAAGAAGTAGAAATGACAAAGGTAAGGAAAAGAAAGGAAATAAATACTCACAACTGTGCGAGTGATGAAGCCTCCACCAAACAAATGCCTTCAAAACCTACACACAAGAGGGAGAGAGAAATTGTTGAGGCTATAAAGGGGCCTACCTTAGTCATACCCGTTTTGGTGTTCCCACCTCCACAGACAACTAGATAGATAAAATGAAGTAAAGAGCACTAAAGCACTACAAAACAGTGTTATGCTACTCAACCAAGTAATAGAGGAGAGGAGTGAAAGCTTACCACCTCCACCAAGAGCGCTCAAGATTGCATGGGGGAGAGAATGAGAGGAACTCAAGCCTCTATTGCAATGGTGTTTTGTTCCACACTTGCTCTACTGACATGATGGAGTATTGATGTTGCTACTCTGAAGTGTAAAGTGTTTGGAGAGATTGTGAAGGAGTTGGTTGGATCTTGTGAATGGAGTGAAGAACCTCTTAGAGGATCAAATGCTTTCCCAAGGAATGAATAGGAAGAACATATGAAGAGAAATAGCCATATTCAGGTCAGTCAGCCAAGGGAATTACAAATCAACCCCCAATGGGAAGTGTAATGCCTCTATAGGCTCCATATGTGGGAATCTATCAGGGACCTAAGCGAGTCACGTGAATGTATGCATGTCGCACGGGCGTCCCCAATATAAATTCCTCCACCAACACTCAAAATAGGTGCCATGTGTGACGCAAGCAGTGGGCTTAGGTGGAATTAAGCCTCTGAACTTGGTTTTCTAAAGTGGGTAGAGGTAACAAGGGGATTTACACATGGGATGAAAATTTTCTCTTATACATTTTTCCCCCACTTTAGCGAGCACTAACACTGATGAGTGCTTGGTAAAGTAGATCAAGAAAGGGTGGGGTTAGGAATGTATACTTTAACCGTCGAGGAAGTAGACAATACATTAGATAAGAAGAACCTACAACAAATAGCATCGTTAGAGCATAAAAAGCTAAAGGTTTTGAGTCAGCAGAGTAAAGAGACCTCGATGTAAAAGTTTGTCTCTAAACTATGTGTCATCCTCAAATAATACATGAAGAAAGAGGAGCATATACTCAGGATGAAGAAGATGCAAATCTTCGATCTAGTATATACGAGAGAGAAGAGAGAGAAAAAGTTTGTGGTAAAAGAAAAACCCACTCAGGAGTAGAACCCTCACCACAAGGAAGGTGATAAAAGAAAACCTCGCTCAAGGAGGAAACATGTATCACCGAAAAGCGTGTGTTGAAAGAAAAATCCACTCAAGAGTAGAGCTCGCAACCCAAAAGAAGGTGATAAAAGAAAACCCTACTTAAGGAGGAACCCTGTATCACCAAAAAGCATGTGGTGAAAGCAAGACCCACTCAGGAGTAGAACCTGCACCACAAAGAAGGTGATAAAAGCAAACCCCACTGAAGGAGGAAACTTGTATCACCAAAAAGTGCCTCACAAGCCCATAGACCTAGAAGGAAGGCAACCCCCAAGATCTCTCGCATGGGAGAGGCCAAAAAAGTTCCTTACAGACCCATAGGCTTGCAAGGAAGGTGTCCTTCAATAACTCTCACATGAAAGAAACCTCAAGGAAGTGGACTTTGCAAAGTCAAAAAGCGGCGACATGTCTACCCGCAAGTAGAACATATCTAAAGTGTCGATACATCTACCCACAGATAGGATGCATCTAAAAAAGTGGCAACATGTCTACTCACAGATAGGACATCTCTAAAGCAGCGATGCATCTACCCGCAGATAGAACACATCTAAGAGCAACGACGTGTCTATCCACAGACAGGACATGTCTAAAAGCAGTCGGTCACACTAACCGAAATACTTTCAAGGGGGTCCCTTGTGAACCCATTGTGAAAAGAGAGGGGTCCACTCAAGGGACGCTTTGTTCGAAAGGCAAGGTCTAGTCAGGCTACCCCCAAGCTAGACCTGAAAGAATTTATTTGAGATAAAAAGCTTTCAAAGGAGGTCCCCAGGGAGCCCTTCAAAAGAGAAATGAGGTTCACTCAAGGGATGCTTCATTTAGAAGACATGGCGAAGAGATTGGTCCTTAAGAAGGACATACATCTCTAAAATGAGTTATCACTGCCCCCAACGTACAGAGGAGGAGAACTATGCAAGATACTTCGAGCATGCAGGATAGAGGTAAACCTTGATATCACTTGTCATGCAAAGTAAAGGTAGGTGTGTCAATCAAATGGGAGTTTGATGGAACCTGAATCATGAAGATGTTGTATCTTTTCTTTTAAGGCTTTAAATTCACTAGTGGAATGACCAAGTACTCGATGGTATGCACAGAAAGAATGTTTATGCTTACAAAACTTATTGCATGTAGGAGAAGGAAGAGTAATCAAGTGGGATTTTAGAAGCTGCAACAAGATACCCTCTTTCTTAGATAAAGAATAGGTAGCAAGAAGAAACCCTTCTCATAGGAAGAAGAAGAAGATAAGAAGGTAGAAGACAAAGGAGTGTAATGGAAAGTTGGTGCATCTCAGAGAAATCTCTAAGAACAGTATTGCCTTCAATAACTTTAATTTGATTAGGTTGCCTCAAAGACATGTACTACTATGTCCTAAAGTGGAAACAGACACAGTTTATTTCCCATATTGATCCTTCTGAGAAAATCACATGTAAATTCAATAGCATGTATTAACAGATTCTCTAACATAACCAATACAGACATGAAAGATGAGACACACAACAGAACACAAAGATTTATGTGGGGAAAATCCTTTCGGATAAAAAACCCCACACTCCAAAGATAGAACCATTGTATTCTTCAGCAAAAAATAGTTACAATAAAATTTTAGGCTCATATCCCTTTTAGAGATTACATCTTGTTCATTCTGGATACAACTGGTAGCAACAGATATCCCTGTATAGTTTATGATCACCCTCTCAAACTAAACAATCTTCGCACTGTTACAATACCATATACAGTGCAAATCAACATAAGAGAAATCAGAAACATGCTTCATGATCAGGAGCTCTCTCTTCTCCTTTGTTTAGGCCTCAAGGCCCTTGGCCATATAGCCAACCTTTTGGCCTTCACATCTATTAGCTCTCTCTCTCTCTTTTTCTATCTCTTCAGCTTCAGCTCTATGAATCAGTTTGTTTCCAACTATCGAATCATCCAGCTCAGCAACGTAGATGTTTCCCCTTCCTTGCATGGAAGATAATATGTCTAGGTCAAACCACGTAGGACAGTCACCCAAATGGTCAACAAACGATCAACTTCTGTCGCATGTCAGTGAGACACTAACCGTGTCTCCTCGATGCCACAAGTCCTGACAATCGATATTTCCAAGGCTTCACCATGTTGCCAAGACCTCACATCGAAGATCACAAGGTATTCTGAAGATTTCATCAGTCGGTAATACTATCGCTCTTCACCCAGACATTACACTGAAGTCTTCAAGACACATCGACCTTAGCATTCTCATCGGCGAGACAATCGCCATTCGATGAGACATTACATCGAGCTCACAAGTCATTCTAAAGTGTTCCTTAGTCGCAAAGACTTTAGTCATTCACTGAGAGATCATATCAAGCCCTTTATGTTATACCAAGCCCTCAAATCATACCGAGCACCGAACAGTCGCTAGGAGTCATACTGACAACAGACTGCCTCATCGGCGAGACAATCACACTTCGCCAAGACATCATATCGATGCCTTTAAATCATACCGAAGACCTACCATCGGCTAGACATTCCACATTTTCCAGGAGATCATACTGAGGTTCCAAAGTCATACCAAAACTTCTGACATCCATCGCATTCCTATCAGCATCCATTTAACAATCGGCAAGACTTCCCTCTATCGCCAAGAGGTTACAGCGATTTTCACACCTATCGGTGAGAGAACCCACCATCGGTAAGACTTCTTACCGAGACTTCCAAGTTACCCCGATTGGTGAGACAAACATAAGTCGCCAAGACTTCATGCTGAAGCCTCCACTGTCAGCGAGACCTTCATCGATCGCTGGGACATCATATCGAAACAAAAGTGTTACTCTGAAGTCACCTTTCAGCATGAGTCATACTGACTATCCCATAGCATCGATGAGACAAACGCCCATTGCCAAGAGTTCATAGCAAACCCTTATGTCACTCCAAAGACTCCTAGTGTATAACTGTCAGTGAGACCAACCCACTCGACAAAGGGTTACACCAAACACACCAAGTCACACCAAAAGACTAACCTGTCAGCCAGACATCTCCCAATCGCTAAGACACCATACTGATAGGAGCAAGTCATACCGATTACCACATCAGCCAGACAGACCAAAGGTCACGCCGATATCGGCAAGACTTCCTATCATCGCCGAGACACCATCCCGACTATCCAAGGGTATGCCGAAGGTTTCAAATGTTGATTGCCAAGACATTCAAGAGGTCACAGTGACAGTTCAGGATCAACTAGAAAATCGGCCAAACATCTCACCAGTCTCAGCAAAATTTCTCACAAGAGGTTTCAACCTATGAGATTGAGGCATATTTTCCAACAAGGAGGAGGATCTCCATAAAGAGCATCATTCCGAAAATGGGGATTATGCTTCTTTACGGGATCACCATCAACCTTCTTGATAGGACTAACAACATTAACCTCTTTATCATAAGTGTGACCATCTTCCTTAGAAGGAGGATCAACACCAAGAACATTACAACTATTACTCACACTACCCCATGATACAGAAGAATGACCATCTTTGATAGCGGGTACGGATGATTTCATCAGAAGGTCTAAGCGGATCGGGTTGACTTTATATTCCCCAACAAAGGAGTTTGTAAAGTCTAAGGAACCCCAATCATAACCGAGACAAGTGTTCCTTTGAGGAGAGGTGGAAGGAGCACACTTAGGACTCCTTTCTTTAGAATGATCTTCTTCATGGATGTTCATCTTGAGAGTACCTTTTGTAGTAGGTACTACTAGAGTAAACATCGAAACAGTGGAAGAAACTGAAGGAATAAGAGTAGGCACAACCGAAGCTTGACCAACAACTGCTATTTCACATAAGTGCATAGCCTCAGGGTTAGCTTTGACTATGACTACTTTATTATTACAAATGAACTTAATTGATTTATGCAAGGTAGATGGGACTGCACCCATAGCATGAATCCATGGTCTACCAAGAAGAAGGTTATATTGTAGCTTTTCTTCCATGACATATACAAGGGTAGGTTCGATAATGAGTCCAAGCTGCAAAGGTAATACTATCATACCTAGAGCTTGTCGCACAACATTATTGAACCCACGAATAACAACAAAAGAAGCATTAATAAAAGATGATTCAATATTAATCTAAGGCAATATATCAATACTACATATATTGAGTGTTGAACCAACACCAACAAGAGTACGTCTAATGCCAATCTTATTAATATTAACTATAATCATTAAAGGGTCTACTTGCTTTTGTACTTCTAGAGGCGAGAGCTCTTGGAAATAGAATGTAATATTTGGCATACCCACACAAATATACACCATCAATGCATTTTACAGCCTAGCAGAAGAAGGCAAGATGATCTTTTGCAAAGCTTCTTGAAGCATACCCTGATAAACTAGAGCAGATTGAAGCAAGTCCCATAGTGAGATCTTATCTAGAGTAACACGAGGTTGCTCGACAAGATCATTGTCACTAGGCTATTTAGTCATAGGTTTAGGTGCTAAAGGAAGACCTAGTTGTCTATTCATTCTATTCTCATAAGTATGGTCTACCACTCTATAAGAGGGAGCCATAGGAATAGTAGGAGGGTCACCATCAAATGGAACACTATCGATAGAACAAAAATTATTAGGAGAAGGACTAGCTAGAGTCACGTAAATGATCAGTCTCTTAGGCCTTTAAGGGGCAGCAAAGACGTGGATCACATTTAGTGAACCATCACAACTAGTAGAACAATTATTTGAATACATATTCTCAACATCAATCCAAATAGGATCAAATGTGGAATAGTTATTTGAAGAAACCTTCTCAACATCAATCTAGGGAGAATTAGATGTGGAAGGGGGTTCATCATGCACTAATGCATCATCTCTAGAAGAGATTGCATTGGAATGAAGAGAAGGTAGAGTCACGTTAAGAAAGGTATCAATGATTTTGTCTTCTTGCAATAAAATCTCCTTTGAAAAAAGAGGAATCTCATGAGAAGGTTCAAAGATACCAAGTGACATGGGCAAATCCAAGTCACCATCACATAAACTAAATGGAATATCATTAACATCTTTAACAAAATTAGATATAGAACTAATAAAAGAGGATATTAAATCCATTACTATTTTTTGGGTATTTTCTATGTTGTAGTAAATCGTGTTTTCAAAGGTCTCCAGAGTGGAATTTGTGGTCGGAACTTGCGTCAATCCCTAAAATTCAACTGCCAAAGGAACTAGTATTTTAGGGATTAAAAAATTTCTCTAGGAGACCTTTCCAATGGTGCAAATGGTTCTAAAATTCGAGCACCGAGTCAAAAGTTATGACCCTGCCAAGTAGGGGTAAATAAATTCCTAGTTTTTGAAAGAACACTGTTCTTCACGTCAGGTTCACCAAAATGTGATATAGGGGGATTCGCTACTCACAAGTTCTATTCACTCAGCGATCCTCATGGGGTGAATTTCCCTATATCACCTCAAATGGAACAACGGCAAGAGTTCTAGAATCCAAAAGAGCAGGTCACAGAGGTTCTCTGGACAAACTGTCAAGCTCTCGGCCAGAGGACGACAGTGCGGAAAATGGATGACAACGTAGCATGCTGGTGTCCCAGAGGTGTGTTGGTGTCTCGTAGGGACTAGAAAGTGAGAATGTCTCAGAAAATAGTTAAGTGACTACTTCTACCCCAAATGCTAAAAAACCACAAGATGCAATAAAATAGCAGAAAGTGATAGAAGTGCAATAAAGAAGTAGAAATGACAAAGGTAAGGAAAAGAAAGGAAAGAAATACTCACAACCGTGTGGGTGATGAAGCCTCCACCAAAAAAATGCCTTCAAAACTTGCACACAAGAGGGAGAGAGAAATTGTTGGGGTTGTAAAGGGGTCTGCCTCAGTCAAACCATGTTTTGGTGTTCCCACCTCCATGGAAAACCAAATAGATAGAAATAAAATAAAGAGAACTAAAGCACTACAAAATAGTGTTATGCTACTCAACCAAGTAATAGAGGAGAGGAGTGAGATTTTACCACCTCCACCAAGAGTGCTCAAGGCTGCATGGGGGAGAAAATGAGAGGAACTCAAGCCTCTGTTGCAATGGTGTTTTGTTCCACACTTTCTCTACTGACATGATGGAGTGTTGATGTTGTTGCTATGAAGTGTAAAGTGTTTGGAGAGATTGTGAAGGAGCTACTTGGAGCTTTTTGAATGGAGTGAAGAACCTCTTAGACGATAAAATTCTTGCACAAGGAATGAATATGAAGAAGAGATGAAGAGAAACGACCATATTAGGGTCGGTCAGCTGAGGAGGGCGTTACAAATTGACCCCCAATGGGAAGTGTAACACCTCTACAGGATCTAGATGCGAGAATCTGTCAGGGATGTAAGCATGCCATGCAGACTTCTGAACGTCACACAAGCATCCCCAATAGAAATGCCTCCATCAACGCTCAAAACAGGCACCAAGTGTGATGCAAGCATCGGGCTTAGGTGGAATTAAGCCTCTAAACTTGGTTTTCTAAAGTGGATAGAGGAAAAAAGGGGATTTTCACATGGGGTGAAAATTCCCTCTTATACAATATTGTTACATACTTGCATTGGAATAAATGAGGAAAATTCTAAAAAATATTCACTATTAAAACTATTTGCAACCAAATCTAGAATCCTTCAACAATGCTTTACATAGTAAAACGTTGAAATTCTAGATACCATGTCTAAGACTTAGATGCCCTTGGGCACCTCTATCATGTTATACATTCATGACTTAGTTTCCTATGAAATAACACTCTCGGGAGCCCTTTGTATGGATCTGTTATTTTTTTTCTAGTCATTGGTTACAAAATAGTATGAACAATATTGCAAAATCTCATATCACCATGGCTTGATGTTTTTGTAAAGTTTGAATGTCCTTGAAATCCTTGGTTGATATTTCAAGCTGTGTGTTTTGCAACAACCCCAATTCTAATAATGGCATTCATGACACTTCATCTCCTAATACATGTCTTCTTGATATCCTAGGTCAAGACAAAGAGATCATGCATGAATTTTTGCAAAACTCCTTCGTAAGCTTGATCACCCATATCAACAATCAACATTTTTTTCCATACCACCACTTGAAATGTTCACTTTGTTACATCCAAAAATTGAATTGCAAGGCATACCTCAACCAACATGCATGGAGATACCTACCAATCACAAGGAAATCATATCAACAAAACCCCCATCATATGAACATAAATTTAAAAACATGCCCATTAATTTGGAACAAACTTATGGGAAAGGCTTTAGAATCTTAAAGAAACAAGGGTTCACGACATAGAGAATGAACATGAGATCCATCACCTCTTGGAGAAAACATTATTGGCAAATACTAAGGGAGTAGGGTACTAAGATCCTCCACCTTTACAACAAACATTTATTCAACCAACCAAGAAATACAAATTTCATGGTCCTCTTAAGAAGTTACCTTTCCTACATCCTATAACCAAGACTAAACAAACCTTAGATACACTTCTCAATCTAGGACATATTACATTGCCACCCATCCATGACAAAGAAGTTAAGAAAGAAAGAATACAAATGTTTTTTAATGTGCATATCATAGAACACTTGGACATCTTACTGATGAATGTCATGCTTTAAAGAATAAATTAAGAGAATTGAGCCTATGATGGATTAACATTCAATTTATTTGCTCCTTGTCATGTGGTAGTTGTAGTATCAAATTACCCACTATCATCCATGAGGATATAAACCTAGGTTCATGCAATCATCTCTTCTCTTGCAAGGAGCAGCATTTTACATTGCATTTGGCTCACCTTTGTTCCTCCACTTAGGGTGGAAAAGGTTAGATAGCCTTTTGTTGGGAGTATTCCTTATCAGGATCCCTTTATTACTCCTTAAAACGTTAGTGTAGCAAGTACAGTAAAATTTTAAGGTGGGGCATATAGTCCCCCACTCATTTTTTGCATAGGAATAGTCCCTTCTTAGTGATGATAGCATACATTCCATATGAAGTGTGACTTTGTAAATAAAAGTGTGGCCTTCTTGATCTATGCGAGTGTCTCTTTGGTGGTGATATTGGGCTTGATGTCCTCCAAGAGTGTAACTTTTCTTGGCATATTATGTTCCTCTTAGTAATAATGCTATGTCTAGTATTCCCTAAGGTGTGATCTTTTTATTTCTTGACTTATTCTCTCTTGGTGGTGATATCATGTGTGATATTCCCTAAGGTGTGACCTTTCATGTATTGAGCAAGACCCTTTTGTTATTGTTGTAAGTCATCTCTTGTGGTTGTGTTGTTATAACACTCCTTGAGTTTTTAGCCTTATCATATTATCATTTATGCACCCCCTAAGGTGAGTTTTGTTCGTCCCCTAAGACATTAAACCTTATATTCCCCTTAAGGTGATTTGTGTTTGTCTCCCAAGACGTTGAACCTTGTGCACCGCCTAAGGTGAGTTTTGTTTGTCCCCTGAGACATTAAACCTTATGCACCCCCTAAGGTGAGTTGTTCATCCCCCAAGACATTAAACCTTATGCACCCCTGAGGTGATTTTTGTTCATCTCTCAAGACGTTAAACCTTGTGCACCCCTTGAGGTGAGTTATGTTCGTCCCTTGAGATGTTAAACTTGAATAACCCTTTTTAACATGGCCACCTAGCATAACACTGGAGTCGTGTGTTGCATGAGTGATGTGGCATAACACAACTTTCTAGTCCTCATGGGAGCTAACATTTATTCAATGGATTACACTTGGTATTTGAGACAATTTAAGATTGAGGTATCTTTGCTTTACTAACTTGAATCTTTTAGTACTAACCTTATGTTTTGTTGTGTGTATTTTCTATGTGTCTTCTTCATGTTTACATTGTGTTTACATCATGTTTGTTTTCATTCTGTCGTCATCTTTATGTTTCATCATGTATGTTTTGTGTTTTCGACATGCATGTCTATATATTTTATCTTGGTGCATATCATGCATGTGTGTTCATTTGTGCTTGTGTTGGTTTGCCATGGGATCTTGGATCTTGGGGGCTTGATCATGTACCTAGATTCATTGTCATCCTATCTATTCAAGATTTGGACAATCAGACCCCTCTTGACATAGATTTTCTACTTTGGTGTGAGTCTAAGCATAATTTCATTCTCTCACTAAAGTGGGGGCTAAATGTAGCAATGTAAATTGTCACCCTTGATAATTTCTCTAAGGGGGTAGCGAACCTCCTAAAGTATTTTCCATCCAAAGAATGCATTTTTCCTTCCTCGATGGAATTGTAAACCAGTTTTGTGGGTTTACCCCATACTATATTTTTCTCCCCTTAAATTATTGAGCCTAATTGGGTCCCTAATTTCCTAAATCGTGCATTATGTAGCCAATTTAAACCACTTTCCAAGAAATTGCAAGCATTGAACAAATGCATCCAATTGATATTTTGTCCCCAACACTTAATGTCTTGCAAAATAGGGTCAAGACCTATACACCCAATGTCATAGTGACCATTTTAACATTCAAAATTCAAATTTTAAATGATAGCTATCAGAATTTAATTCTTGGGAATTTAAAGAAATGCCTATAAATACCTAGTTATTGCATCATTTCAAATCTAACAAGATAAATATTAGTGAACTTATGATCAAGAGCACTATCCAACAAGTTAAGAGAAACATTTTAAAGCTTTATTGCAATGATTCTAGATCCTAACATCATGTGATTTTATGTGTGTTCATGCTATCATTGGTTTGCATAGGCTAACACTTTATTAGGTCTTCAAAACAATTTGAAGCATTCAAGCAAGCAAGATCCAAGACATTGAGGTGATGTGTATGACTTTAGTCCTTCAAAGAAGCCATTGAAGGGTGGTGAGTTGTAGCACTTTGTGATTTCATCATTCCTTCTTTTCAATTATCATTTTATCATTGACATTGCCATTGTGGAAGTGGAAACACTTAAATTAGGTTTGATTGAGAGAAGCCCCTATATGGCCCAAATTTTTCCCTCTCTTTGAATGTGCAAGTTCTACTTTTGAAGAGGATTAAAAAAATTTGAAGAAAAATTATTCGTTGTTGCATTTGAAGCCCTACATCTTGTCAATTCACAGAAACTTACCCATAGAATTATCCAACAATATCCTGACAAATTTACAATAAAAAATCAAAAGCTTAGACCTGCCATCAGTGGACCCCAAAAGTAGAACAAGACACCCTATTAGAGACCCATATGCCCCTAGGCATCCTAGTCTTTCTATGCATGCAAAAACCATTTTTTTAGGATAGGTACATAGTCTCACGTACTTTCCATATTTGCCTACAAACTACTATTTCAGTTTGTTATTTCTTAGGATCTTGCATTTTACATATTTGGTCATATAGTATAGTTAGGTTAATCATAGGAAAATCATTTATATATCATTCTAAGGCTCAAAAGGATGGAGATTTAGGTCTAATTAGCTCACCTTCATGGTTGAAATTCAATCTACTCAACTTGTTAATCTCCATCTTAATGAAATAATAGAAAATATCACCCCCCTCATCAAAAAACGCCCATTTCAACCCTAGGTTTATATAGTAGACCTAGGGTTTCATATTTTTCTTGTTTCAATAGCCAAACCTCACAAATCTTCTTGAAATTTTGTTTTCACATAAATTTTCTATTGTGTGCTCAGACTATCAATAGGCGAAAACTAGTTTCTCACAAATATGACCACTCCAAGAGCTTTCCAAAGTTGAGAGATGTCAAATTAACCCCAAAACACACCAAAATTGAAATTCAATTCTAAAGCGTGTTTCTAGTTGATGCAAATTGTCAATCCGCTCGGGTGCTCCTATATATAGTACATAAATATTATTTTTTTGTTTGATTTCGTTACTTATTTCAGTCATATACCCACTTTTGTATATGATTGAAATAAAGAACCAAAAACTAAATGCATGTAATTTTTTTATAAATGTATATAGAGACATCACCAAACATTGGTTAAATACTGAGACAAGACAGATTAAGGTTAACTGTCAAACCAATGAAACCCTTTACATATTTCATAATTTAACAAAATAAAAAATAAAAACAAATTGCAAGTGGAATGTTTGTGCAATAAAGAACAAAATATTAGAAGTGCATGTCAGAATATAATCAAAATGAAACCAGTGAAACCCTTTACATATTTCGTAATAACAAAGAAATAAAAAATCAAATTGTAGACTCAATGTTTGTGCAATGAACAACCGAATATTGGAAGTGCATGCCAGAATATAGTCCAAATACAAACTAGTGAAACCCATTACATAATTTGTAATAACAAATAAATTAAAAACCAAATTGTAGACTAAATGTTTGTGCAATGAACAACATAATATTGGAAGTGCATGCTAGAATATAGTTGAAATGAAGACCAATGAAACCCTTTACATATTTCATAATAACAAACAAATAAAAAACCAAATTGCACACTAAATGTTTGTGCAATGAAGAACAAAATATTGGAAGTGCATGTGCCAAAATATAGTCGCAATGAAAACCAATGGAACCCTTTACATATTTCTTAATAACAAACAAATAAAAAACCAAATTGCAAACTGAATGTTTGTGCAATGAAGAACAAAATATTGGAAGTGCATGCAAAAATATAGTCTAAATGAAAACCAATGAAACCCTTTGCATATTTTGTAATAACAAACAAATAAAAAACCAAATTATACAATTAATGATTGTGCAATGAAGAACAAAATATTGAAAGTGCATGTCAAAATATCATCAAATTGAAAACCATTGAAAGCCTTTACATATTTCGTAATAACAAACAAATAAAAAATCAAATTGCAAATTGAATGTTTGTGCAATGAAGAGAATATTAAAAGTGCATGACAAAATATTGTCGAAATGAAAACCAATGAAAGCCTAGAACAAACAAATAAAAAATCAAATTGCAAAGTGAATGTGTGTGTGATGAAGAAGAGAATATTAGAAGTGCATGACAAAATATTGTTGAAATGAGAACCAATGAAACCCTTTACATATTTCATAATAACAAACAAATAAAAACCAAATTGCAAACTGAATGTTTGTGTAATGAAAAACAAAACATTAGAAGTGCAAGTCAAAATATCGTCGAATTGAAAACCATTGAAAGCCTTTACATATTTCATAATAACACAAATAAAAAATCAAATTGCAAATTGAATGTTTGTGCAATAAAGAAGAAAATATTAGAAGTACATTACAGAATATTGTTGAAATGAAAACTAGTGAAAGCCTTTACATATTTCGTAATAACAAACAAATAAAAGATCAAGTTGCAAATTGAATGTGGGTGATCCCACAATACTGGTTTACAATTTTTGGCCAAACTGAATACTGAAATAATTTTTTCTAACTAAATCTTCACTTTCGAGCACCTATAGTGGCTAAATCGTAAGGAATTTGAAGATAATGCAAACTAGTGATTTGTGACATTTTGTCTGTAAATTCTAAACATATTTTTTTCAAAAAATTTGAAATCAGATTGCAATTCTTTCTCCATCTCCTTCAAAAATTAGTTTTTTCAGTAAACACCATTTTTAAGAAGTGACGCTCACCCTATACAACATAATTTTTTTTCCATGAAAGATAAAAATTTTAATTTTTCGAATTTAGATTTGTAACTACAATATCTAGTGTTTCCAATTGGTTTTATAGTGTTTTATTGAATATTTTTTCTTTAATCAAGTTTCGAAGTCAAACCAATTACAATTCAAACATAGGTGGACCGTATACAACGTAACTTTTTTTGTATGTATCAAAATTCAATTTTATTTTTTTTGTTGGATCAAGGACTTCAATATCTACTGCACTCATATTTTTCAAAAAAAAAATTGATAATCTGTTATTTTCCAATATGTGCAGAACAAATAGCTTAATTTTCAATGAAAAACCTATGTTTAATAAAACTAAAAAAAAAATACATAATCAAACTAAAACATATTAAAATTATATTCCTTGGATAACTCATTCTGAGGACTACCATCATTCAATTGGGTTTGTGAAGTCTCCTCCATTTTCATCCTCAACCCGAACTTCGAAGGGCAAAATTATGGAGCTTTTTGGTGCTAGAGGGTGATAAGGGGGGAAAGGGGGAGTTCGAGCAACCCCCCTTTCCACAACCATTTTCTTTGCTTATTTTGCCGGGAAATGTGGGACCGATCATTTAATGGGTTCGCTCAAAGGGGGTTCGCCTTTGAGTTCAACCAAAAGTTCATTCAAACCCCCAAAAACCAATTTTTTTGCATGGGGTTGTTTTTTGCAACTTTTCCTTCTTCACTAGAATTGTAAACCACTTTTGTGGATTTACCCATGTGTATTCAATGAAGAAGAGAATATTAGAAGTGCATGATAGAATATCGTTGAAATTAGAACCAATGAAACCCTTTACATATTTTGTAACAACCAAATAATAAACCAAATTGCAAGCTAAAAACCCATATCGAATGAAACCAATGGAATTTAAAACAAAAAACACTTCAATGCAATTTTTTGAAACCCTATCTCACAGAAGACATGGAAGAACATGCAAATCCAATCAAAGAAGCAAAGACTATGGTATAGGCTTAGTGAGGTAAAATACCTCACATGTGTTTAGTGGAATCAGAACGATGAGCAAAGCCAAACATTTATTGGTGCCAAACAGAATTGCAGAGTGCAGAGCCAAAAATGTATCAATGCCTAACCAAACAAAAACTCCAAATCAAACACAAAGGAAAGGAATGAAAATGAGCAAGATATTCAAGAATTTGGAGCATTGAATGAACTTTTGTCTTGCACCAGCCAAGCAGAGTAAATGGGAAGGCATGTGTATGGCATATTGTTAGACGGAGCTAACGTAGGGGGCAGCACAAAATTAATGTTTTGAATTGGACGTTGGGGGCGACGAGGTGTTCGGCTGCCATGCATCCGTCCTGACCACTGCCAACTCCCCTTCATGCAGTCTCCAGAGGTGGACCCAACCGATGATCAATCAAACCTCCAAATAGTCTCGTTATGGATAGGTTGGACCAAGTGGAATGTGACACATGGCATTTAAGCTGATTTGACAAAGAAAAAGAAAATTGACAGGTCCACGATGGATTGTGTGATGTGACGAATGATTTTTTATTAATTTTTGATCCACATGGCACACCACATGAGCCTCCAAAAGTAGGGTGCTCCACTATGGGCCCCTCTCTACTATATCGATAAAATATTGATGTACCAATGTGTTGTGATAATTTATATGGATACGAAAATGGATTTTTAATAACCGGAGTTAAGACGTTCCTTATTTTGGGCTTTAGCCTCATGGCAGTATTTTGACCTCCATGATAACATGGATTTGATCTCGAGCAGTATGTATCATCTCTTTTTTCTGAACAGCGATGGCATCATGTAATAGATGACTCGGTAACTTCAGCAAATGAAAAAATTAAAAAACAAACACTAGAAATCCGCAATTTCGTTCATCCAAAGTGGACGATGGAAAAAAAAAAACCTACTCACAATAAATAGAGTGGAAGGAAGGAAAGACGTACATGAAGAGTACAAGTCAAGCATAAAATGACACCAATATTTCTCCAAAATAAAATCACTTTCATGGACAACAGAAAATTATAGAACACGAACAATTTTAATCCCCATGATTTTTTCTTGTAAGACAGGTCACTTCAATAGTTTCCTGTAAAATAATCAAGACCAAGACCATCTGCAGAACAAATGTAAAAGGGGATTGAAAAACATTGACTGAAGTTTAAAAATCTATGCAAAAACCATAACACAAATGTTGTTACATCTAAAAAAGTACATATAAAATACATAAATTGTGTGCGCTACCAAAATGGAAGTTTCCAATAAAATAGTACCAAACTGAGAAGCAATCAACATGAAAATTTAAAATTTCAACATAGGGTTATAACTTATAAGCAAATTTCAAAATTGAGTAACATGCACATTGGCCCAATAAAAGAGGCAGGAGTAAGAGATCTGCAAAAACATAGAAGAAACAGAGGACAAATCAAGGAACAGGAGCCACCACCCCCTAAACTCTCACTGAGAAAGTCCACTCTCCCTGTGTTTACTACATGAAAGGGCATTGTAACCCCCTGCTTCTAATAGTCATGTATGAATTCTTACTTGATTACATTCCACCTGTCATAAAAAGCCATCTTAGACAATAATTGAATTTATATTCAGAAAATACATATTCAACTCAATGGCAAAAAATCTCACTTTCATGCTGTTTAAATTTTAATCGTTGGTAAACGTTGAATTCTCAATTGCTTTGGTTCAAATCACTTTCAAGTTAACTTGCTTATCTGTGTTGCTGTAATAAAAAGAAGTAAAGATGTAGGGTATTTCGAGCCAGTAAGAAACATCCCTGAGAAGAGATAGTTAAAAACTCCAAAATCAGAGTGTACATAGCATCTCGGCTAGTACGCAATCCATGCTCGTCATGCTCCATCCAGCTCAAACAATTCACTCAGAAAACCAAATAAGGCGAGGCTGCTGATAACATGTTGTCAATATTACCAATATCTGACTGCTCCGAATCATCATCCCGTTACAACTTTTGCTGACTAGGCCAAAGAATCAAATCCGCCTAGTTGTTGGTTAGGGGAGACTGCTCCATATCAACATACCACAATGACTTTTGCCGACTAGGCCGAAAAACATAAATCTGCCTAGCTGTTGACTAGGGGCGACTGAATTTATTTGCTTGTATCTTATAGCATTACCAATAATCTCCGCATGAACACTGGCCATCCTTGAAATGATGGATACATTTGACGTCTCTAACAAATATTTGACGCTCAAAAGTCTTTGAGATAATTTTGGTGGCAGAGTGGCAGTCATCACACAGTCTAACATTCTTGGCAATCCGAATAGGCGTTCCTGGAGGTGTGTTTAAAAGCCCATATGCAATTGCCAGCTTCTCACTATGGTGATAAAGAATATCTTTCTCCTCCTTGTCATAATCATCATGCACTACAGACTTTGTCTCCAATTCATAGCCTACCTCTTTAATCTGCCCAGATGGTTGCTGCAGTTCCGAAAGAACTTCCGGTGTCTCTGACTGTATTTTATCTCCAGTACAGAAAGAATGTACCTTTTTATTGATTTCAATCCAGCTTCGCCCTGGCATCTTCTTTACTTGGCTCTCTCTCATCAATTCCCTTACTTTTTCTTTGTCATCCAATCTGCCAGCCGCAGCATACATGTTTGAAACCATCACATAATGTGAAAAATTATTAGGGTCAGTTTTCAAAAGGCGTTCTGCCACACGTTTTGCAAGTTTTATATTATTATGGACAATACAAGCACGAAGCAAAGAAACCCAAATATCAGCATCAGGTTCGACTGGCATTTTCTTGATGAATTCTCTCGCCTCCTCAAGGCGCCCAGCACGGCCAAGGAGATCAACCATGTAGCAATAATGGCTTAATTCTGGGGGTATATTATGATCTCTGCTCATGGAATCAAAGTACTCCCTACCTTCATCCACTAACCCTGCATGGCAGCATGCAGCCAGAACACCAGCAAATGTAATATGGTTTGGCTTTGTGCCCGACTCTTGCATTTCCTTAAAGATTTGAAGAGCCTCTTTGCCACACCCGTTCATGGCATACCCTCCAATCATAGCTGTCCATGAGACGACATTTCGATCGGGCATTTTTTCAAACACTTTTCGTGCATCGTTTATGCTTCCACATTTAGCGTGCATGTCAACAAGAGCACTCCCAACAAAAAAACTAGGCTCAAGCCCACTTCTTCTTAGATCCATGTGGATCTCCTTGCCCTGCTCAATAGCTGCAGAGTTGGCGCATGCTGGAAGAACACTGGAAAAGGTAGTAGAATTGGGTTTCACACCTGCCTGTTTCATTTGTTTATAAATATCTAGTGCCTCGTTAAAACACCAATTCTGTGTGAATGCCGAGATCAATGTATTCCAGGTAATTATATCCCTGTCTGGCATTTTCTCAAAGAACTCCAAGGCCTTTTCCACATTCCCACTACGTAAATATGCTGCAATCATCCCATTCCATGACGCAGTGTTCCGTTCTGCCATTTGGTCAAACAACTCTTCAGCTTGATCAACCATCCCATGCTCTGCATAGCCCCCGAGCATCGCATTCCACGACACCACATTTCTCTCAGGCATTTTATCAAACAGTTTCCGGGCCATAGCTACCTGCCCATTCTGCGCATATCCTGCAACCATGGCAGTCCACGAAACCACATTTCGTTCAGGCATTTTGTCAAACACAATACGAGCATCTTTCACACTCCCACATTTCACATACATATCCACAAGCCCACTTCCCACAAAAACATTATCCTCAAATCCCCTCCTTTTTATCTCTTGGTGTACCTTCTTGCCATGTTCCAGAGATCCCAACCTCGCGCAAGCCGGAAGAACGCTGGCAAAAGTAAATTTATCAGGTACAACACCTGTCCTCTGCATCTCATAGAACAATTCCAAAGCCTCCTGAGATTTTCCTCTGGCATAACCTGCAATCATAGCAGTCCAGGAAACCGCAGTTCGCTTGGGCGTTTCGTCAAACACTTTGCGTGCTTCCTCCAGACTCCCACACTTGGCATACATAACAAGAAGTTTAGTACCCAGAAACAAATCCAAGATGAAACCCTTTTCTATCATGTGATTATGAACTTTTCTTCCTTGTGCAACAGATTTAGTCTCCAGACAGCACTGCAACAGAGAAGCATATGCTGAAACCTCAGCACGGATGCCTTGTCTGTCCATTTCTTTCAGAATTCCTACAGCCTGATTTAATCGACCTTCCTTGCAGAATCTTTTTATATGTTCGATGAACTTGGCATTTCCAATGGTATTCTTTGTACAGGTGAGACTTTTAGTATTAGGTTTGGCTTTGATACTTGCATTCCCATTGAGTTTGAATTTAGTCTTGATATTTGTATCTGTGTTAGTTTGAAATTTTGTTAGTGCAGTAATGGTGGAGGTGAAATGGCGTTTGGTGGAATGAAATAAGAACATTTTCTTTTTCGCCTGAGACATTTTTCTTGGTTGTGTATTTTCTTCGTCTTCCTGCTATTTCTGTGTGCAGTTTTCTTCTGTGATATCAATGCAGTTTGATTTTCAATTTTTTAACCTAATACGAATAAATTTTATTTATTTTATTATTTTATTGTTGCTGCAACCCCTACGTGGCACCAAACAAAGCTAAGTATATCTCCAAGGTAGAACCAAGGTATGCAATAGGAAAGCTAAGATCAGCTAATTATCCTTTTAATTTATTTATTTTTAAAGTAAATATGAGTATTATAATTGAATAGTAAGTGTATAATATTGTATGTATAATAACTAGCATATATATATATATATTATTTTAATAATATATATAAAATACGTCGAGAGATATCCTTATCGAGGTGTCTATTGCACTTTTAGAAGAGAAAAGTGTATATCTTGTTCTTTTATCTTCTTGTTTATATTCATAGGAAAAAAAGTGGATATTTATCTTCTTGTTTATATTCTTGTTCTTTTATCATTTTTTAAATCTTTTTGTTTATATATTTGATCTCGTCATAAGTACTTTTTCTTAATACTGAACTTGTCTTATTTTGAACACAAGTTGAACCTATCATTTACATGTAAACATTCTTTGCCTTAAAAAGATCATTTTTTATTCTTTAGGACTTCCTAACTCGTATACTAAATCACACACACAACCTTGCTTCTATAACTCAAATGTCTTTTCCCACTTTCTCTAGTTCATCTTGAATAATCTAATTGTTATATGCCAACTTGTGTACCAAATATTTTGAATTGAGTACTTACAATCTTAAACATGTCCTAGGTCACGTAGTATCAAGAACGCAATAAGATAGAAAATACATAATCAAGTAGATCCATTAGGCTTGCATCAACATCGATAGATACTACATCATCATAAGCATTTTTAAACTTTATCTTTTGTCTCTTAAATCTGTGTTCATCACTAATTGTGGCTTAACTACCATCAAGAAAGTCAAATTGATTTCCTTGTGTTTGTAGCGAACCCTAGTGCTCTTCCACACTATTCAATTCCATAATACTACTATATCCAAATGTGAGCATATTTTAGAGATCAACAAGCATAGAGGATAGCACCATGCAAAAAGATGCAATTACACCACCCAAATTAGATTACAATTATGATTTGTTCCCAACATCAAAAACATAGTATTAGTCTATCCCTAGCATCTAATCATAATTATAATATCAAATCAAAACTATGTCCCATTAGTCATCATGCATCATAGAATTCAAAGAGAAAAGTTGATAACAACATTGAAATAATTAAGCCACTCTTAACCCTTTAATATTTAGTTGTAATAGAGAGCATTTTCCACTCTCGAGTCTCTAGGACAAGGAAGATTCTATAAGGGACGGATTGCTCTAGGTTACCTCTATGACGAAAGCTCAAGTGACAGGGTGACAAATGAAGGAAAGACTAAACTATGCTTTCAAGTTTTTTGTATGGAGGACTTCAAAAGTCAAGTGAATAGACCTCAAGGGTCCCGAGAAACGGATTGCCATGCTCTTGGCTAGAGGACGAGAGTGCAAACCAAGGATGAGAATAGGGAGCACTGGCATCTTTGTGGCATGATGGCATCTTGTACAGACATAAAGTAGAGTCTATGACCTAAAACACTCATGACCTGCTAACAACTTGAATGCCAAAGTCTAACAGATTTATCTGACTAAACAATATACTAAAAGTGCATGAAAAATAAAAAGGTACAACAAGAAGAGTACTTGAAATGATAAATAAACTAACTATAAGAAAAATGACAAGTAGGAGGGAAAGAAAGATTCAACTCACGGTAGGTCCAGCCTCCCACAAACTCCTCAAAGACAAACACCTACACACACAAAAATGAGAAAATATTGGGGTTGCTTTGTGGGGCTTGCCTTAGTCAAACCCCTGCTTTGGTGTTTCCACCTCCACGGATAGCCAAATAGACCATGATAAAGAAATATACATAAACAAAATAATAAAACGAGACATAGAGAATGCAAAGACAACAATATGCTAACTATAAGATGATAATGCAATGAAGTGACAATGTTACCCTCCTTAAGTTACAAGCTTAGTGAAGCTGAGAGGAAAAGTGAGAGCTTCATAGAGTGAGATGATTGTGCAAGAGTGTAGTACCCAAAGCTTGAAACCTTCAAGAACAATGGTGTAGAGAGAATAGAAGTGCTAAGAAGTGAGAATAATAGAGAGGAAATTGCAAGAATGAAGTGGTAGAATGAAGTTAAGATGCATGAGATTGAGAATATGAGTTCAAAATGGGATATTGGAACCAAAACGGTCATTCTCGGATGGTTTGCAATCACAGAGGGTGTTACACTTCACAGGTGGCAGGAATTGTAATGTCCCAATGCCCATTAACCCAAGAATCTTGTCAATATGCTAGCATGACATGTGAACATGTGCGCGATGCAAAGGAGTTCCTGACAAAAGTTCCCCACCAACAACAAATGATAAGGTGGAAGGAAAAATTGAAGGTAAAGGTGGCGGGTTTTTTACATTATCAACTTATAAGGCTAAAGCAAGGGTGGTGTTATGGGAAATTGCATAAGGGTGCAATTTTACACCATGACATTTTTCCCCCACTTTAGCGAGCATATGTATCTAAGAATTTATGAGCTAAAGTAGAAAGAGATTGAAGAGAATATATTGAAAACAAAGAGGAAGCAATCCTTTGATATGATATACCTAATGTGGAATGAGCTTCACTAGAATGCAAAGAGGACATACGTCTTCGATCTTGCAAAGTAAGCTTCAATCTCACCACAACCATGTTAGTTTCAAAAAAACATGTTAGGTGAGAAAGCGAAAAATAATAGACATGATTAAAAAATTCATAAACAAGATAAGACAATTTGATAAGATAAAGACGATGTTGATAGGTATGGATAGCATGGCTACAAACCATATATTAAGCATATATAGTTTTGTTCCTACTACAAATTGTGTTGAAAGATAGTCACAAAAAGACAAGTCTAGTCAAGTTGCCCCCAAGATAGACAACAAGACATAAGACATCAAAGTTGTAAGGAAGCTAAGGTAGTGGAACAACTTTCTACACTAATCTTGAGAGGAGAATAATGCAAAATTTTACAGATCTTTATAGTTACAAAAACTTAAACATAAATACACACAAATATCATGCATACCACAACACAATAATTTATGTGGGGAAAACCCTTTTAGGAGAAAACCCCACACTCCAAAAGTCGTCCAATACATTATTCAGAAATCACAAAGATTACAATATACTTGCAGAGCAAGCTTCTCACAAGAGTATCACCACTCAAAGATCTAGAGGCAACACAACTGCTAGCAGACTCTCAGAATACATCACAATACACAGTCGTAATACAACGCCCTCATAAAATAGGGTTGCCTTCTAGAGCAAGTCAAGCTAATAAAATATTGGTCATCAAATATGAGACATAATGATGAGCGATCCAAATTTACAATAATAAAGTGTATATATAAATTTGGCTTTTGGGGGCGCTACACTTGAGCCCCTACTAGGGCGTGTTTCCCCCTAGACCCCCATTCGAGAGGATGATCCCCCCAGACCCCTCGTGGGGGGATCCCCCCACGCCCCTCCCCCCCGGTCGTTGTCGGCTGAATAGTACATTATGTATCAACAGTAACTTATGTAATTTCAAGGTTGAGACACATTTTCTCAATAAAAGCATCAAAGAATCCTTTTGAAAGATGGCTTCATCAAGGGATTCTTTCATCAAGAAATCCTTTTGAATGAATAATCCTTTTTGAAGATCAAGTAGATATGATAGTATTATGGCACAAAATTGAACCCTAGTGCAATTTCCCATAACACCACAATCACTTCAACCTTATAAACTTGATAATATAAAAAATTTCCACCCTTAGTCTTCATTCCCATGTGTGCCTTGTCATTTTCTATGAGTGAGGGAATTTCTATCTTAGACACCCCCACCTCCTATGGATGTCTACACACCATGCTAGCATCCTAACAAGATTCTTGGGTCAGTGGATGTTGGGACATTATGATTCTTGTCACCCATGAAATATTGTAAGAGCCTCAAATTGCTCTAATACCATGTAAGATTTAAAGATTAGCTCAACAGCCAAGACCACCTACAAAAAACAATGAAAACCTTCCACAAGAGGGTATGCAAGAATATGAGCTTGCTTGATATTAAGACCTATCAAATGATGAGGTATGAAGTACGATACAAATGAGTACAATGACCTTCCTTATATATGAAAGGTGGGAGATAGGATGCAATAGGATGTTGACATTTGTCATAATCCTATGACATGTGACAACTAAGTCATAACTAGATACCTACCTAGGATAATGTGAAGTCTAGATAAGACTTCTAGAAGGAATCTTATATCCTAAACAAACATGTGAATAAGGTTCAAGGCCCCATTATAATCTATCACCTAGTAAATGATACTTAGGAACATAATTAAATTCCTAAGTAAACTTATGTAATTGTAATTAGATAATTAATTACACCAACACCCCCACATAAGTGCAACTTAGGGAGGAAATGATAATGCAAATGATGCAAATGAAGATGCAATGATGGGTCCCGACTACATGGCCATTTTAGGTACCCATGTACAAATGCAAAATAAATCTCTCACAAATGGAGAAAAGAAAAAAACCCAGTGGGACAAAACTCCTCTCCAAAAGAGATAAAAATTTACAATCAATAGCCCCCCCACCATAAGAGGGAAATAGAGAGACTATGTAGCACCCCCACAATGTGAAATCAATTGCAAAAATGGTAAGTGCTTGAATACAAAACGTGATCCAATGTTGAAAAACAACTTGTCTCCCTTTTGGAAGAAACAAAACCAAGTACAAATGTAGGGATGCTTCCCATTCTAGATAGGAATTGAAAGATAGAAGCATGAAGATGTATGATGATGATGTCTCTAAAATTTTCTCATGTGTCTCCTTGCCCACTAAAGATGAAGATGCCACAATCAAATTAGGTACATGCCCAATCAATAAAGAAGGTGACAAATTTGGACTATGCAAAAATTGATGTTGAACAATATCCAAAGACCATGATGGGTTGACAATAGTTGTGCAATGACTGCCATCTATTAGGAGAGATAACCCCTCAAATGTGTCCTCCAAATCTGAAATGTGAGACTCCACAAACAAGGATGCAATGTTTGATAGATAGGAATCCCAATTAGGAAGACAGTGAGATACTTGTTGTAATGAATCACGTGTAATAACCTATCCCTAATAAATACTTATTTAATTATTATTGTAAATGACACATAAATATACTCCAATTTAAATATACATAACAAATGGCCAAATTCAATTATAGCTACACATGTCCATTTAAAAAGAGTCAAAGATTCTTATATTCACTTCAAAAATCAAATTACAATATCATGTTCACTTTGGCACTAAGGCCATAATATCATTTCAAGGTACATTTCTCATCAAGTACTTAAATGATAATTACATCAAGTTACAACATAGACTATATTAGTCTAGTGAACATTAAGGTTCTTCTTCATTGCTTACCTCCACTAGTGGATGAGAACATGGTTGAAGTGCTTTACCACCCAACCACAAAGCTTACACTTCCTCTGTATTCTTCCTTCTTGAAGAATGCCCGACCCTGCACAGAGAGTTTAGCAAGAGAACAACCTGTAAGGTGGGATCTGGTGCATTCCCAACATCAACATGCAAATTCTATCTTGTATGCTAGAAAAAGAGAAAGTGCTAGATCTATGCTAGGAATGGTAGAGAGTGACATCACAAAGTTCATTCATGCATACATAATGAACAATACTGCTTGGTCAAGCATAAAAGTGTGTTGCAACAACAACAAATGATAGGTTTTGGTAAAGAAAACCTATACTCTCTGATCTATTTCGGCACCTGTCCCAAAAGTAACTTTCTACTAAACAACTATCTACCCTCTAGCAGCAACTTACCCATAGATGCTCTAGTCAATTAAGGTATCACTATTTCGTTTCAATGTTCAAATTACTTCTTTCATAAGTCTAAATTCTACTTAACATCTTAAGCATTTTTCCATTAAAATAAAGTAATAAAACAAAGAACGTATGTCACAAGTATGTGTATGTACATAGATGAATTCTATATGCATACACATATATGCGCCTACTTATGTTTGAGTTTGTGCATAAATTCTGAAAAAAACATTAATTCAGATTTGTGAATTTTGATGGTATTCTATATGACCTTTCATTGTAAAGTGAACAGTACAGTACTTACAGTTTCATACATACCATTGAGCATACATTTACTATTTCCTTCTAACAGTTGCAAAACTAGTTGTTTGCTTATGTACATTCTTCGCTTAAACAGAAAAAGTATTGTCCCTACTATACAGTTTTAAGCATGTTGCTTACATATGCACATTTATCATATGATCACTTATAAATGGAACAGAGTTGCAACAGAACATTCATATTCTCTATACTAGAATTTAGTTTTAAAAAGAAACAATAATATCGCTGCTCTATTACAAAATCTCTAGTTGTTCCTATAAGAAATAATCACTTTTTCAAGAATATGATTCTCTATCAAATCAGAAGAAACAATACAATTTCTTTCACATTGAACAAAAAATATTGAAGTAAAAATCTTCCCTTTATCAAGCATAAGGAACAGTATGACAATATTCAGAAGAAAATATTGTTGCCCAATAAACCATAATATCAAGCTATCAACCATCTCCCAATGGTCAAGATCATCTTAGTTATAATCAAAAATTCATCCTATGTACATTCTTGTCTATTACCATGCATGCAAGGACATTCTACATGGTTTTACTATCCATCATCCTCATCAAACGAGGTTGGCTTCATTGCGAGACAACCTTCATTCATTCAAGGCTTAGGAACAATGAACACAACCCTTCCTAATAATATCAGGGTTCAATATAGAGAACAAGAATTACAACATACTAAGGGGTCTATTACTTCCCTGAATCATAATCGATCCCCAATATGCAAAGGAGAAATCACTTAAATAGTCATCGGATTAATTCTAAGAGCCCTACGGGCTTATCATTTTAAATATAACACAAGTTTATGTTCATCTCTTGAAGCATACGAGCCTCGGCATCTGCTAGGATGGCGAACTATCTTACATAGAATCTACAAGGTTACAAACCCTCTTCTAAGGGAATCCTTAATTGATTCCAACCACAGTTTATTCACAGTGAGCTATATAAATATAAACAAAATTGGTGCAAAGATGCAAATGCCATTGTATTGCATGCTTATGAGTGTGGCCTCAAGGAGGAACCACCTGAGCTCATCACTCAAGGCTTGGCTTAGCTCATAGAGCTAGCCGCATGGCTTCCTAAGAATGATCTTATATACAAATACAAATGAGCGACCCATAGAGGTTGGTGACATGTCATTCGGCCTAAGGTCGTGGCTTCTTAGAAAAATTAAAACAACGATATACAAAATGCAATTTTTGTTGTCGCTAGTTATCCAAGAAGGAAAGAATGGATATAGAACGAGCTTATATATATTTGTTGAGAAGTTGTTGAAGATGATTTAGCATTGTTTTCATTTATGTCAAAACCTTGGATCCGAAAGGTTGTGCTCTGAATGGTGTACAGACTTGATCTATCCTATTGAAGTGCTATGATGTTACATAGTGTGGATATTATCCTTGATTCGGATATGGCAATACTTCTTTTTTGGACATCTATTGAATTCAGTTAATACAATATAATGAAGTATAATCTTTTGATGTTGGTTGTTGTGCTCAAAGCTTACTCTGGGTAACCTTTCCTATCCATACATTCACATAGCATGTTACAATTTTTGGTATGTCAAATTGTGTTTCTTCAGTTGATACTAAAATTAGTGATAAGGAAGATTTGGTCTTGGTTGTGGAATTCCTATCGGCTCCAGAATATATTTCATGTGATCCAAATTTTTCTATCTTCTAATAATTATGTTATGTAATGAACCTATCTTATGTATGACCTATTCATGGGTCCCTTGGTAACGTGGTAAGATCTCTTTTGTGCGACCTATCTTTTGGGTTTGGTGCTAACATACAAGGTCTTATTGAATATTTCAAGGTTGTTCTTCATGTTGACATGTTTGCGATGATTGTGCTTGACCAACTTAGGAATTATGAAATTGTATTTGTCTGACTTAGAAAACTATGAAGATATTGTGTCTGGCCAACCTAGGAGATTATGATGGCATGGAAGGGTATAAGTAAAAAAAAAAATTGTCCGATGAGAAGATGAAGTGTAGAGCATGGTGTATGCGAGAAGATAAAATAGTGCAAGTGTGCAAATAGATAAAAGAGTGATTTGTTTTGGAAGAAGGTTGTGCAAAGGTTGTGGAAGGAAGGCGTGCAGAAGATTCTTAACCAAATCTACTACAGATAGTTTTTGTGCTATTAGCCGAAACTAAATTCATGCATATGTAGATGCAACTTCTTCAGTTTTCTTTTGTCAGTGAGACTATTTTGTAATCATATTTTTGTGTATTCGGGCAATGAGCCCACCAGCAGTGAGCCTTACCCGCAGTGAGCATTTTGGTAGTGAGCCTTTGTACAAATCACCTTAACCAATTTTTTATAATTAATAATTCGCATTCTCTGAGGTTTTTCCCTTCTTGGGTTTCTACATAAATTATAGTGTTCATTGTGTATGGTGTAGATATGTGCTTTCATGTTCATTTATGTTAGTTGATTATCTGATTGATTTATGTTTTCTCTGGATTAATTAAAGTGAACAAAATTGTTTTGGGATAACTGATTCACCCCCCTCTTTGTTATCTGGATTGTTCAACAATTGGTATCAGAGCCTGGTCCCTTGGAGATAGAGCTTAACCGCTTAAGGGTGATCTTGGAAGTTTGAACAAGATGGCAGGAGCTTATCACTTTGAGGAAGAACTAAAGCTAATGTTAGATGATATGGAAAGAACTGAATCTGAAAATGAAGAATTGAAAAAAAAATTCAAGGACACAAATGATTGTATCTCAAAGCTAAGAGAGAAAATTTGGAAATTCAAAGCAAGACCCACAGAGGTCAGCCAAGAATTAAAAGAGTCAAAAGAAAGCATTGTAGATTTAAAGTAGCGATTGGATGAATGCAAGAAGATTGAATAAATTCTCAAAGATACTATCAAACTGAAAATGGATGAATGCACAAAGACTAAAGAAAATCTCAAACATAAATTAGAATAAAATGAGAAGTTAGAACAAGAGGTAAAAAGGTTGAAACTAGAAGCAAGAGTATGTGAAAGTAGCATGATTCTGGATCAACTTTTGTCCCTACATAAATGTCACAAGGATAAAGGAGGACTTGGATTCACCAGCGAAAGCTCAAATCAGAGCACTAAGGGTGAAGACAAAGCAGTTGAAGCTGAAGCAAGATAAGTTGTAACAAGCAAGGTCTGAAACTTTAATGCACCTAAAAAAAGACCTTCGGTCAGGCAACCAAATGCCCAAAGGTAATTATCAATAAATGGGCACCATTTTCTATGCAAATTTTTTGGTCATAAGGTTGTAGAATGTAGAAGCAAGATGGAACCGAATACTCAATGCTTTAGTTGTTGCAAGTTTGGTCATAAAGAAAGTCATTGCAAAAGTGAATTATCTAATCTGGTTAGAAATGGAATGAACAATCTCTTTCATGGTTATTGTTATTTATGTTGTGGTTATGGTCACAAATCTAATCAGTGCAAACCTAGAATTCACTCAGTTAAGTCAGGACAAAGATGTTACAAGTGCATTCAACCCGGACATTATGCTAACATATGCAGATATGTTGCTCCGAAAAATCCTAAAAATAAAAATAAGATTGTAGAATCAGATGAATCTAAGAAAATAATAGTCACGGTTTGGAGGAAGAAGGAAACAAGTGTGGAGAACATTTTCATGGTACCAGATCCCAGTACATTCCCTACTAGTATCTGAGCCAATCTGCCTTGGCTCAGGGGGAGTTTTGCATTGCATATCTTGTTAGTTCCCCCTCTCTGAAGTAATATTGATGTGATTTTCAACATGATTAATTTTGATCCGGTTGATGATAAATGATGAAGCTTAATCCAACTGATTGAAAGGAAAAGTACATTTGTTGGAATCATCAATGTGCATTTTTGGCAATGAAATCATTATGAGCAATTAAGAATAAAAAGTGGGAGTTTTCAAAGTCATTTCTCACAGTTTGCAAAGGATAAATAAGAAGAAGTTTCATTGAGCAACAAAGAGTTTGAAGAAGATAAGTGTGATGATGGAAGTTTTTAATAGAGGATCGAGTGGCAGTATCCCACTAAGACTGAAGGGAGCTGAGTTTGATGAGTTTGATCATTAGAAGATGAAGGATATGGAACTAGGGATGAAGAAGGATGAATTGTAGAACGTAAATACTCTGGGTATGGATTTATGGGGAGAATTTCCCTAGTTTGCAGACAAAGAATCTATCTTGTTCTTGTTGAGTCAGTTCAAGGATGGAAACATTGTTTTGGACAAACCCTATTTGATCACAAAGGAAGCCATTGTAGCCATTACTGGTTTGTACAGTGTTGGTGACCTCCTTGGGAAGAAAACGGTAAAATATAGAGATATGGAGGAACTTACTGGTATCGACAAAGACCCCCGAGCGCTACTGATAAATACCATTGTTGATCTTGTTGTAAGGTATGTTTCTTATGACATCTCTTATAAAATCTATTTCAAAAATAATGAAGGTTCTACTTTGGCTATTGTTGTATATCTTATGTATACATGATGGTGAAGGAAAACAAGCAATTTGATTTGTGTAGGCTAATAATTGAGAACCTAATTGAGAATATCATATTGTCTTTGGTTGAGAGTTATCCTTTCTGGTTTGGTTATCTGCTCATATGTTTGGTATTCTACTTTCTGAGTTTGCTACCAACAAAGGATAATGTTAAGTGGAAGTTTTGCATCACTATTAGAAAGCAAGTTTACAGGTATTTGGAATGTATGGAAGATAAAGAAAATGCATGCAAAGTCTATTTCTCATCTTTGCATATGAGTCTGTGCTCTGGTATGATAGTGTCTAGTCAGTTTGAGGAGGGTTCCTCCTCCAATAAGAAGGATTTGGAAGTTGTTGTTGGTCATTCCCCTTCGGAACCTAAAAAGAGGAAAGTTAACACAGAAGATGTCATCACTATCTCAAAAGAAAAGAATAATGAAGAAGAGTCTCTTCCTGGATCTGATTCTTTCAATCCAGATGATATTCGGTTGATGTTAGATGAAGGTGATATGAAGAAGGTTGGTGAAATATGGTGTGCCTACTCTCTTATTAGAAGGATTAAAATTGATGATGCTTTGGTTTATTATTTGCTCAAAAAGGGTATTACTATTTCAAATGTTTCTGACTTGTTACCAGATAATCTAGTAGAAGTTGTTGAAGAAAGGATGTTGCTAGAAGGACCTAAAGGACATAATTTTGAAGCTATGATTGAGATAATATGTGTCAAAGATAAATAGAAGTTATCCAAACACATTGGTTGTTGGGAATAGGACACTATTTAATTGCAATCCTAAACATATTTCATGTATCTCCTAAGTCCTTGGAAAGCATTCCCCAACACTAGAATTAGAAAGAGATTAAATTTGAATGAAATGAACATGTAAATTGAAATTTGTAATTATTCTTAAATGATAGGAACATGTGGGGGCATCCAAAAATAGCTCCTAAAAGATAGGAGCACATGGGGTGCCCACATGGAAGGTGGAACCCACCTTGCTTTAGTTAACTATTTGGAGGATTGATAACACTTCAATAATGCATGTAAAGATCCTACAAGTTAGGGATTGATATTTATATGAGTGGAGTTCAGTTCAATTCAGTTCAATTCAGTTTAGTTTAGTTCAATTCAGTTCAATATCAGTTCAGTTCAATTCAGTTCAGTTTAGTTTAGTTTAGTTCAGTTCAATTCAATTCAGTTCAGTTATGGTTTAGTTGTCTTCAGTTGCATGTAGTTAGTTTGAGTTGAATGCTAGTTGAATTTAGTTGACTTCAGTTGCATGATAGATAACATGTGGATACTTTCAGTTAAGTGGGGATGATCAATCATGCGTAATGTTTGCATGAATTGGTGGAGAGATATGTTTCATGTAACTAAGATTGACTTGGACCCACCTTGGGCGCCCAAGTTGGAATCTTTCAGTTAACACCTTTTGCATGAGAAGATATTTACAAGGCTTAGTTAAGTGGGCCCATTCTTGGGTGCCAACTTTGAGGTGATGCTTGCAAGATATTTTCTTGACCAACGTTCAGTTAAGTGTTCAGTTTGGGGTGCCTAAATTGAGGATAATTTGGTTTTGACTTCATATTACACATTGGAACTCTACTTGCACAATTTAGGGGTGGGTTTTTGAGAGGAGATTTATGATCTTTTATTTGAAAACTCTTATGAGTTTACATGCTCATTAATTGTCTATTTATTGCAGCAATTACATCAAATTTCTTAGAAGGTGTAGCAGGTTAGCAGGATAACAGGTTAGAAGGTTGAGCTTGTGCATGTATGAGGGTTTGAAGCATGTCATGGGATGTGTGGATTCATGCTTGGTCACATGGAATGCATGGATATCTTGTGCTGCAGAAAGTGTATGAGAGTTTTGTGCAAGTTGTGAAGAAGGATTGTTGAAGGAAAGGAAGCATAGCAATCAAGGATTGATACAATATTATTGTAATCTTGTTCTAAGGTTAAATAATACAAGCACTACTGATTCTGGTGGAGTTTTTCCCAAAAGGGTTTCTCCACGTATATGTTGTGTCACTTCTATCTTCTTGTCTCATTCTTCTACAATCTTCTATCTCTTTCTACAATTGGTAAAATTGATCTAAAAAGATTAATCATACACAAAGAATTGTGACAAAGAACACTTAATTAAATCTATAGCTACAATAGTTTTACAAGTTCAAAGCTACAATTTCACCTTCATTCTCAACATTTGGTATGAGAGCTAACAGTTGGGTAGAGTTTGGGACACATTTCTCTTAAAATTTTGAAGGTTTTTTTGGCTGTAGTGGGAGCTTTTACTATTGTGTTATTACAGATTTGTAAAAGAAGTGTGTTTTATCTTCTTGGTTTAGAGATTATGGTTTTCTTGACCTTTTGGGAGTTGTGTCATTAACATTAGTTTCTTTGATAGTGTTGAGGCCATGGATGATATTCATTTAGGAGATGGTTATCATGATGTCATGGGTAGTTTGGTTACATGTTTCAGTGGGAGCTTTTGATAGTGATGGTTTGATGTTTATCTTGTTGCCATGTATAGCTCAGTATCATAGTTCAGTCAGAGATTTGGTAGGATATGGTTATATTCATGTGATTTGAAGAGGTTTTAACATCTTGTTTCATGGAGGACCCTTAGAGTCTTTGGTAAAGGTGTTATTGCTCTTCCTTTGGAGAGGGTGTACTTCTTTTAGGTTTTTAGTATCAATCATTTGCTTGGAGATTCATGATTATGAAGGTTGCATTTGATGTTGGCATGGATTGATTGGTGGGTGCTCATGGATACTAGAGAGACTTAGGTTAGGCCAGGGATATTTCTTATGTTAAGAGATATGTGTTGGAATGGTTACTTGTTATACAAGTTTTTCAATAGTAAAGACCAAGGAGCCTACACCTAGAAATGGATGTGAGTCCATCCATCATAGACCTGATGAGAAGGTTGTCTTTATTGAAATCCTATATTTCTTGGTGTTGTATGCACAGGACAATCTTGTATCCCACTCTTGGCCTACTCGGCAAGTAAATGATCTAAGAGGTGTTGACTGCCTAATTATTAGATGCATTATTTATATGTATCTTCTCTTATCTTATGCATTAGTCTTAAAAATTGAGTTCTGATGGATTGTTGAGAAGTAGATGCATGATTTTATGTATTTCCATTATTCTCCTTGCAATCTTGAACTTGAGTTAGTTCTGAGGATTTGGGTAGGAGAGGGAGATAGTTAGTGGCTTTGGGCATATTCCCTTTTGTTGAGGGAATGTTTGGCTAAGTTTGATCTAATTTTTGTGAGAGGTTTACATCTAAGTTTTCCATGTTTCATTATAAGTTGAATGGTTAGATGTTGATATCCTTTCAGTTTGGGAGTGTTGAAGGAGATCTTACTTTACACAGTTTGGCACATGTTAGTGTGGTATAAGAACATGGTTTGATTTGTAGGTTCTCTCTTTGTGGGAATATTGTATTCTTCTTGAAGTTTCTTATGTTATCAGAGATTTATTTTGCATATCATTGTATGCTTCTTTGACACTATGATAGAGGATTTAGCCACATCCTCTATGTGAAGTGCTATAGGAGGACTTGTGAATGTTGTGATCTTGTTTTTAGATTTGAAATTACCTATGCAATGGTAGTTCTAGAAGGTTTATGTGTTTTGTATGAGAGGGGAACCTCTCTTGGACTAGTTACACTTTACTACAATGAGTTAGTTTAGAGGTTTTTTACCACATGTCTATGTGTGTTATTACCTTGGAGTCTTATTTTGCAAGATGATGGATATACAAGGACTTTTTTGCAGATTGGTATCACGATGTCATGGAGAGATTGGATACACAGGTTTGGTGTGATATTATGATAGTGGTGTGGTTTTGGTTGTGTGCATCATGATGCCATGGGTTGCTTAGTATCACGGTTCAGTGGGAGCATTTGGAAATGATGTGGATCCATTGTTGATTTTGGATGGTTATCTTACAGATAAGCTCTCTTGGTGCAGGAAGGCCATTGGCCTTGAGTCCTATACTTGATTTATAATGATGATTCCTTGTTTAGAATAATTGCAATGTATAATATTAAGTGGGAGAATGTTGGGAATAGGATGCCATTTAATTGCAATCCTAAACATATTTCATGTATCTCCCAAGTCCTCAGAAAGTGTTCCCCAGCACTAGGATTAGAAAGAGATTGAATTCGAATGAAATGAACATGTAAATTGACATTTTTAATTATTCCTAAATGATAGGAACATGTGGGGGTGTCCAAGAAAAGCTCCTACAAGATAGGAGCACATGGGGCAGCCACATGGAAGGTGGAACCCACCTTGGTTTAGTTAACTATCTGGAGGATTGATAACACTTCAGTAATGCATGTAAATATCCTACAAGTTAGGGATTTATATTTACATGAGTGGAGTTCAATTCATTTCAGATCAGTATCAGTTCAGTTCAGTTCAATTCAATTCAATTCAGTTCAATTTATTTCAATTTAGTTATGGTTCAGTTATCTTAAGTTGCATGTAATTAGTTTGAGTTGAATGCTAGTTGACTTTAGTTGACTTCAGTTGCATGACAAATAACATGTGGATACTTTCAATTAAGTGGGGATGATCAATCATGCATAATTTTTGCATGAATTGGTGGAGAGATATGTTTCAATTAACTAAGATTGACTTGGACCCACCTTGGGCGCCCAAGTTGGCATCTTTGAGTTAACACCTTTTGCATGAGAAGATATTTACAAGGCTCAGTTAAGTGGGACCATTCTTGGGTGCCATCTTTGAGGTGATTCTTGCAAAATATTTTCTTGACCAATGTTTAGTTAAGTGTTCAATTTGGGGTGCCTAAATTGAGGAGACTTTGGTTTTGACTTCAGATTACACATTGAAACTTTACTTGCACAATCTAGGCATGGTTTTTTGAGAGGAGCTTTATGATCTTGTATTTGATAACTTTTATGAGTTTACATGCTTATTAATTTTCTATTTATTGCAGCAATTGCATCAGATTTTGTAGAAGGTGTAGCAAGTTAGTAGGATAGCAGGTTAGCAGGTTGAGCTTGTGCATGTGTGAGGGTTTGAAGCATGGCATGGGATGTTTGGATTCATGATTGGTCACATGGAATGCATGGATAGCTTGTGTTGTAGAAAGTGTATGAGAGTTTTGTCCAGGTTGTGAAGAAGGATTGTTGAAGGCAAGGAAGCATATCAATCAAGGATTGGTACAGTAGTATTGTAATCTTGTTCTAAGGTTAAATAATACAAGCACTATTGATTCTAGTGGAGTTTTTTCCGAAAAGGGTTTCTCCACGTATATGTTGGGTCACTTCTATCTTCTTGTCTCATTCTTCTACAATCTTTTGTCTCTTTCTACAATTGGTAAAATTGATCTAAAAAGATTAATCATACACAAAGAATTGTGACAAATAACACTTAATTAAATCTATAGCTACAATAGTTTTACAAGTTCAAAGCTAAAATTTCACCTTCATTCTCAACATTGGTGAGACAAGAGAATGCATAAAGTAGATGTCTGACATCTACAGGTATTGTCTCTGATGGCCTGCTACTATTGATAATTTTAGAAGCAGAAGTGAAGCTATTGAATATGAGATGAATAATATTGGAAAGAGTTTTGATTTCTTTAAAGAAAAATATGGAAAATAGAGGATAAGAGTTGGTAAGTTGCAAGAGGAGTTACTGATTGTTCGAAGGTAGAGGGAAGACTTGGTTAGAAATTTCTAGTTAGTCAAGGAAATTGTTGAGGTCTAGTTGGATCATCTCTCTGGGATACTTTCTGATGTAGAAGATTGTGAATGATAGTGCCTGTCTCAAGTCTAGTCATCCTCATTTATGTTCTTGACTATGTTGGATAGTATAAGTGCAAGATTGGATTATGTGGTGCTAGCTTGGAAAAGGATTCTTCCAACTGTGAAAGAAAGGTATAAGAAAATTTTTGGTGTGAAGACTATTATTTTTACTTAAGTTCCTGAATGTTAAAATTTTGTCCCTTTGCCTTTGATGGAAAAAAGAGGGAGAAAAATGAAGATAAAAACAAAAATAAAAAGAGGTATTGAATTGCTTAACAAAGGGGGAGTACTTGGAGATTTTTGGAGTTTGCAGTTTTGGAGTTGGAGTCTTGGAGTTTTGTGATTTTATGTTTTTTTCTATTTTTCCATCAATACAAAAGGAGGAGTTTGTTGAGAAGTTGTTGAATATGATTTAGCATTGTTGTTATTGATGTCAAAACCTTGGATCCAGAAGGTTTTTCTCTAGATGATGTATAGATCTGATCTATCCTATCGAAGTGTTATGATGTTATGTAGTGTGGATATTATCCTTGATCTAGATATGGCAGTACTTATTTTTAGGACATCCGTTGAATTTAGTTAATATAGTATAATGAAGTCTAATATTTTGATGTTGGCTAATGTGCTCAAACCTTACTCTGGGTAACCTTTGCTATCCGAACATTCACGTAGCATGTTACAAGTTTTGGTATGTCAAATTGTGTTTCTCCAGTTGATACTAAAATTGGTGATAATCAAGATTTGGTTTTGGTTGCGGAATTCCTATCAGCTCCAGAATATATTTCATGTGCTGCAAAGTTTTCTATCTTCTGATAATTATGTTATGAAATAAACCTATCTTATGTATGACCTATTCATGGGTCCCTTGGTAACGTGGTAAGAAGATATCTTTTGTGCGATCTATCTTTTGGGTCTAGTGCTAACGTACAATGTCTTATTGAATATTTCAAGGTTGTTCTTCATGCCGACATGTTTGTGGTGATTGTGTTTGGCCGACTTAGGAATTATGAAATTGTATTTGTCCAACTTAGAATACTATGAAGATATTGTGTCTGGCCGACCTAAGGGATTAGGATGGCATGGAAGGGTATAAGTAAAGGTTGTTTTTGTCTGATGAGAAGATGAAGTGTAGAGCATGGTGTATGTGAGAAGATAAAAGAGTGGAAGATCTTTTTTGGAAGAAGATTGTGTGAAGGTTGTGGAAGGAAGGTGTGCACAAGATTCTTAACTAGATCTACTGCAGAAAATTTTTGTGCTATTAACTGGAACTGAATTCATGTATATGTAGATGCAACTTCTTCAGTTCACTTTTGTTAGTGAGACTATTTTGTAATCAAATTTTTGTGTATTCGGGCAGTGAGCCCACCGGAAATGAGCCTCACCTATAGTGATCCTTTTTATAATTCACCTTAATTGGTGTCACCTTAACCAGTGTTTTATAATTGATAATTAGCATTCTCTGTGTTTTTTCCCTTCTTGGGTTTCCACATAAATTCTAGTGTTTATTGTGTATGGTTTAGATATGTTCTTTTATGTTCATTTATGTTAGTTGATTATCTGACTAATTTATGTATTCTCCAGATTAATTAAAGTGAAGAAAATTGTTTTGAGATAACTGATTCATCCCCCCTCTTAGTTATCTGGACTATTCAACAATATTAGCATGGTTTGGATTACCTTGAATTCGAATTGATGAAGCTGCTCTGGCTTTTCCTTTGAGCTCCTCTGATTTTTCCTTCCTTCAACCCACCTTTTTCTCTGATTTTTCCTTTGCCCACTACTTGTGAGTTTTTCAAAAATGGAAACACAATCTTTATTTGCATGCCATGAGTGGAGGTATTATGGCCTAGCCGCTGGCCACTACACAGTTCAAATTCGCCTTTACATGCGTGGCAGGCATTACTACCACCTTCATATTTGTTCTTAATCATCAACCCGATATTAGTATCCTATCGGTTATCATTTGAATTCAACACATTTTCATTTGAATAAGCATTTGAATATACATATATTTATATGTACACACACACACACACACACACATATATTCATTCTTTTGCATTTTTGTGTTTATTTAAATGATTCTCATTCTCATTTACCATACTTTCTACATTTGCATATACACACACATATATACATTTATATATATATATATATATATATATCATTCTCATTTACCATACTTTCTACATTTGCATACACACACACATATATATATATATATATATTTATATATATTATATATATATATTATATATATTATATATATTTATATAAATATGAAATGTGTATAAATACATGTATATGTATATGTATGTATATGTATATATGTATATGTATATGTATATGCATATGTATATGTATATATATTTTATCTACATATTTACTTCCACATATATTTGTTTGTTATGGCTTTCAAGTTCCATACAAAATTACTTTCAATAGAGATCTTAAATTCAAATTTGAGCATCTTGGGCTCTATATATATATAAAGAAATCTTATTTTTGTTTTCATCAAACACTAAGTTTTAAATGGGAAATTTTATATCTACAAGACATATGTATTTTTCCAAACACGAAATTAGTTCAAATCAATAAATTATCATTCTTAAACATATGCAATTTGACTAAAATGTAAATCATCATGCCCTTCTATGGTGTATGCACCTAGATTCCAACTAGCTTATCATTCAATCTAGCTAAACAATCCTACTTCAACTGTGTTCTCATCCTTCATCTTGTCACCCTACTACATACATACTTGCAAATTGATCAATAATGTTCATTTCTTGATGACATATATATATATATAATAGTTTTTCAAGATTTCATAAAGTCAACATTAGTCAACTCCTCATATTCAACATGTGAATATTCTAGAATCTCCATTTAATATTTAATTGAATTTTGTAACAATTCAATTTCCATACTTAAGTAAATATGAAATAAATTTTGTTTATGACATCATGATACCATGAATCACCAACATAAGATGAATTATCCTACTAAATAGGAATGATGGGAGCCTCAATCAATGACTCTACAAAAGGAATCATCAAGGTGAAGGTACATCAACTATCTCGATAGAGAAGAAGGAGTGTATAAATAAAACCTCATCATCCTCATCTGAAGATCCAAAGCACTCCAAACAATAAAACTCCTAAATAGTATTATCATCATAGGGTATCATGAAGAATGAAGAGGCATATGACATTCTAAAATCAGATCATCCGGGAATGGTGGAGTATAATGATCACCGTATATCTCCCAAATTTTGGTCTAAAGAATATAAGGATAATCATGATGATCAATAGCTTTCAAAATATCATCATCAATATGCATTGCAATAACCCCTAAAACATTATATCTATTGCAACTCTAAGCAAATTTTTATATACCTTGACATGGATGGGGAACAATACCATACAAATGTGGCAACGATTTAAGAGATTGGAGATGATCTATGATATCATCTCTCCATTGTTTATAGTTTCCCTTTTGCAACATAATCAGAGAAGGATAATATGAAAACCCCATAATGAACAATGATAGATCTCCAAGATTACAAAGACATTGACCTTCAATATCAATTAGAAATTCCCAAATATGACATATTGCAAATGAAGTGTCCACAAACTGATAGAACCTCTCCAGGAGTCAGGATGTCCAAGTAATCAATCAAAATACCAAATGTACAAAATACTGAATATATAGTAACCTCAGGTTGAATCTAGAAAAATGCATGTTCACAATGAAAGAGCTCCTCAATACCTTCCAAATACAACTTGAATCACAAAAATCAAAGAAACTTGCAGAAAGTTATGAGCTCAGAGGTCCAAATGGGAGATCTGACTTCATATGCCAATAATTTGTACCTACAACAAAATCTAGAAAAATGGCATACACCACCGTGAAGTACACAAAACCAGCTTTTTGACGATATCTCATTTGGAAAAAATAGACATCATGGTGGAAAGTTATGGAAAAATGAAAAAAATAACAGTCTTATGGAAAAATAAAGGAACATGCAAGGCTAATTAGGGGAAAAAATTTAGCTCCTTTAGTTTGGCCCTCAGTCTCCCATATGATCGTAGGGCGGTGGGGGGCAAAAAAGAACCCCACAGCCAGGAGGGAAATGGGCGACGATGCTAAGGTGTCGCCACCACCCGATATGACCACGTGTATGCAAAGGGCAGGCAGTATAATGGTGTTGGTGGTGGCTACAGAATGATAAATGGCCAGTGGTTGGGGTTTGATCAGCGGTTTAGGTTGACAAATGTGTTAGGTCTCAAAAGTGTAGGTTTTGAACCTTAAGAGGGTGCCAGTCTCCTAGTACACTTTTGGCCAACGAACGAGGAAAACAAGATTGATTACCTCCTACTCTTCAGGCTCTCTCAAACCTAGGTGGGTGTACCTAAATAATAGGGCATATTTAAAGTTTGGATGTGGTTCCTAAATTGGGAAATATACTCACTATGGTACACGAGTGTGAAGTAGATGTAGGGCTTAATGGTTAGTTCCTACTAAAAGTATTTGAAGAATCAAGAATGTGAGTAGTATTTGTATATAATATCCTAAATATGACCAGTGCCTACTCCTATTGGGTGAATGGAGTGAATGAGTGGATGGTGATCATGGAGACAGATTTGTAGAATAAGTAAACCTATTATTCAGCTTAACTCAAAATGTTGGGCACTTTGGATGTTTGCACCTTGTGCAAACATGCAAGTTTGTTTATTACAATGCTCTTCTTTAATGATCCCAATGTATCCCCTCAAATTACTGTGATGTTATGAAAGGATTTTAATTCTTAGTTTGAATGAAACCAGTCAGATTAATTATCTTTAAAGGATTTTAATCCCTAAGGGAACCAATTAAGATGAATTAACTAAGAGGAATTCAATTATTTCTTACTAGAACCCAATCAAAATAATAACACAGTAACAACAAATGTGTCCTGATAAATCTTGTAGCTTTAAATAACCTAAAGAAATCACTTTGGAGACAACAAAACTTAATAGATAAGCATGATAATCGACACAATAATTGAACACTAAAAATGGATTATGAATTATAAGTAGTCTGCTCCATTATATTTCTTCAAAAATTATACATTTATAACATAAGTCTTCAGTATGATATGTATGGGCGGAATGTGCAATCTATCTTCTTACTAATGCCTACCCTAATGGTGATGAAGTGGAATATGATATGATGATGATGATTAAAATTGAACCCTGAATTCCCTATTTATATGGGAAGCAACAAGCTTCAGGCTCCTTTACAAAAGGTTGCATCACTTATTAACTAAAATGTGATTAACATAAACATAAACATAAAAACTTGGAAAGTTTGTTTGTGGATGCACCATAATCCATTAATCTTCAGCAAGTGCTTGTGATCACTGATGAGCTCAAGATATGCTCATAATTTGAGTATCATGATGTATTTTTAATATCTCTACTTTTATTGCTAATGGATGTTTTAACTCTTTTATTAAAGACTTTTTATCTAAAAATGGGTAGTATCCTGTAGCAATACATTCCTATATTCCTCCAGCCTAACATCTCTATGTGTCTTATTAATTACCCTGTTTGACTTCCCGAATGACAGATATAATGCATGTGGTTTTTGAATAATGGGATAGATTTAATATGTGATTAATGAATGTATCATTTTTTTTGCCACGCATGTTTTCTTTCACTTTTGTTGTCGTGTGCATCGCAGGTTGTTGAAGGCAGCATGAACGAGTCAAGCACTGCAGACTTCGGCCTTGCAATAAAGTCCATTTGTAGCACGGTGTCAAGGAAGTTGTTCCAGCGAAGACTCTCTAACCGGGTCGTTGGGAAGAAACCTAAATGATCATTTAATCTGGAAAGAGTGGAACGCTAAATCTTCTCCCTGGATCGGGTTGAACAGATATGCTTTCATTTATGAGAATTTTGTTCCTCAGTTTTAGGATACATTTATGTCCACGTCTTTCTCTGTTAGAGTTAGGTAGTTAGTTTCTTTTCTGGTTTAAATAAGTGTTCCTCCTGCGCGAGTGAGCAAGCAGAGTATGTAAAGGTTAGTATTATTAAGAAGAGATAGTTTTTCTATGTTAGTTTTCATATGAGCAAAACAATGTATATCATTCTAAGTTTATGAATAAAAGTTGATGAAGTTTTGAGTTCAATTCTTGCATAACTAGTTGATGCTTGCTAAGGGGGCCCACTTAGTAAGTATCTATAGTTGGTTAGTTAGTCATTTATTTCCTGTTGATCATAAGTTAGATTTCATTCTTGAAAGTTTTAGTGCAAACTTAGTCTTATATTGTTCTTGCATCATCGGGAATCCATCCCTGTGTTTGTTCCTGTAGCATAAGGCTAGTTCATAGTTTGTTTCTCAGTCATAGTTGTTATGATTTTTGCTTTGATTAAGTTTAGAATGCTTCGCATTACATTTCTATAGAATACATAGAATTCCTTTCACACATTTATTTATGGTAAATCATGACTGAAACTAGTTCTTAGTGCACATACAGTGCTGCTCCATTTCAATTATACGTTCCCTGATTTGACAAAGTAAATGAACGACCATAAGAAGATATTAGTCGCCTACTGGAATGTCCAATTCCTAGGTTATGATTTGTTGTGACTTTTATATCCTTTTGTGGGTGAGACCATTTTTGGCGTTGTTGTCAGGGATGGTGTCAAGCTAAGAACCTGTCATAAGTCATTGTTAGTAGTAGTTTAGTCTGTCATTCAAGCATTTTCAAAATTCATTCTATTGCATGCATAGAAGAAGAGACGCTTTGGGAAGATTCCTCCCTAACCTTCCATTCTTTGATAACAATCCTAAACTAGTTTATAATCTATTTGAGGAAGGAGGAGATCAACATATCAATCCGTTTGCTGAAAACCTGCTTGTTGAACTACCATTTGATCTAACTGATGAAGAACCTAAAGAAAATCCATTTGCTTTGATACTCCATCAAGCAACTATGGCACGTAATCCACCTAATCGACCTCCTACTTTTGAATTCCCCATCATTTCTCAGCAAGATAATGATAACCTTAAAAATATTCCTTCTTCATTACTTCCCAAGTTCTATGGACTAGTTACAGAGGACCCAGAGACTTTCTTGTTTGAGTTTGATATCCTTTGTCGCAGTTATGACTACACTTCAGATGCTCGCAGGCTAAAGTTGTTTCCTGCTACTTTGAAAGAAGGAGCCCTTAGATGGTTTATGAGTTTGGAAAGAGGTGTTGTTGATAGTTGGGCAGCCATGCAAACAAAATTTCTTGAGAAATACAAGGAATATTGTAAGAGTGGTAGTAAGGGAGATGACATATTCAGAATTCAACAAAAGGAGGATGAAAGTCTGGAAGACTATATCTCAAGATTCTTGTTTTCCCTGAAAAATAATTCAAACCATACTCTCAATGAAGAATCTCAAAAACTAATTTTCCTAAGGGGAATCAGTGATATCTGTATAGATGCCCTGGACCTGATGGGAGGAGGAGATATAACCCAACTGTCTTGGGATGATATAAAGAAGATATGTCTCAATTACTCTCGAGAAATTGTTAGAAAGGGTAGAGGTCATCAAGCCATAGTGGGAAAGTCTTCCACTAATGGAGTTTCATGGATGGAGATCACAAATTTGCTATCTGACTTCAAGCAGGATATCATAAACAATATGGCTACATAGTTGGATACTATGCAAGATCGGAAAAAATATGAAGAAGCTGAAGCAATTTTGGCTGAGTTCTATCCACATTGTAGACAGAAGAAACATGACTGCAGATGTAAGATGGTGGCTAACCTAGAGGTTAAGCAATTACCTGTTGACTTTAAGATGGTAGAAGGTGATGATGACCAAGTATTCTTCATCGCACAAAGGCGACCATGGGCTCAAAGACAAGGTATGCCTCAAGACCCTTTGACTTTTGGTAATCCTTATTCTAATTACAATAACCAATGACAACCTACATATGGCCCAACACCACCTTAGAATACTTCTCAACCTCACTGGCTTAGCTATCAGAGTCCTCAATGGCAATCTCCTCAAGGAGGTTGGTAGCAGCCACAATGACAATGGACTCCACCCCCAAGTAACTGGCAGTAGAATCTTCAATAGAGAAGTCCACAGCAATGGCAGAACCAATCTCCTAGCTCCCTGCAGCTTTAGCAGCTACAACCTCCGGCTCTCATGCCACCTCCAAAACAAACCCCTATGCCTACTCAACCATTGCCAAATCCTAATAATAAGTAGCAGCAGCCTATGTATCTTGCAGAAGCCAATCAGTATCTAGCTTATACCCTGAATATTCATGATATCCATCTCAGATCTGGAACCACACTTCCTGCTCCACAACCACCTGTAATTATAGAAATTCTAGATTCTGCCTCTGAACAACCTATTGTTCCTACAGAACATATACCTGTATCAGATACTGTCTCTAAGGAACCTGTCATGCAGCATCAGGCCAAACTACCTTTTCCTCAAAGATTGCAAATTACTACATCAAAGTCTATGGAAGAGTCTACCTTTGATATTTTGGATCAGCAGAACAATGTACACATTCAAATTTCCCTTTTTCAAGCCATTAAAGATGTCCCAATTTATGGAAAATCCATTAAGGAGGCATGTTTAAAGAAACTGGGAAGAAAGAAAAAGGATCCCCAAACCATCCATGTTCTAGGACATTTGGTAGATATTATGTTGGGGAAGATAGTCATTCCAAAATATATTGATCCTGGGAGTTCTGTGGTACAAATAAATTTTAATGGCCAAATAGTAAAGAATGTTTTGATAGACCTTGGTGCAGCCATCAATGTAATGACCAAGTATACAATGGAGTGCTTGAAAATTCCAACAATTTGGTCTACACCTACCGTCCTGTAGCTTGCTGATAATTCCACAGTAAAACTTGATGGAGTGGTAGAAGATATCATTGTCACCCTTGAGTCTTGGGAATATCCAGCAGAATTCACCATATTGTCCACTAAGACAACTTTGGGAGGATATCCTATTATCCTAGGTAGACCATGGTTAGCTACGACTGATGCTTTTATAGGATGTCGTTTAGGAGATATAACAATTTCTGATGGTCAGTCAAGAAAGAAATTGGCTTTATATCCACCTAGCCAACCTCGGCCAAACTTGTCTCAACCAATTTGGCCAGATTTAGGAGAGGAAACTGAAGAAGTTAATTCATTGGCCCACCTAATGATGTTGCAAACTAATCTATTTTCACAGCTCCAGAGTGAGGATGACATGCTTTTACACATTTTGCAGTCCAACTCTAATCCAAGTAGCCCATCTACTGCAGATAGTTGTCCTCAGCAGTGTTTCTTGCAGTAACTAAATTCTGAGAGCCTGTTACCTGAATCTCCTGCAGTTTATCATAATTTTCTTCCACATGAAATATAGATAGCACATTTCTCAGCAGTCTCCATGAATGATCTTACCAAGAAAGTAGAAGTGTCTCCAGGCCATTGTCTGAACATCAATAATAAGTTGCCTCAATCTCAACAAGCTGCCCTAGTCACAATGTTGCAAGATCAACACAGAGCTTTTGCATGGGACTATGGGGATATGAAGGGAATAGATCCTCAGCTCTGTACTCATAGGATCTATATTAAGGAAGACTATTTACCTATTAGACAGCCTCAAAGGAGGATAAACCCAGCACTCAAGGAAATAGTTAAAACAGAGCTCCAAAAATTACTTGATGTTGGTTTTATCTACCCCATTTTATACAGTCAGTGGGTATCTCCATTGGTGATTGTCCCTATAAAAGGTGGAAAATGGAGAGTTTGTGTAGACTACAAAGAGCTAAACACAGCAACTAAAAAGGATCACTTTCCACTGCCATTTGTTGACCAAGTAGTAGACTCATTGTCTGGGAAAAAGCATTTCTCCTTTTTGGATGGATATAGTGGCTATAATCAAAATACAACTGCCCTTGAGGATCAAGAAAAAACAACTTTTACTAGTTCATGGGGTATTTTTTCCTACTTTGTCTTACCTTTTGGACTGTGTAATGCACCTGCACCATTTCAAAGGGCAGTGATCAATATTTTTACTGACATTTCTCATGATTCTATGGAAATCTATATGGATGACTTCACTACTTATGGAGTTACTTATGAAGAAGCATTAGCCAATTTGGAAAAAGTGTTGAAAAGATGTCAGGAGCAAAATTTGTCTTTGAATAGTGAGAAATGCTTTATGATGATACAAGAGGGAATTGTTTTATGCCATCATGTCTCTCAAGAAGGAATTTAGGTTGATCCTACAAAAATAGAAGTTATTCTAACTTTTCCAACACCTACAAAACAAAATGATGTTAGAAGTTTCCTAGGACATGCTGGATATTATAGAAGATTTATCAAAGATTTCAACAAAATAGCCATTCCATTTGACAAATGGAGCATGGATTTTGTTGGGCCTGTTGATCCTCCATCCAATGGGAAATCATACATTTTTGTGTGCACTAATTATTTAACCAAGTGGGTGGAAGTGAAAGCAATGACACATGCCCGTGACAATAAAGTTGTTGAGTTCCTGTATGAGCAAATTTTTACTCAGTTTGGAGTCCCAAGGGAACTTGTTACTGATCAAGGAGCTCAGTTTACATTCAACTTAATCACTGCATTGATGAATGATTATAAGATCAGGCATAAAAATTCTAGCCCCTATCACCCTCAAGCTAATGGTCAGGCCAAGGTTACCAACAGAGAAATTGAGGCAATCCTTACAAAGACAGTCTAATTACACAAGAAGGATTGGAGCAACCACCTTCCTGAAGCAGTCTGGGCCTATAGGACAACATGGAAAACAACTATAGGGTTTACTCATTTTGAGTTACTCTATGGTAAGACTACCATGTTACCAATTGAGTTTGAGCATAAGACCTTAAGGACTGCTCTCCAGCTTAACATTGATATTTTTGAGGCTCAAAAGGAATGCCTCCTGCAACTAAATGCATTGGATGAAACAAGGAAAGCTGCCTTGCAGCATACTGAAACTTTCCAACAGCAAAGAAAAAAATGGCATGACAATCACATTCGAACTAAGAAATTCTTTGTCGGTGACTAGGCGCTGCTCTATGACTCTAGAAACAAGGAAAATCAAGGTAAACTCACCACACGATGACTTAGTCCTTATGAAATAGAAAATTTGTTTGATAATGGCTCAGTGTAGTTGGCTACAATAGATCCAGTTGATTCAAGATACTAGTTAATGGACACAGTCTTCGATTGTATCATAAGCCATCATCCAAAGATGAATTTATGCAGCAGTTTATTTCGAATGCAGCCACTGATCTTCCTGTAGCGAAAGGCTTTGGTCTTTCTCCTGCAGCATCTCTTTAAATTCTACATTGCATGCCCATAATAAAGGTTTCATTTTAAAGGAAGCCATGTTCTCCATTTTCCATCCATCACCACAATTCATTCTCTTTTCTTCCACGTCATCTATCCTATTGTACCGCCCTCATTCACGGTTTCTATTATAGCCGTCATTTCATGGTGCTCTATGATCTTTCCCAGCACATACGAGCATTAATTAAAAGGTATGCGATATCTTTTGTTAATCACATTGTTTATTTATTGCATTTATTCAACAACTACTATGTACATATCAGTCTTTATCGCCCATTCTTTGCCTGTCCTTTCGCACATGTGTGGACACATGTCAAAATTTCAGTAGGGGGCGAGATAATCCATTTCAAACATTTTCTTATGTCACTGTCACAACTAATAAAATATTTTTATTCTTCTTGTACTTTCCAAATATGGCTACGTGTTTTATCCTAAACAACATTAACTGCTTGATATGAGTAGTTCCTAACAATCATTACATGCAATTATCTTTCGAGTCATTCTTGGAAAAGAAGAGAAAAGTGATGACAGGATAGAAAGAAGCAAAAAAAAATAGAGTAGAAGAATTTTCTTTTGAATTTTCAGAAAAGGTTTGAGTTTATGGAACCTCAGCAGCAATAATTTGCAAATATGGGTGGTCAATTGGTAAGACATGAGCCTATAGCTCATGAGCTCTTAACACAAAATCCTTAAACAATTCAGGCATTTAGTAATTGTGGTTGGCTAAACTACTTTTTGAGGTTAGATTATTTTAATGAAGAAGCTACAGGTGAATTTTTAAGAACTCTTTCAGAAGGGGAAGCTTTAGTATGGGGTCTGACAGTGGTTGTAACAGAAGAACGAATTGTTGAAGTAACCGGCTTCTTGCAGTAGGAGAAAATTTCTCTTCAGATGTTGTTTCTGCTAGAGCAAAATTTACAGTACCAACTGATGGACCTTTGGAGGTCTCTAAACAAGGATGCAAATGAGTGTCATTACCCTTTCCATATTCAAAATATGATGCATTCATAATCAAGTATTTATCCTATGAGGGATGCTTCTCCTATTTACATTCCTACCATTTTAAATTATTGAGCCATATGAGGCATGGGTTAGCTGTTAATGTTCCAAATTTTTTATTAAATCTTTTAAAACAAAGTGCCCATGAAACCCAGAGGGGAAGGGACAACTCTATTTCCCATCATGCCCTCATTAAAATTTTGATTGAGCATTCCCTAAGGGATGTATCACCCCTTTCTTGGCAAGAATTTTTTGCCCAAAAGGGTTTGCAACTTCAAGAGCCTCCTAGAGCACTCCCTGCAGCACCTACCTCTGTAACATTTATTCCTGCGGCCTCCACACCAAAGCCCTCTACCAGAGTACAAACCAGGTCTACTAATAGAAGAGAAAAAGGAAAAATGAAGGTAGGAGAGTCATCTAGGGTAGAACAAACCCCAGAGTCTGACCCTCATGTTCAAAGACAAAAGTGTCCCTCTCCTGCAACAACTTCTCCTATAGCAGTTCCTCCTATAGCAACACCTGTTGTCATGTAGTTTCACCATCATCTTCTTCTGTTGAGTCTGAACCCTCTAGGAAATTCAAAAAGAGGAAAGCCATGAGAGTGCCTCCTGTAGCTACCACATTGCCAAAAAGATTTTCAGCAAGGAAACAACGTAAAGTCGCCTCAACGTCTGCTCAACCTAAAGTTATAATAATTTTAGAGGAGTCTGAAGAATACAATCATCATGATTCTCATAATGTACCTGAGAATGTTCCACATAGCCCACCTGTTGTTCCTGAGAAAATGAAAAATGAGCCAATAGAAGTTGACGAAGCACAACATGATAGTAATGAAAGGGAAATGCCAAGTTTTGATGACTTGGCTGAGGCAGCTAGGAAAATTTTAGAGGAAGTACAATCTCATCCTAGACAACAATAGGAATTTATCCTGCAGCAAGAGGGAGAACAACCTAAACAATTGGAAGTGTCCAATGAAGCCTCATTACCCCCTGCAACTTGTCAAGCCATGGTTGTCTATAAAAAAGACATTTTTGATTGAATTTTTGGAATACCTTAGGACCACATGGAGGTCAGTCACATTTCAAACCTTGAGTTTCTACCACTTATCCAAGATTGAAATTCAACAAATTCTTTGGGAGGAAGAGAAGAAGAAACTGAAAAGAGAAATTGAAAGGCAGAAACAGGAAATCCAAGAAATGAAAGAGAAAATGAATGAAATGATGAAAATAACTGGTAAGATTGTGGAGTGTAGACCACCACCTAGAGTCTATGCTATGTGCCTAAAGGAACAATTTCTTTGGTTTCAATTAATGATAATTTCAAGGAATTTAGATCCTATTATTCATACAGCCAAAGAATTTTATGATGCATACCAAGTGGCTCCTAGCTGGCTAAAGAATTCTTTATGTGAATTTTATTTGCATGGATTGATAATTCCCTCTGAAACAGAGTGGAATCCACTTCTTTATATTGGCAATATTCATTTGAGGTCACTTATGTCATGGGAAGCCAATGAAACTAATTATGGCAGACAATTGGAAGCCTATGAAGAAGCTGAAAGGGATGAGCCTATACCACTGCGATTAGAAAGCACAGATCCCAACACAATGCTGAAAACTTGGCTCACTGTTGCATATGGGTTCAACAATCAAACAGAAAGAATAAAAATATTTGATATCAAAAAGCAAGTGTATGAGGAATTCAAAGGCCAACCGTATCTATTTTGGAAGCTTTCCTCCTCTAGAATTGAAAAGAGATGGGAGAAATTGACTGTTGGGCTAAGAAAATATGAGCCACATAGCCCCCTGAATTTTGAAGTAGCCCTTGGAAGGACAGAGAAGTACATACAGCTTGGTCTTTAGAAGAGGTTCGAATTATGGTTGCCAATAAAATTTTGACCTCTGGTTTTAATGTGGCCACTTTATCCCTATCAAGCTACAAATGTTAATAAGGATACAGAAACCCTCAGATATGAAAGATGGCAACATTTCAGAGGTTTCTATTATAAATTTGGGACTGTGCCAAAAAGCCATACTACTCCTATGGATTTCAAGGAAACTTAATGCTAGTGGACCATCATTAGGTTAAGTAGGGGACAGATGTTGAGCTCAAGATATGCTCATAATTTGAGTATCATGATATATTTTTAATATCTCTACTTTTATTGCTAATGGATGTTTTAACTCTTTTATTAAAGACTTTGTATCTAAAAATGGGTAGTATCCTATAGCAATACATTCCTATATTCCTACAGCCTAACATCTCTATGTGTCTTATTAATTACCCTATTTGACTTCCCAAATGACTAATATAATGCATGTGGTTTTTGAATAATGGGATAGATTTAATATGTGATTAATGAATGTATCGTGTTGTTTGCCACGCATGTTTTCTTTCGCTTTTGTTTCCGTGTGCATCGTAGGTTGTTGAAGGGAGCATGAACGAGTCAAGCGCAACAGATTTCGGCCTTGCAATAAAGTCCATTTGCAGCACGGTGTCGAAGAAGTTGTTCCAGTGAAGACTCTCTGACCGGGTCGTTGGGAAGAAACCTAAATGATCATTTAATCTGGAAAGAGTGGAATGCTAAATCTTCTCCCTGGATTGGGTTGAACTGATATGCTTTCATTTATGAGAAGTTTGTTCCTCGGTTTCACGATACATTTATGTCCATGTCTTTCTCTATTAGAGTTAGGTAGTTAGTTGCTTTTCTGGTTTAAATAAATGTTCCTCCTACACGAGTGAGCAAGCAGAGTATGTAAAAGTTAGTATTATTAAGAAGAGATAGTTTTTCTATGTTAGTTTTCATATGAGTAGAACAATGTATATCATTCCGAGTTTATGAATAAAATTTGATGAAGTTATGAGTTCAATTCTTGCATAACTAGTTGATGCTTGCTAAGGGGGGCCACTTATTAAGTATTTGTAGTTGGTTAGTTAGTCGTTTATTTCCTATTGATCATAAGTTAGATTTCATTCTTGAAAGTTTCAGTGCAAACTCAATCTTATATTGTTCCTACAGCATCGGGAATCCATCCTTGTGTTTGTTCCTGCAGCAGAAGGCCATTTCATAGTTTGTTTCTCAGTCATAGTTATGATTTATGCTTTGATTAAGTTTAGAAGGCTTCGCATTACATTCCTGTAGCATAAGTAGAATTTCTTTCACGCATTTATTTATGGTAAATCATGACTGAAACTAGTTCTTAGTGCACATATAGTACTGCTCCATTTCAAGTATATGTTCTCTAGTTTGACAAAGTAAATGAACAACCATAAGAAGATATTAGTCACCTGCTGGAATGTTGAATTCCCAGGTTAGGATTTTCCATGACTTTTATATCATTTTGTGGGTACGACCAATCACCAAAGACCTATTCAAGGCTCATGCACCATGATAGTGTATCCAAAACCACCAAACTTTGATCCATGTTACTCCCTTTTCAGTTGGTCTCTGCAATGAATAAGTTGACCCTCAAAAAATGCTCAATTTATCCACTCTTGGCATGAATGTCCACATTATGTATAATATCCTTCATTGCATATTCAAGTTTGAAAATTCTTCCAAGTTGCTCATGTTTTTTCTTGAGTACCTCATCTTCATCATTAATTGCATCAAGAACACCTAGCAAATAATGGGCTATCTCATCCTTCCACGTATCCTGATCTTTCAAATTTTTCCTCAAAGAAGTTGGGCAGGGCCATACTTAGTGGCTGACTGAAGTCACTTAACTCTTGTGTCAAGATGTTATGGAATTTTTCATGTGCACTCATGAGCTCTTGATATTCTCGGAGCATAGTATTGTTATCTTCCTTCTTTGCATTGATGTGAGACTCCACTTCCTTCATTTTGTCACACAATATATTGTGTTCTAATTGAGTTGCATATGTTTTGTCATGAATATGCCATACCTTGTTAGCATGCTTATACATATCATCGAACCTCATTTAGATTATCTCTGATGCCATTTCAAAAGTAGAGGTCTTCAGGTTTTCTTTTAATTCTTCTTGTCCCTTCTGGGATTTCTCATATATATGTTTTCAATAGGTGGTCTTGGGAATTTCCTCATTCACCCTTCTTTCATGCTCAATCGGTGGTGAGTAAATCCCTGAGGAGGAAATTAGTTTATCTTTATAGATGGTCACATCATGTTTTAACCTCTCATTCTCTTCCATTAGCCCCTTATTATCTCTGACCAATTTCTGAATTTGAGCCTTGGTAAACTTGGCCACATTTACATTCAGGTCAGTGGTTTCCATAGGGTCTGTCTCCCATACTCTTTGTACCAAAAGATGTCCAAAAATTTGATCATGATTAACAAGGGAAGGCCTTTTGCCTGGTGGGTAAAGTTCCCACATCTATAAAGTAGTATTATTAGGGTTATATCCTGATCCAATATAGATCTTATCACCGGCCTCATCTTTCAATTGCAAGGTCTTATTCTTTCTCTTCAAAAAGCTCTCAAACACAATGACTAAACTGATATCCCACCCTGGAAGAAGCATAACTCTAGCTTCTTACAATAGTGCTCTTCCTCTTTCAGCAGTCATATTCTTCATCACTTCATCAATCTTATGTTGAATCTCTTTTAAGGTGTATGCTTCCTTTTCAAGATCAATGTATTTTATCCTTTCCCTTACTACTCTTCCTTTATACTCATAGATGAAATCCTTGAATTTGGAAGTTTGAACAAATGTGTCATTTACAATAAATTCTTGACTGGCACGATGTCTCACATCATCAGATAGCTCATTATAAGCTTCAAAGGTAATCACACTCCTTTCTAGTGGCATTTCATATTGGGGAACAATAGGAATGTTGATCTAGGTGACCTCTTCCTCCCCCTTAATATCATCTTTAATTATGATTGGGGTGTCAGCTAAGAAGCATACCTTTGGAGTAGGTTGTGGTGACAAGTGGCCCAGTGGTGCTACATTCTCAACTTTTCTCCTAGTACCAATATTTCTTCTCTTTTCAAATGCAATGAGAGGTACATCCTCTATTAGTTCTCCTTCATGCAAAATTAATTGTTCAATTCTTTCCATAGGATCTTGGATTTCGTGAAAGGATTCAACATAGGATGGATTATTATTCATTCTCCAAGCCTCAACCATAACATTTCTATTGTAACCATTCATCCTCATTATCACTTGATTTTCCTCATAGTTCCTAATGACATCATTCACATGGAACTCATGATCATATCCTTTCAATTTCTATGAAATCTTGGCATCATAAATGAAATGTTCAAGGTCAATTTTTTCTCTTTTGTTTTCCACTAGCAAGCCATAATAATCTAGCTTTCTACCAACCAAGTCATACCCTATATCAGCAATAATAGTGAAATCACCGAAACATAAAGTAGAAGACAAAAAAATTCCTTCCATCGCTTTCCAGGTGCATGAAGGTTGAATAAGAAAATTTTCTTATGATCTCAAGGTATGCAACCCTATCTGGCACATTCTTAGGTAGTAAATATGGTGTTTCCTCAAATCCATATACTCTAATAATAGTACAATCCGAAAATACATACCAATCCCTCAAATTGTGACCTATTTTTCCTTCAGGACCCTTTCTCTTTTGGTCAGAGGAACCTTTGTATCTCTGGGGACAAATTATAATCACATATGTGGCCAAGCAGTTTGTATCAGGGTTTGACAAAATATTCTTCAAAGTGAAAGTAGTGTGATCTCCCATATCTAATATCCCATATGGATGTCCACATTTGCACTGGCCTAGAATTTCCATCACTATCCAAATCTTTGATTCTTAATTCTTCCCCCCATATTCCCATCCCTTGCCCTTCATACAATATCATGTGCATAAGAAGTGAATATTGTCTTAAGCTGATAGCTTCACTACTATTTTTTATGACATTAAGAGTAGTGTTGATGGCCTTAGATAGATATTCTACATAGTCATAGGGCCTGGCATATTGGCTTTGGATGTCTGTAGATAGAACCGTGGGAGCTATAGTCATGTTAGCAAGTGCATCAACTCCCAGTACTTGGCCAACTGAATAGTAGGTGTATTGATAGTGTAGACATCCAAATTTGGACAGTTAATTTATCCAAATTTATCACTTTTCATCTAAACATCCTCTTATCCGAGTTAATTAAGTAATATTACTATTATTTAATTAATATCTTTAATTCTGCCAAATCCCTAAAGTATTTAATTAATAATTAAATACCTTACCCTCCTTAATCCTCTTTTCATCAAATAAATTAAATAAATATTACATTTATTTAATTCCTCACATGTCATTTTCATCTAATCCTAATCCATTTCCTAATCTCTTCATTAAGGATGTGCACATGCCTAATCCTTGATTAGGATGTGTCACATCCTCCAACTTTTGCAAGTTGGCTTTAATCCTAATTAACCCCTAATTATCTCTAATTACTGATTAATTAATCTTAATCAATACCTTGGTCAACTCTCTCCATCCCCCAAGGAATTTTTAATTCCTTTTTATTCCTCCAAGAATTCCCTTTTCCCATGCATCTTCTAGAACCTTTGACTTGTCACATCAAGTCACATGTGACAAACTCCCACCTTTTGGGAACATTGTCTTATCCACTAGATTTTTCCAATCATTGTGAATTTAAAATTCACTTTTATTCACCCAAGATTCTTCCCATCTCCTAATGTACTTGGAAGGTACTTGTCCTTCCTCCACCTCATGTACCTTTTGGCCACCTCACTTACACCTCATCTCCCCTTAGCCACTTCACCATCCACATGTCAAGATGTGAGGGCTTGTGAGTTCTCAACTCACCATAGCCCTTCATCTTGACCTTGTTGGATGAATCTCCACCGTTGAATCAGGGCATTTTCAACACTTAGCCATTTGATAACTACATGCTGCCAATTTGCATTCTCAATCATCCACTATCATCTAGCTATCCATTCTAATCATTTTGCATAAGTTGATCTTGCATCTAGTCACTCAAGAAATCATCTAAGGAGCACATAAAATCATCCCAATCAAGGGCCAATCAAGGAGTCGTCAACAACAAGGAAGGTGAAATCATTTGCATCTTGTTTTATCCATTTTCCTTCTTGTTTCATCACTCTTTAGGCTAATCTTGAAGTGTCCTTAGTCTTTTATCACTTGCATTTTTAAGTTATTTTGCACGTTAGAGTAGGATAAAATTCTTAGGATCACATTTCTAGCACACCCGGTGGGACCCACAAATGGGTTCTTGCATTTAACCTTCCTTTTTGCTAAGAATTTTGTAGGAAAAGGTCGCAAAAAGGCAGCAGCGCCCTCTGCTTTACCGCAGAAAGGCGGCAGCGCCCTCTTGTCCACTGCAGAAAGGCGGCAGCGCCCTATGTCAATTTCATATTCTTCTAATAGTTTGTTGTAGTTACGTGTGTACTTGGAAGGTTTTTCTAACACTTTCTGGTAGAGGGGTGGATACGCCCTTTTATTTTGAAGGTATCTTTTTCTCTAACATCTTGTTGTAGAAAGGCAGAAGCGCCCTCTAACTTTTTGCTACAGAAAGGCGGCAAAGCCCCCATTTTGCTGCAGAAAGGCGGCAGCGCCCTCTGCTTTACCGCAGAAAGGTGGCAGTGCCCTCTTGTCCACTACAGAAAGGCGACAGCGCCCCAAAATAGCACAGTTTGGAAGGTAAAACAGTCATTTTGGCTTCGTTTTTCTCTCATTTTTTTGCTATTGTCAAGTAATAACCCTCTAACATTGTTTTGACAAGAATATTGGTGTTTTTTTGCTAACGTTTTGCAGCATATTAGGGCGTAATTAACCAAGAGCGAAGAAAAAGACACCTAACATTTGTTTGCAAGGCCATCTATTTGATCAGACTTTCAAAAATTATCCTTGTTGTTTTGGAACATAGTCTAATTAGGTGGAGTAAACTTCATTGCTTGTTGTGATTGTTTATTCTTGTGTTACCCAAGGGGGAATTAATTTGTTTTCACTTTCCCCTTGCACTTTGTGTGAGCCTGGGGAGTAGTTGGAAGCAGTTAGTGTCTTCTTTTTAGTGGGACCTGCTTGGGGATTTCATCATCCTAAGGGACAATTCCAACCACGCGTACCGGCGGGGTATATAAAGGGGGGAGAACGAAAGTTGTACCCCAATCCAGTCACGTTGTAATTGGCAGAGCGTCGAAGGTAGGGTGATACCTAGATAGACATGAAGAGTTGGTCCGAGTCTTTCAGTATCTCGTTGGGGTTCCTGACTCACGCTTGTGACGGACTGGTGTTCACGGTTGTGCCTCATGTACCGAGAGTATATCGAGGACTCCCTAGAAGCCTTGTGCATCCTAGATTAAGACCTTGCCTGGCCATACCCTTAATATTAATCATAGGATTGTGTTTGGTTGAAGTGTTTTCTTGTGAAAAGTCTATCAAATCTTTGATACTTTGGCCTTACTTTATCATTTTGCGTCCTTGCCATAGCCATTGCCACTAAAACCAAACTCTGTCTTACTACAGAAAGGCGGCAAGGCCCCTAATTTTGCTACAGAAAGGTGGAAGCGCCCCTGATTCCACTACAAAAAGGTGGCAGCGTCCCTGTTTTGCTGCAGAAAGGTGGCAACGCCCCTGATTTTTGCTACAGAGGGGCGGATTTTCCCTCCTGAACACCCGAAATCATCCCATTTGGATCTGTTTAGCCTCTAAACCATCATTTAATCATTCCCAACCATTATCTCATCATCCTAAGCCTCCATTTTGTCACTCTAAGCCTCCTGAAACCTCCATTTGATCTGTTTAAACTTCCATGTTATCATTCCAAACCTTTGTTTAACCATTATAAATCCCCACTCACTCTTCGTAATCGTCTTCAATCCACTCGTTCATTCTAATTTCCTCATATTCCATTCAAAAGTCCATACCCTCACCTAGTGAACGTCATAATTTTTACCATTTACATCACCAAACACCACTCATAATCAGCACAGAAAGGTGGTAGTGCCCCTATTTTTATGCAGTGCCCCGTTTTACGCAGCGCCCCATTTTTACGCAGTGCCCTCTGCTTTACCGCAGAAAGCTGACTACGCCCCTTTAACTTCCCGAGGCCATCATTTACAAACCGTACATCGAATCGACTTCGTCCAAAAACCAAAGTTTCTTAATTTTTTAAGCTCTATCCAGTGGTACCTTCCATTTCCTCCTATCAATAATTTGACCATCCCGAGGCGGCCACGCCCCGCATCGCGGGGTGGACACGCCCCTAACTTCCCGGGGCTGTTATTTACAAACCGTACGTCGAATCGACTTTGTCCAAAAACCAAAGTTGCTTAGTTTTTCAATCTCTATCCAATGGTACCTTCCATTTCCTCCTATCAAGAATTTGACCATCCCGGGGCGGCCACGCCCTGCATCACAGGGTGGACACGCCCCTAACTTCCCGGGGCTGTCATTTACAAACCGTACGTCGAATAAACTTCGTTCAAAAACAAAAATTGCTCAATTTTTCAAGCTCTATCTAGTGGTACCTTCCATTTCCTCCTATCAAGAATTTTACCATCCTAGGGCGGCCACGCCCCGCATTGCAGGGTGGACACACCCCTAACTTCCCAGGGCCATCATTTACAAACCATACGTCGAATCAACTTCATTCAAAAACCAAAATTTTTTGAGCTCTATCTAGTGGTACCTTTTGTTTTTTCCTATCTAATCAAACCAATCCGTTCCTCTAATCAGATACATCTAATCATTTGATCCTATCCAATCAAACTGATCTAGTACTTTAATCAAATTCATCAAATCATCTACCTGATCCAATCATCCATCTACCAAATCCCATAAAAATCAAAAGAAATCCCATCCAATCATCCTAATCTAAGATTTTATTCAATCCTGATCTGAGCTTGACCAAAATCCTGATTTGAGCTTTAATCCATTCCCATCCAAAATCTTTTATCCATCCTCTTTATTCTTTCACCATCATGAGTCCTTATCCTCCATCAATAGTGGTCAAGGGAAACCCTAATTACGTTGATAACGATAATGAAAGTCTTGTCGATCAAGAGGTATACGACATAGATCCCCTTGACACTATCATATCTAGTAAGCTTTCTCCACCCACTTTCTAAAATCCAATTACTCCTATGAGCTATCCCATTATGCCTTCATCCATGCCTAATTATGTTCCTTATGCTACCTTTGACAAGGGTTATCCAATACCTTCCCCTTCCCCATCTACATCATCCTCTTATTCAACATCCACATCCTCTTATCCTAATCTTCCATCACAATATTCCTATTACAATTCCCCATACATGACCCCCTATCGTAATCCTCTTTCTCAATCTTCCCATACTAATCCTACATCCACACCCTTTTACCTTAATCCCACATCCATGTCTCCTCATCCTAATCCACCATCCCAATACCCTTATTATAATCCATCCCCCACATCCTCTTGTCTCACTACACCACCTATATCCTCTTGTCCTAATCCACAATCCATGTCCCCCTATCTTAATTCACCACTCTAATATCCTTACCTTAATCCTCCATCCAATCCTAGTCCTCCATCTACTCCTAGTCCTCCATCCAATCCCATTCATCCATCTACTCCTAGTTTTCCATCCCATTCTAATCCCCCATCTACTCATAGTCCTACATTCGATCCAATTCCTCCATCTAACCCTAGTCCACCAATCCATAATCCCTCATCCTTTTCTACCACCCTAGCCAAACCAACCATATGCAAGTCTCTCATTTCAGAAGTTCTCCAAGGACTCATTACAAAGAAGCCATCCCCAACTCCACATCTTGAAGTCATGGAACCATGCCATCTAGATCCATCATCCATGGTCACTAGTGATGAGACCCTTCTCCATACCACACCTATTATTGACGTTACCACCCCTAGTACTGCTCAAACCATTGAAACCATTGAACCCACTAAATCCATTGAACCCCCACCTCCTACTCCAAGAACCACCAAATCCATCGAAGACACCCAATTCCAATCCACTCCCTCTACTCCTAGATCCACCCAAATCCAATCCACTCCTCCCACTCCTAGTAGTACCAAAACCCATTCCAATGAACCTCATGAATCTTCATCCCTCCATCTTCCCCACTTGAAGAGTCCCAACAAGACTCCATTACCATGCCTCCCGCACATGATGAGTCATGCCAAGAGTCTAATCCAAAGCATGCAAGCATATCACCTTCTCCAGATCAAGATCCTACCATCCCATCTAGTCCACCTCAAGATCACAGTCCCCCATGCATTCCATCCCATGATCCCCTTTTCATTCAAACTTCCACTGCTCCATCTCCATCTCCATCGCATGAGCCTACTACCACAAATCTAGATCCTATCATGGCCCCTACTCCCTCTCCTAATGTTGCTATCCCATCATCGCCTAAAAATGCTATCCCCACACTACTTGCATATCCCCTTGGTCCTCTCACATTCCTCCATGGTGGTCTCCTCGCAGAAGAAAAACAAAGCATATACACCAACCCTCCTCTTCCACCTAATAATGAACTCGCATCATTCTTCCAAAATAACAAAAATCCTGTCCTAGATCGAATGCTCAAGAGAATGAACTATCAAGGAAAAGGTTTAGGCCTTCATGAGCAAGGTATTATAGAGCACATCCAAGCTAAAGAACATTTGTATCTGCAAGGTCTTGGATGTACTACTCACGACTCACAATCCAAAAATGTTGGTACAACCTCTAGACGTCCTCAACGAGCCTTTTTCAAAAGAAATGTTGGCTCTTCCCATCACCCCACCAAATCATATGTGGCCATCCCTCCTCCTCTATCATATCACCTCAAAACCACCGTCCATATTCCTCCTTCATCTGCTTCATCCATTTTGGGTCCTTACATCCCTCCATCTACCATCTAAAATCCTCCATCGACCGTGCCCATGTTTCCTCCAGGTCCTATGTCTATTTTGGGCTCCTATATCCTAAAATCACCTCCTCCATCTCATCCTATCCATCCCTTCATTCATTCATCACCTATCCATCTCATCCATCATAAACATCCCTCTCACATACCCCATAGTCAGGATCAACAAAGGCACTTACCTAAACATCCTCCATCTACACATAATCCACATACTCCTACCTCCATCACTCCACATCATCCATCTCCTCACACCCATCCCATTGCTACTAAAAGCACTTTGGCTGTTAAAGAAAAAATGCATAAATCCAAGCATCCACATGAATCTATGGCTCCCCATGTCCCCTCCAAAAGACATGGTGAAGAAAAGAAAAATCTAAATATACATCAAATCCATAGGCCACAAAGACCCACCAAAGCAAAGATCAAAACCATGTGGATCCCAAAGAAAAAAGATGCAATGCCATCACATGGAAAATCTGTAAGAACATCCAAAGTCACTAATCCAAAAGCTAATCATACACCCCTTTCATCTCCTAAGTCCATTTTGGGTCCCTATGTCCTGAAATTCACCATTCCATCTCCTCCATTATCCCCACATCCTCCATCCCTTAATCCTATTATCTTTTCACATCCACCAACACATGTGCCAATGTTGGTCCTGAACGCATCTCCCCATCACATATCCACCCCATCATTCTATCCATACCCTTTCCAGCATCCCATCCATTATCCCATGTATCAACCCCATCAAATCCCTCTAATTCATCCTCATGCATAATTCATTTATCCTCATAAGGTTGTACCAACATCCAACAGTCACTTCAAACATGGGCTCATAACACCTTGATCCTTATCACATGTCTTCTAAATCTGCTTATCCACTTCCTTATCCTTACCCATCTCCTTCTGCATGACATCCAAAAAGTCAAAAAGTACCCAAAAAATAAAATAGTAAAGAGAAATAATTTGTCCAATGGTGAAACTTGGCAAACAAGCCTTTGGATAAATACCATGATGAAAATCTGGAAACAAGGCCATGCATAAATCCCCTATCCAAGACTTGGGGGCAACCCTCCTCATATGCATTCCTCCATCCGCTATGCTTCCAGCCTATGCACCTGCTCTTTCCTATTATTCACATCTTCTATAACTTCCCATCCCACCTATCTTCCAAGATCCTACCATTATATCCCATTTATCTCCCATTCACTCCATCCTTCTTGTGATATTGATCAAAATAGGGGCACCCATCTATGCATGCTTTGGACACCTATTGGTATACATTCCCTTCATCCATGCTCTATCATATTCCTTAGTCACCCATCCTATCCTCATCTAGTTATCTCCTTTATTTTCCCATCCACTTATCTTCCATCCCTCATGCCTCCTTATATATGACATATGACTCCGCTTTGATATAGTCCCGGATCATCTACTGCCGCCTTCTATCCCCGCATCCATCTATCACAGATCCTCCGACCTCTATCATCCTTATCTTCGTATCCATTCCATCATAACATCCCTTCCATCCCCTATCCATCAAAGATTCCCCATCTCCCCATCCTTATCTTCGTAGAACCCATTCCATCCGCATCCTTTATCTCCCAACTTTATTCCCATCCATCCTTATATTCCCATCCATCCAAACAATCCCTCCCATCCCCCATCCATATCTTATATCATTATCCAATCTTCCATCTTTATCCTCATCCCATCTCATCCCATCTCATAATCCCTTATCATTGGTATCTGGCTATAGGCCTCCCCCCATGCAACCCAATGCCATTTATCTCATTGTCATCACCCCTGCTTCTCTTGCACATATTTCCAATCTCCTATCACTTTTCATCACTCATCTATCTATCATATCATCCCCCCCAAGTCATCATCCTATCCAATCCACTAGGTCTATCCTATCTCATCATATCGGTCCCATCTTTTTATCCACTCATCCTATCATCATCCTCCACTTATCCTATCATCATCCATCATCCTTTATCCATTGTTTGCCTTTGGTCTTGTCGAACTACGTTGCCCCTGCGCTTTCACATAGGCAAGGTCGATCATTTGATCCGCCCCCGGGGTTCCATAATGATCTTCATTGTCCACTTTGCCCTTCTACTGTCTATCATCGGTCTTTCTCCTTTTGTCCATCCTATCTTTACCATCCATCATGGTCTCCATCTTGGTCAGTCATCCACCTTTCACCGAACTATGAGGGCTCTGCGCTTTCACGTAGGCAAGGCTAATCTTTGATCGGCCCCCGAGCCCCTAGGTCCTTAGGGTCTGTCAGTCCCATGTCTTGTCTTCGTTGTGTCGTGTCATCAAGCTATGCCCTTATCTAGCCAGTTCTTCACAAATGAGCTCCACTTGTATCATGAGGTCCAATCAATTTTGAACATCCCACGTCATAACGATCTTTTAGTTTAGTATCCATCATCTTTGGTCTCAACAGGATGCATCCTTCCTAACAGACCTCATCAATCCCATCTATCCCCTTGATCCTATGGCAAAGGACATTTGAAATTGATTGTGATCTTTTGATGCTTTTGGCTTTTGTTTATCATTTGAGCTCCCTATCATCACTTGTCAAGGCCACCATAATCCATCATATTATGGTGTGTTTTGACTAGTTAACATAGGGGCATATCTTGCTCTTTTGTTTGATTTTGTCTTCTTGGTTGTCCCACCTAGTACCCACCAAGATCCCCGAGGTCTTGTGTTATGCTGGGGCATCCTTTTGTGCTTGTGGTTATCTCAATACCTGGCCCGACCAAGGTCATCACGACTTTGGGGTGTTGGGATAGCCTTCTTGTCTGTTGTATTTGTTTCATGCATTAGACACTAATTCACCTTGGTTCCACATACCCTGGCACTTGGTGTCTTATGCTATAGCAAAAATCAATACTCCAAAGATGGAAAATTGCATTTTAAATTGCATTTCATTTTCCATTTCATCATCTTGCATGTATCCCCCACCCCATCCCTTCGTCCTTTTTCACAATCCCCCCATCCCTCCATCTTTTTTCCTATCTCTTCGTCCTTTCTCTTACCTCTTTCAGTCTTCTTTTCTTGCCCCCCGTTGGGTTGGTTTCGCCCACTGCCGGGGTGGCTCTTCCCTCTGACCGGGCGGCTCCACCCCTGCCGCAGCGGGGCGGTTCCGCCCCAGCCGCAGCAGGGCAGCTCCGCCCTACCATAGCGGGGCGGCTTCGCCCCCGGCCACAACAAGGTTGCTCTGCCCCGGCCGCAGCGGGGAGGATCTGCCCCACCCGCAACGAGGCGACTCTGCCCTGCCCGCAGCGGGTTGGCTCCACCCTGCCGCAGCAAGGTGGCTCCGCCCCCGGCTAGGGCGGCTTCACCCTAGACCGTGGCGGCGGTGCCCTAATTAGGGGCGGCTACGCCCTGCCCTAGCTTTCCCCCCCCCCGATTTTCCACTAAATTTTGACTTTTTTAAACAATCTGATCTCGACCCATTTTCTTATTTTTCCTAACAAACAAAACCCATGTGTTGAAATTTTCAAAATTGATTTTTGATTTTTACACCGACACTTCCGGAGGCCATAACTTTTGACTTGGGTGTCTGTTTGAGCTGAAATTTGACGGGTGGTTGCGTTATAAGATAACAAATAGATTCCCAACAGGTGTCTTTGAAAGCCATTGGAACCCATTTTGGCAAATTTTCGGGGCCTCAAACTTTCATCTTGACCCTCAAAATCTCAATTTAGTGTTTTTTTCCAACATTTTGAAAAATTGTTCACTCAACTCGAAATGCATATCTCGAATTTGGGATGTTAGTTGGAAATTCATCCTATCTCAATATTGGGTATTTCTTGGACAAAATTTGGACTCCCAAAATTCTATCCGTGAGGTTTCCTAAAATGGCAAAATTTGACAATTTTTGAAAATTACCAAATTGGAAAAAATCTGATTGTCAACACCTTACGCCCTTTAAACCCCAGAACTCGGTGTAGAATCAATCCAATCATATCCTTCAATCATTCTAGTCTTCAATCCAATCCCCATCTAAGCTTTAATCTTATCCCAATCTGAGCTTAACCAAACCCCTAATCTGAGCTTTCGTCCAGCTACAGTCCAAATCTTTGGATATCAAATCAAATCTTAAGATCCTTCTCTCCATCTCACATATCAATCTTCTCCTCATCTGTTCAATCTCATACAAATCACCTAATCAAATCCTTGGTCTTGTCCCCAGTCTTGTTACCAGCCTTGACCCACCATCATCATCATCCATTAGTATCATTCCCTATCCCTATGGTGTTGTTTTGGGATGTATCCTTCCCTCATCAACAACACTTTCATCATCATCATCGGGAGGTATTCTTCCCTATCCTTTAGTGGTGTTTTGGGATGTATCCTTCCCTATCCTTGTGTTGTTTCGGGATCCTTAATTTCCTCATTGACAACACTCTATCCATCATCAACCCATTTTGGCTTGTACCTTGAGTGGGGAAACATCACCTTTTGTCCTAAAATCCATTTGTGCTTCATCCATCTCCTATTGCTTCTCTTACTCTCTTACCCATCACTTTGCATCATCTTCCTCATCTCCCTTTGCATCACATCATCTATTTCGAGAGCACACACGTGTTCTCTTCAAACCGCATGTCCTCTCGAGGGGGCATCCTCAATCCCTACTCTTCATCTTCACCCCCATCGTCTTTCTTCTTAGTCATCCCTTTGATGACTGGGGCATCTTTCCCAATTTAACCATCTCCTTCTGGGTTCTATATTTTTATATTCTTTGAAATGATGCTACTTTGTAACACCATCTCAAAGAGGGGAAAAATGTAGACATCCAAATTTGGACACTTAATTTATCCAAATTTATCACTTTTCATCTAAACATCCTCTTATCCGAGTTAATTAAGTAATATTACTATTATTTAATTAATATCTTTAATTCTTAAATTCCTAAGGTATTTAATTAATAATTAAATACCTTACCCTCCTTAATCCTCTTTTCATCAAATAAATTAAATAAATATTACATTTATTTAATTCCTCACATGTCATTTTCATCTAATCCTAATCTCTTCATTAGGGATGTGCACATGCCTAATCCTTGATTAGGATGTGTCACATCCTCCAACTTTTGCAAGTTGGCTTCTAATCCTCATTTATCTTCTAATTACTGATTAATTAATCTTAATCAATACCTTGGTCAACTCTCTCCATCCCCCAAGGAATTTTTAATTCCTTTTTATTCCTCCAAGAATCCCCTTTTCCCATGCATCTTCTAGAACCTTTGACTTGTCACATCAAGTCACATGTGACAAACTCCCACCTTTTGAGAACATTGTCTTATCCACTAGATTTTCCAATCATTGTGAATTTAAAATTCACTTTTATTCACCCAAGATTCTTCCCATCTCCCAATGTACTTGGAAGGTACTTGTCCTTCCTCCACCTCATGTACCTTTTGGCCACCTCACTTACACCTCATCTCCCCTTAGCCACTTCACCATCCACATGTCAAGATGTGAGGGCTTGTGAGTTCTCAACTCACCATAGCCCTTCATCTTGACCTTGTTGGATGAATCTCCACCGTTGAATTCTCTAGAGAATTCAAATTCTTCTATAAATACCCCCTCCTCAAGGGCATTTTTAACACTTAGCCATTTGATAACTACATGCTGCCAATTTGCATTCTCAATCATCCACTATCATCTAGCTATCCATTCTAATCATTTTGCATAAGTTGATCTTGCATCTAGTCACTCAAGAAATCATTTAAGGAGCACATAAAATCATCCCAATCAAGGGCCAATCAAGGAGTCATCAACAGCAAGGAAGGTGAAATCATTTGCATCTTGTTTTATCCATTTTCCTTCTTGTTTCATCACTCTTTAGGCTAGTCTTGAAGTGTCCTTAGTCTTTTATCACTTGCATTTTTAAGTTATTTTGTACGTTAGAGTAGGATAAAATTCTTAGGATCACAGATAGTATTCATCAAACAAATCCACAGAGAATGGGGGCCTTTCATCATTGGAAAACTTCCTAGGTTTATTTCTTGGACATTTTGGCATGTGTAGAGGCAACTTCCACCTCTTGTAGCTTGTATCCATAGTACAATATTCTTCCAACAAATCTCTGATCCACAATTTTTTTCAAGGAGGTATCTAATTGAAAAACCATACAAATGTATTCCCATGTTATAATCATGAATTGTGACCCATCATGTAAGTGAATTACCCTTGTCTTTGGATTGTAATTTCTAGCCAGTGCTTTAATCAATTCTACATTCATGAAAACATTAGGCATCACAAGCTTCCCAAAATTCAAGCTCCATGGGTTTGAAACTGGCCTATTTTTGTATTTCTTCCTATAATAATATATAAACAAGTCATAATCCTCATGCGGAGTCCACTTATCTCCCAAATTCTTGTGTTTGTCCTCCAAAATTTTATATGATGGGTTTAATTGAGTTGTTATTCTCAATTGTGTCCCAGACCCAGGACACTGGTCTATTAAATCTTAATTTAGTGGCCTAGTCTCTATTTTTTTCCTTTTTGCTTTTGGTTTCTCTGAGGTTTTATCCATTTTAACCCTACTTATGTTGTACTTCAAGCTATCTTCTAAAAAAATAAATTCAACTCAGTCAAGATCACTTACTTGAATGAATGCTACAAATTTTGATTTGCTCACCGTTGTCCAACTCTGTCCTCTGAATATCCAGCCACAATTTCACAGTGATTTCTGATTTCATAAATCGTGCTCGTGCCACCCCTCTAATTAACTCGCAACATTAACAACGGTTGTCTCTTTGATGAATTCATCATTCAAATCAATCCGATGAAACATTATTTCATATTTGTCAAAGAGACTTTAATTATGATGCCTATTTCTCTCTTCGATGTATCCTTGACCATCATTTTGAAAATATTTAAGATACATTTAGATTTCTCTCTTCAATTCTACAAAGTCTCTTTGATAGTGTGTGTTTGTACCTGCGCTAGAACGTCAAGGAGACTTTTGATAATGTCTATTCAATTTTTTTGTGTCTCCTCGACATGTCATTGTTAGGATGTCGATGAGACTTTGATCAATGTTTGTTCAATGTATCTATATCTCGCTGACATTTCATTCACACTTACTCCTTGAATTTCGGAGAGACCCATTTATTTCTCTCCTTGATATACCAGTGTCTCCTCGATACTATCGTTTATCCAGGTTGTCTTACCGATGATTTACCATTTATTTTATGATAATCTATGAATTTTTGAGAGATGTTTTTTTGTTTTCTAAATGTTGAATACTCAATACATGTTTATTCCTTGTCGGTGAGATATGTTATATTTTCTCCTCGACATGTCCAAATTTCTTAGACATATCATTATTTAGGCTAGCGAGAAAACTTTTGAGTATGTCTCCTAGACATATGGGGGTCTCATCTACTTTTTCATCGGCCTTTCATGCTCTTTTCGAGGAGACTATGGTAAGACTCTCTTCGATATGGCATTGTCTTGGCAACATGCTTTGTGCTGTTGTGAGGACACTTTAGAGAAGGGACTCATTTTAATGTTATGGTCAAGAGGCCTTATTTAGTGGTTGGTGTATGAGTATTTATTAATGTCAACCACCATGAAATGAATGGAAATGGATCATATGGATCATATGGGGAGATGGATGAAAATAAAAAAACCAAGGTGGATTTTTTGCTTCAACAGTGGCTTTGACTGGGGGTGAATGATCATGAGGTCATTGCAAAGATCCAAAAATAATCTCTAGGAAGTAGACCATGAATAAGTGTGATAAGATGGAGTTGAAAATGAGGTGGAAACCTAAAACTATTCTGCATGGAAAATCATTTTTTAAGTAATTCAATAATTGTCCATGCACTGCAAATTCTTGACTTTCTCCTATAGACTATTGTGCATGTAAATTAGTTTAAGAAAAGAAGTGCTTCAGGAATTGTCCATGCACTAGCAACTCCTAATCTTCTCCTGACATATTCTGAAGATAGTAGGAATCTTCACCTCCTTTGCCTATAATAACAAAGGGTCCTATCCAAAGAGCCTCAAGCTTGCTGTGCTTCCCTTTATCTTAACACCTTGCATTCAATAATAGGACCATGTCATTCTCCTCAAAATTTATGTCCTTTTCCCTTTTTTCAAATAAATATTTTATCTGTGATTGCATTTTTGTGTTTTGCTCTTGATCCAAACTTCTGATTTCATCTATTTTTTCCAACTGTTCTATTTTTTCCTCCATAGGTTTATGGATGTCTAAGTCCTCTTGAAGTATGAACTTATATGCAGGTAAAAGGTTTTTCATAGGCATTCTAGCTTGTGCCCCATAGACTAGTTCAAAGGGTGATTTACCAGTTGACTTATTCATAGTGATCCTATCTTCCCATACTGTCATCCTTAATTTAGAATCCCAAGATTTTTTATTCTTTTCCAACATCCTTTTAATGATTTTCAAAATACTTTTGTTACTTGATTCAAGTTCCCTGTTTGCTTGTGGATGATAAGGAGAGGCATATGAAATTGTAATGCCATATGTTTCACAGAACTTTCTGAACTCTTTTGATTTGAAACACATACCATTATCTATAATTATCTGCACAGGTGTTCCAAACCTTGTAATGATATTCTCCATCAAAAAAATTGTTACAACTTTGATAGTGGCCTACTTCATTGGGATAGCTTCTATCCATTTTGTGAAGTAATCAGTTGCCACTAGTATCCATTTGTGACCTCCACTAGATTTTTTTGGTATCTCCCCAATAAAATCAATCCCCCACTAGTTAAAGGGAGCTTCAACTTGCATTGGTCTGAGTGGTAGTGCTACTTGATATTTCATTTTTCTAGAGAACTTCTGGCAATCTTCACACTTCCTTACATAGGTGAAAAGAATCATTAAAAACCCTAGGCCAGTAGTATCCAGCCCTCAAAATCTTGTGGGTGGTGGTTTTGGCTGAAAAGTGTCCCCCACAGACACCCTCGTGCATTTCCTTAAGTGCATGCTTTGCTTGTGATTCATCTAGGCATAATAATAATAGTATTTCGTCTTCTTTTTTCTAGTATAAGTCACCGTCCATGAAAACATACTTTGAGGCATGTAGCTTCAAGGTTCTGTTTTTATTTTCATTCAAGTTTTTAGGGAACTTCTAGTTTTTCAAGTAGTACACTATGTCAGTGTACCATGAAGTGTTCTCTATGCTTGCAATCATGGCTTCTTCCCTTATGTTGAAAATTTTAGATGCTTCGAAATTCGACATAGCCATCAGCTTGGCTAGGCCTTGTCCTCTTACCAACTTAGTGATTTGGATCTCAATATCAAACTCTTGGATTCTATTGATCCACCTACACCTTCTCCCTGTGACTTTGGTTTGTACAAACACATCCTTGACTGCAGCATTAGGAACATATGCAATTATTTTTGCTCCTAATAGATAGGGCCCGAAAGCCTTTATTGCTTTGACTAGTGCATATGCTTGCTTCTCTATAATATCATACTTTAATTCAGCTCCTTGGAGGGACTTATAAAGAATTATATAGGCTTCTCATACCCCTCATCATTTTTTTGTAACATTACTGCTGCAATAGTGTGATATGAGGCAAATGAAAAGATTTGAAAGGGCTTACTAAAATAAGGGGATTTTAATACTGGAGCTTCTTTGATTTCCCTTTTTATAGATACAAATGCATCAAGTGCTTCTGCAGTCCAATCAATTTTAGACCCTTTCTTCAACATTTTTGAGATAGGTTTGACAATTTCAGCAAAGTTTGATACGAACCTTCTTACCAAGTTTATTTTTCCAAAGAAAGACTGAATGGATTAATGGTCTTATTTATCTATAGCTTCTACCCTCTCTAGATCAATTCTAATCCCATCCTTTGACACTATGTGCCCCAATAACTTTCCCTATGTTGCAGCAAAATGACATTTTTTAGGATTCAAAGAAATACCATACTCCAAAGCTTTGAGGAAGATCTTCTCAAGGTGTGCAACATGGTCCTCTACTATCTTGGAGTATGCAATGAGTTCATCTTGGTATACTACCATTATTGCATTGATTAGGTTAGCAAAATAAACATCCATAGCTCATTGGAATGTGGCACCAACATTTGTTATTCCAAATGGCATCCTTACATACACATATGTGCCCCAAGGGCTAGTAAATATTGTCTTATATTGTTCTGATTCCTTCACCTTCACCTGGCTGTACCCTAAAAAAACATCCATCATGGAAAAGAGTTCACAACCTATTACTCTTTGTAACATTGCCTCCATATTTGGGAGTGGGTAGTTGTCTTTGAGGGAAGAGACATTCAAATTTTGGAAGTCTATGCATAACCTTATGTCCCCATTCTTCTTTCTAATAGGCACCAAGTTAGAGACCCAAGTGGAATGCCTGATAGGTTTGATGATACCTCCCTCCCTAAGTTTCATAAGTTCCTCATGCATCTTGGGTTCCAAGGTTGGGTTTATTGGTCTTTACTTTTGTCTAAAGGGCTTTGCATCAGGTTTAAGTAGAATTTCATGTTGGAATAGATCTTCTCTGTATGCCTTAAGATCATCATAAGACCATGTGAAGACATGCTTATACTTCCTCAATAGTGCAATCAACATCTTTCTAATTGTAGGGCTTATCTTTTTCGCAATGTATACCTTCTTTGGTACCAATTCAGTGCCTAGGTTGATTTCTTCAATTTCTTCCCTCCTTACTAGTGTTTGCTTCATAACTGCTTGATCATTTCCATCAAACACCCTTTCTAGTGCCACTAGTTCTTTAGGAATTTTGTTTGTCTTGAGCTACACAACTTCCTGACCGAATATAGTTTTTTTACCATCTATTTCTTCCAAAAATGCATTAAAATCAATCTCTTGGACCTCGTATTGATCAATGCAATGCAAGAATTTGATCAGATCGGTGTCATCATTAAAAACATGCCAATTGTAGATGTTATCAGGGATTATTGGCTTGGTCTTTGTTGGAAAAACAAGGACAGACAACTAAGAGGGGGGTGAATCAATTGTTATAGAAATTTAAACTTTTCCAACTTACCTTAACTTTAATCTTGAATCTAATGAATAAGCAATTAACCACAAGCAATTAACACATCAGAGAGACAAAGAACACCAATATTTTTTAAGTGGAAACCCTGTTAGGGGAAAAACCATGGTGGATGTTAGTCTACAAGATTATAGTATGTTAAAAGTATAATGAGAAATAATAAGGAGAATGCACATGCATTCAAGCACACTTCCTAGAGCTCACTACTCATATACAAAAGGGGCTCACTGCCCAACAGAATAGGATTAAAAATTTGGAGGGTATGAACTGATAAAATAGCTTTTGTACAAGCCTAATTATAGTTTCAATTAATCTCAACACTTCTTCACACGTCGCACAATCTTCTTCACACTCTGCTCTACAATCAAATGATATTCATACATACACACACAGGAGCACATGAAGCACACTCTTCACTAATGAAACAATCACACTTATATATCCACTACATGACATTTCATCACAACTTAGTTGGCCAAGAAAATAGAACATATTTGCAATGTCGGCCCAAATTTACAAATAAAATTTTAATGTGAATCCACCAAGGTCAGCCACAACATAGTGGAGACCCAAATTAACATCTCCAACACTAAAATACTTTAGTTACTTTCACCACAAAGATCCACAACATGCTACCACCAACATGTCAGCCAGGAACATGAAAAACTAAACATACACAAGAAAATATCTTCAATCACGAGCTCATCAGTCAATTTGGACATACCAAAAAGATAGATAATGATCTAGAGACATCTAAGAGCACCAAGAAAAAATAGAGAAACATCTGCAACAAATGAGTTTAACATAATCACAGAATCTTCATTCAGGAACACTGACAGAAACCACAGAAACACTGTTAGACCACAACACATTCAAAACTTCATGCGGACCTTTGAAACTTCTGGTAGATGATCTAGATATACTCAATAATAAACCCTTTAATCCACACCAAATAATCTTCAACATATAGGACAAGACACCTTCATGACCTGCACAGTTCCAGTGGGAACCTACAATACTTTCTCTTAAATTTTTCTCAATATCCTCGACATATACAGCAATTGATATACCAAATGCTAATAGTGTTGACATCAATGACAACCACACATCAGCAACACATCCACAGCATCCAACAATCTCCCCCTTTGGCATTGATGGCAACACATGATGTGAAAAATACCATCAACCCAACACACTGACTTCTTCTACACTTCTCCTCTTGAAAGGATTTTTCACATTACACTTCTCCCCCTTTGACGTCAATGGCAAAGGTAACAATGAACTTTCCATGTACATGCTCTGAACCACATATCTACACATCTTACTACTCCCCCTGAGTAGTAGCCATAGAAACATCAATCTGAATTAGAATATAGTAATGAAGTTCATAGATTGATGCAAGCAAATGCATCTTTTAGTTCTTATCAAGAGGGGTAATTACCCCTAGCATTCCTCTAAGATACTCAAAAGTATCAATCACATTTTTTTCTTTAGGCCTCAGAACTAGTAGCCATGTTTCATTCTTTTCAATTTGTATCAGCTCTTCCTTCATAGCTTCCAACCAATGTTCATCTTGACAGGATTCAGTGACATTTTTAGGTTCAATCTTGGAGATCAGACATTATTATTTTGCAATTTTTCTTCTAGTTTGAACTCCTTTACTCTTATCTCCTATGATTTTATTTTTAGAATGATTCAGCTTTACATACCTTGGAGTTTTGGGACATTCTTGAACTTCTGACTCTTCTGATCTTTCTTCTACACTTGCACTTGTTTGTGCCTCCTGACTAACTTGATTTACCATAATAGATTGAGGTTGCTTCACTGGAACATATGGAATAATTTGAAGTAGATTTTGTGTCTGAGTATTCTTCCCTTGGCTTGTAATGTCTTCATCTGAATCATAACTATAATGTTTGGATGATTTGACAGAGTCCTCATCAACTCTGACATTTGCACTCTCAACCATCTTTCTCAGTCTTTTGTTATAGCACTAGTAGGCCTTTCTTTTAGTGGAGTAACCTAGGAAGATTCTTTCATCACTTCTTGCATCAAATTTTCCTATATCATCATCTCTCATGATATAACACTTGCTTCCAAATATTTTAAAATACTTAACAGTAGGCTTGTACCAAACCATAACTCATAAGGAGCCTTACCATAATTATCATTAACATTTACCCAGTTCAAAGTATACATAGCATTGTTTACCACTTCACTCCAATACATCTGAGACACATTTCCTTCCATCATCAGTGTTCTAGCAACATCCATAATTTTTCTATTCTTTCTCTCTTCAACTCCATTTTGTTGAGGGGTTGGAGGAGCAGATAACTATCTTTTAATTCCATGCTCTTCACAATAAGAGTTGAACTCCTTAGAAATGAACTCGCCACCTCTGTCAGATCTGAGGCATTTTGTTTTCAAACCTTTCTCATTTTCTACCATAGCCTTGAAACTTTTGAACTTCTCAAATGCTTCAGATTTTTCTCTTAAAAAGGAAACCCAAATCATTCTAGAGTAATCATCAATAACCAACATAAAATACCTTTCTCCATGAATACTTCTAAATCTAGAGGGACCAAAAAGATCAATATGTAGCAGCTCTAGCAAACTATTTGAATGAAACTGTTTGCTCGAAATAGAGACTCTAGTTTGTTTACCCATCTAACATTCCTTGTAAATTATATTTGCAGGCTTCACTAACCTAGGTAGATCTCTTACTGCTTAAGTAGAAATTGTCTTGATAATTTTGTCAAAGTTTACATGACACAACCTCCTATGCCATAGCCAACTTTCATCTACTTGAGCAATTAAACAACTCCCACTAGTAGTATTCAGATGAAAAATATTACCTTTTGTTTTTTTTCTTGTTGCAATCATATTCCCAGAACTTCCACGTATCTTGCATCTTCCATCTTTGAACTGAAGATTATATCCCTTGTGAACCATTTGTCCAACACTCAACAAGTTGTGCTTCAAGCATTCAACATAGAGGACATCATCAGTGTTATCCATACCACCAAGGCAAATAGATCCTCTACCATGAATCACACTAGCATTGTTATCTCCAAATCTTACAAACCCACCATCATACTTCTCTAGACTCACAAATTTGCTTTTATCACCAGTCATATGATGTGAGCATCCACTATCAAGGACCCACTCATCTTTTTCTTCAACTTGGGCTGCAAGGTCTTTTTCATCTTTAGTAGATTCGTTAGCCACAAGATTATCTTCAATGGTAGCAATGAAAGCCCATTCATCTTCATTTCCATTATCTTTATCAGACTCATCATCAGTCACTGCTTCTTCAACAAAGTAGCATCTCCTTTGGAATCTATACTTTTTAGGCTTATATCTAGGAACTCCTTCAAGACATCTTGATGCAAAATGACCTATTTTACTACAAGAAAAACATTTAATAAGAAATACATCTTCATACTTACCTTTTCCTCTCCCTTCTTGCTTTGCAATCAGTGTTTCCAATTCTTCTACCTCTCTTTCTTTATCTTCAAGTTGTTTCAGTTCTTCATCATACTTGGATATCTTTTTGGAACTCTCTCCCAAACTATATCTTTTCCTATTACTTCTGGATACAACAGCCTTGAATGAAGATTCAGTCTTTGGTGTAGATTCACCAAATTCACTTATTTCAAAAGCAGCAAGCTTCCCGATCAATGTGTCTCTTGTCATCTTGCTTATTGATCTGAACTCTTCAATAGCATGAACCTTCATTTTGTAGGAAGGAGGCAAGGATCTAAGTGCTTTAGCCACAATTCATCCTCATCCACAAAACCATTGGCACATTTAATATCCATCACTATTTCATTTACTCTATGCATAAAAGAAGTAATATTTTCATCTTCACCCATCTTCAAATTCTCATACTTTCCTTTCAAGCTTTGTAGCTTAGCCATCTTCACCTATGTATCTCCTTCATACAAAGTTTCCAGTTTCATCCAAATCTCATGAGTTATCTACAGACCCATCACATTAGCCATTTTTGAATCTGTTAGAGCACTCACCAAAGCTTTAATAGCCCTAATATTATTTTTCAGCATCTTTGATCTCATTAGGAGTTGAGGGACCATTATGAGGAATAGTATATGGATCTCTTGTAATATTCCAAAAAGCTTCACCAATACACCTTAAGTGGCATTGCATGCTAAATTTCCACAATGAATAGTTAGTGCCATCAAATCTCGGACTGTCCTTCTTGAATGTTGCCATCCCGGATCACCTCAAGCTTTTAGATTTCTTCAGATGAACCTTCTCTGATACCAATTGTTGGAAAAACAAGGACAAACAACTAAGAGGGGGGTGAATTAGTTGTTACAGAAATTTAAACTTTTCCAACTTATCTTAACTTTAATCTTAGATCTGATGAATAAGCAATTAACCACAAGCAATTAACACATCAGAGAGACAAAGAACACCAATATTTTTTATGTGGAAACCTTGTTAGGGGAAAAAGCATGGTGGATGTTACTCCACAAGATTATACTCTATTAAAATTATAATGAGAAATAATAAGGGGAATGCACATGCATTCAAGCACACTTCCTAGAGCTCACTACTCAAATACAAAAGGGGCTCACTTCCCAATAGAATAGGATTAAAAATAGCTTCTATACAAACCTGATTACAGTTCCAATTAAGCTCAACACTTCTTCACACTTTGCAAAATATTGTTCACTCTTCTCTGCAATCAAATGATATTTGTACATACACACACAGGATCACATGAAGCACACTCTTCACCGATGAAACAGTCGCACTTATATATTTGCTACATGATATTTCATCACAACTTAGTCAGCCAAGAAAATAGAACATATTTGCAATGTCGGACCAAATTTACTAATAAAATTTTAATGTGAATCCACCAAGTTCGGCCACAACATAGTGGAGACCCAAATTAACATCTCCAACACAAAAATACTTGAGTTACTTTCACCACGAAGATCCACAACACACTACCAACAACATGTCAACCAGGAACATGAAAAACGGAACATGCACAAGAAAAGATCTTCAATCACGAGCTCATCGGTCAATGTGGACATACCAAAAAGATAGAGAATGATCTAGAGACATCTAAGAGCACCAAGAAACAATAGAGAAACATCCACAACAACTGAGATTAACAAAATCACACAATCTTCATTTAGGAACACTAACAGAAACCATAAAAACATTGTCATACCACAACACATTCAAAACTTCATGTGGACCTCTGAAACTTCCAGTAGATGATCTCGATATACTAAAAAATAAACCCTTTAATCCACACCAACTAATCTTCAACGTACAAGACATGACACCTTCATGACTTGCACAATTCCATTGGGAACCTAGAACACTTTCTCTTACAATTTTCTCAATATCCTCAACATATGCAACAACTGATATACCAAATGCTAATAGTGTTGACATCAATGACAACCACATATCAGAAACACATCCACAGCGTCCAATAGTCTTAAGTTCAACCTGTGAAATTCCTGCTAAGGTAGCATCATCCCTTTTCAAGGCTACGTTCAGCAAGAAATCAGCCATTAGGTTTTTAGTTCTATCTATCCACTCAATCGAGAAAGCATCAAAAATCTCAATAGTGTCCCATACAACATTTCTATATTGCTTCAATCTTACTTGTGAAACAACTAGTCAGAATCCTCAAGGATAGTTAATAGTTTAATCCCATGTTTAGTGGCCATGTTTAGGCCTATTAACAGGGCTTCATATTCTACTATATTATTTGTGCATTCAAATGTTAGCAAAATGAATATTTAAATGTTGTGCCTTCAGGTGAAATGAAAACGATTCATGCTCCATTCCCTTCTCTACTACAAGGTCCAACAAAGTACATTTTCCATATGTCATGTTCATTGTTGGAG
>VDFB02000017.1:213505625-213652048 GCA_007258455.2 Sequoia sempervirens
TACACATATGTGCCCCAAGGGCTAGTAAATATTGTCTTATATTGTTCTGATTCCTTCACCTTCACCTGGCTGTACCCTAAAAAAACATCCATCATGGAAAAGAGTTCACAACCTATTACTCTTTGTAACATTGCCTCCATATTTGGGAGTGGGTAGTTGTCTTTGAGGGAAGAGACATTCAAATTTTGGAAGTCTATGCATAACCTTATGTCCCCATTCTTCTTTCTAATAGGCACCAAGTTAGAGACCCAAGTGGAATGCCTGATAGGTTTGATGATACCTCCCTCCCTAAGTTTCATAAGTTCCTCATGCATCTTGGGTTCCAAGGTTGGGTTTATTGGTCTTTACTTTTGTCTAAAGGGCTTTGCATCAGGTTTAAGTAGAATTTCATGTTGGAATAGATCTTCTCTGTATGCCTTAAGATCATCATAAGACCATGTGAAGACATGCTTATACTTCCTCAATAGTGCAATCAACATCTTTCTAATTGTAGGGCTTATCTTTTTCGCAATGTATACCTTCTTTGGTACCAATTCAGTGCCTAGGTTGATTTCTTCAATTTCTTCCCTCCTTACTAGTGTTTGCTTCATAACTGCTTGATCATTTCCATCAAACACCCTTTCTAGTGCCACTAGTTCTTTAGGAATTTTGTTTGTCTTGAGCTACACAACTTCCTGACCGAATATAGTTTTTTTACCATCTATTTCTTCCAAAAATGCATTAAAATCAATCTCTTGGACCTCGTATTGATCAATGCAATGCAAGAATTTGATCAGATCGGTGTCATCATTAAAAACATGCCAATTGTAGATGTTATCAGGGATTATTGGCTTGGTCTTTGTTGGAAAAACAAGGACAGACAACTAAGAGGGGGGTGAATCAATTGTTATAGAAATTTAAACTTTTCCAACTTACCTTAACTTTAATCTTGAATCTAATGAATAAGCAATTAACCACAAGCAATTAACACATCAGAGAGACAAAGAACACCAATATTTTTTAAGTGGAAACCCTGTTAGGGGAAAAACCATGGTGGATGTTAGTCTACAAGATTATAGTATGTTAAAAGTATAATGAGAAATAATAAGGAGAATGCACATGCATTCAAGCACACTTCCTAGAGCTCACTACTCATATACAAAAGGGGCTCACTGCCCAACAGAATAGGATTAAAAATTTGGAGGGTATGAACTGATAAAATAGCTTTTGTACAAGCCTAATTATAGTTTCAATTAATCTCAACACTTCTTCACACGTCGCACAATCTTCTTCACACTCTGCTCTACAATCAAATGATATTCATACATACACACACAGGAGCACATGAAGCACACTCTTCACTAATGAAACAATCACACTTATATATCCACTACATGACATTTCATCACAACTTAGTTGGCCAAGAAAATAGAACATATTTGCAATGTCGGCCCAAATTTACAAATAAAATTTTAATGTGAATCCACCAAGGTCAGCCACAACATAGTGGAGACCCAAATTAACATCTCCAACACTAAAATACTTTAGTTACTTTCACCACAAAGATCCACAACATGCTACCACCAACATGTCAGCCAGGAACATGAAAAACTAAACATACACAAGAAAATATCTTCAATCACGAGCTCATCAGTCAATTTGGACATACCAAAAAGATAGATAATGATCTAGAGACATCTAAGAGCACCAAGAAAAAATAGAGAAACATCTGCAACAAATGAGTTTAACATAATCACAGAATCTTCATTCAGGAACACTGACAGAAACCACAGAAACACTGTTAGACCACAACACATTCAAAACTTCATGCGGACCTTTGAAACTTCTGGTAGATGATCTAGATATACTCAATAATAAACCCTTTAATCCACACCAAATAATCTTCAACATATAGGACAAGACACCTTCATGACCTGCACAGTTCCAGTGGGAACCTACAATACTTTCTCTTAAATTTTTCTCAATATCCTCGACATATACAGCAATTGATATACCAAATGCTAATAGTGTTGACATCAATGACAACCACACATCAGCAACACATCCACAGCATCCAACAATCTCCCCCTTTGGCATTGATGGCAACACATGATGTGAAAAATACCATCAACCCAACACACTGACTTCTTCTACACTTCTCCTCTTGAAAGGATTTTTCACATTACACTTCTCCCCCTTTGACGTCAATGGCAAAGGTAACAATGAACTTTCCATGTACATGCTCTGAACCACATATCTACACATCTTACTACTCCCCCTGAGTAGTAGCCATAGAAACATCAATCTGAATTAGAATATAGTAATGAAGTTCATAGATTGATGCAAGCAAATGCATCTTTTAGTTCTTATCAAGAGGGGTAATTACCCCTAGCATTCCTCTAAGATACTCAAAAGTATCAATCACATTTTTTTCTTTAGGCCTCAGAACTAGTAGCCATGTTTCATTCTTTTCAATTTGTATCAGCTCTTCCTTCATAGCTTCCAACCAATGTTCATCTTGACAGGATTCAGTGACATTTTTAGGTTCAATCTTGGAGATCAGACATTATTATTTTGCAATTTTTCTTCTAGTTTGAACTCCTTTACTCTTATCTCCTATGATTTTATTTTTAGAATGATTCAGCTTTACATACCTTGGAGTTTTGGGACATTCTTGAACTTCTGACTCTTCTGATCTTTCTTCTACACTTGCACTTGTTTGTGCCTCCTGACTAACTTGATTTACCATAATAGATTGAGGTTGCTTCACTGGAACATATGGAATAATTTGAAGTAGATTTTGTGTCTGAGTATTCTTCCCTTGGCTTGTAATGTCTTCATCTGAATCATAACTATAATGTTTGGATGATTTGACAGAGTCCTCATCAACTCTGACATTTGCACTCTCAACCATCTTTCTCAGTCTTTTGTTATAGCACTAGTAGGCCTTTCTTTTAGTGGAGTAACCTAGGAAGATTCTTTCATCACTTCTTGCATCAAATTTTCCTATATCATCATCTCTCATGATATAACACTTGCTTCCAAATATTTTAAAATACTTAACAGTAGGCTTGTACCAAACCATAACTCATAAGGAGCCTTACCATAATTATCATTAACATTTACCCAGTTCAAAGTATACATAGCATTGTTTACCACTTCACTCCAATACATCTGAGACACATTTCCTTCCATCATCAGTGTTCTAGCAACATCCATAATTTTTCTATTCTTTCTCTCTTCAACTCCATTTTGTTGAGGGGTTGGAGGAGCAGATAACTATCTTTTAATTCCATGCTCTTCACAATAAGAGTTGAACTCCTTAGAAATGAACTCGCCACCTCTGTCAGATCTGAGGCATTTTGTTTTCAAACCTTTCTCATTTTCTACCATAGCCTTGAAACTTTTGAACTTCTCAAATGCTTCAGATTTTTCTCTTAAAAAGGAAACCCAAATCATTCTAGAGTAATCATCAATAACCAACATAAAATACCTTTCTCCATGAATACTTCTAAATCTAGAGGGACCAAAAAGATCAATATGTAGCAGCTCTAGCAAACTATTTGAATGAAACTGTTTGCTCGAAATAGAGACTCTAGTTTGTTTACCCATCTAACATTCCTTGTAAATTATATTTGCAGGCTTCACTAACCTAGGTAGATCTCTTACTGCTTAAGTAGAAATTGTCTTGATAATTTTGTCAAAGTTTACATGACACAACCTCCTATGCCATAGCCAACTTTCATCTACTTGAGCAATTAAACAACTCCCACTAGTAGTATTCAGATGAAAAATATTACCTTTTGTTTTTTTTCTTGTTGCAATCATATTCCCAGAACTTCCACGTATCTTGCATCTTCCATCTTTGAACTGAAGATTATATCCCTTGTGAACCATTTGTCCAACACTCAACAAGTTGTGCTTCAAGCATTCAACATAGAGGACATCATCAGTGTTATCCATACCACCAAGGCAAATAGATCCTCTACCATGAATCACACTAGCATTGTTATCTCCAAATCTTACAAACCCACCATCATACTTCTCTAGACTCACAAATTTGCTTTTATCACCAGTCATATGATGTGAGCATCCACTATCAAGGACCCACTCATCTTTTTCTTCAACTTGGGCTGCAAGGTCTTTTTCATCTTTAGTAGATTCGTTAGCCACAAGATTATCTTCAATGGTAGCAATGAAAGCCCATTCATCTTCATTTCCATTATCTTTATCAGACTCATCATCAGTCACTGCTTCTTCAACAAAGTAGCATCTCCTTTGGAATCTATACTTTTTAGGCTTATATCTAGGAACTCCTTCAAGACATCTTGATGCAAAATGACCTATTTTACTACAAGAAAAACATTTAATAAGAAATACATCTTCATACTTACCTTTTCCTCTCCCTTCTTGCTTTGCAATCAGTGTTTCCAATTCTTCTACCTCTCTTTCTTTATCTTCAAGTTGTTTCAGTTCTTCATCATACTTGGATATCTTTTTGGAACTCTCTCCCAAACTATATCTTTTCCTATTACTTCTGGATACAACAGCCTTGAATGAAGATTCAGTCTTTGGTGTAGATTCACCAAATTCACTTATTTCAAAAGCAGCAAGCTTCCCGATCAATGTGTCTCTTGTCATCTTGCTTATTGATCTGAACTCTTCAATAGCATGAACCTTCATTTTGTAGGAAGGAGGCAAGGATCTAAGTGCTTTAGCCACAATTCATCCTCATCCACAAAACCATTGGCACATTTAATATCCATCACTATTTCATTTACTCTATGCATAAAAGAAGTAATATTTTCATCTTCACCCATCTTCAAATTCTCATACTTTCCTTTCAAGCTTTGTAGCTTAGCCATCTTCACCTATGTATCTCCTTCATACAAAGTTTCCAGTTTCATCCAAATCTCATGAGTTATCTACAGACCCATCACATTAGCCATTTTTGAATCTGTTAGAGCACTCACCAAAGCTTTAATAGCCCTAATATTATTTTTCAGCATCTTTGATCTCATTAGGAGTTGAGGGACCATTATGAGGAATAGTATATGGATCTCTTGTAATATTCCAAAAAGCTTCACCAATACACCTTAAGTGGCATTGCATGCTAAATTTCCACAATGAATAGTTAGTGCCATCAAATCTCGGACTGTCCTTCTTGAATGTTGCCATCCCGGATCACCTCAAGCTTTTAGATTTCTTCAGATGAACCTTCTCTGATACCAATTGTTGGAAAAACAAGGACAAACAACTAAGAGGGGGGTGAATTAGTTGTTACAGAAATTTAAACTTTTCCAACTTATCTTAACTTTAATCTTAGATCTGATGAATAAGCAATTAACCACAAGCAATTAACACATCAGAGAGACAAAGAACACCAATATTTTTTATGTGGAAACCTTGTTAGGGGAAAAAGCATGGTGGATGTTACTCCACAAGATTATACTCTATTAAAATTATAATGAGAAATAATAAGGGGAATGCACATGCATTCAAGCACACTTCCTAGAGCTCACTACTCAAATACAAAAGGGGCTCACTTCCCAATAGAATAGGATTAAAAATAGCTTCTATACAAACCTGATTACAGTTCCAATTAAGCTCAACACTTCTTCACACTTTGCAAAATATTGTTCACTCTTCTCTGCAATCAAATGATATTTGTACATACACACACAGGATCACATGAAGCACACTCTTCACCGATGAAACAGTCGCACTTATATATTTGCTACATGATATTTCATCACAACTTAGTCAGCCAAGAAAATAGAACATATTTGCAATGTCGGACCAAATTTACTAATAAAATTTTAATGTGAATCCACCAAGTTCGGCCACAACATAGTGGAGACCCAAATTAACATCTCCAACACAAAAATACTTGAGTTACTTTCACCACGAAGATCCACAACACACTACCAACAACATGTCAACCAGGAACATGAAAAACGGAACATGCACAAGAAAAGATCTTCAATCACGAGCTCATCGGTCAATGTGGACATACCAAAAAGATAGAGAATGATCTAGAGACATCTAAGAGCACCAAGAAACAATAGAGAAACATCCACAACAACTGAGATTAACAAAATCACACAATCTTCATTTAGGAACACTAACAGAAACCATAAAAACATTGTCATACCACAACACATTCAAAACTTCATGTGGACCTCTGAAACTTCCAGTAGATGATCTCGATATACTAAAAAATAAACCCTTTAATCCACACCAACTAATCTTCAACGTACAAGACATGACACCTTCATGACTTGCACAATTCCATTGGGAACCTAGAACACTTTCTCTTACAATTTTCTCAATATCCTCAACATATGCAACAACTGATATACCAAATGCTAATAGTGTTGACATCAATGACAACCACATATCAGAAACACATCCACAGCGTCCAATAGTCTTAAGTTCAACCTGTGAAATTCCTGCTAAGGTAGCATCATCCCTTTTCAAGGCTACGTTCAGCAAGAAATCAGCCATTAGGTTTTTAGTTCTATCTATCCACTCAATCGAGAAAGCATCAAAAATCTCAATAGTGTCCCATACAACATTTCTATATTGCTTCAATCTTACTTGTGAAACAACTAGTCAGAATCCTCAAGGATAGTTAATAGTTTAATCCCATGTTTAGTGGCCATGTTTAGGCCTATTAACAGGGCTTCATATTCTACTATATTATTTGTGCATTCAAATGTTAGCAAAATGAATATTTAAATGTTGTGCCTTCAGGTGAAATGAAAACGATTCATGCTCCATTCCCTTCTCTACTACAAGGTCCAACAAAGTACATTTTCCATATGTCATGTTCATTGTTGGAGGCATCCCTAGTAATTAGATTTGTGTTCAATTCTAAAACTTCCTAAGTTGGCATCACAGAAGAAATTCATTTGATTGGGATCAAAGACTTCAATGGCATGTTCAGATATAGGCTCTCTATATAATTTGACTTCCCTTCCATTCACAAGAATTGTTGCATAGGACAAGTCTAATTGAACATTCCCACCAACTATTGTAGTCCATTTCCTTAATAGTAACATCCCATAGTAAGGGGGAGTGTCTACCACAGTAATGTTTGTCCTATATTTTTCCTCTAGGTATGATGCTAGTTTCAGTTCCACATCCCATATCACTCCAACTATGGGGACTAATCTATTGTCCATGGCATAACACTTCCCATATGTAGTATTCACCCACAAACCCATCTCTTTCATGACAACTAGGGGCATGACATTGATTGCTTCCCCTGAGTCAATCATACAATTCTTCACCAGTTTGTTGTTGATCACCAACGTAGTGTAAAATGGATCCACTTGGGAAGGACTCTTTGTGAGTGTATCTCCCAAATATACTTTCGATGACTTTTTAATTTCCCTTTCCATAGAATTTACTTCTTTCTTTTGATCTTTCTATTTGTGGGATGTGTTGGTGATCATTCTGAGGGATGAATCTCTAAACTCATCAATCTTCATCAACTCCATTAACAAGACTCTCATTTTTGTTTGAGCCAATGCTTGGGCCATGTCAAATGAAGGGGAAGTGATCCCTTGTTCACCCTTCTCAGTCTTAGTGATTTTTTTTCCTTCATGTTGGACTTTGTCATCCCTTTGTATTTTCTCAAGTTCAATGTTTGCAGTCTCCTTCAGAACTTCCTTCTAAGGTTTCTTTATTTCACCCTTCTTTTGATTAGATGGGACACTCTCCTTATTCTTTTGTTCTTTAATGAACATGCTTCTATTGGATCTCAGGTTTGATCATATGGTTTGTCCTTGATGACAAAATCCCTTTCAGTTGATTCTACTTGTTGACAGTTTTAGATTGGTTTCTCATGCTTTATCTTGGTACAGTTTTGTCTATATGGTTTACTTGTCTTGGCATTCAGTGGACAGTCTACATTCAAAATTTGAATATCTTATGGTACTGATCAGTTTGAGCTTCATGCAGTCTCTGGTGATAGAAAAAGAAAATATCAGCGTGAGAACGACAGGGTCTTCCCAATCCATTTATGAAATGACTGCGTTTCCTATCGGCAAGACATTTCTGATGTCATAACGATTTGATTTTACATACAGGCAGTTTTCAGTGTGACATTGATCATGGTCTTGGTGACAGAAGAAAAGTCTATCGGCATGAGGTTTGTTCACTGTTGTGAGGTTTTACCGAATGACTCAGGTCTCACTGACTAATATATGAGGTGGTGCATTGGCGTAAGTAATCCCTATCGGCAAGAGTTGCGGCATCGATATGATGTCTTAGCAAAATTGGTATGTCACACTGACTGCCATTGAAAGTTCATATCGGCAAGACTTATTTGTGTCACAGCGATCGGGATCCATCTCTAGGAATCTATCGGTGTGACATTCTCTTTTGTTTCAGTGACAAAAAAGGATTATATCAGCATAAGTTATACTGTCGGTATGTGGTCACAGTGAAATTGCTTTGTCTCACCGATCGGAGGTTGAATGGGAACATATTGACAAGAGTTTAAGGCTTCAGTGAAGGGTCATAGTGAAAAGGGTTATGTCTCACCGACTAATGCATGTGAAATTCTATCGGCAAGAGCTGGGCGGTATCGGAATAGGTCTCGGCGAAGTGGTTTTGTCTTGCCAACAAGGGCTCTTCATCAATAGGTTCTCAGGGAGTGTCTTACCGAACATCACATCTAGGGTTTCACTTCGGCCAGACATGGAGTATTCAATTTAGTATCTCAGCAAATTCAAGTGTGTCTCACTGACCGTATGCATATGGAGTCTTATCGGTAAAACTAATGGCTATCAATATAATTTCTTGGCGAGACCTTGTTGTCTTACTGATCAGCAACAATTGGGTGCTTTTTGGTGAGAGATTTCATTCGATATAATATCTTGGTGAGGTTTTCTTGTCTTGTTGACTGACAACATAAAGGTGTGCATCTCGGTAAGAGTTGGGGTTTTCAGCGTGAGGTCTCGGCGAGTGACCTTCGGTCTCGCCGATGGAGCAAAATGGGGGATTTTGTCGATATTGGATTTGACTTGTCTCAGAGACACACAAGTCGATGAAGACTTTCGGAAAGACATGGTGTGCTCTACAAGAGGTCTCCCCGACTTTGATATGTCTCACCAATGGAATTCAAAAGGAATTTATTGGTGTGAGATTTTTTCTCTCTTGGTGATCTGAGGTGAATTCGGGGTGTTTCGGTATGACATGAAACGATCTACAAGATGTCTCTCCGATGGTTTGAATTTACAGCAACATATATAGAACGAATGGACTCATCAGCAAGAAAAACCTTATGTCACAGTGACCAAAATGTATCATGTGGACTTTTGGTGAAACATAATGAAATCTGCATAACGTCTCCTTGACAGCAGGATGTCACAGCGACTCAAAATGACTTTCGGTAAAACAAAGACTTGTCTACAAGATGTCTCTCCAATATCAAAATGCTATAGCGATAGTGAATGGAACAAAAGGGCATCTCGGTGAGAAAGACTCTTGTGTCTCAGCGACTGAAACAAATTTAACAGAAATGTGATCTTGGGGAAACATAAAGATCTTTGATATGGTTTCTCCTCGACAGCAGAAGTCATGGTGATGCACAGGGATGAAAGGAACAATCAACGTTATAATTTCCTTCGGCATACTTGTCTGGATGTCTCAGTGAATGATTTTCGAAAACTCATACACTGTGGCCCACATGGATTTTTTCTAAGTATAGTTGCATGCCGACTTCTCTGGTTGGTATCGAATCTTTGGAAAATATTCTCTGAGATTTTAGAGGTTATTATTTTCTGTTAGTGGGAAATCATGGCTTTGGTGAAAATCTTTCTGTTACATTTTGAAATCTCCTGATTCAGTGCAGAAATTAAAAGCTCTATGGATAGGCATTACTCTAATTTTTACCATCATCTACAGATCATTATGAATCAGCTTCATATTCTAATAATATCAAGAGAGTTTCAAAATCTTGTGAAAAATGCTTGTTGAAGATTTCTTGATAACAGACATACTTGAAATGTATATAAAAACCAATGTTGAAAACCGTGAAGGTGCTGCTGGCCTATAATTTTGAGAGATAGTTATTTTGGCCATAACAAGAGATGTATTGGAAAACTCTGTAATACAAGAGTTGGTTTCTTAGGGTATCAGGTAGATAAGAGTGTTGAGTTTCTTGAGCTTACTAGAAAACAGAGAGATCCTCTGATATATTATTATTGTAATTCTAAAATCTGAGTAAGGGGTTGGTGCTCCTTGAGATTGGTGTCTCTAAATGAGGTGTTGGTGCTCCTTGAGTTGGTGCTCAGAAATTTAGCCTATAAGGCATTGTTAAAAGTGGTTTTTGAAGATTAAGCCAGTAAGTTATTTTAGGAGTGGTTTTTCTACCCCAGGAGGGTTTTCCACTCGGCAAATCTTTTGTCTCTTTGTTCTTCTATGTGCTCTCTACTTTTCTGTGTTGTTGTAGTTTCAGTTCACTATTGGGTTTATTAATATTCTCAATTATGTTTATGAATGATTACATTCAACTCATGAATGCATTAATTAGAGTAATATTGAGATCAAATCTGAGCTATATTTTGGGCAATGCAAGATATCTCGCTCAAATCATATTTTCATAAGTTGTCAAATAGATTGAGTTAATGTTGTCATATCTTTGTGCTTTCAAAAGTGATTACTCTACTCTATTGTTGAAAGAAAAGGAAATCATAATGAAAAATCATTGTCGAAGTTGAAAAAATTTTGACACTGATTCACCCCCCCTCTCAGTGTCTTCCCATAACTCCAACAGCTTCTTGGTGTCCCTTGGTCTCCATCTATGGGCCTATTCCTTAAGTTTTATTTTCTCCCTTTTGTTTCAGCTATAGCTTTTTCCATGATGGCCCTCTTTTCTTCCTTTGTTTGTGTTCTCAGCTGAAACTGAGGTGCTATATTGTATGCATGTGTTGTTTCTTGTGGGTTTTCTTCCTGATCAGAAAACACCTCTTTCAACACATTCACATTGTACTTTTGACTATCAACATTATATTCATATCCCTCCTCATAAGAAGAGTATCTGTATTCATTCTGATGAGACCTCCACCTTAGCATGTTTATAGTATGGTCATCCCTATCTTGCTCTTGTGACCACTCATCTTGACAAGCTTGAGCCATTGCATAATGTTCAGGGTCATGGGGTCTATGGTAAGGTGAACACCATGGTGTAGTGTCTAGTGCATGTGCTCCATGCTTCTTCAAGGGATCAGGACTCTCCTTCCAATTTGATTTTGCTACTAGTTTTCCATCCTTCCAAGTAGTATTGTAGGGCATGTCATGTAGTCTTATTCTTTCATTTTTGTATTGATTTTCCTATCTATTATGGGGATTGTTAGGATTTTGTGGGATCCTAAGGTTATCCCTTTGTCTAGTCATGCTAGTAGCCTTTTTGTTATTTTCAATGGTTAAGGATGACTTTTGTGCTTCAGTCAAACTTCTAGGGCTCTTATTCCTAAGTTCATACCCTATTTTTGGATCAAAGGCCTTTAGATAGATACTCAAAGCTATTGGGTCAGTCAATTTGGATCCATGTGGTATCTTATTATAGAGCTTGGAGAAACTTTGATTGAAATCATAAATTGATTCGTTCCGGTGTTTCTGAATACTTATTATTTCATGTAGAGCGAATTTAGGGGCACATTGATTCCTGTATTTCTCTAGAAATTGATATTGAAATTCTACTACAGAGGTGATTGAAGCACCGGGCAGGCTATTGAACCAATCCCTTGCTTCTTCAGTTAGGGACATCATGAACAACCTCATATTTACATCCTCCTTTTCCATGGCTATATCTTGTACAAAGGCATTAAAGTTTATGATGTGCTCTTTTGTTGTAATTGCACCGTTCCCTATGAATTTAGGGACATTATTTCTCCAGTTGCTATCAATGGGGCATGGATATAGTTGATATCCTGACAAGTCAAACTATCTTCTTATGCTTGTGGGGTTTTGTGGATAAAGATTCTAAGGTGATGGATTGGGGTAGTACTGATATCCATGTTGAGGTTGTTGGTATACATTTTATTGGACATTATGGTGAGGATACACATATTGTTGGGGCACATAATGGGGATATACATTCTGTTGTGGTACATGATGTTATTGGTGTGGAACATACTTATGTCCTGGTGGGGGATGAGACTGTGGGACACTACCAATATTTTGTTGTTGGGAATTTTGGGGTGGCACATTATGCTGAGTGTTGTGTGGTCTCACAACACGCCCCATTTTTTCCCTTGGAAAAATGTGGACCCCCCTTTTTTCTTTTTCCTTGCTCTTTTGTTCTATCATTTTTGCTCGCTTCAGCATTGTTTTTTCTGATGCTCGGCCAATTGTTGGTTTTTCTCTCTCATTTTCGTTGGCCTATTTGATTATCATAACTTTTTTTTGTTTTCCTAGTTTTGGTGTTTCAGTATGCTCTTAATGTTTAGTCTTTTACCGAAAACCAAAATTCTAGAATCCTGCTTTGAGCCAAAAGAGTTCATATCTTCAAAAGATTTTAGCTCCACCCGATATTTCACTAATCAAAATTCTAATTCCGGTAATCTCCTCTTTTACCAAAGTCTGGTGTTTTGTCATTTCTTCAAAAAGTTGGAAACTGAAAAGTCTGCTTTGAAATTTTGTCAAGTTTATCTTTTAGTTTCAGTTTCTATTCTTTCTCTTGTTTCGGTTTTCTCTTTCCCCGGAAGGTTTTTCCCAGATCTCGATGTTGTTTGATCCTTTTGAAAGCAATACCAAAAGCCTCAACCTCAGTGATCATCAGTCAATCACATATCTTTAATGGCATATACCTTGCAAAGAATTAACGTGACATCTAATTGCCACGTATAATCATTGTGATGCCTTTCTTCTCAAATAACAAGCCAGCGCAAAAATCTAGGTGTTCGTGGTTTGAACCATAATCTATAATGATTGCACATTTATTCTAGAAGTTAATGCAAAATAACAGGTAATTAATGAAGGTGGAAAACTACCTATGTACCTGGCACCACCCCAAGCAAGTGGTTGCTTTTACAACACTCCACTTTGCGTCATATTGCAAATTTACTAAGGACATTGAATTAACGAAATGACATTGGCACGCAAAGAGAGGTAAAATTTTGAGAAACTAAGTCACAACTACCAAGGGTTTTCAAGTTGCATTCTGAAGAATCACCATTTTTAACCAGAACCAGGTATGTTCCAAATAACTGATACTTTGTTAAGAGTTTCTCAAGCTAAAGAATTTTGATATTGGTATTTCCCATTCTAAAATTGAAATGTTAATTATTCTTTGAGTTGTTAAATTTGATCAAAAACAAATTGAAAATTTTATGAAACATAAGCTTTGGTTAAATTTAACCCAACTCACACACGAGGAAAATATTCAAAAAATTGCAAAGCATGTTATATTCAAAATGAGCACTTCTGATGCAAGAGCAGAAGATGAATTCAAGTATTGTAGTTCACAAGAAATACCCATTAATGTAGTGGTTATAGATACCCACATGGGATGGTCTTCTGACATTAAAATTTGTTCATAGTTGTTACAAGAGAATGCTACCCAATGTACCAAAAATGTCGTATCAAATGGGTTACTTCTTGCAAGAGGGTTTTTGCCAGCAATGGAAGCTCCTGAATTAGTTATGCAATGCATAAATCATTACAACCCAACCAAGAGGATTGTTGAGAAAGAGGGAAGGACTAACGCAGACCTGTCGTAGAAAGAAATCATGTATACATTTGGTCTTCCTTCCTACACACAGATGTTCGATGTCAACCTAAAATCCAAGGCCAAGACATCAGAATGTTGAAGAGCGTAATAGAGAAATTATGAGCACCCAATGGTGTCAACAACCAATTACACTACAGACCAAGGTAATTCAGAGGTCTATATTTAAACAAGAAATTCAAGACATTATAACTTTGCTAAGCAGAGTATTTGGTTTGAGAAATGCAAGCAAATTTGAACACTAGATGTTCATGATAATATCTCGTATGATAGAGGGTCTTGTGGAGTTGCATTGAGGAAAATTGATAAGTGACAGGCTACATGAACAAATTACTACATTCCTCAAAACCATATGCTTCTACATGTCATCATTTATTATTTACTCATGTGCTATGAGAGCCAGTAAGCAAGGGTTAAAACAAATTGGTACTATGGGCACACAAGTTGGCAACAATTTGATATATGCACATTTACCCCAAATCATTGTCCACGGGTATAAGGATGATCACAAAAAATTTAATGATTTGTTCTCCATGAACCTAGTGAGAACAATGGAAGGTGATAAATCTAAAAGAATATCCCTGGAAGCACAAAGTGTCATTCAGCCTATGGGAGGTTGTTACATACAGTTCCCAACTTACTCCTACATTAGAGTGGAGGGATTTAATGGACACCCATTCATGTTGCCCAGGTATCCTATAGATAAAATTGTTTTATTGGAATTGGTAAGACAGTTAAAACCATCTCAAGCTCTTTATAGCCATGCTCACAAAAAGGCCTCTTTTAAATTTCCCATCACAATAGGAAATTATAAGTGCAATGCAATCAAAGTAACAGATTTGTGTGAAGAAAAGTTGAGACTTACCATTTTGAAGAATTCACACTACAAAGAGTGTACTATGATATTAAAGGAAATATTGCTAAAAATATAGTTGGTTTTCATGCTCATGTGCCTCATTTAGAAGATTATTGGCTTAACTATGAAGACGAGCATGTGGTAAGAAGAAGAAAGTATGAAAGAATGACTTTAGGATTTGCTCGGATGCTCAAGCTTTATGACATCCTAGACCAATTGGAAGAAGATGATGGTCAAGTGTTGAACTAGTTTTACAATGATGATAGGGTATATGATGAACCCATTCTAGACCCAGGTGTTGATGATGAAGATATGACATCAATTGATGACTTTAATAGGCCAATCCTAAGGTATACTCAACACTGGATTAATGATTTTTGTGAAATTTTGAGAGAAAGAGGAATTGAACCCATCTTCTCAAAAGATAAAAGAAGAAAACAAAGAGATGAAACTAATTTTGAAAGTGGAGAGCCTACCAAGAAGAAAAGAAAGACTAATAAGGCTACTCCAGGTGTTAGAATTGAAGAAAGAACCCCCAAAGCAATAAGATGGGAAGTTCCCATAAAACCATCTGATAAACAGAAAGATGCAAAGACAGGTAAAGATAAATCAAAAGTGTTACCTAAAGGTACATCTTCCTCTATAGCTAGACCCTAGGTGGGACTCCTATAGCTTTGGAGGAAATTTTTGAGGAAGATGAAGCCAGAATTAAAGAACAGGTAGATAAATGGGGTGCTATGTGGGAGAAAGTGCAAGGAAATAAGTCTAAAGACAAACCCATGGTACACCCAGTGATAGAAGAAATTCAGGATACGATCTGTAATCCCATAAATGTTGAAGAAGAAGAGTTTATTCAAGGAATGCTCACCTTAGAGGCAGGAAACCCTAGCATACTTGAAATGGAAATAGGGGAAACTGCGGAGCAGAATCCTATTGATGAAAGATTTGTTGAAGATACTCTCGATTCCCAGCCTTCTCTTGGGAATGTGAAAAATGTTAATGAACACTCGCAAGTCTTTGAAGTAGGCACTAGGTGGGACTCCTATAGCTTTGGAGGAAATTTTTGAGGAAGATGAAGCCAGAATTAAAGAACAGGTAGATAAATGGGGTGCTATGTGGGAGAAAGTGCAAGGAAATAAGTCTAAAGACAAACCCATGGTACACCTAGTGATAGAAGAAATTCAGGATACGATCTCTAATCCCATAAATGTTGAAGAAGAAGAGTTTATTCAAGGAATGCTCACCTCAGAGGCAGGAAACCCTAGCATACTTGAAATGGAAATAGGGGAAACTGCGGAGCAGAATCCTATTGATGAAAGATTTGTTGAAGATAGTCTCGATTCCCAGCCTTCTCTTGGGAATGTGAAAAATGTTAATGAACACTCGCAAGTCTTTGAAGAATCAGAGAAAGGCCATGCTGAAACTGAAATTCCAAAAGAAGAAGCTACACAGTTTGCAAGAGATGGAATTGAAAATGAGGAGAATCCTAATGTAGCAATAAATGAAGAAGATAATGTTCAAAGAGATGAATTAGAAAATCTGGATAGACAAGAAAATATAAGTCTCCAAACAAAGGAGGCAGTGTCAGACCCTATTAATCCTGAATCTATACTAGATAGTGCTAAAGAAATCCCCATTTCAGGAAATGTGGCAAGTCAAAGAGAAGAAGTTCCTAAGACAAGTAATAAACAAGGAAAGGGTACAGAGGTACAACAAGATGATGATACACCTGATTAGTTAATCAAGGAGTTAGCTTCTCCAATGGAAGTGGAAATATTGCCTCTAAATCTCAATAATTTTATACAAGAAATAGATACTCCTAAACCTAGGCACAGAGCGAAGACAAAGCATATCATACATAGGAATGCAGATGGCAATAGAACTATTTAGATAGCCACTCCAACAATTGATAAGGATAGACATGAAATAATGCCTAAGGAGTATAAGATTACAAGTGTTAATCTTGGACACTCATCTTGGCAGCAAGAATTGGAAGAAATAAAAGTAAATTTGAATGCTACTATTTCCAGAGTATAGAAATATAAACAAAAGAAAAGAGAATTGAAAGAACGGGGTGCTACCTTGGAACACTTTATTAAGTCATTGACTTTATCTGGTCAAGAACAATTCAAACTACCCCAACATCCGGTGTTGATGTCAGAAGAGCAAGTGGATGCCATTGTTACAGTTCATCATAAGATGAATATAGATTGAATACTAGGTGAACCAGGGAGATGAATTTATTGTAGATGTAATAAGAAAGTATAAGGAAGCATATCATCGTTTAGAGAAATTAAAAAGATTTGAAGATGAATGTAAATTTTTCCAAGAGTAGGTCATTGATGAAAGGCAAAACATTAAAATTCTCATACAATCAAATATCCAAGAGTTAATACAAAATAATGTATTATCAAGACATGAAATCTCATTGCCAGGAAAATGGAAGAAATAGCTGAAATGGGAAGGTGACATGATAATGCAATGTATTGAAGGATTTGAAAGAGTCACTATTGAGTGGAGAAGATTGATTAGTGGAAATCAAGAATTTATTGAAATATTGACACATCAAGGTTTTGATCCTCAAACATTAGGATAGGAGGGAAAGGAAGCTAAAGCTTTCAAGGAATGGATAGAAAGGATAAATAAAGATCATGTTCAATTGTTGACATGAGAGGTTATTGACAAGATAATATAGTGCAAAAATGTTATGGTCAAATATTCAGCAGACAAAGCATAGAAAAATGACATCATACTTTGAGTAACTAAAGAATATACCAGGTTCAATCTCACTTGGAGAACAACACAAATAATTTCAAAAGAGCGCATACATCAAGTATTAAGGGCTTTTTGAGAGTATCAGTTAAAGAAAGAAGGGAGAATCTTGAAGCTTGAGTCATTAGAGAAAATGGAAAGAACCGGATACCAGATACCGGAAGTATAATGAAGTTCATTTGTTGTTTTAATTTGAAATTTACAGGTTGATCCTAGTCTTGGTAGGTGTTTCTCATTCTGATTTTTTTAATTCCGGTGTTTCTCATTTCGATGTTTTGAAAAGAAACTGGTAGCCTTGATAGATACAAATTTTTTGTGTTAAATTATGAAGAGAAGTGTTGTTGCAAACAAAGTCAAAGCTTTGACTTATTCTAGAATGTTCTTGATGACAGTTGGCAGATGCCACGTGACACATTCTAATTTGTTGTTTTTGATTCTCTAGATAAATTTTTGAGTTGAACTTTTGGGTGCCTTGTTTCTATAAAAGGCTGTCTCCTCCCAGATTTTTACTTTAAGTTCAGAATTTGTGGATGTCGGAGGAGAAAAACTTCTTTTAAGTTTTGCTTTTTTTTCCTGTTTTATAGACCATTCCGGCGTAAAACTTTGTATGCACATAGACATTAATTAATATTAGAGCTTTATGATAGCTACCTATCTTAGTATCTTTTGTAGTCGTTTTTGTAAGTTCAGCTGAAAAAGACTGTATGTTGCACCGTTTAAGGATGCATACAAAACCTACTCAGTGTCCATAAACAAAACCCTCTCTTTAAAAGCTTGCACCATTTTATACATAGTTGTGAAGCAATCTAGTGAAATATAAAGCGGTTTGATCTATTTTGATTAATTATTTGGGGCATCTGTGGAGAATAACCAGGAGAAAAAAAAAATTGGTTTTTTTTTTTATGCTTTGTTTTAGATTATATGTTTAATATTTTTTTAAATTCTCCAAAAATATAGATGAATGGAAATAGTTTCTTTGTTGAAAATATTTTATTTTCCATGAATTTTTTGAATGCTTAATGCTAAATCTACTTAAGTGATAGCAAGAAATTTGTGATGTTCATGAAATATTATGTTGAATCTTTCAATTTCATGATATTATTTGATGATGAAATGAAGTTTTATGTTAAATGTTCATGATTCTTAGAAAAGCTAGAAATAACTGTAGCCCCTTTGAGATTAATAGCAAATGTCACATCATTACCCAAGAGTGACCCTAGTGCAACCATGACCTAGTTATCGGAGACTTGGGATTGAACGGAAGTCAATATTTGCTTTGTAAATGCAGAATTTCCCCTTAGGTTGTCTTTGTTCCATATCTTTCAAGAAGGATAGGCTCTTCGCGGTCTTGTTTGTGGAGATTTTATTTGACCTGTTTACTGCGAGTGAAACCATCATCAACACTCAGCATGTTGCTTTGGGTTACCAGCTATGTTACAAGGTGCTTTTGAAGTACCTAGAATGGTTGTATTCTGAGGTGGCCCCTGCGTATTGACATTATCCCCTTGTTTATGGTGAGGAACATATTTTGGTGGTTTTGTTGCATGGATGTTTAATTGGTACATTTTTTGGCTCAGATCTTCACTCTGTTTTATCAACTATTGTCTTTTTCTAAGTTGCTCTTCCTACCATTTCACATACTCTTCTATTTCTTGAGTAGTCATTTGTTCATAATTTGCAATAGGGGGAGAGTGATCCATGAATCCATGCTAACACTCATCTCCTTGTTGTAATGGCATATTGTAATCATAATCATTTTGTACCTGAATTCATTCTACCTCAATTCAGGCATTGAACTCCTCATCTTTCTTAGGGTCTTTATTCCAGGTAAAAATAGGATGACTAGTGTTTTCTTGTTCAAAAGGAGTATGAAGATCTTTCTTCAAATCATTATGATGGAATTTTGATCCATGCAATGGATCAAAACTATTGTGCATCATAAGGAATTTTTCTACTGAGTTTTCCTTATCTTCATTCATTGTATCTATTGCTTTGTCCTTGCTCTTATTTGTATCAGTCTTTGAAAGGGGAGACCCAGGTTTATCTTTCCACCTAACATTATTCTTTTTTGGGCTTGTCGCCAAAAAGTGTATACTTTGCTTGATTAGGGAATAATTGATGACAAATTGGACATAATGAGACCTTGAGTTGGTGTGGCGAGGTATTTTTCACATCCACACTAGGTCTTGGTCCCTTGAAAACACATTTATCAATGTCTTGTAAAGGTGTTGTAAAGTGTTGTAAAAGACTTTCACGCTTTTCTAGGCTTAATTAACCCATTTTCCCCTAATTCAACATTATAAAATGTATCTAATTGCAATTCTACATCAATCTAGAAGGCTTGTGAACTAAATTTAACTTTAATGTAGTGTTGAAATGTGATTTACACATTCACATTCAGTGTTGAGCCTTTTTAGGCTAAATGAACCTCATTTTAGTGTTGTAAAGTGTATGTAATCACAATTTCACATTGAAATTTGTCTCCCTAGCCCTAACTAATCTTTACATCATCATTAATAGGCCCCTATTCCCCCATATTGTGCATCCCAAGGCTTAATTTGATCAAAGACCTTATTAGAAAGATCTAGAAGCATGTTTTCTTTACTTCCCAACCATCTAGCTGGAAAAATGGCCTCTATGGGACCAAGTCACCCATATGGGTGACTTAGTCTCTACCAAGTGGGACTAAGTTGACCATCCTAGTGACTTAATCCAATTTGGCCCATTTTTTGAGTTTTGAGCCAGAGATTTTTTAATTTAAGTTTATTCTTTGTCCATGTCGGCCTTGGGGATCCAATTTACGGGAAAATGACGTGAATTTCCTATAAAAATCAAGTCTCTAAACCCTTATTTACATCTCTTAACTCATTCACACATCTCTTATCATTTATCCATCATCTATCTTCTCCTTCAAGTCAAGCAAGCTAGGGTTTTATCATTGCAAGTCATCAAGATAGTTGCCTAAGACATTCAAGGGAAGATTCTTCAACTATTGCTATAGAAAAACAAGATCAATCATCATGGAAAGGTAATAAATCCATTATTGCATGCTTCATTACATTCTTTCTCTATTTTGGTTTAATTACCTAAAAGGGGTTTGACCAAGGAAAACCCCCATGCCCTAACAATCAATATTTTTTCCTTCTCTTTGTGTATTTGCAGATTTAGGAACTTTAAGGGTTTGAAGATCATTGAAGAAAAGGTTGAAGACTTGTTGAAGGAATATATGTGTTGACTATGGAAAAAACCTACATAAAAAGACATTCACAGGCCGAATTATGCAATTTCAAGTCTAAATACTTGGAGGGATAGAAAGTGTAGGTCAAGGGCTCTCGTTTCCACTTTCAAATTTTCAAAAATTCAAAAGTGGACTAAGTCACTACTAGTGGTGGATTAGTCCCACTGAACTTTTTTTTCATATATTTTTATAGATTTGGATACCCATTTGGATGAAACGGGTTTTTGAGTAGTTTTCCTGAAACTGGGACTAAGTCGCCTAGCCCAGCGTAAGTGTCCCAATTGACTTCAATAGTTTCGTCAGGATTCCAGAACTTCATGCCATCCTTTTTCAACCTCCAGGTGCACTTCTCTAATTCTATTATGTTATTTCATCATTTACATGCACTTTTAGGCATTTCTACATATCACATTGTGTTTTCCAGCACTTTGTATTTCTTAGGTTTTACATTAATAATCATCTTTCTTTTTCAGTTTATTGCACTTAGGACATTACATTTAGATACATTTCATCCCTCATGACATTAATCTTGAATGTAGACTTTAGCATTTTGGCCCATCTCTCTCCTTTTAGGTGAAAAACCTTAGAAGTGTTAGAGAGCATTTGGTTTACTGAAATCATTGTTTACATTTTGGTGAACCTATTTTTTGAATACTTTTATTTTCTAATTTGGATTCCATCATAGATCTATCTCACATTGACCTTGCATTAGGATTTGCATGGCTTTACATGCTAGGTTTCAATTTTTGCATTCATAAAAAGTGCATTTAGGTTCCATTTTTTACATCTAAAATCATTAAAAATTTCTACAAATTTTCATTTTCCTCTTGGGTTTGCATCATACCACATCTAAAACATCAAAATACATTGAAAATTTTTGGAAATTTTGAAAAAAACCCTAACTGGGACTAATCTGCCACTCTGGGCGACTTAGTCCCAGTCTTAATTTTTCACTGTCTATTATAGCATCAGAAACCTCATTTATGTGCTTCCTAAGCCTCCTAGTATCATATATTGTAAGTATGGAAGGTTTCAAGATCATTTTTTTATGCATTTGGCTCAAAAACATCAATTTAGGGTAGTCATTTTTTAAATCCTCTCAATTGCAAGAATTATTAGATCTGCAAATGTTTACATTTCTAAAATTTTGCTTCACATGGATAAAAGTACTTTTCACTTTTGCATATACAATGTTTTTATTAATATAACTTTTCATAATTTTGATAAAAGTTATTTTCATCCTTGCATATATGTTGTTTTCATTCTTAAAACTTTTCATATATTGGATAAAAATGTTTTGCATCCTTGCATATACATTGTTTATATTGTTGAAATATTGCATGCAATGGTTACATGTGCTTTTCACTTTTGTTCAAACAATGTTTGTATCATAAATATCTAGACATATTAAGAAAACTTTCCTATCCCCTCCCTATGAGATTTTTTTTGTGAAAGAGAACACAGCTTTCGACATTCCTAACAATCATACTTGTTCTTCTCATAATATCTCTCCTCTTGGTGATGAAGATATTTTAGTGTGAGAAGAACCAATCAATGAGAGTTTTGAGAATCCTAGTTGTTTCTCTCCTCTTACCTCTATTATTGGACAATACATTAATGAACAAGACAACATAACCATAGATAATCATTATAATAACATTTGTCCTTCTCCTAGTATCTCTCCTAGTTGTGAAGAAGATACTTTGTTAGAAAACATGATTGATGAAGTTCATGACTATCTTAGTTGTCCCCCTTCACCTAGAAAAACCTCTCTTGAGCAAGAAAATTCAACCATTGATCATTCCCCTACTTGTGATGAAGTCATTTTAGAAGGACCAATCCATGACTGTCAAGAACATTTGATTCATAGTTCTCTTAACAACTATCCTCCTAGGGAGAATATCATGGTGCAAGAAAATGAAAACAATGGTAATGTGTCTTCCTTAGATAAAAAGGTGACTCTATATTTCCCTTCATTAGAGATACATCAAACTAAGACTGGCGAGGTTATGAATGTGCAAGTTTCCATTAGATCCCCCTCAATCAATGGACCTCATACATAACTCATGGGCCATCCTAAGAACCCTTTGATCCTCTACCCCCCTTCACACAATCAACAATCTCAACACCAACCTGAACTCATCCTTTACCCACCATCACATCAACCTCCACCTCCACCTAAACCAGAGTTTACCCTTTACCCACCTAATCATGATGTTGTTTCTCACACACACTACACTAGGAACAATCCATCACCTCAACAACCCACCCCAACACCATTACCTTTGCCTAATCCCATATTTCCTAGTGCTCCTCGATTAAATTCACATATAAGGTAGTATGATCTTGTCGAGCAACTTAAGAATACTCCTACCAAGATATCCCTTTGGGACCTTCTTCAAAATTCACCTACCTATCACACTATGCTTCAAATGGCTTTACAACAAGTTCCTATCCCTTCTAATGCGCAACCAAATAACATAGCAGCTATAATTCAAGGATTGACTGCTGACATTATTTTCCACCAAAGTGAACTCCCAACTTTGGAAGTGCAAAAAAAAATAAAGCTTTCATAATCCTATCTCAATACAAAATAATAGGGATAAAGAAAACCCTTGTTGACAATGGCTCTGCTGTTAATGTGTGTAGCATAAACCTCTTGGATAGGCTTCATGTGGATAGATCACAAATTCAACCTGATTCTTTATCCATTAAAGGCTTTGACAATGAAGAAAAGAAACCATTTGGTGTGATCACTTTTCCTATTACAGTTGGAGTGGCCACATTGAATACACCAAATCATGTTATGTCGCATGACCTTTCATATAATCTTCTTCTAGGAAGACCATGGATTCATGAAATGAATGGTGTGCCTTCCACTCTTCATCATAAAATGAAATACATTCACAACAACACAGTACACATCATTGAAGCTGACCCTGATCCCAATAGTTGTTTGAACATTAATAAAAACAAAGTGAATAATTTAAACACATTGACACCAACAATACAAGTACAACCCATCCAACAACAAGACAAACAACAACATATTGAACAAGTCACGAAGCTATTACATGATGATTGGGGTTCTTGTTGATTGGCAAAATGGCACAGCAACAGTTAAACAGAATATTGTTGTTATGTTTCTCCTGAAAGAGAAAGATAACACATGGATATCTTAGCTCCCAACATCTTTATATTTGGTTCTCAACTGTGCTAAAGTCCCTCAGTGGTCAATGTAATAGTAATGTTCAAGGGGCCTGCTAGTGTGAGCTTCTGGATTGCTCTAAGATCAAGCATGAATTTAAACCTACTCTAACCAGGGCTTTAAATAAACAACAAAAGATAGATCAGGGCTTTGGTACTAAAAGGAATGATAATTCATCTATCTTAACCAGACTTGTTATTCTTCAAGGAATTGTAAACTAAAACTGAAGAATAAAATTAACTTGTGATTAACACACAGTTGCATTCATTCACAATGTTGATTTCTACAATAGAATACTAGTTACCATTTTAAATAAAACACCAAAATAACATTCCATTCCTTGAAGGCTTCATAAATCAAATGATTAACTTAAGACAAACACCATTCTAAAACACAATCTGAAGTATATTAAGATCTAGTTGCTTCTACTATTAGTGAAATAGATAAGCAATATTTACAAATCTGGCACAATCACCAGTGTACAAAAAATCTATGACTCCAAATTGTTTCCATTTATGCTAAGAAAACTGAAAAGATACATTCTTGGCTTCTACTGAATCTAACTGCTAACCAAGAAGACAAAAGAAGCTCCCATTACAAAGAATCAAGATGTAGTTCTGTCTCCTCTATCTTTCCTCTATTTCTATATGTATTCTAAAACTTCTTCTAACTTTTTAACCCTATAAGTTCCAACTTTTATAAAGAGGCAAGAATTCCATGTATATACAGAGTGTACCAAAAAGAATGCATTGTCCCCCTGCATTAAGGTTTACAAAATATCTGCTTCTAGGAGAGTCGGCTCTTAGATCTTTCTAAAGAGAGTCAAAGTTGCATTCAATGTGAATCCCTGTTGTCCATGCTGATGAGAGATTGTTTTGGGAATCCTCTTAGATATTTTGTAGCTACCGCATTTACTTCGGCCTTTCGTGTCCATTTTTTAACTCCATCGAAGCCGCCTTGAATGCTCTAAAAGCATTTTGCCATTAATATTGATCTGCCTCTCACTAGTGGTCACTACAGTTGTCCCTGCGAGTCATAGTTTCTTCATTCTTCTGGTCTCCTTCATGTTCTAGACTTCTCCTACATGTTGACCATCTTCTAGAGCATCATCGGGCCTCCCTTTAGATCTGAACATTATCCCCCCTAGCCGATCCATCGCCTCCTGATCTCAGAAAGAATCCATATCATTTGCATTTTGTTGGTCTTCTCCTGTAAGGTGGCAGTCAATTGGTCAAATTGTTACTGGTATTCCCCCCTAAGCTCCTCCTGATTGGTTAGACATACACCATGCCAAATTCTCAGGCAGTTAAAGGTGGTCCACATTGAATCGCATGTCAATGAGACACTAATCGTGTCTCCTCAATGTGATTTATGCCTCCCTGAGCTATTGGCATAACGCATGATAGTCGATGAGACCCTTCGACGAGCTGCAAGAGTCACATCGAGCCCACAAAAACCCATCGGCAAAACAATCGGCATCGGTCAGAAGTCACAGCAAGCTCCACTGGTCGTATCGATATCCCTTTTCTATTGCTGAGACTTCTCTTGTCGGCAGGAGATCATACCGAGGCCAGACCTTTCACCCCGAGCTCCTTCTTATTCTCTGAGCTCGAGCCCCTTTTTCTTTTGAAAAGACTCCTTCAAATTGGTGAGATGTCATGGAAAGGCTTAGAATCCTTTGGGGAGCCCATTTTCATGTCAGTGAGATTGCATCATTTTGGGGAGATCTTACCCCAAACTTTACGTCCTGTCACCAAGAGGTCCTCGGGTCGCCAAGACCTTTCATTAAATTTTCTTTATTCTTGTCGGGCTCACTTTGTTTCAGAAAGACTCCTCACTGTCAGCCAGACATTATTCAGAGTTCCTCTCAGTTGTACCGAGGTCTTCATTCATTGGGAATTCCATCATTGTTGGTGTGACCTTTTCATGTTGGTGAAACCTCACAGCGAACCCCCTTCATTCTCCCCAAGCCCACTTTGTTTCAGTGAAACCTTTCCCCTTCGGTGAGACCTTTCGCAAAAGGAAATACCTCTCAGTGAGCACATTTTGAGCTCAAATTTATTTCGGTGGGAGTTCCCTCGATCGGCAAGATGTTATGGCGAAAGGATAATCCTTTCACCGAGACCTTCGCTTCACCTAGACTTCCTTCATTCGATGAGACTTTACACCGACCAAAGGTTCCTTTCACCGAGAGTTCATTTTCTTCAAGGAGAGTTTGTCAAGTCAGTGAGACCTTTTGTCGGGCGGCCAAAGTTATAGCAATATCTGCTAGTATCAGCGAGACTCTTCGTGTTCGGCCAGACCTCACGGCGAAAGCAACATCTTCTTCCTAATGCCCCTCAAATTTGGCAAGAGTCATGGTGATATCTCCTCCATGTCGGTGTGAACTTTCTTAGTCGTCGAGACCTCCTGGCGAGAGTGTAAATCTTCCCCAAGAACCCTTGGGGACCCTTTGTTAGCAAGAATTATAGCGATGCCCTCTTCGTCGATGAGACAATCCCACATAGAGGAGACCTTTCCCTGAGCCCTTCATGTCATATCAAAGACTGACCCTTCAGTAAGACTTTTTCATTTCGGCTAGACCTCCTACAGAAGGAAAAATTATCGTTGGGCTCAGACCTTTGGTGGGACCCTCTTCTATCAGGCAGACTTATGGCGATATCCCTTTTGTGTCACTGAGACTTTAGCACGTCAGCCAAACTTCATGCCAAAGGTTAACCATTCTCCCTGAAGATAAACCTTTTTGGCAAGAGTCCACCATATCAGTGAGACTTTTTGCCGATGCTATTCTTCCGTTTCACATGTGTCACTGTAACATTCTCTTGTCAGGGGGACATCGCATTGACACCTTAGGTTTCGCCAAGGAATCTCCATAAATTCACCTTGGTCGCCATGACAATCTCACTCTCTCCCCGCTGAAGCAATATGTCGATGTGACAAAATGGGTTGGCAAAACTGCAAGACCTCACCCCGATAGAATCCTCTTATGCTTGTCGGCGAGACCCGATGCACTCGCCAAGACATCTCCCCAACTCAAGAAGACTTTCATGCTGCTGGAGGAAATTCTTAGTTGTCGGGATGATGACTGATGTCTTGTCAATAGGCAACACAGACACCTACTAACAACATGCATTGGTAGTCAATGAGACATGAACAAGGTCTTGTCGACTTTCTTCTTAGAGGAAAATTATGACCAACCGGATTGAGGAATGCACTGCAACTGAGCTCCCTTGGAAAATGTCATCACGTGTGTGATTTAATCCTGCAAAATAGAGTCCCCATTAGTCCTCAGAAGCACATAATATATATCAAAATGAAATAAACCATTATCTAAGATAGTGTGATTCAGTACTTAGCAAGAAGAAAATCAACTCAAGCTGAGACAGAACCAAAATTTAACTAAACAAGAAGAAAAACCCAAGCAGAAAACAAAAGAACTCCCAAGAGGAAAGCAAGTAACCAAAAGCAATAAAAACAAATAAAAGAAGGGGGGACCCATTTTGTTCCAGATCAAAATGGGGTGGTTATGTAAGGCATAACAAATGGCGACTTGGCTGGGAAAATGGTTTAACCAATTTCAAGAAGCTAAGGGATTTTGCTACCCAGAACTGTTGGTTTATGAACATCACAACTCCAATTGGGTCAATTTTAACAACCAAGGCTGAGCTAGAATCTCAAATGTAAATCAATCAATGGCCACCCCAGAATCTATGTGTGTGCTTGATTGTGCATCACTCTCTCATAAAGTATTCCTGACCTTTTGAACAATAGCGTGCAAGATTTGAACTACATGAGTTGATTTCCTTTTGTGCAATGATATCCTGGGCATTGCTCCACTACCAGTCAGGCATCCATAGCCCCGACAGAGATACCTCTAGTTTTCTCACAGCATTGCTCTACTGCCAGTCAGGCATCCATAGCCCCAGTAGAGATACTGGAATCGCCCATTCATACTGAGCCCTCTTTTCTCTTTAAATAGTTCTCTTTTCTTTTCTTTTCTCAGAGTTTTAGATATTTTATTCAATTTTTTTCTTAATATGTCAGATGTTTAACATCTTTTCTAGGTTGAAAACTACCATGGACCTCATAACAGCACTTGGAAAATTGGATTTTTCACTCAAATTTTACAACACTGTAATCCTAGGACAAATAAACCATTACATGAGGAGATGATCTTGATGATTTGTGACAAATTCAGAGGGAGCTAATGAAGGTTATTTACTTTGTACCTTGTTTTCAAGACTTTCCACAACTTTTATTGACAATGGGCATAAAGCAAAAGTTTAGGACAAATCACCCAATCAACAAAACCTGAAAATATCTAAACCACTTCTCTCCTAGTGACCAAAGTATACTCAAGATAACAGCCACCATTTTAAGATGGGAAAGAACAGATAAACCCCAAAGAACAAAACAAAACAAAAACCAAAAGCACAAAGGAAACAAAAAGACAACAAGAAAGGACAAACAAACAAACAGAAAATTATTTACAAGTAGAAGAGAAAATTACTTACACAAAGAGCAGCAGGTTATTCACATAAAGAACAGAGTTATTTACACATAGAAATTATTTACAAGCAGAAACTATTTACATAGATGCATCACCGAGCAAAAATACCAAATTCATGACTCAAAATAGTGTTTAAGAAACTGTCCATTGACAGGCAATGGAACATGTTCTCCAGTTAAACTACTCAATCAGAAAGCATTTTCTCCTAGGATCTCAGCAATCTGATAAGGACCTAGCCAGAGCTTATCGAATTTCTGGTGACTGCCCTTCTTTTCACTAGCTTTATCCCATAGTAGCACAAGGTCATATATTCCAAAGGCCTTGATTTTGGATCTTTTGTCAAACCAACATTTGACAACAGCCTGGTGCCTAAAGAATTGTTGCAAGGCAACATCTCTCTGCTCTTCTAATTTCAATAAGGAAGCTAGTCTTACTTCTATCCTATCATCACTAGAGTAGAATTTCTGCATGAACTCAAGGATAGGTATTTGTAGATGGATAGGGAACACAGGCTCTTGGCCATATACTAGCTTGAATGGTGAGGTCTTTAAAGCAGCCTTAATCCTAGTCCTATCTGCCCAAAATACAAATCTCAGCTGGGTATGCCAGTCTCTAGGATTGTTTTCTAACAGTTTCCTAATTACCCCTAAGAGATTTTTATTAGTTGATTCAGCAACTCCATTGCCTTGTGGGTAATAGTTTGAGGAATACTTCAAGACGATTTTGTGATCATAAGCCCAAGAAATAAACTCAGTAAAAGAAAAGGCAGAGCCATTGTCACATACCAAAGCGAAGGGTATCCCAAACCTAGTGGTGATGCATTCAGTGAGGAACTTGATCACTACCTCTATTGTGTTGTTCTTGCAGGGTATAGCCTCTATCCACCTTGTGCAGTAATCAGTAGTAGTCAAAATGAACTTGTGTCCTGCATAAGAGTTTGGGTTAATTACCCCAACAAAATCGAGTGCCCACTGGGAAAATGGCCTTACCTCGTAGATGGGCTGCAATGGCATAGCTACATGGCATTCTTTTGATGCAGAGATCTGACATATGTGACATGTTCTTGTATGTTGATGGGCATCTTTAAACACACAAGGCCACTAATAACCAGATCTGAGGATCTGGTGTTCCAATGAATCTACAGAACCATGACCTATGCCATGTTTCCCATGAAACTCAGAGATCACATGCTTAGCCTCTTGTTGATCAAGGCATCGTAGGTATACTCCTTCAAAATTATTTTTGTATAGTAATCCTCCTTTAAGAATATAATGAGAGCTCTTCATTCTCAGCACTCTCCTTTGAGTTGCATTCATTCCTTCTAGACACTGATTTTTTAGCATAAAATAGACAATATCAGCATACCAAGGGTCGTTGGAGAAGGACTGGGTTGTGTATTGCTAACAAATAATGTTGTCACCATCATTCACCATGGACTTAGACAATCATGTACCTCTAACAAGTTTCATTGGGTGTACCTCCAGATCGAACTCCTGCAAAATGGCCATCCATTTCCCTCTTCGTTCTCCCAATTCGTTCAGCATGAGCAAGGACTTCACAGCTGCATCAAGGACTACCGCAATAATCTGACTTCGGAGGATGTAGTGCCTAAACTTTTTGATAGCTCTGACCAGTGAAAAATCTTGTTTCTCAAGAGGTGAGTATTTGATCTCAACATTTTTAAATGGAGAGCTCATAAAAGTGATTGGCCTCTCCTCTGTCTCTCCTCTTCATTGAGTCAGTACTGTTGCACAAGAATGTTCAGAAGCAAAGGAATAAATATAGAATGGTTTTAAGTAATCAAGGCTAGTGAGGACTGGTGCTTCTGAGATGGATCGCTTGATCTGTGAAAACACAGCTTTTTCCTCCTCACTCCATTATGCCTTGGCATCTTTCTTCATCATTTTGTTTAGTGGTTTCACAATCTCTACAAAGCCCATGATAAATTTTCTCACAAAGTTGATCTTTTCAAAGAAAGATCTCTTCCCTTTCTTGCTTCCTAGCATAGCTATCTTGAGGATGGATTCAACTCGATCTGGGTCGATTGATATTCCTCTTTCAGAGATTATGTGTCCTAGAAGCTTCCCTTCAAAAACTCCGAACACGCATTTGTTGGGATTCAGGGAGATGCCATATTGGATGCATCTATCAAGAACTTTGGCCAAGTCCGCAACATGGTTCAGTCGATCTTTGGAGGATACTGTTAGGTCATCCATGTAAACAATAATGAATTTACCAATTAGACCCTTGAATGCTATGTCTGTGGTGCATTGAAAATTTGCCCCGACATTTATCAGATAGAATGGCATCCTTTTGTACGCAAACATTCCCCACTTGGTAGTGAAGCTGTCTTCATTTTGTCTTCACAGTTAACCATTACCTGATTGTATCCAGAGTAACCATCAAGGAATGATATCATTTGAGATCCGTTGATAGTCTGCAAGACCTCATCTAGTGAAGGGAGTGGGTAGTTGTCTTTTTTTGAAGCTCTGTTCAGATTCCTAAAGTCCACACATAACCTGATCTCTCTGTTTTTCTTACAAACTGGGACTAAGTTAGCCACCCATGTTGAATGTCATACGGGGAAGATAATCCTTGCAGAGAGCAATTTATGGACTTCTTTGAAGATCAATGGTTTGATCAAAGCATTGACAAGGTGCTACTTCTGTCAAAATGGTTTAACTTTAGGCTTGAGGGGAATAGTATGAGTCATCACAGAAGCATCGACTGTCTTTAGGTCTTCATATCCCCAAGCTATTGCAGCAATATCTTTCTTAAGTTCCATCAATATGTCTTTTCTAATTGCTTAAGGGCAAGCTTTCCCTATGTAGACATTCCTTTCAGGGCCAAAATCAGCTAGGTTAACAATTTTGTATTCACCTCCTTTATCTTCGGCTGATATCTTCTCTTGAGCCCTTGGGTCTGAGTCAAAAATTATTTCTAAAGCAACCATTCCCTTGGGAATATTGTTACTCTTTAAATTGAGGACCCCTTCTATATCACATTCTTCAGGGTCCCAATCCCCTTGATGTATGTTGGACTCATCAATAATTTTCCCCTCAAAAACATCTGAGCTTGCTAAGAAAGCAAGAATATGTCAATCATCATCAAAGACTTGAAAGTTCTTGATATTATCAGGAACTGCAGGGTAGAAATTAATTCCACTAAGAATTTCTTGAGCTTGGAGCCCTACATAGGTTCCAGGGTGCTTACAGCAATAGCTAATGAATCGGCCATCTGATTCTCTTCACTAGGGATCAAGATAATCCCAAAGGCATCAAAGTCCTCAATTAGGTTCCATACCCGATTTCTATATGCTTCCAGCCTTCTATTGTGACATGTGTATTGGCTACGCACTTGCTTGATAACAATTCTTGAATCTCCCTTGACCATCAAGGCTATGACTTTCTTCTTATGTGCAACCATCACTCCCCATGCCAGAGCTTCATATTCTGCTATGTTGTTCGTGCACCCGAACTGCAACCTATAAGAAGCAAAGAAGGTTTTCCCTTTCGGGTTGATTAGTACAATCCCAACACCACAACCTATCTTAGATTTTGATTCATCAAACATGAGGGTCCACAGCTGATCATGAGTTGGGGTTGATCCTTGGGGGGCCATTATGGGCACTTGGATAGAATGAGCCAAGGGTGGGGCTACTTGATCTTTTGGATCAGATATAGGAAATGGAATAGGTTCCTCAGGAGTAATTCCCAATCCCTACACAGATGTATTATGTGACCCAAGGTTATCCTCTTGACATTCACTTGCTTCTTTGGTTAACCCCTTGGGTTTTGTTATATTCGTGAGTGTAGGGGTGACAAACAAATCTTGGGGTTGTTCGGCATAAACATGTTGGTTTGGAAATGTAATGGAGTCAAGTTCAATTTGAGAAGAAATTCCCTTTGAAAGTATCTTATCCCTGGTCAACATTGTTGCTTCTTTGGCTTCAAATGAGAAGCGGTCTGCAATGGTCTCAAGGTGACTTGAGCTAGCATCCTCAGCTTGGGAAACATGATTTAAAATGTCAATGCAGGGTTGACAAGTCAATTCAGAATGATTTTGGTAGTGTACCTTGCACCAATTAGGGAGTAGAAGACTTTGCAGATCAATATCCTCCCCTAAGACCAGTTGATCCTGTTGTAGCTTATTGATCAATGCTAGTTGGTTTTCATTAATCACAGAATCAGGGAACTTTGGTATTGGCAGTTCTTTAGGATCAAGAATAGAAAAGTTTAAAATTTCAACTCTTTTGTAAACCCCTATCCCGGTTTCAAAATAGGCTACCTCATTGGGGCAATCATATTCAATGATTATATACTTGAGGCAAGGATCACTTTCAATCCTAATCTGAGTAGGAATCCCTCTCCATGGTAGCCACATATGTGAAAAGTCAAGGGAAAGATATCCCCCTAGACTTTTCATCAAATCTTTGCTCAACAGCATACCATAGGTCTCGAGAATGTCTGCTACTTGAATATCTATGTTGGTTAGGATCCTAGGGTCAGACCCTACTTGCACATGTATGTTTCTTAATTCACCCACCACATTAACCTCCGTTTTGTCAAGTTGGATGACCTTCTTGTTTTTTCTTAATAGGGCCCAATCCCAACTTCTTGCATATGGAGAATGGCATAACGTTGCCTGAAGCCCCTGAATCCAACAGAAAATTATGTAGGTTCTTCCCACAAATTCTTAAATTCAAAAGAAATGGTGGAGTACCTACCTTGTTTCTATACAGGGCTGCATTCATGTCCCCAGGAGGTTCCATCTTGTTCTTCCCTTTTGATTTATCAACTTGCTCCAAGGCTTTCAGCACTATCTCCCATTGGGCAGGGCACCACTTTAAGATGTCAAAATATGACAAAGAAGTTTTATGTTTCTGCATCTCAGAAACAATATCAAATTTTGTATCATAACTCGCACTACCTTTGAAAACACCAAAGGAATTACCCTAGTTATCGAAGTCAGGCGGGCCTTTTGGTGGAGGAGGGTTATTATCAACACTTTGATTTGGAGGCACCATGTGATTAGGTGGTGTTGATGTGGTGAATGGCCCCTTACTTTGATTTCTCAAGAAGTGTCCTCATTTTGACTGAAAGGCTTGGGCATCATATGAATCTTCCTCTGGTTCATTCTCACTTTGTCTTGGGAATGAAGGTTCTTCCTCAAAGAGGTCATAAGTCATTTTTGTATCTACTGAACCACCTTCTTTGTGAGGATTCCCTTGGAATGTTTGGGCATCTACCTATGCCATCTTGACAACTTTCTCCATTTCAGAGCAGTTCACCTTAGAATGGGTTGTTGTATCATGTAGCCTGCACGAATTGGTCATGAAGTTGAGGTCAGCCACGTTTGCAGTATGTGATCTCTCCTCATTTGCTTGAGAGTTATGAGAAACTCCACCATTATTGGGCCCTGTATTCCATTGTCTATTGTTATTTGGCCTTTGGTTATACCCTCTATTTTGAATTTGATACCCATTATTAGAGGAGCTTTGGCCTTGATAACCCCTTTGGTTGTAATTTTTATGATTCTGATAAGTACCCTGATTGTTGTTGTTTTGATTAGGGTAGTTACCTTGGTTTTGGGAGGGGTTCAATCGAAGCTGATCCATGTCATTTATAACTTGAGACAATGTTTTCTTCAAGGTCTCTACCTCATTTGTAAGTTGAACTGTCTTCTCAATTTCCACACTCTTAGCAACAGGTGGCTGACCACCATGATTTGGTGTTCCAATTTGGTTATGATGACCATTGGAACTTTGAGGAAGTTGTGATTGTTGAAAGAGATCAGGAGTTCCAATAGCAAAGAATGGAATGGGTGGTTGGGTTTGCAATTCAGACACAGGCCCATAATGGGAAGGAGACATTCCCATGATAGTATTGAATAGAGGGGTTGGGCTATGTATCTAATATCCTATTGAAGGGAAACCTCCTCCCAGACTTCCTTGTTGAGAACTAATTTGTTGTTGCAGCTTGATAGCTAGATGATAGATCTTGGATAGAGAATCAATGTCTGTAGGATGATAAGTCCTTTGCAGGGACAAGCCAAGCAAGGGGTCTATAACTCTAAAGTAAGCTTCGATGGCACTATTCTCAGTGACCAGATAGGGGTCTTGCAATCTCCTATACATTTATTGGAATCTGGTATTGAACAAGGGCAAGGATTCACATGGCTCTTTTCTGATGGTAGTAAACTAGTGGTATAAAAGAGTTGGATCCACATAAACCCTGAACTGATTGATGAAAGCATTTTCCAAGTGTGTCTAGGTCAGAATGGAACCTTGAGGAAGATTAAGGTACCAATTGTATTCCATATCCCCTAAGGAGTAAGGGAACAACCTACAAACTACATCATAGTGAGCTATCTGAGCTCTGGTACAAGCATCCTTGAAAGCTTGTATGTGCTCTTCAGCACTCCTTGATTCGCCATGAATGTACTTGGGGCAAAATTTCTTAGGGTTCTTGGGAATATCATGAAAACCTCTAGGAATAGTCCCCAATGGAGAGGGATTATTCTGAAAGAATGCCATTGGTGGGGGTGGTGGTGGTTGAGCCAACTGTCATATGGGTTGAACCAGCTATGCTAACAATTGAGATGGATTCGGTGGTGGATTGATGGGAATCCACTGGGGTATTGGTGAAAACCTGGTGGAGTGAGCAGAGCTTATAATGGTGGTATGATTGTTGTCATAGTTTTGTGACTCTTGTGTCTTGCTGGGGTCTTGAGTTCTATGAAAGGTGATGGATTTTGAGCTGATTGAAGAACTCTGTGGGGCCTTTTTGGTGAGAAAAATCTAGTATTATCCAGTTTTCCCTTCTAGGCCCTCCTCCTAGTGCCAGCTTCTGTTGATTGGTGAAATGGCACAGCAACAACTAAGATATCCATTTGTTATCTTTCTCTTTCAGGAGAAACAGAACATCAATATTCTGTTTAACTGTTGATGTGCCATTTTTCCAATCAACAATTCCTTATATTTCACACCACCACTCATAAACGATCCTTCGAAAGCATCCACCTCAACCACTATAGACCAAAACATAAAAAACTACACAACCTTTGATGAACACAACAAAGAACCACCACCCAATTCAATTGCAATGAAAAAGCTTTATGGAAAAGGTTATGAGCTTATGAAACAACTTGGATACAGTGGAAAAGGATATGGTGCTCATGAAAAAGATATCTACAACCTTATAAAACCTTTCACACAGAAAATAGCACATGGTCTTGGTTATTGTCCTTTGATAGAAGTAATCAAGCCTTCCCTCAACATCAATACTATCATAAAACATTCTTCTAAGACTAATTTAATTGTAAAACATCCTGAACTCATCGACACTAGTGGTCTTGAAAGTCATCCTTTACACAACATGAAAAAAGAAATGAACTCTTTGCTTACTGTAAATTTCATCAGGGAAAACACTAATGAATTGAATTCGTTAGATTTTACATCCTCCTATAAAGGAGAGAACAAAATCTTGCAATTTAAAGAGCCTTGCGTAGGTATGACAACTAATACTAAGCAAGATGTATCTTTGAAACAAACTACAGGACCACCTTCTCAAATTTATCAAGAGGGTATCTTGTCAAGACTCCTCCAAGATCACTCGATCACCCTTCCTCCTACAACTTGAAATAAAATTTATTACAAGACTTTATTTTGCACCTATCACAGATTTCATGGTCATTCCACTAATGAATGTAAGGCTTTGTGTAGAAAAACAAATATTTTAAGGATTTTGGTGTTCATTATGTGGGGGCACCTAATCCTTCTAATTGATATTGATTTTCACTCTACCATTCATTTCATTAATCATTTTGGGCTCACCCTTGTCCTGTACTTAGTGGGGGAAAGGGGTTAGGTAGCCTTGTCCTCATATGTCACTTGTTGTTGCCTCTTTTTACTAGTCATTAACCTTTCATGAACATATAACAACAAACTCAGGATGTGGACAACATTCCTTAAGTTGGCTCACATGTGACATACTTCCATTTTTCATGACATAGCTTATCAGAAACATATGACTTGGCATAGGGCTTTCTGTGTAAGCTCTCATGTTCTCCTTCTTCTACTTTAAAGCAATTTCTCACAATACTAGTGTTCGCAACCACTTTAAAGTGGGGCCATACATCACCACTCACATTTTATTGTGTGATTTCTTTCTTTTCGTGATGCATCCTTTTTCTTGGTGGTATCATTGGGCTTGATTCCCTCTAGGAGCGTGATAATCCTCTCTTAGAAACATTAAGCATGATGCTCCCTACAATGAGACCTTGCTTGAACTAAGAAAAATCCCTTTGAACATTCCTTGCACTATTTTACAACAATCATTATATGGCCACCTTGCATAACACAACTTGCATGCCTATGGTACCATCCTGTTTGTCTATGAGTGTCAAGCATACGAATTTTTTCTTACCTCATAGAGCTCAAAAATCATTCTTTGTGGCACCTTATTAAAGTTATCAGGAGATATAACTTTGATTCACGACTTTCCCCATAGCCACCTTTTGGGATTTCTCACCCCATGGACAACCAGAAGTTTTGTGGCCCTAGAGTGAGTATACTTTGGCCTTGTCACCCAATGGACAACCAAGAAGTTTCATCAGCCCAGAGTGAGTATACATTTCTTATTTCAAACAAACAAGCCTAGATCTAATCCACGTGTTGGAAAAATAGTCGAAGCTTGATACACCCCATTTTCATTTCCTTCTAGTCCTTTCCATTTCATGATCATGTATCTTGTCTTACTACAAATCATTCACCTTGCATGTGTCCTTCCATACTTATGTTGGCTTGACTTCGGATCTTCGATCCTGGGGGCTTGTGTAACCTCCTTTGATCTTTGTCATTCTTTGTCATCCACATTGGTACGATTGGAGTCCTCTTGAATGGATACTTTAGTGTAAGTTTTGAAGCAAGTTCATCCTCTCACTAAAGTGGGGGCTTAATGTGTCACCAAAAAGTGTATACTTTGCTTGATTTAGGAATAATTGATGAAAAATTGGACTTAATGAGACCTTGAGTTGGTGTTGCGAGGTGTTTTTCACATCCACACTAGGTCTTAGACCCTTGCAAACACACTTATTGATGTCTTGTAAAGGTGTTGTAAAATACTTTCACGCTTTTCTAGGCTTAATGAACCCATTTTTCCCTAATTCAACATTATAAAATGTATCTAATTGCATTTCGACATCAATCTAGAAGGCTTGTGAACTAAATTTAACTTTAATCTAGTGTTGAAATGTGATTTACACATTCACATTGGTTGTTGAGCCTTTTTAGGCTAAATGGACCTCATTTTAGTTTTGTAAAATGTATTTAATCACACTTTCACATTGAACTTTGTGTCCCTAGCCCTAATTACTCTTTACGTCATCATTAATAGATCCCTATTAACCCATATTGTGGATCCCAAGGCTTAATTTGATCAAAGACCATATTAGAACAACCTAGAAGCCTATTTTCTTTACTTCCCAACCATCTAGCTGGAAAAATGGCCTCTATGGGACCAAGTCACTCATCTGGGTGAATTAGTCCCTACCAGGTGGGACTAAGTCGCCTAGCCTGGCAACTTAGTCCAATTTGGCCCATTTTTGAGGTTTGAGTGGGAAATTTTGGAATTTAAGTTTATTCTTTCTCCATGTCAGCCTTGGGGATACAATTTATGAAAAAATGAGGTGAATTTCCTATAAAAATCAAGTCTTTAAACCCTAATTTACATCTCATAACTCATTCGCACATCTCTTATCATTCATCCATCATCTATCTTCTCCTTCAAGTCAAGCAAGCTAGGGCTTTATCATTGCAAGTCATCAAGATAGCTTTCTAAGAAATTCAAATGCAGATTCTTCAAATATTGTTTTAGAAAAACAAGATCAATCATCATGGTAAGGCAATAACTCCATTATTGCATGCTTCATTAAAATCTTTCTCCATTTTGGTTTAATTACCTAAAAGGAGTTTGACCAAGGCAAACCCCCATTCCCTAACAATCAATATTTTCTCCTTCTCTCTTTGTGTGTTTGCAGATTTAGGAACTTTAAGAGTTTAAAGATCATTGAAGAAATGGTTGAATACTTTTTGAAGGCATCTCCTTTTTTATCATGTCAAAAACCTACATAAAAAGACATTCACAGGCCGAATTCTACAATTTCAGGTCTGAATACTTGGAGGGACAAAAAGTGCAGGTCAAGGGCTTCCATTTCCACTTTCAAATTTTTAGAAGTTTAGAAGTGGACTAAGTTGCCACTAGTGGTGGATTAGTCCCACTAAACCTTTTTTTGGAGATTTTGTAGATATGGATACCCATTTGGCTAAAATGGGTTTCTCAGCAGTTTTCTCGAAACTGGGACTAAGTCGTTCAGCCTAGCATAAGTGTCCCAGTTGAATTCTGCAACAGTTTTGTCAGGATTCTAAACTTTCATGCCATCCTTTTTCAACCTCTAGGTGCACCTCTTTGATTCTATTCTATTCTATTATTTCATCATTTACTTGCATTTTTATGCATTTTTGCATATCATACTGTTTTCCAGCACTTTGTATTTCTTAGGTTTTACATTAATAATCATCTTTATTTTTCAGTTTATTTCACTTAGGACATTACATTTAGACACATTTCATCCATCGTGACATTAATCTTGAATTTATACTTTATAATTTTGGCCCATCTCTCTCCTTTTAGGTGAAAAATCCTAGAAGTGTTAGAGAGCATTTGGTTTGCCAAAATCATTGTTTACAAGGCTTTTTTGATGCAGCGATCTCCTACCATTCATCTCGTAAGATGCTTTAATGCTCTAAACTCTAGGGTTTTTCCTTTTTGATGTGTATTTGTACTTCCCAGTCATGCACTTGTTCTTACACAGTGACCACTCACTTTGGAGAAAAGCGAAAAAAAATTATAATTTCTTGTTCTCAGCGGAGTCTTGTACAAGGTGTTGGCTCTATGGTGAAAGGCCTAGATTCAGAATTGGCTAAGTCCCCAGCAAAGTTGTCAATTTTTTATGTCTCAAAAGTGCAGGTTTTGAACCTTAAGAGGGTGCCAGTCTCCTAGTACACTTTTGGCCAACAAATGAGGCAAACAATATTGATTACCTCCTACTCTTCAGGATTTGTCAGAACTAGGTGCGTGTACCTGAATAATAGGGCAGATTTAAAGTTTGGATGTGGTTCCTAAATTGGGAAATCTACTCACTATGGCACATAGGTGTGAAGTAGATGCAGGGCTTAATGGCTAGTTCCTATAGAAAGTATTTGAAGAATCAAGAATGTGAGTTGTATTTGTATATAATATCCTAAATATGACCAATTCCTACTCCTATTGGGTGAATGGATTGAATGAGTGGATGGTGATCATGGAGACAGATTTGTAGAGAATAAGTAAAACTATTATTCATCTTAACTCGAACTATTGGGCATTTGTGATGTTTGCACCTTGTGCAAACGTGCAAGTTTTTTTATTACAATGCTCTTTTTTAGTGATCCCAAAGTATCCCCTCAAATTATTGTGATGTTATGAAAGGATTTTAATTCTTAGCTTGAATGAAACCAGTCAGATTAATTATCTTTAAAGGATTTTAATCCCTAAGGGAACCAATTAAGATGGATTAACAGAGAGGATTTTAATTCTTTCTTACCATAACCCAATCAAAACAATCACATAGGAACAAGAAATGTGTCCTAATAAATCTTGTAGATTTAAATAACTTGAAGAAATCACTTCGGAGACAGCAAAGTAATAGATAAACAAGAAAATCAACATAACAATTGAGCATTGAAAATGGATTACAAATTATAAGTAGTTGACTCCATTATATTGCTTCAAAAAGTATACATTTATAATAGAAGTCTTCATTATGATATGTATGGGCAGAATGTGAAATCTATCTTCTTACTAATGCCTACCCTAATGGTGATGAAGTGGAATATGATATGATGATGATGATAAAAATTGAGCCCTAGTTTCCCTATTTATAGGGGAAGCAAAAATCTCCAGGCTCCTTTACAAAAGGTTACATTGCTTCTTAACTAAAATTTGATTAACATAAACATAACATAAAAACTTTGAAAGTTTCTTGGTGGATGCACCATAGTCCATTAATCTTCATCAAGTTCCCATGATCACCAAAGACCTATTTAAGGCTCATGCACCATGATAGTGTATCTAAAACCACCAAACTTTGATCCCTATTACTCCCTTTTCAATTGGCATGTGCAATGAATAAGTTGACCCTCAACAAATGCTCAATCTATCCACTCTTGGCATGAATTTTTGCATTATGTATAATATCCTTCACTACATATTCAAGTTCAAAAATTATTCCAAGAGTATCATGTTTTTTCATGAGTACCTCATCTTCATCATTAATTGCATCAAGAACACCTAGAAAATAATGGGATATCACATCCTTCCATGTATCCTGATCTTTTAGATCTGTTTCCTCAAAGAAGTTGGGCAGGGCCATACTTAGTGGCTGACTGAAGTCACTTAACTCATGTGTTAAGACGTTATGAAATTATTCATGTGCACTCATGAGCTCTTGATATTCTCGAAGCATAGTATTGTTATATTCCTTCTTTACTTTGATGTGACACTCCAATTCCTTCATTATGTCACACAATCTGTTTTGTTCTAATAGAGTTGCACATGTTTTTTCATGAATGTGCTAGACCTTATCAACATGCTTATACATATCCTCAAACCTCATGAAAATTATCTCTAATTCCATTTCAAAAGTAGTGGTCTTTAGCTTTTCTTTTAATTATTCTTGTCCCTTCTAGGCTTTCTCATATCTGTGTTTCCAATAGGTGGTCTCATACATTGCATCAATCACCCTTCTTTCATGCTCACACAGTGGTGAGTAAATTCCTAAGGAGGAAGGCAATTTATCTCTGCAGTTGGTAACCTCCTATTTTAACCTCTCATTCTCTTCCATTAGTCCCTTATTATCTCTAACCAATTTCTGAATTTGAGCTTTGGTAAACTTGGCCACATTTACATTTAGGTCAGCGGTTAACATAGGGTTTGTCTCCCCTACTCTTTGTACAAGATGTCCAAAAATTTGATCATGATTAATAAGGGAAGGCCTTTTGCCTAGTGGGTAAAGTGCCCACATCTGTAAAGTAGTATTATCAAGGTTATATCCTAATCCAGTATAGATCTTATCACTAGCCTCATTTTTCAATTGCAAGGTCTTATACTTTCTCTTCAGAAAGTTTTCAAATACAATGCCTAAATTGATATCCCACCCTGGAAGAATCATAACCCCACCTTCTTGCAATAGTGCTCTTCCTCTTTCAGCAGTCATATTCTTCATCACTTCATCAATCTCATGTTGAATCTCTTTAAGGAGTATGCTTCCTTTTTAGGATCAATGTCTTTTAGCCTTTCCCTTACTACTCTTCCTTTATACTCATAGATGAAAGCCTTGTATTCAAAATTTTGAACAAATGTTTCATCTACAATGAATTCTTGACTGGAACGATGTCTCACATCATCTGATAGCTCATTAGAAGCTTCAAAGGTAATCACACTCCTTTCTAGTGGCATTTCATATTGGGGAACAATAGGAATGTTGATATGGGTGACCTCTTCCTCCCCCTCAATGTCATCTTCAATTATGATTGGGGTGTCAACTGAGAAGCTTACCTCTGGAGTAGGCTATGGTGATAAGTGACCCAGTGGTGCTATATTCTCAGCTTGTCTCCTAGTACCAATAGTTCTTCTCTTTTCAAATGCTACGAGAGGTACATCCTTTATTAGTTCTTCTTCATGTAGAATTAATTGTTCAATTCTTTCCATAGGATCTTGGATTTCATGAAAGGCTTCAACATAAGATGGATTATTATTCATTCTCCTAGCCTCAGCCATAACAATTCTATTGTAAGCATTCATCCTCATTATCACTTGATTTTCCTCACAGTTCCTAATGACATCATCCACATGGAATTTTTCCTCATATCCTTTCAATTTCTGTGAAATCTTGGCATCATAAATGAAATTTTTAGGGTCAAATATTTCTCTTTTGTTTCCCACCGGCAAGCCATAATAATCTAACTTGCTATTAACCAAGTCATACCCTATATCAGCAATAATAGTGAAATCAACAAAACATAGAGTAGAAGAAATAAAAAATTTCCTTCCATAGCTTTTCAGGTGCATGAAGGTTGAATAAGACAATTGTCTTATGATCTCAAGGTATGCAACCCTATCTGGCATAGTCTTAGGTAGTAAATATGGTATTTCCTCATATCCATATACTCTAATAACTATACAATCCCCAAATGCATACCAATCCCCCCAATTGTGACCTATTTTTCCTTCATGACCCTTATCCTTTGGTCGGAGGAACCTTTGTATCTCTGGGGACAAATTATAATCAGATTTGTGGCCAAGTAGTTTGTATAAGGGTTTGACAAAATATTCTTCAAATTACAAGTAGTGTGATCTCCCACATCTACTATCCTAAATGGATGTCCACATTTTCACTAGCCTAGAATTCCCATCACTATCCAAATCTTTGATTCTTAATTCTTCCCCCCATCTTCCCATCACTTTCCCTTCATACAATATCATGTGCATAAGAAGTGAATAGTTTTTAAAGCTGATAGCTTCACTATTTTTTTTATGGCATTAAGAGCAGTGTTGATGGCCTCAGATAGATATTCTACATAGTCATAGGGCCTAGCATCTTGGCTTTGGATGTCTTCAGCCATAACCATGGGAGCTATAGTCATGTTAGCAGGGGCATCAACTCTGAGTACTCGGTCGATTGAATAGTAGGTGTATTGATAGTATTCCTCCAACAAATCCACAGAGAATGGGGGCCTTTCATGACTGGAAAACCTCCTAGGTTGATTTCCTAGACCTTTAGGCCTATGCAAAGGAAACTTCCACCTCTTATAGCTTGTATCCATAGTGTGATATTCTTCCAGCAAATCCTGCATCCACAGTTTTGTTTTTAGGGAGGTATCCAATTGAAAAACCATACAAATGTAGTCTCGTGTTATAATCATGAATTGTGACCCATCGTCTATGTGAATTTCCCTCATCTTTGGATTGTAATTATAAATAGTGCTTTAATAAATTCTATGTTCATGAAAACATTAGGCATCACAACCTTCCCCAAATTCAAGTTACATGGGTTTGAAACTAGTCTATGTATGTATTTCTTCCTATAATGATATATAAACAAGTCATAACCCCTATGTGGATTCCACACATCTCCAAAATTCTTGTGCTTTTCCTCCAACATTTCACATGATGGGTTTAATTGAGTTGATTTTCTCGATTTTGGCCCAGACCTGGGACACTGGTCTATTAAATCTTTGTTTAGTGGCCTAGTCTCTATTTTTTGCCTTTTTGCTTTTGGTTTCTTTGGGGTTTTATCAATGTTAACCCTACTAATGTTGTACTTCAAACTATATTTTGAAAAAATATGTTTAGCTGAGTCAAGTTCACTTACTTGAATGAATGTTGCAATTTTTGAGCTGCTCGTCGTCATCCAACTCTGTCCTCTAAATATCCAGCTACAATTTCGTAGTGATTTCTGATTTCTTAGAGGTTGTATTTATCAAAATTTGGCATGCTCGAGCCAGATCTAGTTCATAAATGGCACTCACACCACCCCTCTAATCAACTTGCAACATTAATAGTAGTTGTCTCTTCATTGACTTCATCAGTCAAATCAATCTGATAAGTAGGAGGTATTTTTCCATAGCGTGTCAAATTATGATATTGCTATCAGGATTCAATCATGTAGTTTTGAGTCAAACTCATTGACCCATGTTTCACGAGTAGTGGTTCAACAAGAACCTATCTCTCATGATATTGAATGGTCCACTTAGCACTCATTGCATCTAGGTGATGCTCACAGAGGTGAAGCACTGGTCCGTCCCGGGAGGTCACCCATCCCAGTACTGCTCCAGCTCAAGCGCGCTTAACTAGGGAGTTTTCTCCAAGGTTAAGCCCGCTTTATTTCATTATTTCATATTTGTCAAAGAGGCTTTAATTATGATGCCTATTTCTCTCTTCAGTGTATCCTTGACCATTGTGTGTGTTTGTACCTACACCAGAATGTTGAGGAGACTTTTGATAATGTCTATTCAATATTCCTATGTCTCCTCGACATGTCATTGTTAGGATGTCAATGAGACTTTGATCAATGCTTCTTCAATGTCTCTATTTCTCACTGACATTTCATTCTCACTTGCTCCTTGATTGTCGAAGAGTCTCATTTATTTCTCTCCTCGATATTGTTGTTTATCCACATTGTCTTACCGGTGATTTACCATTTATTTTATGATAATCTCGATGTCCGAGAGAATTTTTTTGTTTCCCAATTGTTGAATACTCCATATGATTATTCCTTGTCGGTGAGACATGTTAGATTTTCTCCTTGACATGTCCAAGTCTTAGACATATCATTCTTTAGGCTGACGAGAAAACTTTTGAGTGTCTCCTAGACATACGGGGGTTTCATCTACTTTTTTCATCGGCCTTTCATGTTCTTTTCAAGGATAATATGGTGAGACTCTCTTCGATATGGAATTGTCTTACAGACATGCTTTGTGATATTGTGAGGTCCCTTCAGAGAGGGACTCATTTGGTCAAGAGGCCTTATTTAGTGGTTGGTGTATGAGGATTTATTAATGTCAACCACCATGAAATGAATATAAATGGATCATATGGTGAGTATGGAGAGATGGATATTGGATTTTTTAGCTCCAACAAGATGAACACTTATGTGACTGATAAGGGTACGATGGTACCTAATGAATACCAATCCGTAGATTATTTAAACCCTAAATAATTTAAACATGTCGCGTAATATAATTCGCCCAAATTCTTTATAATAGCTTGATGAATAATATAAAGCTTGATGGAATAAAATTAAATGTAGAACATAATGAAATTATTAATTTTTTATTCTGCGAAATTGTACCCAGACCTCGGTGGGCCATACGATCTTCCCAGGTAAAAAAAAAATTCCACATGAACAACCGATGCTGAATATAGGCATATTTTATATTGATATTTGTCTCTTGGGCTCTTTGAAGATGATGGTGAGGTATGATCAAGGTGAAAATGTATCAAAATATCTACAATCTCTAAATCTTGTAAATCTTCAAACCCTCAAAACTTTGGCATAAAATGTCAAATTTAGGCAAAACAAAAGTTGATCCTGACTTTCTCAACTATCTTGGACTTGAATGTGAGCTCAGATCTCCTCCAACACGAACCAAAAGTGGCCTTCCATGAAAACCCTAATATAGAGACTACCTCAAAACTGGTATTTTTTTTCAAATTTTTTTATTCCCAGGTTCATTGTCGATGCAAGGGAAGAGCATACTCAACCTTACTAAAAATCACCAAGATCCCTTACTAGCAATAGCTCAACACTCAAATCTAAGAATGGTTTTGCAATGCTTGGCTCTGATACCATGTAAGAGCCTCAAATTGCTCCAATACCATGTAAGAGCCGAAGATTAGCTCAACACACAGGACTACCTACGAAAAATAATGAAAACCTTAACCACAAGAGGGTATGTCAGAATATGAGCTTTCTTGATATTAAGACCTATCAAATGATGAGGTATGAAGTATGATACAAATGAGTACAATGGCCTTCCTTATATAGGAAAGGTGAGAGATAGGATGCAACAAGATGTTGACATGTGTCATAATCCTATGACATGTGACAACTAAGTCATAACAAACTACCTACCTAGGATAATGTGAAGTCTAGATAAGACTTCTAGAAGGAATCTTATATCCTAAGGAAACATGTGAATAAGGGTCAAGGCCTCATTATAACCTATCACCTAGTAAATGATACCTGGAAACATAATTAAATGCCTAAGTAAACTTATGTAAGTGTAATTAGATGTTTAATTACACCAACAAATGTAACACCTCCTACAACCGCCAACCTTCCCAAAGATGTCTCATTTTCCTCCAAACTCACATTTGAACTTACCGTTCTCATTTTGTTCAACTCTATTCACTATTCTACTCACTTCACTCTCACCTCTACAACTACATTATTGTTCTCTACACCATTGATCTTGCAATTTTTCAAGCTCTACGCCACTTGCACGATTATCTTTCACTCTTGAAGCTATCATCCTTTCTCTTGACTTCTTCAAGCTTGTATAAGGGAGGGTAACTCCTTATCATTTTATTGCATCATCTCACTTATAGTTAGCATATTGTTGTCTTTTCTTACTATATGTCTCATCTATAATTTTCTTTATCAATATTTCTCTATTGTTGTTTATCCAGTTGTTTGTGGAGATGTAAACATCGTAAGAGGGGGTTTGATTGAGGAGAACTCCAAAACATAGCCACAACATCTTTTGTCTTCATGTGTGTAGGTACCTTATTTGTGAGGATCTTGCAAGAGGTTGGACCGACCGTGAGTTGAAGTTCTCTCCTTCATACTCATCTTTTTATTTAGTATATTAGATTATTTATCATTATGAAATTCTTCTTATTATACTACTTTCCATTTCATGTCTTTTCTTGCTTTACATTATTTTTTTTTAAATTGTCAGATTCTAGCTTTCAAATTGTTAGTAGAGCCTAAGAGTTTTTGGACATAGATCCTGCTCTCTGTCAATATGAGATGCTAGTGTGTCACGGAGATGCTAGTTTTTTGTGCTATCATCCTTGACCTATGCTTTCATCCTCTGGTCGAGAGCTAGTTAGTCTATCACTTGAGACCTTTGAGGTCTACTCATCTAGTTCCTATAGTACTTCATTCCAAAAAACCCAAAAATAGAGCTTTGTGCTTCCTCCTATTTCATCTTTTCCTCGAGCTTTATCATTTGAGGTAACCTAGGGCTATCCACTCCCTGTAGACTCTTCCTTGTCCTAGAGACTTAGGAGTAATAGATCCCCTCTATTAAATTTTGGTGAACTTGACATGAACCTTATGTTTTCTCCTTCTCTTTGGCTTAAAAAATTTCTTCTCTCGCATCTAAGACATGTTGTAGATAGTGTGTTGTGAATATTTTATGAGATTTATGGCCTATTATATGACTTCCAGACATGTTACAAGAAGCTATCAAAACATGAGAATGGGTGAAATGAAGAAAACAGGGTGTGGATGTGGGATGTGTGCCTATTTTCCTAATTTTATTCAAGGAAATGAGATCCAAACCATGAAGTGACTAACAACCAAAAAGGTGAGTCAAATCAAGGTGTGAATATACTGATTTCCTATCTATGCACAGATGAGGGTATGGACTAAATTTTACTTTGGGGAGAAAGATAAAAACTATCAAAGAAACTCCAAAATGCAAGCCATAAAATGAAAATAAGGAATAGTAATTTCAAATATAAAAAAAACAATTATCAAAAGGTAGATCTAGAAATGGGAAAAACAATGTGTACCTTTCACCAAAAGACACTTTTTGAAGCTCAATAAGGACTCATTTTCCCTATAGCGAATGGGTCTTGGCTAGGGTTTCTGAAGAAATATTTTTGGTTTCTATTCTCCTATGTCTGCACTCCCAAATTCCAGATTTTCAAGTTTGAAAAGCTGAAAATAAATTCTATAAGTCAATTTCTATGATTTGACAACTTTTCTTGTATCTTTGACAACTTTGCAACTTTCTTCAATTTTTCTCTTCAATAGATCTTCAACCTAAAACCTAAAATCACACATCAAAGAGAGAGAAATTTTGTTTGTTAGGGAATGGCGGTTTGCCTTGGTCAAACCTCATTTTGGTAATTAAACCTTGTAATGAAACAATGAAACATGAAACATAAAATGGAAGGAATGATGAATGAACATGCAATGTCACAACTCACCACTCCTTTATTTGAACCTTGGATTTCAAATTTTAAACTATCATGTAGTGGCCTCGAGAAACTTGATGTAAGATAATGCCTTTGAATACTTGAAGTGATCTTGAACACTACATCAACATGTTGGCTCCAACAACATGCATGCCTTTGACATGATAATAGATCTTGGATTGCTACATGATCCGGAGGACAATTTTTCAGTGAAAATTGAAGTGTTCCCAATACTCCAGATTTCAGCTTTATCAGAAAGAGAACGACATCCTAGTTCCAACGCAACTTGAACGGGGCGAAAAGGACTCCGTTTGTGTAAGTTACGGCCAGTCAAACTTCCAGTCAAACTGGCTTCAGGGGCGTCCAGAAGGCGAAAAAATAATCATCTCAGAAATCGACCTAAATGGCGTCATCGCGAAGAGCCCGTCGAGACGATTCCGACGGCATTCGTTTCTTCGAAATTTGATGTCGTACGCGAAAGTTATCAGTGGTCAAAGTACGGATGCTGACGTCAACAGTCAGTCCGTACTGTACAGATTATACAAGCAAATTCCGACCCAACACGTGGCAAGTGACTCATCTGTACGGACCAATCCTGTGTTGACACGTGGCATCCATACCAGTGATGTGGCTTTCTGTACCCGACGTGGCATCAGACGTGGCATCCAACTCAGCAACAGTCAGTAGACACTGTGGCAGATTCTGACGAATAGGACTCTGACACGTGGCACCTAGTCAGCATACAGATCAGAGTGAGCGGCTTCGTCAGCGACACGCAGGCAGTCTAGTCAGCAATTTCAGCGAACAGGAATCAGACACGTGGCTCAGGGTTGTCGGTGATTTCGTTGGGTGGTTATAACAAAAGTTGTTGGGGCTCGACCCCATGACCTCGCATCAAACCGTCTACCGTTTAACCGTTGAACCGTCGGCGGCCGTTAGCTATATTTGGAGAAGACTTTTTCTTTTGTCGTTTGTAAACTGCTGGTAAAGGGATAAAAGCGAGGCCGGCGGGGTTGGAACCACCGACCCCGCGGCCACCAAAATATATTGAAACCGTTGAGCCCGCGGATACTCTTTGTGTATTTATAGACTGCGGTTCTTTTTGTTAGAAGTTTGTAACCGAATCCTAACCAAATGGATTTTTAAGCCATAACCGAACAAAAACCCACCAACCAATTTATACCAGAAGCCAAATGGGGATACCAAAGGAGTTGTACGAGATATAGAAGGAGGTTATGCAATTAATTGAGTGGTTAGGCCTAATTAGGCAAACTTTTTGTATAAAAGGAGGGGTATAGACCTTGATTTTCCAAGTCCAAGTGGAGAACGAGAGAATGCTCGAGAGATGAATTGTATTGTTCCTGTATATCGAAGTGATGCTGTGCTTTTTATGTGCTTGAAGGAGATGATGCTGCCTCAATTGTAACTGATTTTTTGGAGCTAATCGGATCGGTCCTCCATTGGAGAGGGACCCGGAGACGTAGTCCTTAGGGATGAACTTCGTTATCAACTTTGGTTTCGTCTCTCTATTTCTTCTCTCTTTTCTTTCTTAGTTTATTCTTGGCATTTATTTATTTTATGTTATGTTCATTCATTTATTTGAGCATTTAAATTTGTAATCATTTAAGTTAAGCGTTGTAATAATTGATCTTTTAACGTTATGCATTATGTAAGCAACTAGTCCTAGATCCTATATAGATCACTACAATAATCTTCTATAAATTTTCCTTTCAATGCCTTTGAATTCTCTTGAAGTGGTCACTTTCCTATACACTTTTTCACATAAAATTTTCTAGGAGATCTTATATTGCTAGGATAAAACTTAGTTAAATGACCTTGTATTTATACATATCTTAACATTAATTCCCAAAATTCAAATATCACAAGCCAACATCTGAATATGCAATTTAAATCATTAAAATCTCACTAAAAACATATGTTAAAGAGGGGTTCTAGGTCTAAGTGAGGACCCATTCACCATAGCCCATGAATGGGTCTTAGGCCACTTACCTAGGACACACATTGCCTAGTGTTAAACATTATGTTAGATCAGGGTTCAGGATCTAAGTGAGGACACATTCTCCCTATGGAAAATGGGTCCTAGGTCACTTACCTAGGACACACATCTTCCAAATTTAAGTGTTGTGTAATGGAATTTATGAATGTCGGGTTTCCTCTTCAAAAATTGTAAATAATTAGGCTTGGATTTGAATTTAAGGGGACAATTAAGGAACAATTAAGTCCATTTTAATTAAAAGGGCCCAAAACTTAATGTGAATATGTAAAACATATTACAACACTAAATTAAGGCATCATTAAGCTCATTTTATTGTTAATTCCCAAATTAAGTGAGGAAAAGGGATACTTTTTTGTCACTACATTTTTCCCCCACTTTAGTGAGAGGATGACCCCATTTCAAACTCACACTAAAGTAGACATTCAAGACACTTATGTATGCAGAAATGACAAAGATACTCAATTATACAACATCAAAGACAAGCCTCGACAACTATCTAATATATTTTTCCTAAGGTTGAATCAAGCCTCGACCATCATCTAAGCTAAACATGTGCTCACTCTGGGGTAATATTGGAACCTTAGGTTGTCCACTTGGTGAGTTATCCCAAAAGGGTGGAAAATGAGAGAATCATATTAGGCTTCCATACCATATCAAATTCATCCTCTTGTCAAATTTAATAATGCACCACAATGTGAAACTTTGAGGCATGAACATTGGGAGGCTCCACAAGCAAGCAAGGTGTGATATGTGGCCTTAATTTTGGGTTCAAGCTTCACAAGGTTAGCTTACTACTAAACACTTTTAAAAATTTGTGCTTGTACAAGTTTTTATGTCAGGGATTTTTCTTAGTTCGTGTAAGGTATTCTTCTTAGTGAACATCATGTCTAATGTATCCAAGAGAGGATAGATCAAGAGTAAAAGATTCACCATCTTAGGGAATGTAGTGTGTTGCATCACCACTAAGAGGAAATTTTTATGCTTAAAAATATCACACTCTTGGAGGACATCAAACCCAATGACACCACCAAGAAAAGGAGATATCACAAGAATAAATAAAATCGCACCATGAAACATAAAAAAATGTTGAAAGATATGATTGATGTATTCCCCCACTTTAAAGCGGTTGCTAACACCATTGTTGTGAGTAATTTCTTTAAATTATTTAATGAAGACATGAGAGCTTCCTCGGAAGCCCTATGCCAAGTCATATGTTTTCAAAATAAAGCTACGTCATGAAAAGGACAAGGGTTTTCCCCCAAAAATACATAAGGGATCTATGGATTCGGGGTTAGTATGTCTTTGTTACAATGATATTAGAGAGATCAAAAACGTCATCATTCCCCAAATACTCATAGAACTAGAAGAATGACACAAAGAGAGAAAAAACAAAGAAAAATCATTTTGGGTCAACATGGAAGAGATCTAAATGTCTCGACGCCTTGCATCATCCCCAAAAGGAAAATGTAAGACAAATAAAAAGATAAAATGTTTACGACATAGAGAAGAATGTAGATACAAATAGAGGAATGCACATAAAGAGAGAGAGAAACATCAAACAAGAAAATATGGGGGATCACATTAGACACATGTAATCACATAAAGACACATGAAAAATAAAATAAAGCAAAAGACTAGTCAAGCACATGTGATTCAACCTATTAGTAGGTCATTCGCATCCTAGTCTTGATTAGTATATGCAGAAGGTGGACAACTAGCAAAAGGGAAAACATCAAGTGCCAAACTAGGACAAGGCTATCTAACCCCTTGCCCCCACTAAGTGCAGGAAAAGGATGAGTTGAGATGGGTGATAAGAATAAGCTCCTTGTGACAAAGAGAATGATTTGCAATGAATGTACAATTTGCAATAGTGAGTATGCTAAGATCCTACAACTATTAAATTACAAGGAGTGAAATGCATGATTTTTTAGTCAAGTTTGATTCTTAGAGGGTGAAAACTTCTTCAATACTTTCTTTAAAGGGAAAAAATTATCGGTGTGGTGGCCAAAGAATCTATGATAAGAACAATATGGTTCACTTTTATTAGTTTTTCTCTTGGTCAAGTTTGCATGTTTAGGTGTTAATTTAATTAGTTACCAATGTAAAAGAGCATAGAAGATCGTCTCAGTTTTCGATAGTTGTAATAGGTTATAAAGAGATTCGGGAGGTTCATACAATTGTTGCAACTAAATTTTTTGTTCATGCACTCTCGGCCTCTTCTTCTTTGGTTTGATAATTGTGTTCTCATCAATTTCATCTTCTAACTACAAGTCCTTTCCTTTTTCATAAAAGGATGTGTTAGGAGTAGTAAAGTGTTCAAAAGGTATGGTTTCATCTCTCTTATGCATAGGTAATGTATTGGAAGTGGGCTGAGGGGGAGGAAAAAAAATTTGATGAGATAAGCCAAGCTACATACATACTCTATTCCTTATTCATATTTAAGTAGCTTTCATAAGTTTCCTATAAGGGGAACAACATGGACAACAATAGGTTCATCTCTCACAAAATCTTGTAAAGTTTTTAACTCTTCATCCAAAAATCATGTGCTCTTTTGTGAGACATGGATAGCATCACGCACATGAGTTGTAGGTATAGAAGTCATTGGAAATGAGGTATGCAGGTTATGATCCATAGGGGGTTGATTATCAACACTATTAGTGAAAGAGTTAGAAAACCCAAGATCCATAATGAATGGTGTGTCACAGGATGACATGAGTCTCAAACTATGTCTCACAACAGTATTTCTAATAGGAAGCCAAGTTGTAAAGCTCATGCAATTTTTACAAACTCAATTCCAACCCAAAATGGAAATAGGGTAAAATTCAATGCAATGACCTAGAATGCAATATGTAAATGCAATTTTCATATTCTAAACAAGGTAATTTTCTAATCACACTATGCAAAAATATGAAAATGAAGTCTTGTAAATGCAATTTTGAAATCAAACAATGCACTAAATTTATCAAATTAAGCTAGATATGATCAAATCTATGAAACAAAAATTTTGAAAATAGACACAAAAATATGAGAACAACAAACAAAAGTGCAGAAATGAATGTTTTTATACCCAAAAAATAAAAATGTCGCCCTAATCAGGGACTCATTCGCCCTAGGGCGAATGGGTCCTAGGTCAGGGTTTTGAAACAAATTTTCATAGATTTCTAAGTGATTTTTAGCAATTTCTATATTTTGGTCTAATACAACAAGTTTCAGTTTTAATTTTCTGTGAATTCAATGTTGAATGCAAGTGCAAAGTGCTACAAAATGACAACCTAGAAAACCTAGTTTAAGATGCAATTTTGTTTTCAATTTTCAAATGAAATTTAATATGATGCAATTCTATGTGAATGATATGCAAGAAGACTGACTTTTTAATGTTTTTTTAGATTTGAAGAATGCAAACATGCAATCCTAAAACCCTTAGATGAAATGCAAAGTTAAATGAAAACTAGAAACCCTAAGTGAGACTCAATTCAATGCAAAGAGATGAAAATGAATGCAACATCTAGATCTAGGATGAAAATGGAATTTAAAATTAGAAATTCAATGATCAAACTTAGGTTCACCAAAATGAAACAAAGAAAAATTAGGGTGTGGATGTGGGATGTGTGCCTATTTTCCTAATTGCATTCAAGAAAATGAGATTCAAACCATGAAGTGACTAACAACCAAAAAGGTGAGTCAAATCAAGGTGTGAATCTATTGATTTCCTATCTATGCAAGGATGGGGGTATGGACTAAATTGCACTTTGGGGAGAAAGATAAAAACTATCAAACGAACTCTAAAATGCAAGCCATAAAATACAAATAAGGAACAGTAATCAAATCTGACAAAAATAGTGATCAAAAGGCATATTTGGAAATGGGAAAATAATATGTACCTTACACCAAAAGTCACTTTTTGAAGCTCACTAAGGACTCATTCACCCTATGGCGAATGGGTCCTGGCTAAGGTTTCTAAAGAATGCTTTTTGGGTTATGTTCTCCTATGTCTGGACTCCCAGATTCCATGTTTTCAAGTTCAAAAAGTCAAAAATAAATTTTGTAGGTCAATTTCCATCATTTGACAACTTTTCCTGCATCTTTGACAACTTTGCAACTTTCTTACACATCAAAGAGAAAAATGTTTTTTGTTAGGGAATCCGGGTTTTCCTTGGTCAAACCACATTTTGGTAATTAAACCTTGTAATGAAACAATGAAACATGAAACATGAAATGGAAGGAATTATGAATGAACATTCAATGTCACAACTTTTTGAACCTTGGATTGTAAATCTAAAACTAGCATGTAGTGGCCTCGAGAATCTTGATGTAATATAATGCCTTTGAATACTTGAACTGATCTTGAACACTACATCAACATGTTGGCTCCAACAACATGCATTCCTTTGACATGGGGTGAAGCCACATAAGTGGTTTACACTTTTGAAGAGGAAGGAAATTTTGAATTTTTCCCATTCCTCATATCAAATGGGTTCGGCCGAACCCTAAGGTTCGGCCGAACCATTTAGATGGTTCGGTCGAACCCTAGGGTTCGGTCGAACCCTAGGGTTCGGTCGAACCCCTAGTTCAGCCGAACCAATGAAATCCCCTATTAAAAAATCATACTAGAGAGGGTTCGGCCGAACCCTTTTAGTATGGCTAAAACAAAAAAAGCTTTCATTTAATTGCGTTTTTTAATTGCATGGATTGGTGTTTCGACTGAACATGGGTTCGGTCGAACCCTAGTTCGACCGAACCTTTCCAAGATGTTCGGCCGAACACCTATTCGGCCGAACCCCTCTTTTTTCACCCTTGGTTCCTAAGGCACCAGAATTGTTGAAAATTTTGCGTTTCGAAGCTCGATTTCAGAATGAAAATGGAGAAGATCTCAAAAACCCAACTAGTATCGGGTTCCCCTCAAAATTAGCTATCCAACGAATATAATTTTAGTATGTTTTGATTATATTATCTATCTATTTTTTAAGTTATATTAAATATAGGTTTTTCACTGAAAACAAAACTCTCTGTTCTGCACAAGTGGAAAAATAGAATATTATCAAAAAAAAAAAATTAAAAATATGAGTGCACTAGATATTGGAATCCTTGATCCAACAAAAAATTCGATACATACAGTAAAAGTTATGCACGTGTTATGTCTGAATTATAATTGATTTGACTTTAAAACTTGATAAAGAAAAAATATTCAATAAAAACTATCTAACCAAGTGGAAGCACTAGATATTGAGTTACAAATCTAAATTTGAAAGAATTGGAATTTTATCTTTCAAGGAAAAAAAGTTATGTGTTATACACGTCACTTTTTAAAAAAGCTTTTTGAAAAACCAATTTTCGTGGGAGATGGAAAAAGAAATCGATTCCAAAAATTGAAAAAAATATTTTTAGAATCTACAGACAAAATATCACGACTCTAGTTTTCATCATCTTCAAATTCTTTACGGTTTAATCGCTATAGGTGCCCGAATGTGGAGATTGTGTTAAAAAAAAAATATCAGTGTCCAGTTAGGCCAAAAAGTGTAAACCACTATTGTGGGATCACCCCATGATAATATATCTTGCATTGCCACAATAATCTTCTATAAATATACCTTTGAATGCCTTTGAAATGCTCTCGAAGTGGTCACTTTTTTATACTCTTGTTCACATAAAATTTTCTAGGAGATCTTAGATTTGCTAGGATGAAACTTAGTGAAATGACCTTGTATTATACATATCTTAATATTAATTCTTGAAATTCAATTATCACAAGATGAGATCTGAATATGCATTTGAAATCATTAAAATACCACCAAAAACATATTTTAAAGAGGGTTCCTAGGTCTAAGTGAGGACCCATTCGCCATAGGGCGAATGGGTCCTAGGCCACTTACCTAGGACACACATTTCCTAGTGTTAAATATTATGTTAAATCAAGGTCCCGAATCTAAGTGAGGACCCATTTTCCCTATGGTGAATGGGTCCTAGGTCACTTACCTAGGACACACAACTTCCAAAGTTAAGTGTTGTGTAATGGAATTTATGAATTTCGGGTTTCCTCTTTGAAAATTGCAAATAACTAGGCTTGGATTTGAATTTAAGGGGCCAATTAAGGTACAATTAAGTCAATTTTAATTAAAAGGGCCCAAAACTTAATGTGAATATGTAAAACATATTACAACACTAAATTAAGGCATCATTAAGCTAATTTTATTGTTAATTCCCAAATTAAGTGAGGAAAAGGGATACTTTTTATGTCACTACAATGGGATCCAAAAAATTTAGTCCCACTCAAACCAGCCCAAATTTTGATGAGATTATTTTAGGGCTGTCTACTAGTTACACTTCTCCTTTTGGTGAATATTCAACTCACATTCCTACCCCTCTTTCCTCACCCTCAACCTCCGCCTCTTTTGTAAAAGATGATGTTTCTCTTAGGTTTCCTATAAAATAATTACTCTTTGTATATGAGGCTTCAAGAGCTCGAGAGGTTCTTGGCACAAGATGATGGGTTATTTTTTTATGACTTTCCTTTTGCTTTGAAGCTTTTTATATAGATTTGTAAAAGCACTGTTGTAGGACTTTTTCCTTTTTCAAAACCAAGACTAGATTTTTCTCTTGATGGCCTCTGAGAGCTGATCAATTCATCAAGAATTTCAAAACCTCCTTTTAGCTTCAAACCTTTGTCAATTTGTTATTTTTATTTTTTCAAGTTCTTTCCTTAGGGAAACAATTTCTTCTTCAAGCTTTGAACATTTAGTAGTCTTTTCAATGAGCCTAATATTCATACACTCTTCAATTATTTTAGCTTCTTCAAATTGAACTTTAAACTTGCCAAAAAATTTCACTACATTCTCAAGCTAAAACTAAATCTCTTCACTCTTTTCTCTTTCTTCATCCAGAGCATTTAGAGTAGAATAAAGCTCTAATATAAAATCTACTAGAAAATATTCTTTATTGAATTCAAATTTAGATTCATCATCCTCCTTCTGGATTATGACCTCTTTTTGTTAAGAGTACATCTTCTTGAACATTTCTTTATTCTCCACGAGTTCTAAATATAGGATCTACCTTAGTTGTTAAGCTTGTTTCAAGGAACCTTTCTCGTATACCAATTATTGAACACACTAGAATACTGAGAGAACAGGTGAATCAGTATGCTTTAAAATTCAATCCTAATTAATTGTTGTTGAAGTAAATTTATACCAATTGAGAATTCATCCACTTAATCAAAACAAGAGAGAAGACAAAAAATCACATAAGAGTATAGATAACACTAGATTTATATGGAAAACCCCATAGGGAAAACCCACGGTGAGAAAATATGATAGAAGCTCTTATCCTAATCCAACCTCACAAATGAAGAAAAGTTACCAATTTGATTTTGGGATACAACCCAAGGAAGCAACTACTCCCTGACTTTTATTTAGGGTCTAGAACCCAAGGAAGTGACTACTCCCTAAGTTAAAAAGAAACAACTAAAATATGACTGGTTTATGGCTTCAATCACTGATAGTCAACAATTATGCTCAATAGGTATGTAGTGGATATTTTCATGCTCTACTCATGCACTCATACATCTTCACACACTTCCATAAACATCTCCACATATTTTATCTTCAATGTATATCATCTGCAAACTTTCATAATACAAATTCAGTCGACCATAAATAAGAAATATCAAATTTGTAACATTTCAGCCTATATCTTCATTGGTGGTATACGAAAATGATTAAGCATTATTTATATTTCACCTAGATGAGTCAACATAAATCATACAACATCTACAAATGCTTCTTGAACTCCACTCAATCACAAACTTGCAGTGCACAACAATAATATACCTTAGTCAACCTCAGCAACATCATAATATCACAAATTGACTTGAAACAAATGTGTGGTATTGCAAAAAAGATAGATTTACATGTGCTTCAAACCAAAGATACTCTGATACATTTAGAATGTCCACACAAAGTCATAAAATTGATCTGTATAATCTTTTGTTGGTGCAAATACTCAAACATATGTTATGTAGAAGAATAGGCATCTAGAACCAACTGTGACACTCTATCACTTGAAAACTACACAAATGTGGACCATAAAACCTTTTGAAACTTCAATACAACATATATTGGACAATCACAAAATTGCATGAACAAATCTTCACTTTTGGAGGAATGTGGAGCATTCCAACAGGCCTTCATCATCTCTTGACATTGCCAAAGCATAGACTAGAACTCTGTCACTTGTAACTTTCACTACAGAATGTGTAATGACATGAAATCTTGAATATAACACCTCATTTCTATCAACTTATCTTTTGAACCGTAAGACTAAATCTTTCTCTGTTAAACTACAAATCACCACGTCATCAATAGGCTAGAGTTGAACCAAAGCTAAAGGAAAATTTGGTTGAGTGACCAAAGTGGAAGGTAGAGGGACTCTCTAATGAGAACTAATAGAGAAATAGGGGCAAGATACATTTGAGCCAAACCAAACATGTGTGAATCAATATCTTGAGAAGACTCATTGTCCTAAGAGGATTCATCAATCTAAGATTCATAGGCATGAATAGTGAAGTGATCTTCACTAGAATTCTTCCACCATGTCTATGTGCCCTTTCATTATGAGAGTGGACAATAAACAACTAGCTAACTAAAGGAAAATTATTTAGTGATTCTAAATGGATACCCTCATAATCAATTTTTTGAGTCTAAGGATTTCCCCCGCCATCAAAACTACATCCCTGTGAAGATGTTTAGATATATCAATCTCCACTAGGATGTGAGAAAAGTTAGAGTGCCCCACATAATAAATGGTAGTCAACCTTCAATAACTATCCAATATAGTTTCCTATTGCCTCATAGCAAGAACCCTCCCAAAACTAGAAAGGATATTTAAAAGGTGAACCCACATAGGTCTAAGATTTAGAGGTCTAGAAAGGGTTTGATAGAAGTAGACCAAGGATTTATCTAGAGAAAGTTCTCACCCCATAACCACATACCCTCAGTAAGCACTAAATCAATATCCTTTGAAGAGCCAAAAGATGCAATAAAGAATCACTGGGACAAGGGAAGAGTTGGATCTTGCCCTCGACAATAAGCCTCCAAGAATCCAAGACACATTTGTGAAAATTAAGGAGATAAGGAAAAAAAATATTGTCTATATACTAGACCCTTCACAAATAAAAATATTTATTTTTCAATAGGTCCTAACCATAAATCAACACCAAGGAATATTTGATGCAAGATATGGGTTGTAATTTCTCCCACAAGGGGGCAAGAAAAACTGCTAGCACCTGCCACAATAGCAAAGGGCCTCTAACGACCTGCATAACTTGACTTAGCTACCCCCAATGAGAAGGGAATTCAAGGAAGTAGTTTGAAAGTAGATCCAAATTATTCTTTTGAAGAGAAGGTGCATCTTTACTACAAATTCTATATTTTATTCTTCTTTGGTGTTTCATTAGTAATAGTAATGCAACATAGTGAAGGGGATATAGAAAGAGAGATAGATCATGAGATAGAGAGAGAAAAGAGATACAAAGGGAAAGAGATAAAGAATAACAAGAGAGGAGGTGAGATAAAAAGAGTGATAGAGGAGACAAAGAGAGATATAGATAAAAATAAATAGAGAGATAAAGAGGGATAGAGGGAGATAGAGAGGGAGATAAAGATATAGATATGGGGAGAGAGGGAGATTGATAAATAGAGGAATAGAGAGAGAGAAGGGGCACAAGAGATATAAGAGATATAAAGGGAAAGAAAAATAGAGAAAATAGAGACTAACTTTTAATCAACCATTTTGTGCCAACAATCGAAAGATGGCATGTCCATGGAGATATATCTCTCTACCCATCTCTCTCTAAATATATATATCTATATCTCTAATTATGTCACTCTTTTTTACTATCTCTCTTATATCTCTCATTCTCTATTTTCCCTAACTCCCTATCACTTCTCTCACTTCCTTTCTTTTTATCTCTCTCTAAATATATTTATCTCTACCTCTCACTCATTGTTATTTTTTTCCAACTTTTGTAACTACAATAACTAACATGTCATTCACAATTGTACTAATTGGTAAGTTGGAATTTGTAGAGGAGAGCACCAAGGGAACAAGCCACTTGTAAATTACATAGGATGTGTCATTTTCATTGAATATGTACTAATATACAAAATGTTCATTGGTTTGGCTCCCTTACAAGTGACCTAGTGTGTCTTCTTTCTTGACTCTTGTTTTTGCACTTGTTTCCCACCATTTGGATACACTATCCCATTGTTTTCCTTTTACCCATACTTGATTTTCTTTAGTTTCACATACAATCTTATAATTGTGTAGATGTTATTTTGAGCATATGTTATAAAATGTTGATACATTAATATGAGCTAAGTCTCCTAAGGCCCATTCAACCTCACACCCATCTAATGACTTTTGTGTTTTTATAATCACATTTTACAATTGATTATTAGATTTGATTTCATGTCCAACAAACATATTAATTTTAATTTAATTTGATTTGTTTCCTTATATCTATGCATTATTTACAAATTTAAATATTAATTATAATAAATACTATTTCCATAGTTATGAATTAATATTAAATAAAATTTAAATAATATTTTTTTATTAATTAATAATTCAATATAATATAATTGTATAATTAATAACTATTTAAATGTATATTTAAAATTATTAAAGAATTAATATTGCATAGTTTAAACTTTAACATAATATATAGCATAAGCTAATAAATTAGTATTATACTATAAATATAATAATTGTGCCTATTTAATTATGACTATGTGATTAGTAGTATTAGTGATAGGATGGTTTATCTTAATGTTTTTTGTATGGTTGCTATTGTTGTTTGGACTAGTTATACTTTCAGTATGTTGGGTTTAGATCTTCTATTTTGATTAAGATGGGTTGGTCTATGTTCTCTCAGCCAATTTTTTATGGCTGATTTTGTGTTTTTTGGTGTTGAAACATTGGTGGCCTGCCTAACCTAGATTGTGTGTTCACGATCAAGGCCCTATTCCTTATTATCTTAATCAAAAACCAATTAATAATATACTATTAAATTAATATAATAGTATATCATTAAATATTTTATGTAAGTTAATGTTAAACTCTATGTAAATAATATAAAAGATAGGAATTTCTTAACATTGTTAAAATTTCCTCTACGAAATGAACTCCAAGCTCCCTAGATTGAATCTACAGCTTTAACGTTTTGAAATATGTGCAACTTTATTGAAGTGGATAGCCACTATCCCAAAGCCCATAATTTGTATGACGATTAAATTGAAAGTTACTTTTGCAAGCTTTCTAAACTTCCATAAATCTGCTAATATGTGCTTTCTTTAGAGTGTCTTGATTTTATAAGATTGCACTCTAATAAATATGATAAAACCTTGTAACAAACAAGACAACAAGATCATCAAAGGTATCACGTTTGATGTAAATATTACACAATGACAGAGTACAATTTATACAACACTTGTGATTCTAACTCCTTAATAGTTGGTATGTCGGTCCATAAAAGCCTAGAAATTTAAAAATTTACAATTGTTTTAATTAGATTCATAAGAAAAAATAAATAAAAAATTATCTTATGGCTGAATGATATCATGAATATATTAAAATTGATTCATTTCCTATATGATATATTTAAAGGATATTCTATAAGAACATGTAGAATTTTATTCATCTAAATTGTCATTGTAGAATGCTAACATAGTTCAATTTTTTCTTGTACTTAACCAATCACCAAAACATAAGATACTAGTGGGTGTTCTATTTTACCTTCAATTATTGTGAATATGTTATCAAGGACTCTATAATTCACATTATAAATATGTTTGAACAGTTTAATTTGCTCTATAATTGATTTTATGATGACTTATTTCCTTCAGAAAAAGGGTGGTGGTCAAATTCTATTCAACAAGCGTGAATCTTAAATCATCACTTCACGGCCTCTATAGTATATACAAATGCAGAAAGAAAAGAAATATTTATATAAAAATAAATTAGTAGTGAAGCAGACTTATTTATTTGTTGAATGAGAATCGCTGCTCAAAACAATTTCTATAAGAGAATTAAAATGCGCAAAATATTGCCTATTAGAATGGCAAGGATATGAGTTTTAGTCATATATCTATAGAAAATTACATGTATGAACTGAAATGCTCAACTATATTAAATATTTATTAGTCAACTCTTGTTATACAGGTAATTTTGGTATTCATCATGCATGCAAGCGTTATAATCTGAGTTGATAATTAATAGAATGTTGGTTTGTTGTCATTCATTGAAAATTAAATTGGCTTATATGAGAAGGGATAATTTTATTTGGATTGAAATATGGTAAGATCCATAGGGAAAGCATATATAAACATTGCCTTCAATTTGACTGCTAGGTTGATTAGGTTAATAATCTCTTTCAACTTGAGTTGTTGGAGTTTCCATTATTTTTTTATTTTTTAGAACTACAGATTACTTTTATAAGAAATTGTTATAAGAATGTCATTGTAAAAAATATATATATATAGTAGAGAACCTATCTTTTGGTTGGTCAATGAATATCTTAATATTATCTTCTAATGTTTTAATATATGTTTATATTATTATCCATTTACTATTTTTTGATTAACAAAAAAGATTCTACATATGTTTTGGATCATCAAAGAATAATCTACAATGTAGGGAGGGTTATTATCCTATATAGAAAGGGATGTTGAGAATGGTAAAATATGGACACTTGATTGAGAAGGGATATCCAAGGCGTTCCTCCAAACAAGTAATTGGTAGATGATTAGTTTAGTACTTTACATTTTCACCCTAGAAGTTTATTAGAGATTTTTTTATTTGAATATGTAGTGTTTTGTGATTGTGTCTATTTGTAATTGTTGTTTGTATATAGCATTTCTATGAACTAACATGGTTCTTTACCTTAATTTCTATATTTTTTCAACTATCAATTTTGGGAGAAACTAGTGGACTACATTGCAAAAAAAATTGCTCACACATGGTTGTGATTCTTAAAAAAAAAATGGGCTTTGTTATTCATTTTATTACATTTCCAAAACATATTGAATTTTAAAATTTGGATAAACAATATAAAATTTATGACTATTTTAATGTTGCCTTGTATCATTGCAAATCAGCAGATTAAAAAATTGATTAGTGATTAGGTGTTGAAACTATGGGTCTTAAACCTTATTCTTATATCTAATAGTAATGAGTTGCTTATAGGAATTTTTTTTTGATATGAAAGTGTTTCTAGGTGAACTATGAAGCCTCTGATCTTGTTATGTAGGAAAGGCCATCAAAGATGAACACCCAAGGCATAGGCTTGGCCCTTAGGTCCCGTCCTTTTTTAGAAAACTTAATTTAAAGTTAATATGGTTATTTCTATTGATGGAAGAACTAATGGTGAAATCTAGTTATGCAATTGTATTATAGGTACAAGTTATTAGAATCCAATTAATCTAACCATGTTGCAAGATGAAGCAATAAGCCCATGGTAAGAGATGATCATCCATACCATTTTATTAAGGTTATGATTCTTCTCTTGTTCTGAGGTTGCAACAAAAAAATTTCAAAAAATCCCTTTCAGAGAAACCTTCTAAAGTGGGGCGAAAGAAGGATCAAGAGAAAGTTAAATTGATTGGTGAGAACTTGGTGGAATCTGGGTTAGTGTGTACCATTGTCTCCCATTTCTCCCAGTCTTAATAATGATTCTTCTCTTGTGGAATGTACGGGGGTTGAATAGCATCCCTAGAAAAAAGGCTATTCATGAGTTGATTGTTTCTAATTCTTTTTATTTGGTGTGTATTCAAGAAACTAAGTTATTTGTGGAGAGAATGTTGCAGCGTGCTTCTAATATTTGGAGGCATGGCCAGTTCCAATGCATTGGGGCTTCTAGTTGCTCTGGAGGGGTGGCTTGTTTTTGGGACCCGAAGAAGATTTCACCTATCTAGTGGATTTCCAAATGATCTTCTATCTCTTTGGTTGCTTCATGCATGGATTTTGGTGAGCTTGCTTTACTATCTAAGGTGTATGCTCTAACTGATTTTTTAGGGAAATCTTTTCTTTGGTATCATTTAAGATATGTTTGAACTCTTGATCCTTACCTTCCTTGGATTGTTGTTGGGGACTTTAATTCTATTCTTAGTTTGGAAGAAAAAGGGGTGGTATTTCCAAGTTGGACCCCTCTTTGGGTCTTCTGAGGGATAATGTGGAGCTTCTTAATTTGACTGACGTGAAATCGAGTAATGGTATCTTTACTTGGAATAATCGGTGATGTGGGGAGGATGCTATATTTGAGAGGCTCAATAGGTTTTGGTCTCTTGTTTCTGGATTGGAGATAGGTGGACTACCAGTTCAAAAATTCTTGACTGGCGAAAATCATATCACTGGCCAATTAAGTTGGAAGCAATCAGTTTTTTTGCCCCTAAAAAATCCTTTGTTTAAGTTTCATCTCATGTGGCTTAGAGATTCTTCACTCCAGGATTTGATGAGTGGGTGGTGGCATCAGGGGAGTCATGTTTATGGAACAGCCATGTATTCTTTTTTCAAAAAGTTGCAGTTTATGAAATATAAACTTAAGAGATGGAATAAGCAATGTTTTGGTAATATTTTTGCTAATAGGAGGTTGCTACAGGAGCAATTAGATCAAATTACTCGTCAGATTCATGATCATGGGTTCACTAAGGTTTTGGGTAGAGATGAGGCTCAGGTATTGAAGGATATGGAGGAGTGGGAGCTTAGGGAGGAGATTTTTTGGAAGCAAAAAGCGAGGGTGGATTGGCTTCAAGAAGGTGACAAAAATGTTGTCTTCTTTCATAACTTTGTTAAAGCTAGGCAGAAAGGGGGTTATATTTCTTAGAACTATTGTGACTTCAAAAGGGGTTTCTTTATCCTCCTTAAGGGAGATGTCTCGTGAGGCTACTCATTTTTATTCTACCTTGTTCTTAGAGGATTCTCCTCCTACTAGTGATGAGAATTTTATCTTGAATTGTATCCCCTCTTTAGTCTCTATGGAGATGAATGCAGCTTTACTTCAGCCAATCTCTATGTCTGAATTAGAAAAGGTAGTTTTTGGTATGAATAAAGGTAAGGCTCCTGGGCCTAATGGCTTTCCTATTAATTTTTTCCAGTATTTTTGGGAGATAATCAATTCTGATCTTCTTGATGTAGTCTAGGAGTCACAAGGTAATAAGCAAATGCTTCAGGCTTTGAATGCCACTTTTCTAGTTCTTATTCCCAAAAAGGAAGGAGCTAATAGTTTGGATCAATTTTGACCCATTGCTCTTTGTAATGTGGTGTATAAAATTATTACTAAGTTGATTGCAAAAAGACTAAAGCCTTGGTTTAATGATTTGATTTCAAAAGAACAGGGAGGATTTGTTGCTAGTAGGCATATTCTTGATGAGGTGGCAATTGTGACAGAGGTTATTCACTCCATGGCTACATCTAAGGAAAAGGCTATGTTTGTTAAACTTGACATGGCTAAAGCTTATGACAAGGTTAAGTGGTAGTTCTTGCAAAACATTCTTTTGGCCTTTGGATTTGATTGGGATTGGGTGAATTGGGTCATGAGCTATGTTACTTCTTCCTCTTTCTCAGTTATTATTAATCATGAACCTTAATATTTGTTTACGGTTTCTAGGGGTCTTCGCTAGGGGATCCCTTATCACCATATTTGTTTATTATTATGGTTGAAGGTTTAGGAAGATTTTTCAAAGCTCAAGTTTCTCAAAACGTGATTCATGGGTGGGGTTGGGGTTCTAGTTTTCCTCCCCTTTCTCATTTGTAGTTTGTTGATGATACGATTTTAACGAGGCTTTCCCATATTCAAGAAGCTGAGAATTTTAGGACTTTGGACATTTATTTGGTTGCTTCAGGTCAGAAAATCAATGATCATAAATCTTCTATATATTTTTTTAACACCCCTATGCTTATTCAAACAAGGATTGTTGAGATTCTAAGGTTTCAAATTGGTTCCTTCCCTATGGTTTATCTCGGAGTTCCTCTTGGGTTGGGTGCTTAGCTTAGGGATTCTTGGAAGGAGATGTTGGATAAGTTGAGGTGGAGGGTTAATCATTAGATGCATAGATGGTTGTGTTTTGCTACTCAAGTGACTCTTTTGTGTTATGTGATTCAGGCTCTTCCTATTTGCAGGTGCTTCATTCATGTGACCCCTTCAAAGTTTCTTAAATATTTTGATGCTATTTCCCACAAATTTCTTTGGAGTGGTAATCTGCTTTCCTCTAAGTCAATTTTAGTTAATTAGGAGTCTATTTGCAGGCCTCGGTGTGAGGGTGGGCTTGGTCAGCAGCTCTGAATGGGAAAGTGCTTGCTGCTAAATTGTATTGGCATTGGTGTATGAGTCAGGATAAGATTTGGGCTTGTATTCTCACTTATAAATACCTTAGAGGGATTGATGGTATTGATGTTCCTAGATGTAGCCTAGAAGGGAAAGGCTCTGCGAATTGGAATACTCTTAAATCCATGGCTCGCCTTGTTAAGCAGGGGATTTTTTGGATTTGTCATAGGGGCTCTGAAGCTTTGTTCTATGGGGATTCTTGGGATGGTCACCCTCCTCTTCTCTCAATATACCCTCATTTACGGGCTCTCAGTGATATTTTTATTGGTGCTAGTTGGTGTAGGGTGGCTAATTATAAGTCAGTTCAACACTTGGGACAGGGTTTTGTGTAATTAGAAAGATCCTCAGGAATGGCCTCCAAGGGGGACTGAGGAGGAGCGATGGGATTTAGCTAGGATTCTTGATAATAGGGAATGTTGGTCTCTTTTGGACAAGGATATTCTAGCTTGGGGTCAGGATTCGACAGGTAAGTTTTTGGTGGTCTCTGGGTATCTTTAGTTGGACAGGCAACTTTTTGGTGTTCCTTGGTGGAAACGGGTGTGGCACAAGTTTTCTTTCCCCAAATGTGACTTTTTTCTTTGGTTGCTAACTAAGAATAGATGTCTCACTTGGGATAATTTGCAGAAAAGAGCTTTTCATGGCCCATCTATTTGTGTTATGTGCCATAATAGTGAGGAGTGCTCTTCTCACCTTTTCTTTCAGTGTTCTTTTGCTAGGGAGTTGTGGCATCTCTGGTGGGGGGTTTGGAATCAACCATGTTTGCATGTCTCTTCGCTAGTTGATTTTTGGGCTTGCCTGGGTTTTCCACTAGTTAAGACTTCCTTTCTTCAGGTTGCTTGGGATTTTGGGCCTTCCTTTATTCTTTGGCATCTTTGGCTAGAACAGAATTAGCGAATATTCCAGGGGGCACAATTGGTTGTCAAGCATCTATGGTAGAGTATTATTTGTTCTCTCTAGGAGACTGGCATGGCTAACTGTGATCGTGCTAGTCCAAATGATTCTGCTGATTTGGAGGTTTATAGAAGGTTGAGATTCCCTAGTCAAGAAAATGGTATTCCTATTAGAAAGAGGCGTAGATGGGTTAAGGAGAAATTTGTTATGGAAGGCAGATGGCATCCTCCCCCTCCTGGGGTTTTGAAGATTAATATAGATGGATCTTCTAGAGGGAATCTTGTTCCTATGGGGATAGGTGCTATTGGTAGAGATAGTTTTGGAGTTGTCCAGTTCTTCTTTTCTTCTTATAAAGGGTTTCATACTAATAATTTTATGGAATCCCTTGCTATTTGGTATGCTTTGGAGAGAGTTTTTGCTCTAGGTTGAAGGGTCCTTTGTGAATCTGATTCATAGGTGGTGGTTTCTATGTTGACTGAGAGGCAGTTGGATGGGGATAATTGGCGGTTAGCCCTGGTTATTCGTCAAATTCTTAGTTTGAGCAGGTATTTTGACTCGGTTTCTTTTTTCCATATTCCTCAGGAGTGGAATGGGGTGGTGGATTGCTTGGCTAAATGGGCATCCAATCAGCTAGAAGGTTGGAATATTGTTGACAGGAGCTATTTACCTTTGGATCTTTCTTGTATGTTAGATCAATTAATTGATAAGGATAAGGTTGGTTAGTGGTTGGCTTTGATTTGGGCAGGCTTCCCTTCTGATTTGTATTTCTTCTTTGTGATTAATAATTTTTTACCCCTTCTTTATAAAAAAAAATACAGAGATTATTACTTGTTGAAGTACTAGATGTAATGATAGGTTGATACACATTATTATGTTAAATATAAATTGATGTAATGAGTATTGTATTCCATATGTGACACCCATTGAAATTAGATGAATGTTTCAAATAGATTCTATCTATCTCTTGTGTTAAATTTAATTTGCATGATATGTGTCATAATTATGTTTTGGGTTATGAAATGTGTTAGTGGAAATAATTTTTCTATCTCGATGTTGTGATATCATGTTTCCATTGAAAATCCAACCAAGATTATAAAAATAATTATCCATCTAACCAAATTTTATAATTGATGGGTCAATTGTTGCCTTGCTTCTCATGAAGTACGTGCATTAGAAACAAACTTTTGTGAATTAGTCAGGTAAATGAGGTTGAAATTTATATTTTGTGTTGTGTCCTTAGTTAAGTATTTAGCTAAGTGTTTTGGGCACTACATTATATAATAAAACTTATATATCTCCACCTTTCACACAACTTTTAAAGAATCATCCCACAAAATGGACCCAGCAAAGAGAACCGGTAACATAAAATTTTATAAATATATGAAGATGAGTGTAATTCTATTTCTCAAATAAAATATCAAATGAATTCAATATAAACACCTAATTAATCAAAATATTTGTTAAGACTAAGCACTTAATACCCCGCATAAAATAATAAAAAACAAACGATGTTAAGTGTTTAATATATGGAGATAGCTTAATGATTCCTCAAAACTTGGGTGAGTGGACAATGTAGGTCATGTTAAGGTTGTGATGGTGTGCACTAAATATGAAAAATATTTAGCCAATTGTCCTCTTTCTCTTTGCACTTTCCTTGTAACACGAGAATTTAATGAAAAAATGGTGAATGGAAAAATCAAATGGCATAAATCCAATGTCTAAGATCATTTCAATCATCTTGCATTGTACTCAAATGATATCAATCGTTGATCACCAAAATTATCTCACTCCCTCTCATAGAGAAAACACCTTTGGCATAAAAATTTAATAATTTTTTCTTTAAAAATAATGCATGTTGAGTTTTACTATGCTCGCCTCCACTTTATGCAATTATGCAATGGTAATAAAATATAGTTCCTATTAGAGTAATTAAGACATCACTTGATAATTAATTAATCATTAATTAATTATCAATTCCCTTATTAGTTTATTCACTTAAGCTAAACTTGGGAGTTCTTTTTTATTCTTTAGTTTGACTTTTTATTATTAGTTTGGACTAAATTTAGGACAAGTTGTCTCATCCCATGAGATTAGAACACTTGTCACTATCTTGTCAAATCCTCATCTAGGGTTTTCTTGTGCTTTTTTTATATATAAGCATGAAAATTCATTGTAATCATTGATCCATTACAATTCACATGTATTCATTCAATACAAAAGGAATATCAGATGTTTTTGTGGATTCAATCTTTTCTCTCTAGGTTGCATAGAAAATTGGTTGCTTTGATCTCTTGTTTGTGACAGGCGTTTTGGTTGTAGGGAGCTATGGGAGCTATGGGGTTCACTAACAACTCCAACATGGTTTAGAGACTTGTATTCATGTTCCCACTCTTCATATCGATACTACATCATCATCCTCTATTGTTCTTGATCAGTTTGACATTGTCACATCATTGGTCCCTATTCATTCAGTGCAGCAAGACATACATCTTCTAGATATAGCTACTTGGGATTTTTATCTTGCATACATCATCCTTGTTTATAGATTCCTATATTTCAGATCTAGAGGATTACTTTGAGTACATCCATCTCCTCTTTACAGACAGCCACATCATCATTGTTGGCCCACCATCTTCATCACCTTTATAGCTTGTTCTATATCAGTCTTCATAGGATCTTGGATTGACATCATCGCTTTCTGACATGTGGCTACATGAACAATTTTCAAAGGAACACATCATTTGGATTTGGATTCCAACATCACCCATTCTTTTGGATTGACTTCTCCAATCACTAGTGGATCTATTTCTTCCTAAGGGAAGAAATGTTTTTTGCAGGCAATGGATCATATTTTATCTTTAGGCGTACATCATTGGCATGGGAGCTCTTTCTTTATGGGGGGATTCATATCCTCATTTTCTCTCCCCTATTGGGAGGACATCTATTGTACTTCTATGACAGAAGCAGTTCTTGGGCGGTCACATTGAGTCCTCCTTCTATCCTTCTTTCATAGTTAGTGCAGTCATTTCTTGTTCTCTCTTTTAGAGAGGAGTTTTTCCCATGTGGCTTTCTCCTTAAAAATTCTCTCATTATGAGAGTTTCATTTATTTGTACATGGGTACCTCATCAGGACTTGTATCTGGGACCCATCATGCATCCATCATTGCATTCTACATTAGGGTGTTATAGCTTCACCCTAAGCTGATCTTAAGGGGGTGTTAGAGTAATTAAGACATCACTTGATAAGTAATTAATCATTAATTAAATATTAAGTCCCTTATTACTTTATTCACTTAAGCTAAACTTAGGAGTGCTTTTTTATTGTTTAGTTTGACTTTTTATTATTAGTTTGGACTAAATTTAGGACAAGTTGTCCCATTCCATGACATTAGAACACTTGTCACTATCTTGTCAAATCCTCATCTAGGGTTTTCTTGAGCTTTGCTTATATAAGAATGTGCATTCATTGTAATCATTGATTCATTACAATTCATATGTATTCATTCAATACATAAGGCATATCAGATTTTTTGTGGATCAAATCTTTTCTCTCTTGGTTGCATATCAAATCAGTTGTTTTGGTCTCTTGTTTGTGACAGGAATTTTAGTTGCAAGGATTTTTGGGAGCTGTGGGGCTCACTATTAACTCCAACATGGTATTAGAGCTCTAGATCTATAGCCTCCTATCTAGATTTTGAGAGATCCTATCTTGACAAAAAAATATATATTCTAGTTTTTTAATCTCTTTTTCTAGAAAAAAATTTAAAAAATCATCATTAATTGTGATTTTCAAAAAACAGAAATTATTAAAAAAAAGTAAAAAATATTTTTAAAAACTTTTTCCACCCACTAGCCACAAGCCAAGGTTTTTTCCTTTTTTGACCTATTTTAGTAAATCAGTCATAACTTTTGCATAGGTGTCAAAATCAGGAAAACAAAATATTGTCGAAAAGCTAGTGTCGAGTACTTTCTAGTGGTGCAGGTCTCATTATAAAAATTTTCTATTGGTTCCCAATATTCTCAGTCAAAGTTAGATCTTCATTTTGCACTTCTAATCTCATTACTTTTCACTTGTATCTTCAATTTTTGCAATTCAAGAGGCGTTGGAAAGGTATTTTAGAGCTCTTTAGATCTATTGATGCACTTTTTCTAGAATCTAACCCAAGTATTTTTTATTCAATATTTTGTGTTTTCACACTTTTCTCAATTACTTGGACATCTTGGCACTTGGAAAGGATATGTTTGCATGAGATGACATCATTTGATCTATTTTATCAATACAAAAAATTTTAGTCACTGATTTTTTCATTTGAGTGAGTATCATGGGTTTTTTTGTCCATCCTTCTATGATCAACTTGGGAAAGGATAAAAATGAGTCTTGGTGAAATGGCATCCTGACACATCTCAAGTGGCTTGATATTTTTCCTTATTTGTATGGCCTCATACCTACACAAGACACACCAAGGATTTTATTAGCATGGGGCATCACCGGTGATCATATTGTAGGGTTTATATGTTTTAGTGTTGATCTTGACATTATGTATGTTGTATCAGACATTGAATGTCCCCAAATACTTTGGAGATGACTTTGGGAGATCCTTGGAGACCCTCATATATCTCCATACTAAGAGGATCCTACTATAGATTGTCTCATCCATCTTGCAAATGCAGATTCAATACCCTTTGATGATGATACTTTAGAGGAGCTTGAGTATATCACAGACCTCTTACATATTTTTATTGTTCAGAGACTTGCATTCATGTTCCCACTCTTCATATCAAGACTACATCATCATCCACTATTGTTCCTGATCAATTTTACATCGCCACATCATTGGCCCCTATTCATTTAGTGTAGCAAGACATACATCTTCCAGACATAGCTACTTGGGATTCGCATCTTGCAATCATATCATACTTGTTTATAGAGTCCTATATTGCAGATATGGAGGATTCCTTTGAGGACATTCATCTCCTCTTTATTGATAGCCACATCATCATTGTTGGCCCACCATCTTCATCACTTTTGTAGCTTGTTCTATATAAGCCTTCACAGGATCTTGGATCGACATCATCGCTTTTTTACATGTGGCTACATGAACAATTTTTAGAGGCACACATCATTTGGATTTGGATTTCGGCGTCACCCATTCTTTTAGATTGGCTTCTCCAATCGCTAATGGATCTATTTCTCCCTAACGGGAGAAATGTTGTTTGCAGGAAGTGGATCATATTCTGTCTTTAGGAGTACATCATTGGCATGGGTCTTTATGGGGGGATTCATATCCTTATTTTCTCTCTCCTATCGGGGGGACATCTATTTTACCTATATGAAAAAAGCAGTTCTTGGGCAGTCACATTGATTCCTTCTATCCTTCTTTCATAGTTAGTGCAATCATTTTTTTTTCTCTTTTGGAGAGGATTTTTCCCATGTGGTTATCTCCTTATCACTAATTATGAGAGTTTCATTTATTTGTACATGGGTACCTCATCAAGACTTGTATCTAGGACCCATCATGCATCCATCATTGCACACTAGGGTTTTATAGCTTCTCCCTAAGTTGATCTTAAGGGGGTGTTAGAGTAATTAAGACAACACTTGATAATTAATTAATCATTAATTAAATAATAAGTCCCTTATTACTTTATTCACTTAAGCTAAACTTAGGAGTTTTTTTAATTGTTTAGTTTGACTTTTTATTATTAGTTTGGACTAAATTTAGGACAAGTTGTCTCATTGCATGAGATTAGAATACTTGCCACTATCTTGTCAAATCATCATCTATGGTTTGCTTGAGATTTTCTTATATAAGCATGCATGTTCATTGTAATCATTGATCCATTACAATTCACATGTATTCATTCAATACAGAAGGAATATCTATTTTTTTATGGATTAAATACTTTCTCTCTTGGTTGCATATCAAATCAATTACTTTGATCTCTTGTTTGTGATAGGAATTTTGGTTGCAAGGATTTATGGGAGCTGTGGGGCTTACTATCAACTCCAATAGTTCCCCTCTTTTTATATTAAATAAAAAAATTATACAATGTCCTTCTCAATACAAATTAATGATTTGTATTTAAATATAACTTGCAAATTATTTAAGACCTCAATTTTTTATTTAAAATAATAATAATGATTTAATGTTTCTATTTAAAGTATTGTTGTGATTAAAATCATTGTCATGAGCATAAAACACATCACGAAGCCTTGAAATTTTGCAAGGAGACATATAGAAATGTTCAAATTTTGAGAATAAACTATTAATCATGAGTTGTTCATAAATACTAACAATTCCATACAATTAATCAAAAATTCATCACTAGCTCATTTTTCACCTGATAGACTTGAAATTGAAACCAGAAATTGAATCTTATGGTTTATCAAAACTCATCCAAGTGCTAGAACTTTAAATTTTTACTTTTTCATGATTATACTAAGACTGGGTTGAATTGGTATAATACAATATTTTACCTTTTAAACTAACAACCACAATAATATTTGTGTGCAAGTGTTATTACCTCTAAATATGCAAAACTATCTAAGGAATGCAAAGTAAAGAACACTAGACCGCCTCAAGATTGGGCTATGTTGAACACAAATAAAAGAAAGATAAAAAAAAAAAAAAAAGTATACCTTTTCCTTGTTTTGATCCTTGGTTGGCCCTTGATGTAGCTTGAGTGTGTGCTCCTTTGATGGAAATGTGATGAAAAGTGGATGTAAGGTGGTCAAGATGCAAGATGAGTGCAATGAAGGATGTGAGTATGAGATAAGTGCAATAAAAGCTTAAGGATTCTACAATGGAGGATGAGAGCTAAGCATACAAATAAAAAAGATTAGAAAGTGTTAGAGCTTGATGAATGCTTGAATGGATTGAGAACATAAGTGTGATAAAATGTCTAATGTCAAAGAATGAATGAGAAGGGGGGTTATTTATAGAAGAAATTGAATTCTCTAAAGAATTCAATGGTTAGGATTGAGCCACCATGGTCAAGATGGAGGGCTATGGTGATTTGAGGACTCTCAAGCCCTCACATCTTCCCATTGGGAGGATGAAGTGTCCAAAGGACATGGTGAGATGGAAAGGGTACAAATGATGTGGAAGAAGGACAAGTACTTTGAAATTACCTTTGGATGTGACTGATGTGACCTCTCAATGATCACATGGGGAAGAGGAGATTCCTTGGAGGAATAAAAGTGAATTTTAAATTCACGTGATTAGGTATATCTTAACTATAAGACAAGGTTCCCAAAAAGGAAGCTAATAAGTACCTTGGATAAGACAAGGTGCTTATAATAGAAGGTTCCTAACCCATGTGACTGATGTGACCTTTCAATGATCACATGGGGAAGAGGATAACTTTGGAGAACTAAAAGTGAACTTTAAATTCACACGGGGAAGACAAAAAAGAATTTTTAATTCCTTGGAGGATGAGAGAGTTGACCAAGATGTTGATTGGATTAGCTAATCAGTGATTAGAAGATAGTTAGTGGCTAATGAAGATTAGGAGCCAACTTAAAAAAGTTGGAGGATGTGACACATCCTAATCAAGGATTAGACATGTGCACATCCCTAATGATGAGATTAGGAGGTGGATTAGGATTAAGAAAAATTGATGGAGGATGTGACATGTGAGGAATTAAATAAATGTATTATTTATTTAATTATTTTGAGGAAAAGGGGAATAAAGGGTAAGGTATTTAATTATTAACTAAATACCTTAAGGATTTAGAAGAATTTAAGGATATTAATTAAATAATAGCAATATTACTTAATTAATGCAAATAAGAGGATACTTAGATGAAAAGGGATAAATTTGGACAAATGTGAATGTCCAAATTTAGGTGTCTACATTTTTCCCCTCTTTGAGATGGTGTTACGAAGTAGCATCATTTCAAAGAATATTAAAACATAGACCCCAGAAGAAGATGGTTAGATTGGAAAGATGCCCCAGTCATCAAGGGAGTGACTAGGAAGGAAAAATAATGGGGGTGAAGATGAAGATTAGTGATTGAGAATGCCCCCTCGAGAGGACATGTGGGTTCAAGAGAACACGGATGTGCTCTTGAAATGGATGAGATGATGCAAGGGGATATGAGGAAGATTATGTAAAGTGATGGGTAAGAGAGTATGATAAGCGATAGGATATTAGGAAGCACAAATGGATTTAGGGACAAATATGATGTTGCCCTAGTCAAGCTACAAGCCAAAATGGGTTGATGATGGATGGAGTGTTGTCGATGAGGGAATGATATATCCTGAAAAAATACAATGATAGGGAAGGATACATCCTGATGATAATGATGAAAGTGTTGTTGATGAGGGAAGGATACATCCTAAAACAACACGAGGATAGGGAAGGATACATCCTGATGAGTGTTGTGGATGAGGGAAGGATACATCCCAAAACAACACCAAAGGATAGGGAAGGATACATCCCAAAGATGATGATGATGATGATGATGAGTGGATTAAGGCTTGTAGCAAGGTTGGGAACAAGACCATGGATGTGATTAGATGATTTGTACAAGATTGAATGGATGAGGATTGGATTGAGATGTGAGATGGATGAAAAGATTCTTAGAATAACCAATCTATATTATTCTAAGAAGATTGAAAAGAGGATGAAATGATGAGGATTGATGAAAAGATGGATGAGAAGAGATGGAGGATACATGCAATACAATGGAATGAAATGTAATCCTAATGCAATTTTCCATTTTTGGAGCACTGATTTTTTCTATAGCATAAGACACCAGGTGCCAGTCTATATGTAACCAAGGCGGATTAGTGTCTATTGCATAAAATAAACACAACAAACAAAAAGGCTATCCCAACACCCCAAAGTCGCGATGACTTTGGTTGGGTCAGGTATTGGGATAAGCACAAGCACAAGAGGATGCCCCAGTGTAACACAAGACCGCGGGGATCTTGGTGGGTACAAAGCAGGACAACCAGGAAGACAACAACAAAGAAAAGATCAAGATATGCCCCTATGTTTACCAGTCAAAACACACCATGATATGATGGATCAAGGCAGCCCTGACAAGCGATGATAGGGAGCTCAAATGATAAACAAAATCCAAAAGCATCAAAAGATCGCAATAAATTTCAAAACATTCCTTGTCATAGGATCAAGAGGATGGGTGGGGTTGATGAGGTGTGTTAGGAAGGATGCATCTTGTTGAGACCGATGATGGATACTAAACTAAAAGATCGACATGACGCAGGATATTCGAAACTGATTGAATGTCATGATACAAGTGGATCTCGTTTGTTAAGAACCAGGTAAATAAGGGAATAGCTTGACGAAACAACACAAGAGAGACAAGGCACGAGACTGACACACCCTAAAGACCTAGGGGCTCGGGGGCCAATCAGAGATTAGCCTTGCCTACGTGAAAGTGAAGAGCCCTCATAGTTTGATAAAAGGGTGACATCTGACCATGGACAAAGCGAAAAGAGGACAATGGAGACCTTGATGGATGACAAAGACTGGATGGATAAATGCCCTGAGGGTGGATCAAATGATTGACCTTGCCTATGTGAATGCGCAGGGGCAATGTAGTTCGAAAAAAGACCAATGACTGACCATGGATAAAGGATGATGAGATGACCATGATAAGCGGATAAAAATATGGAACCGATATGATGAAACAAAATAGACTTAGTGGATAAGATAGGATGATGGTGAACACACAAAGCTCAGGGATGGGATAGTTATCCAAATCATCAAAAGAGGAATTGGGAGGATGATATGATGGAGATATGAGTGTTGAGAAGTGATCTGAGATTGGAAAGATGTGCGAAAGAAGTGGGAATGATGACAATGAGAGATGGAATTGGGTTACATGGGGGGAAGCCTATAGCCAGATACCAATGACAAGGGATTATGAGATGGGATGAGGATAGAGATAAAGGGATGGATAGATAAAGATAATGAGATAGGAAGATGCTAGGACAAATGGATAAAAGGGATACGAATTTGAATTGGGAAAAGGTTACCAGATGGATAGACATAAAGGTAAGGGTTTGGAAGATGGATGGATATAGGGATAAGGATGGGGAGATGGAAGGGATTTTTTGGATTGGTAAGGAGATAAGGATGGGGAGATGAAAGGGATACTATGATGGATGGATGGGTAGGAAGATAAGGATGGGAAGATGAAGGGGATACTATTCTATGCTAAATAGGAAGATAAGGATGGGGAGATGGAAAATGATGATCTCCAAGGACTATGTCACAAAGGTAGATTCCCCCACTCTAGATATGTCATGTGTGGTGAGGCATAAGGGAGTGAGATGGATATGGATAGGATGCATGAATAGGAAGGAAGATGGGTGTGGATAAGGATTAGAATAGTGTATAGGTGAGGGGGATGTATGTCAAGAGGTGTCCAAAGCATGTATATATGTTTTCCCCTATCAATATCAGAAGGAGGATTGAGGGATTGGGATAAATGGGACATGACAGGTAGGATGTGGAAGATATGTTGGATGGAGGAGATGGGTGAAGGGGATGCCATTTCCCCCAAGTGCGGAAGTAAGCTGGATGGGGGGGAGTTACACATGACGCCTGTTTGCCAAGTTTTCATCATGGTACTTATCCAAGGCACTTGTTTCCATGTTTACACCATTGGACGAATTATTTCTCTTTACTCTTTTCTTTTGTTCTTTCTTTTGTTTTTAACTTTTTTGAATTTATTTATTTTTTGGATTTTTTAAATTTTTTGGATAGCATGCGGATGGAGATGGATAAGGATATGGATGTGGGTAAGTGGATTTAGAGGATATGTGATAACAGGATAGATGGACTCAAGCATCAAGTTCCATACGAGGTATTAAGAGCCCATGTGTGAAGTAACTATTGGATGTTGGTACAACCTTATTAGGATAAATGGATTATGCAAGAGAATGAATTAAAGGGATTTGATCAGGGGGATATGTCGGATAATGGATGGGATGTTGGAAAGTGTATGGATGGAAGTATGGGGTAGGTGTGTGATGGGGTTATGAGTTTAGGACCAACATTGGCATATATGGTGGTGTATGTGAAAGGATAGGAGGATTAATGGATGGAGAATGTGGGGATAATGGAGGAGATGGGATAGTGAATTTTGAGACATAAGGACCCAAAACATATTTAGGAGATGGTGGATGAGAATGATTAGCTTTTGGACTAGCAACTTTGGATGTTATTATAGATTTTTCATTTGAAGGCATTGCATCTTTTTCTTTGGGATCCACATGATTTTGATCTTTGCTTTGGTGGGCCTTTCTGGCCGATGAGTTGGATTTGGATTTTGGATTTGATTTTTATTTTCTTCAACATGTATTTTAGAAGGTGCATGAGGAGCTTTAGATCCATGTGGATGTTTAGATTTATGCATTTTTACTTTGGCATCCAAATTTCTTTTACCAGCAGGGGGATGGGTGTGAGGAGATGGATTATGTGGAGGAAACATGAATGGAGTGATAGAGGTAGGATATTGGGGATAATATGTGGATAAAGAATGTGTAGGTATGTGCCTTTGTTGATCCTGATTAGGGGACATGAGAGTGGGATGTTTATGATAGGTGACATGGATAGGTGATGGATGGATGAAAGGATGAATAGGACAAGATGGAGGAGCTGATTTTGGGATATAAGGGCCCAAAATAGACATAGTGGGTGGAGGGACATAAGGACCCAAAATGGATGGAGTAGATGAAGGATGGGAGATGGTGGATGGAGGGATGTAAGGACCCAAAATGGATGGAGCAGATGAAGGAGGAATATGGATGGTTTTTTGGAGGTGATATGATGAAGGACGGGGGATGGCAGCAAATGATTTGGTGGAGCAATAGGAAAAACCTATTATACTTTTTGCAGAGGCTTGTTGAGGATGGATAGAGGTTGTACCAACATTTTTGGATTGTGATTCACGAGCAGTACATCTGATACCCCGTGTATAGATTTTTTATTTGACCTAGATGGGCTCTAAAATACCTTGCTTGTGAAGGCCTAAACCTTTTCCTTGATAGTTCATTTTCTTGAGCATTCGATCCATGATAGGATTTTTGTTATTCTGGAAGAATTATATGAGTCCATTATTAGGCAGAGGATGATGGGTGGTATATATGCTATGTTTTTCTTCTGCAAGGAGACCACCATGGAAGAATATGAGAGTACCAAGGGGATATAAAAGTGATGTAGGGGTAGTAGGTTTAGGCGACGATGGAGGATCATGAGATGGAGATGATGGGGTAACAGCATCTTGATGGGGAGGAGTGAGTGGTAAGGGATTAGGAGAGGGATTAGGTGATATGATAAGATCTAGATTTGTGGCAATATGCGATAAGGGATCATGCGATGGAGTGATCAGATCTTGAGTATCAAGGGGATCATGAGATGGAATGGATGGGGGATTATGATCTTGAGATGGACTAGATGGGATGACATGATCTTGATGTGGAGAAGGGGATATGTTGGTATGCTTTGGATCAGACTCTTGGCATGACTCATCTTGTGTACTGGGTGGTATGATGATGGAGTGTTGGAGGGACTCATCAAATGAGGGAGATGGAAGGATGGAGGATTCCTGAAGTTCATGAGAATGGATTACAATGATACTAGGAGTGGAAGGAGTGGATTGGATTTGGGTGTCTTCGATGGGTTCGATGACTCTCAGAGTAGGAGATGGGGGCTCAATGGATTCGGTGGATTTGATGGTTTCAACGATGATGAGCCTAGTTTTTGGTCAAATTTGGGTAGAATTTATAGTCCATTTGTTGGCAGTATCATGAACTTTAGTAGCTAAGTGTTAATATTTTCATAATGTCTCCCTTAAAACATTGACTTGGGGTTTAACTCCATGTTTGTGAAGTTTTAATGACATTGGCATATTATGTGGATTATCTATATCAATTTTGTGCATGGTTGATGAATGTTCTTTAAGGTGATTATAGGTGTGAAATTATTATGCATACTAACATTGTTCTGCAAGATACCATCTATGGATGCTAAGTTGAGAAAGGAACCATTATATGATCATGTAGGGAAATCATTCAAAGGAGTCAATTAAGTGCGACGGTGAATTCTCCACAAAAGTCAAATGTAACCGCCTTATATTTATGGCATTGAGCAATTGTCAACGTTACTGCAGTGTTGAGTCCACGTTTGGACATGCATGTCTGACTGGATTCCCTACAGATGTAACCACTCTTCCATTCTTTCCTTGCTTTCCCTAAATGGTATCCTCTTAGTTAGTGGGAGTCAACCGCCCTGTTTAGCTGGTAGAATAAATAAGGATTTGAATCTTTTGGATTCATAGTTCTTGATTGTTGTTGGAAAATGAGAGATAGCATATTAAGCATTTTCTACTTTTCAATATAGCCATGGTGTTACTCTGTTTATATATTTTCCAATGAATGAGATGATAGTCTGAGTTTAAGCATTTGAGTTCACATTAGTCTTAGTGGATACTCATCCAAGAGGGCCCACTTGGTGATTAATCCTTTCCTTAGAGTAATTAGTTTAATTATCATTTTTTGTTTTGTACTTAGTTGAAATCTGGCATCGACTATTCCTGCAGCCACTAGAAGTCCATTCTATGTTTGTTCCTATAGCCAAAGCAGACAAAGTAATTCTTGTTTGTTGCTTAGATCTTTTATTCCTATTATGAATTTTATTTTGGCATAGTTTTTGATTGATGTTCAACATTTTCTTTATTTCCTTTATGCAATTTACTTCCAGTGTTGTGTTTCTTAGCTATAGATTAGAAATGGCTACTTAAGAGTTCCTAGTGCACATATTGTGCTAGCCCATTTCAAGTTCACGTCCCTAGGTTGACAAAGTAAATGTACCTTTATGATGATTAATTTTTTCATTCAGGTTAGATGTCCATTCTCTGAATCATGGTTGGAAGGGTCTGTTTATTGAAATCATTATAGGAGGCCGACATTTTTAGCGTCATTGTTGGGGATGGTGTCAAGCTAGGAAGTCCTTCAGAATCATTGATAGTTTCTCTACTTTAGCACTTTTTCTTGAGTTCTTCTTAGAATATTCTTTGCTTAGATGTGTAATGATCTGCTATTCTTTTCCCATTCTTTGTCTGAGTGAGATGATGCTAAGTTGATACTGCATGCTTCCTTCTTAATTATTTTGATCCATTTCAACTAGTTGAGCTTCCAAATTTGCCCAGAAACAAAGAAGGAAAGGAACCATTTCCATTTTTGATGATACATATCTTGATCTGATTAGTTCTGAAACCTCCACTAAAAATAAAAACTAGATTGATAGCCTTTTCCCTGGAATCCATCAAGAAGACATGGGTGATTCCTTCTTGTTTGAATACGACCTACTCTACCAAGATTATGACTACACCATTGATGCTCATGGGCTTGAACTATTTCCTACCACTTTAAAAGAAGTTGTACTAGGGTGGTTTGTCAGTATAGGTAGAGACATGATGGAAACTTGGGAGGACATGAAGACAAAGTTCCTTGGAACATGCAAGGAATATTATGGGGGAAGTAATACAAAAGGAGGTGATGTCTTCAATATGCAGCAGAAAGAAGATGAGAGCTTGGAATATTACATTTCAAGGTTTAGGAAATCTCCACATTATACACCCAATGAAGAATCACATAAGTTGCTTTTCTTAAAAGGAATCAATGAAAGTTGCATTAATTCCTTGGACCTAATGGCAGGGGGAGATATCACTCAAGTCTCCTAGGAAGATATCAAGCAAATATGTCAAAACTATTCTAGAGTAGCTTCAAAAGAAGAGATAACTTACCAATATTTTGTGGGAAAGTCATCTACCGATGGAATTTTAAGGATGGAAATCACTAATCCGTTGGTAGATTTCAAGCAGGATGTTACAAACAATCCAGCCACCTAGCTGGATACACTCCAGGCCAAGGACAAGCATGAGAAGAAGAAAGACTACATATGCAAGATGATAACTAACAGCTAGGTTCCACTTGAATTCAAACCGCTACAGACTGAGGAAGATCAAATCTACCTTGTCGCACAAGGGAAACCCTAGGTTCCAAGACCAAGTATGTTACCAGACCCACTATCCTTTTTTAGGCCTAACCAAGCAATCAATTGCATGCAGCCATCTTTTCAATCCCAACATCCTACCATAACATCTCCACCTGCTAATTCAAGCTCCAATACACTTCAGCTACTAGCTCATCCCTCACCTTACCCAATTAACACACCACAACCACAACCAATATACCTTGCTGATTTAAGCTCATGTGTTGTGAGTATAAGTGATATTCACTTGCGTTCAAGAACTACTATATTAACTCCTTCCACATCCCCCACCATTGAGCAACCTGTGGAAGAGGAATAGGAACCTTTGAATAGTCTCATTTAGCCTACCATACCTAGAAATCCCGAACCAGTTCCAGCCAGGAAGACTACACAAGAGCCACCATTTCCTCAGGGATTGGAAGTCGCCAAGCATAAGGAAGACAAGGAAGATACAACCTTTGACATCATGGATCAGCTAGGGCATACATGTGTTCAAATACCCCTATTTCAAGATGTTCCAATCTATGGCACAGCTATCAAAGAAGCTTGTCTTAAAAATCCAGATAGGAGAAAGAAAGATCCAACTCTAGTTCATGTGGTGGGCCAACTCACTAATATCATATTTGGAAAAGTGACTATTCCCAAGTATAATGACCCGGGCAATCCTGAGATGGTAGTTGTTATCAACGAAATCCAACTAAAGAATGCCCTAATTGACTTAGGAGAAGAAATCACTAAGGACATCCTACAGCAACTAAATGTTGCAAACATAAGACCTACTCCTATTGTCCTGCAGCTTGCTATAGTTCTACTAGGAAGCCTGATGATCCTATCATTCTTGGAAGGTCATGGTTTGCAACAGCAGACACTTATATTGGGTGTTGGTCAGGGAATATGACTATTTCTAGTGGTAAAAAGTGTGCTCTTTATCTTCTTGCTCAGCCGACCTGTAATGAAGAGGGTCCTGTATGGCTACAAGTTGGTGAAGAGGCCGAGGAAATTGACCTAGTAAGCAGCTCATGATGTTAGCTAGAAATCCTCTCTTGAAGTTTCAAGATGAAGATGAAATGTTATCCAGTATAATTTAGAACCATTATGAGGTAGACAAAGCATCATCTTCTACTTTGGTCAGAACACTTCTACCTGTTCTTCCTGCAGCCACTGTTCTTGCAGATGTTCTTCCTGCAAACGCTATTCCTATAGCAACAAACTTGTTGAAGTCTCATCAGCATGCTAATGAGACTTCAGCGAGTTTGTTGTTGCATTCAGATGATATGAAGGAACTAGATACTAAGCCCTACATCCATAGGATCTACATCAGATATTATTGTCAACCAATAGGACAGACTAAACAAAGAATATACCCTACATTGAGCAGAATGATTAAATCAGAACTGCAGAAATTGACAGATGATGAATCTATCTTAGACAGCAGATGGATTTCTACACTAGTAATCATGCCAAAGAAGAAAGGAAGATGGCAATTTTTTGTTAATTATAGAAAATTTAATGATGCCACCAAGCAAGATCACTTTCCTTCACCCTTTAGTGACCAAGTTTCAGACTCACTTGTAGGAAAAATTCAGACAAAGTGGCTAGGACCATACAAAGTTGCTGAAATATTTTCTAGTAAATTTGTTCATCTCACCACCATTTCCCCTACCAGACTCGAGTTACCTAATCCAACCTCCAAGGAAGACCTCCTGCAGCAATTCACCCAACGTTCAGTACACAAGCTTCCTGCAACCGAAAGAGGTGGACCTAGCATCCCACCTTTCAGCTAAATTAAGGTACGTACTTTCATAATAAATATTTCCACTTTAGTAGAAATCCATTTCTTCACCCATCCGCCCATCCATTCATTCATATCACCTTTCTCTCTCTTCCATCATTTCATTCCACCTCACTTCACTTCGCGTCACTTTCATTGATTGCTCGATTATTTCTAAAAAAGGTGTAACGATACTTTCTCTCCATGATATTTGTACCACATCCTTTGCATGCTTAGGTATGTACGTGATAATTCTCATCTCTTAATTACCTTTTAAGTGCATTTATTTAATCATGGCATGTTACTATAGGTGATTACATAATATGTCATTATTTCTTGTCAAATGATCGCTCCCTTCTCACATGTGCGAACACATGTCCAAATTTAGGTTGGGTGGAATAAAAAAATGCAAATATAGCCTATATGTCAAATCATAATGTTCCTGCATTAGAAAATTTAAATAAGCCTATTTGAAAATTTGGCTCGCATGTGTGAAGTGATGTTAACTAAGCCGCCAATTCTTTCCATTATCACTCTCATTTATCACCTCTTTTTCTGCCATAATTCCTTAATTTCCTTATCGTAACCTTGATTTATAAGTAGTAAATGGTAAAAATAGAGGAAAAGAAAGAAATTCAATCGGCACTAGTAGTAAAAATTTAGCAGAAAAGTGGTGATTTTTAGAACAAAAATTGCAGAGGAAGAAAATTTCAAACAATGGGAGGTGGCTTAATTTGGAATGAGCCCTTAGTTCATGAAGTTTTGCTGCAAGATGTACAATGCTTGCTAGAATTCCAACATTGTGGATCGTTTGATTATTTCATGAGGCTGGATGGCTTTGACGAAGGCATTGCCCTTGAATTTTCCCAGAAATTTTCAAAAGGAAAAGCCACCATAAAAGGATTAGAATTTGTGGCAACAGAGGAGAGAATTGCAAAAATTCCAGGGTTACCTACTGATGGAGAAAATTACCCTGCCTCTAGGGATGTCAAGTCGGCCAGAGTAGAATTTACAATACATGGCGACCCACCGATTAGCATTGACAAGCAAGGTGCAAAAAGAATGTCTTTGCCTGAACCATGGAAGCAGGTAGCTATCCACATTATAAGGTATATCACCTATGAGGGACATTTTTCAAACTTGCATTCAATACATTTTAATCTCTTGAGCCACATGAGGCATGGGAGGAGGATGAACATGCCTAATTTCCTATACAATCTTCTCTCCGTCATGGCAGTCGAAACACAAAAAGGTAGGAATAACTTTGTCTCCCAGCATTGCTTAATAAAATTGCTAGTTAAGAAATCTTTGAATGATGCTTCTAGAATGACTTTCGAAGAATTTGTTCAAGTTAATCAAAATTACCATCAAGAAGAGTTTGTCAATGTTGAGCATTTGCCACTTAGGGATATACCTCAATTTTGTAGGTCTAGTAGCAGATTGAGCATGGTTGAAGTCACCCTTGGTGCTTCAACTTCGGGTGCTACAACTTCTGGTACTATCCCTAGTGTGAATCCTCCTGCAGCAGTAGAAGAAGCCATAAACATTAGTTCCTCTAAAACAGAACATTCAGGAAAAGCAATCTCTTCATTTGATTCTGATGACAATGTCCCCCTACAAACCCTGATGAGAACTAGGGCATAGAGAAAAGAGGCTAAAACAATAAAAGAAAAGGAAAAAGCACAAACCCAGCTTGTAGAGAAAGAGGTGTCGAGTGATAGAAAGAGAAAGGCTAACCCTATTCGTCCTGCAGCCAAGGGAAAATGTATGAGAACCTCTAGAAATTCAAAACTAGTTGGTCCAACCTTTTGTGTACCTTCACAAGAAATCCCTGGGCATGATGAGATACCACCTGGAGACAACGAAGCTCCAATAGGAAAAGAAGAGGATATATTTGGGGAAGCAGAAAAAGTGACACTGGCAGACCTTGCCAATATTATAGAAGAATTTGAGGATGAGCAAGGGTTCCTACAGCAAAACCAGGAATAGGAGCCAAAGGTCCTGCAGGAAGGAGGAGGCGAAGAAATGGTATTCCTACAGCCACAGACAACTAGACAGCCAGAGGATATGCAGATAGTGTTGTGCGGGGAGCAACCATCAACGAAAACATTGGTAGGAATTCATAACCCTCCTAATTTTATGATGCATGCAACAATTTTAAATTTCTGGAAAGAAATAGAAAGGAGAGAAGGCAAATGGAGACAAGAGAAGAAGAAACTGAAAAAGGAAATCCAAGAGAGGGATGAGATTATTGAGGAGAAAAATGAGGAAATTGCTACTTTAAAGAAGAAAGTAGATGACATTGTGACCTTGGTGCCACAAATTCTTGAATGCAGAGCTCCTCCAAGGGTTTATACCCTACACTTAAAAGAAAAATATCTCTCTTTTAGATTATCAAAAATAATTTCAGATTTAAACCCCTTCATTGAAACCCCTACCAAATTCTTTAATGCTTTCGGGATTGCTTCCCCTAAAATGAAAAATCTATTATGTGAATTTTATTTGCACAATTATGTTGTTACAAAGGATCGTGATTGGAACCCACTACTATATGTTGGGGATATCCAGCTGAGAGCATTTATGTCCTGGGCACAAAATGAAATTAATTGGGGTGAGCAAAACAATGGTTACAGGAAGATGGAATCCAATATCCCCTTACCCATTAGGGCTAAGTCAAGAAACCCAAAGGATATTCGCAGGGAATGGCTCAAGATGCTTCTTAGACCGAGCTATGGTAACAGAATTATGCCCTAGATTGAAGTCATTTATACTGGGTATGAAGTTAAAACAACAACAAAAGAGGAGCTTGTAAGAGGATATCTAGCTCAGTGATGGAATAGTTTAACAGATGAGTTAAAGCAAGCCGAACCCCACTCTATTCACAACTATGTTGCAGCATTGAAGAGGATTGGCAGGTACATCCATATTGGTAGAATAGAGGGAAGATTTTGGCTTCCCCTGACTTTCCAGCCACCCATTCTCATGTGCCCAATACCAAATTACAGATTATACCAATATGACATTGCTAGAGAAAGGAAAAGATGGAACTGATTTGATAGATTGGGAGGATTTTACTGGGATCTAGACTCACGTACTGCAGCAACAGATGTTGGATAGCTTGCAGTTGCAAACTTCAAAGCCTTGACCAAACAAAAGAACAACCCTTCCTCTGCTGGAGGACCAGAAAAATGTTAGGTTGGGGGGGATGATGAGCCTAGTTTTTGGTCAAACTTGGGTAGAATTTATAGTCCATTTGTTGGCAGTATCATGAACTTTAGTAGCTAAGTGTTAATATTTGCATAATGTCTCCCTTAAAACATTGACTTTGGGTTTAACTCCCTCTCTGTGAAGTTTTAATGACATTGACATATTATGTGGATTATCTATATCAATTTTGTGCATGGTTGATGAATTTTCTTTAAGGTGATTATAGATGTGCAATTATTATGCGTACTAACATTGTTCTATAGGATACCATTTGTGGATGCTAAGTTGAGAAAGGAACTGTCAGATGATCATGCAGGGAAATCATTCAAAGGAGTCAACTAAGTGCGGCGATGGATTCCCCACAACAATCAAATGTTACTGCCTTGTATTTATGGCATTGAACAATCGCGGGTGTTACTGCAATGTTGAGTCCATGTTTGGACATGCATGTCTGACTGGATTCCCTACAGACGTAACCGCTCTGCCACTCTTTCCTTTCTTTCCCCAAATGGCGTCCTCTCAGTTAGAGGGAGTCGACCACCCTATTTAGCTAGTAGAATAAATAAGGATTTGAATCTTTGGGATTCATAATTCTTGATTGTTGTTGGCAAGTGACAATGATAATGTATTAAGCATTTTCTACTTTTCAATATAGCCATGGTGTTACTATGTTTATATATTTTCCAATGAATGAGATGATAGTCTGAGTTTAAGCATTTGAGTTTGCATTAGTCTTAGTGGATACTCATCCAAGGGGGCCCACTTGGTGAGTAATCCTTTCCTTAGAGTAATTAGTTTAATTATCATTTTTTGTTTTGTACTTATTTGAAATCTGGCATCGACTTTTCCTGCAGCTACTAGAAGTCCATTTTGTGTCTATTCCTGCAACCAAAGCAGACAGAGTAGTTCCTATTTGTTGCTTAGATCTTTTATTCCTGTTATGCATTTTAGTTTGGCATAGTTTTTGATTGATGTTCAGCAGTTACTTTATTTCCTTTCTACAATTTACTTCCAGTGTTGTATTTCTTAGCTATATATTAGAAATGGCTACTTAAGAGTTCCTAGTGCACATACTATGCTGTCCCATTTCAAATTCACATCCCTGGGTTGAAAAATTAAATGTACCTTCTTGATGATTAAGGTTGTCATTCAAGTTAGATATCCAATCTTTGAATCATGGTTGGAAGGGCTTGGTTATTGAAATCATTGTAGGAGGCTGACAAGCAGTTTGAGTGGTGCTAGGGGTCGTAACATCAATGATAGGTGTGGTACGGAGAAGGGTCTCATCACTAGTGACTGTAGATGATGGATTAGGATAGCATGGTTCCATGACTACAATGTGTGGATTGGGGGATGTCTTATTTTTCATAAGTCCTTGGAGAACTTCTAGGGTGAGAATGGTGCATACTCTAGGTTTAGCTAGGGTGATGGGCATAGATGAAGGATTAGGGATTGGTGAAGGATTGGGATTATGGAGTAGTGGACTAGGATTGGACAGAGGAATGGGATTGGATGGGAGACTAATAGTAGATGGAGGATTAGGATTGGAGGGGGGATTGGGATTAGAGGAGGGTTAAGGTAAGAATACCGTGATAACAGACTAGAATAGGAAGTCGTGGGTGGTTGGTTGATGTTGGAGGAAGTAGCTGAGGAATTAAGATAGGAATATTGGGATGGTGGATTAAGATAGGAAGATGTGGATATTGGATTAGGATAGGTTGATGGGGGTGTAGGATTAAGATAAGAAGGTGTGGACGTAAGATTAGAATGGGTAGAATGGTAAGGAGGATTAGGATAGGGGGACATGGATGGGGAATTTTAATAGGAGTATTTGGATGGTAGATTAGGATGGGAAGATTGGGAGGATAGATTGGGATAAGAGAATGTGGGTGGTGGATAAGAAAATGTAGAGGAAGGATATGATGGAGATGTAGGCGAGGAAGATAATGGATATCCCTTGTCAAAGGTATCATAAGGAGCGTTATTAGGTGTGGATGGAGACGTAACGGGATAGCTCGGAGAGGTGATTGGATTTTGGATGACACTTGGGGAAAGCTTGAAAGCAATGATAGCGTCAAGGGGATCTATGTCATATACATCTTGATCAACAATACTTTCATTATCGTCATCAACGTAATTAGGATTCCCCTTTACTACTATTTTTTGTTGCATCAATGGAGGATAAGGATTCATGATGTCATATGGGATGCATACAAATTGAAAAGAAGGGAATAGACAATTAGAAGGAAAGAAAATATGATGAAAATGTAAAGATTTGTTTCGATATCAGAAGATCTTGGATGTAGGTGGACTAAAGCTCAAATTGGAATTTAAGCTCAGATTGGGATTGGATCAAAGCTCATATTCGGATGATTGGTAGATGTAATGGGATTAGACTGGATAAGATTGATTGATGAGATGATTTGATAAGATTAGATGATGGATTAGATAGGATGATTAAAGGGGTTCTAAACCACGTTCAGATATCACCCTAGGTGACTTAAGGCGTTGATTGATCGGATAAAAGGATAAATAGATGATTGTGGCACCGAATCCACCTTGAGATTGAAAGTGGATTGATCGGGCCGAAGATGATAACCGACTCAAGATAGATGAAAATCCTGAGTAGATGTGAGTGATGTCGATCGAATGCAGACACCTAAGTCAATTTGGATAATAAACTCTAAAATGAAGTTTAGGGGATTTGGATCAAGAAAATGATGATGGATACGTAACCTAGAGTCGTTTTAAGATGTACCTATTTGATTTAGATGATGAATGGATGACCTGCATGTTGGAAGATGAAATACTCTGAGAGGGGGGTGAATCAAAGTATTATATAATTTTCACTTTTAACTTGACTTACAACTTGAACTAAGACCTTGAAACAATTTTATGTAACCTTTTAATTGCAGAGTGAATCATGGATGTAACTTTTTAATTGCAGAGTGAACATGGACATCCTATCAACAAACTTTAACAACAGAATGACTGATCACAAAGACTTTACTTAAGCATGTCAAAGCATAATTGTAATTGTTCATATAATACTGCTTGAACAATTATTTTTCAATGCTTTATTTTCACACAACTTTATGCATAAGTTTGAACACTTGTATGATAGATTTAGACATTTATTCAAGTATTAGAGCATTTACATTGAAATGTGACTGAAATGAGAAACATAAACACTTAAGCACATGAACTGAAAAAAGAATGCACATATTTCATCACATAACACAATATTTTCCTAAGTGGAAAAACCCTCATGGGGTATAAAAAACCACTTGAATAATTCATTTTATTATTTAGAGCACCAACTCCAATATCAAAAAGAGCACCAACTCTATTACAATGGTAGAGCACCAACTCAACACCAAAAATTATGAAGCACAACTTCAATAGGAGCACCAACTCCTTTACAAAGTTTCTCTATAAAAATGCAAACTATTAGAACCTTATAACTGCACTAATGTCTGCAATTAAAAATCTCAACAGAGTACAAATATATGATTTTCAATAATTCCCACTACAAAGTGTATTGAATATGACAGTACATAAAAATAACTTCACTGAAACTTGTGCGTAATCTATGTATTACAACTAGAGATGTAAACAATATAAACTCTCTTTTATCACTTTTTCAAATTCAAAAATATCATTGTCAAAACTCTTTCAAAATACTCTATTTTAACATCAAATCCTCATCATCGAGTAATGGCTAAAAGCCATACATTTATACAATGAATGAATGAAAAACCAGTTTTCATTTACAAAACCTCTTTTGAAACTCTTCAATTAACTAGGGTTTGTCTAAACTAAAAAATGTAGTTGAAAACAAAAACTGTATTTCAAAACCTTTACAAAATAACCAATAACTGTGAAACCCTTGAGTGAAGAGCTCGGGTTATGTAAAACTGAAACCAATTTCCACAAATCCTTAACCAAAATTAGTTATGCTTAAATAAAACACAAGATATTTCCATATTTAAAGACCAATACCTGTCATGGCGACCAAAAATATATTACCAACTAGCGAAGAGAAGATCATAATTGCCTCAGTGAAGCTTACCAACTTCCAGCTCCAACTTGCAAACCAATAGCAACCAAAATCCATGGCAGCAGCAATTAGGGTTTCAAACCCTATGCAAAGCAAACTTCTTATCACTTTGTTATTTCCTTTTTACCTTTTGTTCTCTAAAACTTTTGAGAACTTTTATGTTTTACACAATGATTTGAAATCCACAAATGATGTTTAATCATTATTTGAAATCCATAAGAACCGACAACATGATGATACAATCAATTACCATTGTCCACGTGAGCTATGAAAACCTTTTGACTGTCCAAGTCATCAACACATAATATGTAGGTATCACTACCAAAGTGTTGTATATTACATGTCAACTCGATACATCATAAGCCAACTCTCCAATGCAAAGTGAAGCCCAACCACCTTTATTTAGCACTTACCAATGCCAAATTATAATTATTAAAACCTGATAAAAAAGCTATGTCAAATATAAAGAGCCCGATAAATACCAAGGGAAAATACAATATGTCCCCTTGTGAAAGATTTTAACACCAAGTGAAACTAAGGTGAAGCCAAGTAAACCAATATAATGCAAGTGATAAAATATTGTATTGGTGAAAGATTGAAACCCAAAGAACCAAGTGCCAATATAACCTGTAGATGCCATTTTATAAACTTGTTACTAGCACTTGTGAATGCCAAAATGAACAACCATATTGCCAATGACATAATCTCAAAACCTTTGCAAATATACACGTCATTGAACCAACAGCTTGATATATACATGAATAAATGTGAGTCCTTATCAATGTAAGAACACCAAATAATAGTGCAACACATTTGTATATATATCAATGAAGAACTAATGATATAAGTATACTGAAATGATATCACCTTAAACAACTTTCAAACATGTCCATGATCGCTGCACATGAAACCAAATAATCAGTACAGCCAAACCAAAGGGAAACAACTAAATGTATACCAACATTGTCCAAGATATTGAAGCCAAGCATGTGAAAATGAACTGAATATGCCAATTGAGATGCCAATAACCAAGACATGCCAAAGGTATCAAAGTGGATATGCCATGTAACCACTGAAGTACCCATCATCAAATAACCGAAAACTGAAAGAACCTGAAAACCAATATAACTAAACAAGGCCACAAATCAGAGCCAATCATGATGTCATGATGCCAAGCATAGAATTATGATCAAAGCCATGAATGACCGCCAATGATAATGTATCATGTATTACCCAAGCCAATCAATATGCACCAAAAGCTGAAAATTGAGACCATGGACATCAACTGTCTATTTTGACATCAGGGACAAACAATCACAACAAGTAAAAGCCAACATTGTAGATGGATTGAAGTAAAGATCAGTAGTGAATGGAAGATGCAAATGGATTGGAGGGAAAGGTTGCCTCTGGGCCTAATCGCCTATGTTTGGGGCATGGTCGCCTATGCACTAGGCCTGGTCGCCTATTCCCTGGGCCTGGTTGCCTCTGGACTAGGCCTGGTCACCCCTCTTAGGGCGGGGTCACCTATTTGGTTTATGGACTCTCAAAATAGTTAGACTGACCCTCGAAATGGGTAGACAGACTTGCAAAACAAGTAGATGGATACTTGGAACAAGGAGATGGATGCTCAAAACAAGAGAATGGATGCTCATAATGAGGAAAGGGATGCTCAAAATGGTAGACTAACTCTCAAAATGAGGAAACGAAAGCTCAGAACAGATGCTCGCAATGAGGAAAGGGATGCTCAAAAGGGTAGACTAACTCTCGGAACGAGGAGATGAAAGATTGAAATGGATGAGTAGATACTCGGAACAAGGAAACAGATGCTCGGAAGGGGAGATTGACTCTCAGAACGAGGAGACAGATGTGCAGAATGGATGAATGGATTGACTTAATGTGAGACAATATTAGTTGCTCAGGGAGAAAATTCACCCAAACTGATGGAAAACTTACTCAAGAAGGTGGCAAATACCTATTCACTAAAAATTGGTGAAAATGATGGAAGACGACAAAAAAAGGATTGGTCATTTTTGGAGCTAAATCACCCATCCAAGGAGCACAGCCACCCAACTAGAGGGTGAGGTCACCCAACTTAAGGGAACGGTCACCTATTCTGAAGAATGGGAAAGAACGACGGAAAACGACAGAGAACGACTAACAAAATGGTCGAAAAAGCAAGCAAAAATGCCTGTTCTAGGGTCAAGGATGCCTATCTGAGGGCAAGACCACCCCTGTTGAGGGCATGGTCTCCCAACTAGGGGGAAAGGATGCCTATTCTAGGGAACAGGCGAGAACAATCAAAAAACAACAAAGAACGACTAACAAAATGGCTAAAAAAGCAAGGAAAAACACCTGTTTTAGGGTTACGGACACCTATCTGAGGGCAGGGTTGCCCCTGTTGAGGGTGCAATCACCCAACTAGGGGGAAAGGCTGCCTATTCTAGGAAATGGGTGAGAACAATCGAAAATAACAAAGAACGACTGAAAAAAATGGCTAAAAAAGAAAGGAAAAATAGTTGTTTTAGGGTCAAGGATGCCTATCTAAGGGCAGGGCCACCCCTATTAAGGGCATGGTCACCCAACTAGGGGGAAAGGTTGCCTATTCTAGGAAATGGGTGAGAACGATTGAAAACGACAGAGAACGAATGAAAAAATGGCTAAAAAAGCAAGGAAAAACACTTGTTTTAGGGTCAAGGACGCCTATCTAAGGGTAGGGCTGCCCTTGTTGAGGGTGTGGTCACCCAACTAGGGGGGAAGGCTGCCTATTCTAGGGAACAAGTGAGAACAATTGAAAATGATAGAGAACGACTAACAAAATGGTTGAAAAAGCATGCAAAAATGCATGTTCTAGGGTCAGGGATGCCTAACTAAGGGCAGGTTTTCCCCTGTTGAGGGCATGGTCGCCCAACTAGGGGGTAGGGTCACCTATTCTAGGGAACGAGTGAGAATGATAGAGAACGTGATGAGGGAGCAAACCCGAGACACCGAAAAATGATGCAACAACTAGAGAAATTTATTATTATTTATAATGGAACTTCTTACATGCAGAGGATCACAAATCCTCAAGCTCTGCAATACATGCAAGCTACAGAAAATTACATAAATTACAGTATTTTCCCCTTTCGCAGCATGCGAACTCTTTCCCCCCAAAAAGCTACCAAAAATCAAAAATCCCACCCATAAATAGAGCTCCTTTCCAATTTGGAGCCAAAACAACATTCAAATTTGAGTTTCAGCGGTTTGGCACCCAAATTACAATTTGAAATTCAAATTTAAATTCACATTTGAAAATTAGCACATTTCTAAAAATGCACCAACTTCCGGAAGCCATAACTTTTAATCCGACCGTCGGATTTTCAATGATAATACCTTTTCGAAAAGCTCTTAAAAAGATGATGTGGCAAAAAGTAAGGCCAACTACTTTGGGTTTTTGCAAATTTTTGGGCCCATCTGGAGCCTCTAAGGGCCTCAAATTTGGCTTCAAATATTGTAATAGCTAAACGAATATCCAGAAATGCAAAAACATCTAAGAAACAACCAACAGGAAATTAAAATATTTCTTTTTTTGCTGATGCAGGATTTCCCTTACACCACTAGATGCTTCTGCATCAAAACGACTGACAAAACAATGAAACAGGTTCCCTGAATGACACAACGGGTCCCCCAAATGATGAATGAATTCTCTAAATGGACTATCGGGTTCACAAAACGAGGGAACAGACTCACAGATACACAGAACGAGGAAAAGAACTAGTGAAACGACTGAATGGGAGGTAGGAATGACAGTTTAAGATGCAAAAACACTTGTTTGGGCATGGTCGTCCATCTTCAGGGCATGGTCACCCCTGAACGGGGCCTAGTCACCCCCGGACTAGGCCTAGTCACCCCTGGACTGGACCTGGTCGCTCCTCTAAGTGAAAGATGAACAATTTTGACTCAAACATATTAGAAAATGAATGAGACAAAGCGCAGGGTCGCCTCTCTTGAGGTTGGGATCGCCCCTATTCAAGGCGTGGTCACCCCTATTGACAGAACTGAACTTGACTTAAAAAAAATGGCTATGGAAAAGGACAAAAAACACTACAAACAGTAAGCTAAAGGCAAGATTGACTTGACTAGTAACATATGAACTGGTTTTTCATAGAAAAGATAGTCCAAGCAATACAATCCTATGATTAGTATGAGGGGTACGGCCAACACAGTTCTCTAACTAGGCTAAACAAGGTGATCTAGGGAGTCCTTGATATATACTCAGTACATGAGGCACAACCATGAACACCAATCTATCACAAGCGTGAGTCAGAAACCCCAGCAAGATACTAAAGGTTCAGACTAACTCTTCACATCTATCTAGGTATCACCCTTGCTTCGACACTCCACCAAACACGACGTGACTAGATTGGGGTACAGCTTTGGCCTCCCCCCTTTTATATACCTTGTCAGTATGCGTGGTTGGAATCATCCCTTGGGGTGATGAAATCCCCAAGCAAGTCCCACTAAGAAGAGAACGCTAACCATTTTTGGCTACTCCCCAGGCTCACACGAAGTGCAAGGGGAAAGCTTGAACACATATGACTTAAGTAAGCTATGATTTCTCTTCACCCAAGATCACCAAATGGTGCAAGGGGATTGGATACATCAATAGCTTACTTACAAATAAAGCACATAATGTATTGACTCCCCTAGTTAGACTATGTGCCTAATTAGTGTGAAAATGAAAGCAAACAACTAACTAAATGTCTTCGTCCCTTCGTCCTGCAACAAACGTGTTAGTAGTTTTAACCTTCGTTCTTCGTCAAGCGTGAAATAACTGCACAAATGTTAGTAAAAACCTCCATAATCACCAACAACACGAGTTAGGGGGTCAGTAATAACCAAAATGACATAAAACAATCTGTAAAAATGATTTAAAATGTTTTTCCTTACAGAAGGCTCTGTTTGGGCCTGGTCGCCCCTATCAAGGCATGGTTGCCCCTCTGCAGGTCCTGGTCGTCCCTCTAGTCAAAACAGAGAGTTAAACTAGTTGTTTTGTCTCAAACAAGCGTCTTTGTATGGGCGGGGCCACCCCTCTATAGGTCCTAGTCACCCCTCTGGTCAAAACAGAGAGTTAAACTGGTTGTTCTATCTTAGACAAGTGTCTGTATCTGGGCAGGGTCGCCCCTCTGCAGGTCCTGGTCGCCCCTCTGCAAGTCCTGGTCACTTATCTGAGTGCGGGGTCGCCCCTCTGTGTCACCTAAACATGCAAAATATCAAAAACCAGCAAATGTAAGAGTAAAAGGACTCGTTTGTGGGTCCCACCAAGCGTGCCAAAAATTTGTACAAATGTTATTACCTCTAAATATGCAAAACTAACTAAGAAATGCAAAGTAAAGAACACTAGATCACCTCAGGATTGGGCTATGTTGAACACAAATAAAAGAAAGATAAAAACAAGAAAGTATACCTTTTACTTGTGTTGATCCTTGGTTGGCCCTTGATGTAGCTTGAGTGTGTGCACCTTTGATGGCAATGTGATGAAAAGTGGATGTAAGGTGGTCAAGATGCAAGATGAGTGCAATGAAGGATGTGAGTATGAGATAAGTGCAATAAAAGCTTAAGGATTATATAATGGAGGATGAGAGCTAAGCATGCAAATGCAAAAGATGAGCAAGTGTTAGAGCTTGATGAATGCTTGAATTGCTTGAGAACATAAGTGTGATAAAATGCCTAATGTCAAAGAATGAATGAGAAGGGGGGGTTATTTATAGAAGAAATTGAATTCTCTAGAGAATTCAACGGTCAGGATTGAGCCACCATGGCCAAGATGGAGGGCTATGGTTAGTTGAGGACTCTCAAGCCCTCACATCTTGCCATGTCGAGGATGAAGTGTCCAAAGGACATGGTGAGATGGAAAGGGTACAAATGATGTGGAAGAAGGACAAGTACTTTGAAATTACCTTAGGATGTGACTGATGTGACCTCTCAATGATCACATGGGGAAGAGGATATTCCTTGGAGGAATAAAAGTGAATTTTAAATTCACATGATTAGGGATATTTTAAGGATAAGACAAGGTTCCCAGAAAAGAAGCTGAGAAGTACTTTGGGTAAGACAAGGTGCTTATAATAGAAGGTTCTTGACCCATGTGACTGATGTGACCTTTCAATGATCACATGGGGAAGTGGAGAACTTTGGAGGACTAAAAGTGAATTTTAAATTCACATGGGAAGACAAAAAGAAACTTTTAATTCCTTGGGGGATGAGAGAGTTGACCAAGATGTTGATTGGATTAGCTAATCAGTGATTAGAAGATAGTTAGTGGCTGATGAAGTTTAGGAGCCAACTTGCGAAAGTTGGAGGATGTGACACATTCTAATCAAGGATTAGACATGTGCACATCCCTAATGATGAAATTAGGAGGTGGATTAGGATTAAGAAAAAGTGATGGAGGATGTGACATGTGAGGAATTAAATAAATGTATTATTTATTTAATTATTTTGAGGAAAAGGGGAATAAAGGGTAAGGTATTTAATTATTAACTAAACACCTTAGGGATTTAGAAGAATTTAAGGATATTAATTAAATAATAGCAATATTACTTAATTAATGCAAATAAGAGGATACTTCGACGAAAAGGGATAAATTTGGACAAATGTGAGTGTCCAAATTTAGGTGTCTACAATATCAATTGCACAATATCATTAACATAAGATCTAAAAATTACACAACATAAGAACAAATGATTTATGTGGAAACCCTTATGATAGAAAACCACAAAAAAATATTATTTTTATATAAATCTCTTTTTACAATCTTTGTAGGCACCAACCTATTGGAGGCATCAATCCCCACTGCTAAGCACCAATTTAGCAAAAGACACCAATCTCTTTGATATAAGGCAACAACCTCTCCAATATGAGGCACCAACCTCTTCAATAGAATCAAGTGTCTTCTTGAGAATGAATCTTATTCACAAATAGCCTTAAATGATTTATTTTTTATATTCTCCTCAAACTCCACACATAAATCTACATATATTCTCTTTCTTACATCTACATATACTCCTCTTCTATATTTGCATATGCATCTCTTCTATATATGCATATATTCTTCGTACAATTCTACCATTAATCCTTACAAATCCACCTTCAAGCTTTCTTTAAAGATCTTCCTTTTATCTTCTCATTTGCAAATTTGTAGGTGTTAGTTTGATATAAAGTCTAATTCCTCACACACTTCTTACTCTTTTATTCCACTTCTTGTTCTTCACATATCTCTCACTTCACACTTGCTTCACAATAATTCGCATATCACACACTTCTTCTCCTTGCTTGCTAGTGTATATATGTTATTCCTTGTATTCTTCACACACCATTCACTCACATTTCTTTATTATGTATATATGATATTTTTTTACACTTCACGCACACTAATTACACACAATCTGATTTACTTTTATATCTTTATCTTCATATGGAAAGATACATCCTTTCAAAGATAATGACCCTTAAAATAGACATGACTCCTCTTAAAAAATAATTGTTGTCTTTTCAAACTTGATTGCTACCTTTTCACACATATCCACAATAATATATATTTTTATCCTCCACGTACTTCTCTCTTGACTATTAGATCTTCCTTTCTATTCCACACATGTATCTATTTATATCTTTACATCTCTATGAAGAGTTGCATCTTTTGGAAAAGAGATAACTCTTTCAAAGGATGTATTTTTTTTAAGACTAATTGTTTCCTTTGAATACTTTTTTTTCCTCCTTTTTATTTCTCCCTAATGGCTACCTTTGAATGATCTATTATTTTATTATTCTTCAATTGTCATAGTTCTTTAACATGTCCCTTGACTATTCTTAACCAGATCTTCAATTAATAATATTTATTTACTTCATTCTTCTATATTCCTCTTAAGTATTACTTCATGCTACATATTCTAATTCCATACACTTCTTCTTTGAATGATAAAACCTTCCTTTTTATTCCTCACTCTTTAATGATAAAACTTTCCCACACAACATCTCATGGAATGACTTCTTTTATATATCATGTCTCATCATGAGACGCAACCCTTCACCATACCCTTGTGACTTTTGGTTAAAACTAATCTTTATTTAATGAATTAATTTCTTTATCATGAAGAAGCACTTCATAATATATCTTCTATTCATTCCCTTATTACTTTATTGAACTTGATTTACTCCATAATTGATATATGATTCAATTCATTATTGATATATCTTTTGTTGCTCCATTCACATACTTCATTTTATATTGTTTTTTATTAGAGGAGAAATAGGTTTTGAATGGACCCGAAACCATCAGGTTTTGAAGGGACCCGAATCCCAAACAAAGGTGGACAAGCTGCCTAAAGAGAATACAATAAAGCTCAACAGCGAAACAAAGACAAATCAGCAGTTGAAATCAACTGACCAACACAGCACCAAGATACTACATGGATCTTGAACCCATTGGTTTTGACGGGACCAACAACCCAATACAGCCAAGTTTTGGCAAGGACCTTAAACCCAAGAGAAAAGCCTACAACAACTAGGAGATAGCATACCAGTCACTTAGGATGATTAGTCTCTCCATACCACTAGCAGAAACAACTAAGTTATAGGTCTGCAGAAGCAGAGCCCCAAAAGTAGAGAAAATCTTGCCCAGCAACATACCCTCTCCACCTCTATAGGAGAGATCATCACAAGAGCTCGAGGCTCCAAGCATTTTCCATAAAAACCAATTGCTCATTCCACCTCTATAGGAGACAATACCAAGCTCGTCCAACCAACCACAGCCACAGCACCCCAGCACACCAACATTCTACCTCAATAGAAATGGAATCCCCCTCAATGGAAAAAGCCAGTAGAGACCTTCAACTGCAAAATACACCTCAACCCAAGAGGGAGAGGACTCCACCTCCAAAGGAGAGGACTTCACCTCAAAAGAAGACCTAGTATTCAGAGAGAAGGAAGAGACTGCAGTGAGAAGGAGGACCTTAGCAAGCAACAGTAGCAACAATATTTGGGTCTTCAAAATTATCTCTAAAAACCACCCATCCCTCAACCCTTTCAGCATAGAACTAAGTTGATATAGCACCAAATCCATACCCACGGAAGGGCCCAACCAAAGCACCAACCCCCGAACACAAGGGGAAAAACCTTGAACAAGGGATGAGGAAAAACACCCGCTCTCAACCAAAAAAACCCCTAATAATACCAGTGCAGGCCCACACAAAACCCAGCAGAGCACAGGGAAGAGAACAACCTCATTTGAGCAACACAACCGCTCCATCTTATGAGCCAACCACCCAAAATAAGCTCCAAACCATGATAATAGGCATTAAATTCCATCTGCCATTTGGAAACCACAACCGTGCCAACAAAACCCCCAAATAGAGAACACAAACGCATCGAACAACCCAGAGGAAATGAGAAGAAGAAAAGGCCAATAAATAAAGCCCCCAAGCCATCCTACTACACCAAGCAGAACTAGAAATAAGCCTCTCCTTCAACCCAAAAGCCCCAAGGACACCTAAGCAACCACACACTCCCCTATAGTGTGTTTCCCCTATAATGTGTATTGTGTTATGAGTATCAGCTTGTGGCTACCTTAACACTTAAATAAGTTACATAATCAATATTATAATCACATATATGTATTTAGTGTTGGGAATTAGTGTTCACATAGGTGTTGGAAATATTGCGTTATAGAATGCATAAGATAATAGTAGGTTGGTTACGAGTGTTGGGAATATCACATCATTCCTGTAGAGTATTTGTTATTTGGTTGTGATTTTTTTTTTTGTGTATTATGAGTTGTTAAAACAACGAGCGTATCTTTAACAAGTTGTTATAGGTAGTCTCCTATAATATAGGATATGTACATCCTATATATATGTAAATGTATTGAATGAAAATGATGAAAAGAGAGAAAGCACGCTTTATTTTGAATTGAATTATTTGCAGCTTCTATCTATGCCATATTTCTAATATGGTATCAGAGCAATGTTATTCTTGGGCCTATTATTTAGTAAGTAGATAACTAGTAGAGAATATTGACATTTAAAAGCCTTGAATCTTGTAGCAAGGTTATAAGGAAGGCGGAAAAGAAGGGATCGCTGGAGGAGATTAACATTGAATCAAATTTAGAAATGTTCGAGATTTGTGTGTCTTTCTGAGATATCTTTTACAAAGCATTAGGAGGTATATTGCGCTAATGATGGAAGGGCACAATGTCTCTCACCTCTGTTCAACATGGACAGTAGCTTGAATCTCAAGCCTTCTCAACGTGTTTGCATGTATGTATGGATTTTGAGAACGGTACACAACTCCCAAGTATTAGCTCGCAGCTCTTGGAGCGCATTACAGATTGGTGTTAAGGAGCTTATATTGCTTGTGCTGCATTCATCTCTTATTGGTCACGGTTCCTTCCAGTTGGCCTGTGTGGAAAATCCAATTATTTGCTTGGCTGTGGTGGTTGGTGATTGATTTCTTCGGCCTCCTATTCATCTTAGCATAGACGGTCCTCCGTCTTCTGAGTTTGGTGGCTTCAAAATCTTGCTTGGTGGACGACGCCTTCTTTCATTGGGTCGAGAGTTTTGTTTGCTGATCATAATTAATTGATTTGTTAGCCTTTTCTTATTTCTGTGTGGGGCTTATTTTTCTTAGAATCGACGTTATTATACTGATGGGTTTTTGTTGATATTTGCATGTGCATATTGGGGGGCATTCCGAGAAGGCATGACTGATTATTTCACGATTTGGCAGTTTGCTCCACACATTGGCGACTTAATATTTTGATTGCATTACTTTGGAGAGGCCTGCCCATGGTCGTCAAATTTTGACCGGATCTTATTCTTACTAAGACAATGTGTGCAGTAAGAACGTCTTGTCCTAGCTGCTTATCAAGATCATAGTTGAAGGAGAAGGGAGATTGAGTGTGCAAAGAGGATTTGTCTTTGTTTGGTACCTCTGTATTCATTGTGGACAAGATATATCCTGAGTCGAAGTAGGTGAGACATTGGGCGGGTAGCAGGTGAAGAACAGGTGTCAACCTCGCGGCACAACGATATGCTGGCTATTACCGTGATTTCCTCTTCCATTCTCGTTCTGATCATTCTCCCAATGGGCGATATATTCTAAGGTCAACCTTCAATATGTTTAAAATGAGTTCTCCCAAACCAATGGGAAGTATTATAGTGGCCATACAACATAGAAGATTTGACATATCTTTTATTCTATTAGGTCATTGTTGGTAGATAATTAATGACTATTGGTTCTAATTATTTATTAGAGATTTATGTCGAAGTCTTTTAAATTCTAGATATATGTTTCTCAAAATTCAAAAAGTGTGGAAAAAATAAAAATAATAGAAATAAAATTGTTTCAATTGTAATTGGAGTGCATGATCGGTGGTCCCTAACATTCCTTGTATGAAGATCACATTAAGGGGGGAGAATATATTCTTACCTCACAATTGATGAAATGAGCCTCAAAAGTCAAATTTGTTAAGTAGCAAATCACTGGAGGATGGAAGCACCGGAGGTTGGAGGACATTCAACGACCTCTCGTCAATCACTAGCGATGGGATCGTGTAATTACATTAGTGACAAAATTATTTGCGTCAAAATGACTAAAGCCAAGATCAGTTTCTAGGTGACAGTGGCAACCATCTCATATCATTTGTGATCAGAGTGGCAATGATCTATAATGGTGGTTGCATACGTGACAATGAGGGCTTGGTGTTCAAGCTTTTTATGTGGTTGGATGTGTATGTCCCCAATCACATTTCTTGATCATTTGTGAATGGATGTGTTTGTCCCCATTCATGTGATGGTGGAAGTGATTGGAAGTGTTTGTCCCCAGTCACAAGAGTTGGTGATTATGATTGGATGTGTGTGTCCCCAATCATAGTTGTGAGCAAAAGTGTATGTCCACGTTCATGACCTTGATGTTGGATAGATGTGTTTGTCCCTATCCAAACTTGTTGTAACACCTTGGATAGATGTGTTAGTCCCTACCCTCGGTTCCATGGGTAGAAGTGTTTGTCCCTATCCTTGGATGAAAGTACACTAAGCGTAGTGAGGCTAGTTCCACTATTGCTTGACATGAGTAGATGTGTATGCCCTTACTCTTATCTGATATTGTTTGGTAAGCTATTGTGTGTGGTTATTAAGTATTGTGATGTACTTTCACCCCATGTTCACACTAAGAAGGGGTGTTGGGAATTAGTGTTCACATGGGTGTTGGGAATTAGTGTTCACATGGGTGTTGGATAATAGTTTAGTAGGTTGGTTATGAGTGTTGGGAATATCACATCATTCTCGTAGAGTATTTGTTATTTGGTTGTGATTATTTGTTTGTGTATTATGAGTTGTTAAAACAACTCGTATCTTTAGCAATTTGTTATAGGTAGTCTCCTAGAATATAGGATATATACATCCTATATATATGTAAATGTATTGAATGAAAATGATGAAAAGAGAGGAAGCACATTTTATTTTGAATTGAATTATTTGCAGCTTTTATCTCTAGCCATATTTCTAATATTTAGGTCATACTAGGAGTTATATTTGAATATCTATGTCAGCTTAGGTACTATCCAAGGCATAAGTATGGTATATATAGGAGGTATTGTGTTCTTAGTGAAGAATATTGGATATATCCCCCTCGAAGTGGATTAAGAGGTTCCCCCCTTGAAGTGGCATATTATTATCAATTATTTGTAGAATATTCCTATTATATTCTTCTACTATGCAAGTTATTTCATAAGTGGTATCATAGCATGATCTTGGCATCGTTATGACAAGGCATCTTTTTCAATTTTGGAAGTCATTTTGTGAAACCCATATCTCCTAGATTTTGGTGAATTATTGTCTAATTTTTAAAGGGTTTTTTAAGGAAACACTCAAAAAGGTGTAGTCTAGATCTTAGAGGAATTGGAGTAGAATTGAGAGATTTTTTGTAGAATTAGATTTTCTACCCAATTTATTTGGAAAGTGCATATCTCCCAAATCTTGCAGAATTGGTTCCTAATTTTTGGTGGGTTTTGGGAGAATTAATATAGGAGCCTACAATCCAAATTGTAGAGCATTAGAAGCATAAGTAAGTGACCTATTACATAATTTGGGTTTCCAACAAATTCTCTCTCAAGGCTCTAAAACACTTAATTTTTTGGAGTGTTTTTTTGGAAAGTGCAACCAAGGCCTTGCTAAGTTATAGAAAAAAAAATCATAGTACTTTAAATTTATTTGTGCGATTTACTGTAAAATTATCTTTCTCGAACTTCTTCACAACAAAAAGTAGCCACAAAAAAGAAGAAAAAGAACAAGTAGAACAAGAAAAAGAGCAAGAGCAAGAGAAAGAGAAAGAATGAGAGCAAGAACAAGAGAAAGAGCAAGACAAGAACAAGAATAAGAACAAGAAGAAAAAGAAAAACAAGAAGCAGGAGTAGAAAAAGAAGTGGAAGAAAAAAAAGGAGATGAAGAAAAAGAAAAAGATAACATTAAGGATAATTCTTTTGCAAAGAGGAGGGAAATGTTCTGATTATATGGGAAAAATGGGTTTTGAATGGACCTGAAACCATTTACAAATGGGTTTTGACGGGGACCTAAAACCCACTCAAAGAAGAACAAGTAGTGAGTATAATGTTATGAATAGTCTACTTGTGGCTACCTTAACACTTAAATAAGTTACATAATCATTATTATAATCACATATATATATATTTAGGTCATAGGAGGTATGCTAAGTATTGAGTTCTTATTGAATAATATTGGAGGTATCCCCCTTGAAGTGGATTAGGAGGTTGCCCCCTCGAAATGGCATATTATTATGAATTATTTGCAGCATATTCCCATTATATTCTTCTATTGTGCAAATTACTTCACAACACTTCATCTTTTATCCACTCTTCTCAATCTGATCTTATTGGTCTTCGAACATCAATTAGTGGCCTTTGGCCTTTGTCCATCATACAATTTTTTCTATTGACAAAGTGCTCCTCACCTTTGACATCAATGACAATATTTTAACAATCTCTCATACTCTTTTGACATCAATGACAATCAATTCCAACAATGTTCATAGACACTCTCAACAACCAATTTGTCAATTCCAACTCAAATCTCGCCAAATTGACATGGGATTTAACCCTTGAGTAGATGTCAAATTATCAAAAAAAATCCCACTACCAAAACTTGAATTGCAACATTAAAACCTAAGGAAATTGCAAATTAATTCTATGACTAGCGTGTCATTATTAAGCCAAAAAATAGAATTGTCACATAAACTAATGCCCGGATGTATGAGACAAGATGGTACAAAATTGAGTGCCAATATGAATTCCACATATTTTAAAGTAACGGTATCTTAATGAAAATGTGAATAATAAATAACATTTCAACAATGTCACAAATACTTTCATGTTGTTACAATACATGTATTACTTGTTACTTGAATATCTTGATGAAACTTTTTACATATAGTATTGTATTATATGTAACACATTGTAATTTTATATAAATAGACTATGATAATAAACAAAATTCAAAACATTCAAATGAACTCACAAGACAATAATGCATCTAATAGCATGTATAACACAAAAATATAGACAAGACTATGGTTCATTTTAGTATCTAAGAATAATGCATGTTGTACATGGTTTACTACTTAATGCATGCATTGTTTTGAAACAACTAAAGTGTTAAAAGATGTATCTTGAAATAAAACTATAAAATTGTCCTCATAATTAGTATTCATTGTCTCTTAGTTATTCTTAAAAATGATCATCAATGCTAATAAATTATAACTTTTTAAGCCACTGCCTTATTAAATAATAATGAAAAAATATCTTAAACTATTGCCTCCCATAAATTTTTAAAAACTAGTAGTATTGTGCCCATAAAAAATTTCTTAAAATCTAGTAAGAGGACCTAAATGCATTATCAAATAGGCACAAATATTTATAATCATATCAATTAAATACTACACTAAATCAATCTTAAAAAAATATAAATATGTAGCACTTGGCTAACAAGACTAAATATTTGTGTACACCCCACCATTTAATAAAACCTTTAAGTGTTGTTACTACTTATTGAATGGAAAAATTACATAAATAGTTGCAACTTGACTTTTAGACAAATAAATGATGCCATCACATCATTAACATACAACACTTCAAATCAATAATTTAACATTATGTTGTAACATTAAATTATATCTAATAGTGGATTTGAACTAATGAACCTTAAAACTTAAAGTTCGGTATTTGCATAAAACACAAAGTTTGGTACTTGTTTTTTAAAAATGAAAGTATTACATCTTCCACCGAAACACAATTCCCCAAGAGTAGCTTACTGCATTGTAAACAAAATTGTACAACACTTAATTGTACATTGGTTGAGTTAATCTCTTATTTGTGTTTCTTAACAATTAATAAAAACACTCTTTTGTTAATGTGAACATGGTATATTACTTAACCAATTTCAAGTAGATTCTCTTCACACTTCACACTTAAGCTTACATAGGTCATTTGTTTTTTGTCTTATATCATAAGATTAAGACACTTGTCATGATCTTAATATGTCCTAGAGTTTCATCCTTGTCTTTATAACAAGGGCTTCCTCATTGTATATTATATTAACTTAATTCTTGCATCTTATGAATTCTTTGGCTTCATAGCACTGTCATTGCTTCATTTTTTTGTGAAGAACTATTTTGGTTGCAGGTGATCCTAAAACTTTTGTGGGGTTGTTCAACAACTCTCACATAGCAACACAACTCTAGATCTACAATTTCTTTATTTCTATTTAGATATTTTTTTGCTCAAAACTTTCAAATGATGCATCATAGCACCAAATAAATTTTGTAATTGAGCTCAATAGGCACAAAAACAAGTAAATCTTTATAAGGCACTCTAAGATTTGGCACTAAAAAAAAAAAACTGGTTTTAGAGTTTGAAGCATTTAACATGAGTTTTTTTGTACAATTGTACAGTTCAATGTAACATCATAAAATCAACCACCATTGTTGCAAAAATCAACATATTTAAGGGCACATTCTTTCTTGCATCAACTCCACGTCATCCCTAGTATCAATTTCATTATATTTAGCATAGGTCTACAAAGAGTAGCATCATTGTACAACAATAATTTATTTATTAAAGGTTTTTAGCACCATGATCATATCAATGATCAAGGGTTCTACAACGCAAGCGCTCAAGGCCAAGGCCCCTAGTATCATGGGCAACCTAGCTCTTGGTCATGTGGTGAGTACAAACCCTAGATAGTCCCAAACCTAAGGGGCTACACCCGGCAATCATGCCACCGCTTAGCCCCTATACCACTCAACCCAAGCATCACCCTTTGGTTGCTAGAATAGTACTAGTTTTTTTGTCTAAAGAAGTTATTTTTAGACATAACTTGAGCAATACTATATCATTTTTTTGTAAATAAATGAGCATTGGAAAGCTAGTTTCATGTATTTTGCAACCATCCATCTTTTTTTTCTTGATTTTTCCCGAAGTACATTATTTTAATTTGACATCAATAACTTTGTTTTAACTTGTAATATGGGACCATTTTTTATGTTACAAAGGTTCCAATCTCATATTGTTTTATCTCTAATTTATATATGAGTAGCATATCATTGTAAAATCATGGGTTTTTCCAACTCAAAGGGAACTATAAGTCTTGTCAAGATGCCATCTAGAAATATCCCAATTGGTTATATCTCTTGCCTAGTCTCTATGGACTTGTCCCTAAACTAGGGACACCTAATTGAAAGATAGCATGGGAAAACATAAATGATCACATCCTAAGATTGATTGGTAATAGTGTTGAGTTTCATCTCACATATTGAGTTCCCACACACTCTTTGGACCAAAATTTGAGAGATCCATGGAGACCCACATCACTCTCCATTCCAAAATTATCATGTTATGTATAATTTTGTGCCTGTTAATGATTGATAACCTACCATATGATGGTGGCAAAAAAACAGTCACATTATTTAGCAACTCTTGGTAATTGTGATAGCATTGGCGCTCCTCTTGATGCTCCTCCTACAAACATACATTAATTCTTTGGCTTCTATGGCTTATAATATAGATGCAAACGCTTCATCTTCCTTATATAGTCATTATCTTGAGGTTGGGTATTCATCCATTCCAACATTGGTAGTTTTATCTCTAAGCGTTCATATTTAAAAACTTGTGTGGACACATCATGGGATGGCCATATAGTTGGACGACATACATTGAGATCACATCATCTCCATCACTTGTTGCTTCAATTGGTTCTTTGCAACATTTGCATCATTATCTTCAAGCTTTGGTACATTGGGATGGCTATTTGATAAATATTAGGAGTTTATTTTATGAGCTCCATCTTATAGACTTGGAGGACAAACTTGAAGAATTTTAACTATTTTTTTATGGCATTCCCTTCATTGTTGTTGTCACACCATCTCCATCTTTATATCTTTTTCTTTATTGGTTTGTACATGGTCATGGCTTGTCACCTTCATTTATTGGGCCTGTACCTAATTCAATTGTGCCATGCTTTCATACAAATATAATAACACTCAAGCAAAGTTTAGAGACATCATCCTACATCATGATCTTTCTTCCTTTTGTGGAAAGACATCATGAATCTCTACTTTAATTTAATTCTTCTCAAGGGAAAGAATGTTGTTTGATGCTCATCTTCATCATCATTTGTTGAGCATCCGCAATCACTACAAGATATTACATATTGTTAGGGTGGGGACGAAGGGGGAAGGGGGAGGCAAGAGGTACATGATCTCTCCTAAATGAAAAACATTGATTATAAATTGGCCACAAATAATCCTTGGTCGGTTGTTTTTGAGTCCTTCCTCCCATCAATTGTACATGTTTGTTTACATTTATTTATTTTTGAAATTTTCTCCTACAATTTTTTCTCCTTAACTTCACTGATGAAAGATTTATTTACACAAGGATACCTAACATGGCCTTGTAGTTGGGACCCATTCTCACATCTTTGTATTTTTCATACTCCATAAGTTGTACTTAAAAGAGAGTGTTGGAGTGAACATAGTATATTATCTAATTATTTTCATTAGATTTTATTCACATCTACATACTTAATCTTACTTAGAGCATTTACTTTTTGTCTTGTATCATAAGATTAAGACACTTGTCATAATCTCATCTATCCCAAGATTTCATCCTTGTCTTTATACAAAGGGTTTCCTCATTGTATATTGTAGCAGTTTCATTTTTCTATCTAATGAAATATTTAGTTTCATAACATTTTCATTGCTTCTCTGTTGTGTGAAGGTTGTTTTGGTTGCATATGATCTTGGGCTTCTGTCGAGTTAATCAGCATTGCTTACATCTTTAAAATGGACCAATGTCCCTTTATTAGGGCAGTAAAATAATGATTAATTTACAAAGATTTGTCTAATCACTATTTTGAGTTGATAAAATTGTCTCTGTCAAAGTGTAACAAGTAAAAGAAAGACTAATTCATAAAGATGTGTACGGTCTATGCAAACATTTAAGCTATACATGAAAACTTTTAATGGTGGCAAGAATTGACACGTTAAAAAAACTTATATATTTATAAAATAACTTTGCATTAGCTGATATGTTGACGTCTCTCTAAGGAGAATAAGAATTTATCGGATTTGACCTACAAAGAAGTCTTCTAATAGTAAACGTTACTAGAATGAATATGGCCCTAAAATCGATAAAAAGCTAGCAGATATTAAATTCATTACTCTCTTCTAGGACAATTCACCTCATAGGAGTCCAATGATACAAGGATAACGAAAGTTGCCATCAACTAACTCAAACTTCGCAGCAAGGATTTACAAACTTTGATCGATCCTACAATCCATTCTGATCTTAAGCACAATAGAAGTCGTGACAATTACCAAATATACAATAATGAATATACAAAATAAGAAAGATGACAAATTCCAAATGTAATGAGATGATGCTTTTCACGATACTGTACATGATCACCGTTTCTTAACATCAGTGCCCTTGTCTTTTAGCATCATTGCCCTTGTCCAATGTTCAATGTCTTCTGACTGTGAGGACGGCGGAGGCAGTGTAGGATGTTCCACGATGTCCCATTCATCAAACACACTCTCTGCCTTTTCCGCATCTGATACTTGATTTGGATAAACCAAACTCGTACTGCGCCTTGACCCATCTCTTGGGAGAGACTTCTATTCAAGAATATATGCAATATATATTAATAAATATAAAGCAATAAATAAATGACATTGATTTCAAACAAAATAAAATATTATGCATTACAACAAACAACACAACTTTTACATGTTTGCTCACTCTCAAACTGCTTGATGATATTGTGGAATCTGCTACTGATTGATCCTCTCCTAGGTTATTAGGCTGACAATAATAAAGGCAATATATATAAATTCACCTATAATATATCATTAATGTTTTTTATTTAAAAAAAAATGTCAGTTATGCGTTACAAGCTATACCATCACAGTTTTTGCATGTTTGCTCTCCCCTAAACTGCTTGATGATATTCTGGAATCAGCTACTGATTGATCTATTCCAAGCTTGTTAGGCTGCTGCATGTGTCTTCTAGACCTTGAAAAAATTACATAGTGAATTAAGTAGAATATGAGCAATTACTCCACAAAGTTAAAAAGAGTCCAACCAAGATATCTGATGCAATGGACAATAGATGTGTTTAGTTAGAACTATCAAACTGATGTTCCAAAACTTAGGCTATTGCATTGAAATATTTCAATAGCAGCATAATAATCTAGAACATCCACGAGTAACTACAATATCAACTAATAACCAGATATAAGCGACAGGTTTCAGAGACAAATATACAACTTTGTACAGGAAAATCAAGTCAAGCAAATGTGGATTTGAATGTAGATGTGATACAGGTTCGTTGTTAGGTTCAAAAAATAATTAAATACTTTGTCCACCTGATAGATCAATGAGATGTAAATTGCATATCGCAATGCTGGAGGCAAACTACAAGAAAAGAGCGAGGATAGCTTCAACTCAATATGCATGCTCTAAGAATAAACAGGCAGGAGTTGCATGTAATTAAATATGGAGATAATACATACTACAATAAATCCATCTATATAATAATTAATAACAAAATACATATCTAGTAATTTATTGGTATGTCTTTCTGTTTAGTAGATCCTAAAGAATCTTATAAGACAAGAAAAATGGAAAGCTCCAGAGATGGGGAGCAAGCTAATCTTTGATGGTGCTTCCCATGGAAATCCTGGACAAGTAGGCACGGTTATTATTTTGGGGATGCTTTAGCTTTTGAGATTGGTGGTTCTCAGTATCCAGGTATAAAATCTAACAATGCTACTGAGTGAGAGGCACTTCTAGCCAGCTTAATGCTGATTTTCTCTGAGGGTTACTGTAATGTCATGGTGGAGGGGGATTCACTGATTGTTATTAATGCCTTCAAAAATAAAGATTGCCTAAACTGACAGCTGAGATTCATTCTAGAAGAAATCCTTACTTGGTTCAAGAAATTTGAATTAGCGTAGATTCCTCACTGTTATCATGAACAAATAAAGTTGTGGAGTTGTTAGCTAGTTATGATATTAATGTCTAATATTTCTTCTCAAGAAAGTTATGTTATGGATGACTGGGATGGGCTTGGCAAACCTATAGAAGAGGATCACCCTCCATGATCAAAGGGTGTGTTGTATATAAGTCATAAGACTAAGGCTTAAGCTTATAACTTGTCGAGTCTTCTGCATGTAGGGTGATGGCCAAATTGTGAAGCGATACTTTGCATGTGTCTTGGCGAGGCTTCTTTTTTGTTATTCTTGTACTCATGGTTGTAATGAATGCCGAGCGTGGAGGCAGTCAGTGCATGATATATGGTTGTATCTGGTTGGATGTTTTTAGCTGCTAGTTGTGATGGCTATCTTTTTTTCTGTCTTGATTGGTGTAGATTTGGGTCATTTTGCTGCTCTTCCATATGGTGGGTTGTGGTGCTGGCTTCTCCCATGATCCTCTTTGTAAAATGGGAGTTTCAGATTATTGTCTCAAACATATTTTCCACTGCCCTAACACTCTTCTGAATCTGATGAGGTCAATTTTAGGATGGGGGTATAGCTGATACTGATGATTTACGTTCCAAGACTTTGATTTTAGAGGATTTTTGAGATAAATTCGAGCCTCAGTTAATTGAGAAGCATGTGAAGCTTTGCTTAGAGGCACTCCTGGTTTTGGCAGTCAAAGAGATATCTGATAGATGATGGAAGCTCCTGATCTTGTGAAGCTTTGTTTAAAGGTGATGCAAGATGAAATCCTTGACCTCAACCCTGAGGCGGATAATCTTATGAATTTCTGCAAGGACCTAAGACTGATGATAAAGAACTTAGTCATTTCACATCATTAAGGTATTTGGAAAACGATATCATATCTTGCTCAATGTAAGGATTCAGGATTCCAAGGGCTGGCGAAGGTGACGGTTGTTTATATATCTAGCAATGGTGTTCCTAGTAGAACTTATGACAGGTGGAGATCAGCCCCTAGTGGTGTTGTAATTTCCCTTTCTAGAACATTCCTCATTTTTGCCCTGAAACAATAATTCCAACTTAAAATGAAAATTGCATTATATTTATAAATGTAACTTTATCTAAAATAATGAAATTTTATTATAATATTCAGATTTATAACTTATGCAATAATTCTGAAAATAGAACGTATCTTGATTTTCTGCAATAATTATCCTTCAAACTGTGGTGATAATGGCTTTGTCAAATATTATGAATTTATTATAATATTCAGATTAAAAATTCATAAGATAAGTCTGAAAATAAATCATATCTTGAAATTCTTTGGAAGTGCTTTTCAAATCTGCTGAAGTGGAGGTTTTCGTCCCTAACTCAGCAGTGGCAATATCATGGGTTTTCGTCCTTAACTTGCCAAGAGTATTCAAGGGTTTTTGTCCTTAAAACCCTTAGTCCGACTTGGAGGGTTTTCGTCCTCCTCGATCAAGATTTGGGTTTTTGTCCTAACTTGGTAAGAGAAATAAGGGTTTTTTCCCTTAATCTCTCGTGAACTTGGAAGGGTTCTCATCATCCCTATTTGCAAGACACTTCCTCAAATTCAAGACTGATTGCTTGATGTATTGATAGACTTATTGCTGTTTGCTTGATTGATCTTTTTGATATTTTGATTGCTTGATTTCTTGATGGATAGATGAGTGATGATTGTTTGAATGGTGCTTGATTGATTGATTTCCCCTTTGCTTGATGAAATGATTTGCTCTTTATATTCATTTCTTGAAGGAGTCACCACCCTTCATTGCTGCCTTTCGAGAATAATAATTTATTTCCAAGCTGATTGATTGATTCATGTTTGGTGATTTCCCTACAAGGAAATGATCTCCCTTTTGCATCTTATTATTGAGGGAGTCACAACCTTTCATATTTGATAAGTCACAACCTTTCACATTAGGAGTCACATAATATTTATTCTTAATTGTTTTCTTCCACCCCTTTTCTCATGGAATGATCCCTCCTTTATACCTTATTAGTGAAAGAGTCACCACCTTTCACCATGACTACCCTTGGAAAATATAATATAATTTTAATTAACTCTTTCTCTAGCACACACTTATGAATATTGTTGGCACCTCCTTGCATTGCTTTTTATGATATTGCCTGGTCAATGATTTAATATGCAGCGATCTGGGCATTTTGGTGAGGCATGACAGGTGCAAGTGTGGCTTGATGGGGTGCTTCAAATTTATGGTAATGTGGTAGTATGGTTGGCAGCCATTATGTGATGCATTAAGGTGGCTTTGTTTTCTCTAGGGTTTTTTGGTTTGTTGCTATCCTCCATTGCACCTTATAGAACTGCTTTTATCTGCTTCAGTTTTTGCCTTTTGTTAGATTCTGTTGCCCCTTCTTGTATCTCTTCACTACTTGTTCTATTGCCTATTATGCCCCTGAGTGTGTTGTTTACATAGGTTTATCATATGCTATGTATTCCAGTTTCTCTGGTTGCATTTTGGGGTAAGGCCCCAAAATATTAGTATCAAAAAATTAGCATTCTTTACTATTATCTAAAAGGAGGGGACCAATCATAACTCGGCAATTATTTAAACAGTATTCATTTTGTGCAAAAATGTACCATAGAAAGTGGATACATATATTGTTCTAGAAGTCCCCTACCAAAATAATTATCACAGATTATTTGAGTTACATCAGGACAGGAAAATGTAGAGCACAAAATTTGATATTGACATTGGTGGATGGTGGCCTAGCCCTCTTGTGTAAGATTGACTCTTTGTTATATAATTGGTAAGAAGGTGCCAGAAGATATAGCACCTTACACCATCAAGGTTCAATTCCCATGAAGAGATGTTTCGAATAGTTGGAACCAGATTCAAGTCCTAGGTGAGTTTGATGGAATATCACCCTAGCAACTTATCCCAGTGCAAGATCCTCATTTTGGAGGCCAGATAGAACCAGTTGTATATAATATCTCTACTCATCCTTCAAAGCCAGTTAAAATATAGATCCTCCTTATGTAAGCAGGCTGGATTTACACTTGGAGGATCTTACATCTAAGATCCTCCATTTTTTAGTTGGCTTACTTATCCTTTTAAGGCTAACAGGAATGCAAAATAAAGCTGGCATAGGAATGTGTTTTACATATTACAAGTTTAGTTGAGATCTTATTTGATGTGTGGGATTCTTCATGCTACAAGCAATTGTTCCATTTCCCATAAATAAAGAGATGCCTGGGAAAAATATATATATACCCTCAAGCAATTTGACAAGAAATTTCAAATTTGAATGACTGTAATTGGACTTGGGAGAAGAGCAAAAACACAATGTCAGAAATCCGTAGTTGGACAATCTGAAGTAAATAAATGACTTAATTTATGGTCTACTTCAATGATATACACCACTTTATATCAAATATAATGTTTACTTCAAGGTCAAACCATAAATTTATAATACATACTTTTCAATAAAATACAGAAGAATTGTAAAATACATCTGACACAGAACCAGAATATATAAACAACTAGAAGAGAAGAATCAAAATGAGATCAGACACTCACCTTGACTTGGCTTCATTTGAAGAGAGCAAAGCCCGAGCATTTTTTGAACAGACAAATGACAACATCTCTTCAAAACCTTCAAAAGTGGAAAGCCGTGTAGGTGAAGGCATACAAAACGAATTAAAAACATTTGCAGTGACACATGCCACACTTTTCTTTAAAAGACATATCCCTTCCTCCAGGTCTGTACGTGTCTCGATTGAATGTAGAGAACTGCTGCCATACTTGAAGCTGCTACCAGTAGCACCATCCAGATGTGTCCTTCCTGATGGCTCTATAGATGCCACACCATAATCGCTAGAACTTTTTTCAGACCAAGAATTGCCTTGACTGGAAATAGAGCCAATTTGGAGTGGAATAAAAAGGGGATGCTCTTTACTGCAGAATGCACTAGTAAGAATATTATCTACCATAAGTTTGTTAAAGGTAACCATCTCTTGCACAAAAACCAATACCTTCTAGAAGCTGGCCGAGAATTCCAGTAAGAAGCTCTTTGCCATACACGTGAACATGAACCCTGAGAGCACCATCCATCATACTCATAATGGTGAAAAAGGAAGCAGAATATATATAAATTTCTGAGCCAGCAAATTCTGGTATAAGCTTAGAAAAAAAATTAACTCCCCTGAGTACTATTTTTTTTAATAAGCAATCTGATGATTCAAACTTGATCCAGGCAAAAATATTAATAACATCAGAACTTACAGCAAACCCAGAAGTCAGAAGCAAAGGTGCATATAGGTAACGAACGACGAGGTTTAAAAGCTGCAACATATACCTGCGAGTACAGTCAGTCTATCAAAAAGCATATACATTGCACAGACCAGATTCATATGGCAGATAAGACTCTGTCATTAATTCAAGCAACATATAAATACTATGTTCCACGGCCTGTCGGGGACGGGGATGGGGGGACGGCAGGGGACGTGTTTCCAGGACATTTCCTAAGGGGTAATTTTTAGGGGACAGCAGGGGACGGCGACATACAAAATACATATATATATGTATATATATGATTTTTTCAAAATTTATTAATATATTAGAGAGAGAGAGAGGGAAAGAGAGATAGATATGTCAATAAATTAATAATTGATAACAACAATATCAATATGTAAGTAAATTGCGAGAGTAGTACTATAACAGCATAAGAAATGTCATTAAAGCATTATAAAATTTATCACAGCAGTATCAAACATAATAAAACCATGGTCTATCAATATGAAATATCCAAATGTCTCAAACATGTATCCAGAAGTCTCAAAGTTAAAACATGAAAATCAAAATATTAAATACAACAATCTATGAAATTAAGCCTCATTCAGGCTATGAATTCCAAAGACTCAGAACTATCTGAGTCACTATCATCCTCTGGCAAGAGTGGAACTAAAAGATTTAACATTTAGTCTTTTTCAGACTTTAGCCCAAACAATTAAAACATTGAACAGTTCGTGGGGCCCCACGCAAAGGAACTAAACCTTTAAAAAATCATTTTTTAATTGTTTTATAATATATTTTGACTTGCAGCCTGTGGGCGACGGCTAGCTGTCCCCGGTACAAGGAACTGTCCCCAATCCATCCCCAATCCATATAGGGGGTGGGGAAACGTCCCCAATCCGTCCCCAATCCATATTAGGGACGGGGAAACGTCCCCAAAGTGAAGGAAACATTTCTTGGCGTTTCCGATGGATTTTGCATTTTCGGGGACGGTAGGGGGACGTCCCCTTTGCGTCCCCTCGTCCCCGGGACGGCAGGGGATGGGGATAGGGGGTTTTGGGGCAAGGGACGCGTCCCCGTGTAAATTTTTATGTCACAGAAGCATTGCAAGGTAAGCGAAACAAAGGAACGGGCATTGATACTGACAAAGGTTTCCCATTACTTACGTATACTTTGAACAAGCAAACAAATGACATTAAAATCAAAGGATTATGCTCATGCATTATTAAATCTAGGAATTAAGATTTTCTAATTGTTCATTCTCCAAATTAAGCTATAAAACTTGTGAGAAAAGTCTGCAAAAGAAATACCTATTCATGAAATTATAGATTGTCTTCAGGATAATAAATTCAATGAGATGATTAGATAGGACAAAATTGATAAGATTCAGAAAAGTGTTTACATGCTTTGATATCATGAGCTGGAAGAGCAAAAATAATCACACTCCCAAATCTCCTCCTTTTTAACTAGGGAGAGGGGAACCCCTTTCCATGTCTCCAACAATGTGAAGCTTGACCACTCCCAAGAAGTCAAAGCTCTTTTAACAATAGTCCAAATACATGTAACTTAAAACCTAAGTTGTCAAATCGGATACAGGTATGGGTACATGGGTATGGTACGGTAGTACAGCAAAAAATAAAGGAGCCGGATTCATCCATGCAAAAAACATATAAAAATCATAAATATATACATATTTGCAACCTAAAAACAAGAATTACATTTAGATAGCACATATCATGCATATGCTAAACAAAACAACCATAAATATTATAAATTTGAAATACAATATACTGATTCATTATCGATTTGTCAAAACTTGAATGTCATGACAGATATTGTGAACTCGTTGTTCATTGATTCAATACTAAAATAATACAATACAATTAGTAATCAGCATCATATGGGTCATCATGAAGACCAACATTAGTATCATCATTGACATTAGTCGATCCAAGAAGATTAGAAGAACCACATGCAACCCCACTGCCACTTGTACTAAAAGTATGTTGGGTATCCAACTACACAAAAAGTGAAGATTGTGTACAGGGGCTATCCCCTGGGTAGGAACAATGATTTCTTCAGGGTTTTGAAAAAACAATACTGTTGATTTTCTGATGCATCCAGTGAACTGGTTGGTTACTGGAATTCGAGTGCTTCATGGTTCTTTTTTGTGGCTCTTGGGAGCCTTTCCCAGGTCAATTTAGCAACCAAAAAAAATCCTTCTTGTTTATTAATTTCCTTGATGTGTATTAAGCTCCACACAATACGTTTGTCTGGTCAAGTCACTCACACAAAAGCTACACAGCCAAAGCCAATAGCAACATGCATTTCAACTTCAAATTATGTCACAGATGACGAGCATGTTTCAGTAATTCATAGGACAATGACAAACTGCCAGCTCCATGCTTTTGACTGGCCCAATTGCCCAGCTTATGTTTTGGTTGGACACCAGGTCATCCATTTTCCATTTTAACAGCACAATCAATGGGGACAAGTTAGATTTTGGGCTCACATTCTAGAGGCATATTCCAAGAAGTAATCATATCTCATAGGACTACAATAAATCGTGATAGGGAGGTTCAAATGGACTATCAAGCCCTCACTTGGTGGCATTCCATATCCAACTTCTAGAGGCAACAAAGCAACCATAAACTGATACTTGGTTAAATTTCAATGCAACTATTCGGATGCAATTATAGCCCCAGTTATAAAGAAGGGCTATTGATACTATAACTTCCTAGACATTTAGCCAATTGGTCTAGCAATACATAGAGAAGTTCAATTTTCTCTCTATCAAGCTGGGTATAGGCCACTGGTGAGGTACTTTGCATCAAGTACATCTGGGGGTTGTTCTCTTCTCTTCAGTAGGACTTCAAGCTCTCCACCATCACTTCCTAGAGTATGCTTTCTAGATTGCTTTAAAGTTGGAAGCTAAGCAACAAAGGCACAAACAAATCCAAGTCAATCTTTTCCTTTTCAAGATAAAGATAGTCATCATCTTCATCCCCTCCAGCTCCTCTCATACTCACTCATCATGCAGGAATTGATATTCTTCAGCAAATGAGTTCATTAAGAGCTCAGCTCCTTTATTAGAAAATGAAAAACCATTCTTGCTGAGCAGACTTCACAATATTAGGATTCAAATGTTCAAATAGAACTTAATTGCACATAAGCTTGTGGGAGATCTTCAATTGCCAACTAACACATCCACATCCATACCACTTCAAGTGGGTGAAGGAGCAACATTTCACACTAATGTTCCATCACATTTACCTTTGAGCCATTCTTGGATACAGTTTATTTAATGGCATTGCCCTGGATTGCTGCAGTTTGATACTTGGGGCATAAATTCATCCTCCAAACATCATACAGCTCCATGATCATGTTTGGCTTCATTTGGATAAAGCCTTTTAACTTGAAATTCCAACTCAGTATCAATGGTATAGTCAATGTGAGCAAGCCCAAGTTATATGAAACCAATCACCAATCAAAGGGGAAAACCCATTTAAATATATATCAGCTAGAAACGAACTCTACCAACTCAGGTCAAATGATTCTCTAAGTCAGCTTTCCCAAAGAAATTCTCAAATATCATTTAGAAACACTTCAGAGTTAAAAGCCATTTACTTATTAAAATAATATTTTTTTTTATTAATTTAATGGTCAATATAGTGTATTTTATTGTAATCTATTAGATTAGATGGTTTCTTCAGTTTCTTTTTAGAAACTTTGTATTTTAACAACTTTGTAAATTCTATTTCATCTCTTTTATGTTAATACATCAAATATTTTAAAATCTTCTCCGTTTCATGGTATCAAAGCGCGAAGAATTTTAATTTTTTCCTAGGCTTCTAAAATATGTTTTTTTTCTTCTGAATTCCTAGGCTTCACGTGATTTTTTTGTGCAACCTTTGTGAAGGTGAAATCGCATTTTCTGGGAAAAATTCATGAAGGATCTTAAGGCATCATCATTGGCCGTTTTTTTCTTTCCCTCTTTGGCACGCATTTTCTTTTTCTCTATGAAAAGTGCGATCTTTTTTGTCTACAAATCGCGCCATTTTTTTAAGAAAACGCAGGTTTTGTTTTTAAGAAAAAAATCTCGGGATTTCTTTTTGGTAAAAGTTGTGTGATTCTGGAGCACGATTTTTTGATCGTTTTGACTACTTTGGCATGCGCACGAGGGTTCTGAAAATTGCGTTTCAAGATTTTTTAACGCTTGTTCTTTGAACTAAAAGATCTGTGACGTTTTTATTTTCTCGTTTCTCTTGAGTCGCGACTAGAAAATTTATGCACGATTTCTAAAGTGTGGTTGTTGTCTATCAAAACCCTACCTTCTTTACTCGTGGGTTTTGCATTTTCTGGGAATTAGATTTGTTTGTTGCTGCCTGGGTTTCTTTATTATGGGCGCTATTCAAACTCTCTTTTCTATGCAACTTCTTCTGGCACGTGTGCTGAGTACGGGTCTCTAAGCAGTGACTGCCTATGTGCTCAAAGCATCAAAAGACATTTTTAACCTGATTTGTGCATTTACCTCGGGCTTTGATCTTGCCCTCCGATTCTAGCCACATGTTCGTAATCTCTTTTGTCCGTATTTGCTGAAGATTGGTGGTGCGACCTTGGATTTTGTGCCATTTTTCTATCAAATTTTGTCCGTAATGACCTCTCTGTCGCACATCATGCTCGAGGGTGGTCTAAATTTCAATGGTCGTAACTACAACACCTGGAACCAACGCATGATGACAATCTTTGAATATCGCTACCTTGATCTGATTATTCTAGGTAAAAAGGTTTGACCTGCATTTGGTGGTAAAGACCAAGAAAAGTTTGATGAACAAAATCATGAAGCGGTGATGCTTATTAAACTGTCTGTCACCAATGATCAATTGCCTCGATGTTCTGTCTGGTAAATCAGCAAAAGAAATTTGGGATCATTTGAAAGATCTTCATCAAAAATCCGACAAAAGCCTTGTGTTCTTTTTGAAGAACATGTTGTTTTCCATCATGATGGATGAGAAAACATTTTTGCAGGTGTAGTTGACCAGGATTAAGGACATCCGTGATCAGCTTGAGGCGATTGGTTGAAAGATGGAGGAAGAAGATATGGTAGTCATCACTCTAAAAAGTACCAAAATCTTACGAGCACTTTATTGAGACCCTCAACATTACTTTAGCTAATGTTGATTTGAAGTTTTTAGATCTTTGCACCATACTTCTGCAACAAGATCGTTGGAAACAACAGTTTGGTAGTGGTGCTAGTTCGTCCTCCTCAGAGCAGGCATTTCCTGCCAAGACCATTCAGAAGAATAAAGGAAAAAATCAGCCTTCTCAGTAGACCAGTCAAGCGCAATCTTCAAATTCTTCCAAAAAGAAGAATGTTCACTGTAATTATTGCCACAAGTATGGTCACATGAAAAAAGATTTCCGAAAACGCTTGGCTTCTGAACAAAATAGGTAAGGAGAGTCTAAGCCTAAAGCCTGTGTTGCAGAGCACACAGAGCAGAAGGAATCTGTGTTCTATGCTTTTACGGCCAAGAGTCCTACAAATACTGTTAAATCCTCCGCCTAGTCTATTGATTCAAGTGCTTCTCAACATTTCACTCATCGTCGAGATTGGTTCATTGAGTACACGCCCTTCAGAGACTGTTCTCTTCGGAGGAGGTGAGAAGTATACTGTTGTCGAAAAGGGCAACGTGCAGATTCATTTTGGAGGGAGAATTTTTTTTTTCTCAATGTATACTTTGTACCTGGCATGGAGTTGAACTTACTTTCAGACAATCAAATTATGACTCACTCTCCTTAGCTGGATATTGTTTTCAGCGTGCACACATACAGCATTGTTGACAAAGAGACTCGCATTACAGTCGTTCAAGGACTTGAGGATCATGGTCTATATAGACTTGTTGATTTTGGTGGTTCTCAAGAGCACGCTATGGCAGGCAAGAGTACTTCCATCAGCAGCCTCTGGCATCAGCATTATGGGCCCCTGAACATGCAATATCTCTCTCAGTTAGCTCGCAATGATTTGGTTGGTGGCCTACCTACAATTCAAACTCAAAACCATGGCGTTTGCAATGCTTGTCAAGCTGGAAAGCAACACCAGACTCCCTTCTCAAATGGTGACTCTTGGCAAGCTTCTAAGGTATTACAGTTGGTTCACGCTGATTTATGTGGTCCAATGAATACTTCTTCAATTACCGGTTGCAGGTATTTTCTATTATTTGTTGATGATTTCAGCAAAAAAATGTGGGTGTTTTTTTTGAAAACCAAATTAGATGTGTTTGGTATTTTTCAGCAGTATAAGGACTTAGTTGAAAAAGAGTCTAGTTCTCCATTAGTTACTCTTAGGTTTGATAATGGGGGGAAATTTTGTTCTTTTGATTTCTTCACATTTTATGTTGCACATGGCATTAAGCGCCAACTCACCACACCATACACCCCACAACAGAATGGTGGTGTTGAACGTAGGAACTGCACCATCACTGAAATGGCTCGTTCTATGTTGGAGCATAGACATGTTCCCAAGATATACTGGGTTGAAGCAGTTTATACTGCAGTCTATCTTCTGAACCAGTCTCCTACTCATGCCGTTAAGAAGATGACTTTTGAAGAAGTCTGGTCTGGACGCAAGCCTAAAACCAGCCACCTGAAAGTTTTTGGCTCTACTGTTCATGTGTGGATTCCAAGAGCCAAGCACACTAAGTTGGATTCCAAAAGCCAGAAACTCATGTTTAGTCGTGATGTTGTGGTTGATGAAACTACTAGGCCCTTCTATCAATCTTCTACTTCTGTGAATCCTAAGGAACAGCCTCTGAAGGCTTCTGAATTGGGCGTTTGTCTTCCCCTGAGTCCACCTGATGGGAGGGATTCTGCACTTGAGCAGCCACCTTAGCAGAATGTTCTGCCACCCGCCCCTCCTCAAGACAATCTGGATCCTGATCCAGCTGAATCTATACCAGCCACACTTGGTGATGCTGTTCCACCAATTTCAGATGTTGGTACTTCTACTCTCTGGCCTAAATAGTATGCTAAAACCATAAGTGATCTTCATGATGATGAATTACTTGAGGGTAGAACTGCTCAAAAAAAGAGCAAGTAGCATAATACTGTCAATTTTGTTCTTATGGCCAACCTTCACAGCATCTCTGTGTTGGAAATGTTGTCATTGATGTCAAAGTGAAAAGAATGGAGTCATTGATGTCAAGATAAGCATGACTGAAGTTAACATATTGCAAGGGCATGACTGAAGACATCATATTGCAGATTTGACAAGTATATATATATATCCGAGAAAGAATGTATATATGAAGACATATCAATGAATGTGGAGAATGAGTGAAGTTTTTGAAGAAAAATTATATGTAGATATACCAGCAGCTGTTTGAAGAGAAGAAGGAATTGAAGACTATTAAAAGTATTGTCATTGATGACTTGACAATATACCGTTAAAGATGAATAAATCAGATTTAAAAAGTTAAATAAATTATTGTGGAGTAAGATCTGATCTGTACATGTGATCAGATTATTGAAGATAAATAAAATCACTGTGGAACAAGATCTAATCAATATTGAAGTCTAAATTGAAGATCAGCTCATTGAAAAAAAACAGAAGTCAGATCAAAATTAGAAATCAGATAAAGCTAAACCTCATGCCACAGATCGAAATCATGATGATTTGACATAACGAACTCCTAAAGATCAAAATCATTGAAAACCAGTTTGAATTTAAAGAATGTAAGTATAGTCAAAGCTACGATGTTGAAGTTTCGATCTGAAGAAAGACGACGTGTTTACATCAAAAGCTCACTACTCAGCCAACCACAACAAACATTTATTAAGAAACCCGATTTAATCACATTGGTTAAGAAGCACGTATTAATCAAATTGGTTAGTCTAATCTGAAGCGGCTTCTTTAAGGGAAAGAGACGGCATCACAAGATGTGATTAGAAGAAAAAGTCATCTCTTCTAAAAGACACAATCATTGTGAAGAAATGGCACGAGATTTCATTAAGAAAGATAAAAGGTGAAGACCCGTCTCTATGAAAAGACACGATCTTTCTAAAAGAAGTTTTTTTTATTACAAATTAATTTCCTGAAGTGCCACGATTTTATGGGTAAATCGACTTTTATTTGCTATTAAAAGATTAATAAAAGCAGAAGTAAAAGAGGTGCAATGTATCCTTGAAAAGACATGATTAAGATAAGCAAATAAGTCTAAAGAGGTTCCTTGAAGAAGTACGATTTGCAGAGTTTTTAAAAGGGATGCAAAAACAGGAAGTACTCTTTCAACAAAAGGTTGCAATTCTTGATTAACATATAAAATCAATATTCATTTCAGACTTGAATGGTGTGGTTGTGAAGTTGTAATGATTCAAGTCAGAAACCCATCTTCTTGTGTGGGCTTAGGGTGAGATTGTTTATCACAAAAGGAGATTGCAGATCTGACTGAAGACATTTGCTTCATCCATCAAGTCAAGGTCGGTGCCTTGCATTAGGGGTTGGTGCTCCTTGTAGGTTGGTGCCTACTAAACAGTTAAAGAGGTTTGGGTGTCCCTTGTAGGTTGTAGCCTACTAAATCATCTCACTTGTAAATCAAGTAGGTTGGCGCCCACTTCCATTTGAAAAAAAAATATTTAATATTTCAATAAATTGGTATCAACTTGTGTAAATTGATTCATATCATAAAGTTGGTGTTGAAGAGAGTTTAAGTTTGTGTAGAAAGTTGTAAAAGTGAAAATTTGTGTTGATTTACTGATTCACCCACCACCCCCTCTCATACTTGAGTGGGAACAGGCTATGGAAGCCAAGCATAATAGCCTTCTGAAGAATAACACTTGGGTCCTCTCCAATCTTCCACCTAAGAAGAAGCCCATTGGCTGCAAATGAGTGTATAAAGTTAAGTACAAGGCTGACGGAACTCTTGACAAGTATAAGGCTCGGTTAGTAGCCAAAGGGTTCTCATAGACAGAGGGCATTGATTATGAGGAGACTTTTGCTCCTACAGCCAAAATGAGTACTTTTCGGCTTGTCCTTGCTACAGCAGCCCAATTTGGTTGAAAAGTCCATCAAATGGATGTCAAGATTGTGTTTCCCAATGGTGATCTACAAGAAGTCTATATGACTTAGCCTCCTGGTTTCAAAGTTCTTGTTAAAGAACACCAAGTTTGCAGACTTGTGAAAGCACTCTATGGTCTTAAACAGGCTCCACGGGCATGGTACATGAAAATTGATAAGTACCTTACTGATCATGGTTTTCAGCAGAGTCCCTCTGATTCAAATTTGTATGTCAAACGGTCCGGTGATGATATCCTTGTTCTTGTTGTCTATGTTGATGACCTTATCATTACTGGCGGCTCAGAACATTTGATTGAGGAGATAAAATACAATCTCAGTCAATCTTTTGACATGACAGATTTGGGACTTCTTCATTATCGTCTCAGTGTTGAGGTTTGGCAAACAGCTGATAGCATCTTTATTTCTCAGTCCAAGTATGTTCGCAGTCTGCTTGATAAGTTCAGAATGAATAATTGCAAACCTGCCTCTGCACCTATAGAGAAAGGGCTCAAACAATCAGCAAAATCAAATTCACCTATGGAAAATGAATCTGCATTCAAGCAACTAGTAGGCAGCCTCATTTATCTCACTGCTACTAGACCTGATCTCAATTTTGTAGTGAGCTACATCTCTCGCTTCATGATAGCTCCTAAAGCTAAACATTGGGTCGCAGCGAAGCGTGTGCTGAGATATGTGAAAGGCACTTCTGACTTTGGCATTTTGTATGGAAGGTGCAAAGATCCTAAGCTGATTGGTTATACAGACTCAAATTGGGTAGGTTTTGTTGATGACAGAAAGTCTACTTCAAGGTATGTATTCAGTTTGGGTACAGGTGCAATTACATGGACCAGCAAGAAGCAGCAAGCAATGGCTCTTTCCTCGACTAAAGTTGAATATCAGGGAATTGTTAAAGCAACTTGTGAGGCGGTTTGGCTTCGAAGGGTGCTTTCGGACATGCAAATGTCTCAAGCAGGGCCTTCCCCCTTGTACTATGACAATCAAGGGGTGTTGAAACTCGCCAAGAATTTAATCTTCCATGAAAGGACAAAGCATGTTAAACTTCACTGTCATCTCATTCACCAGCTTGTCGAAGATGGATCAATGGTATTGCAGTATGTTCCGACAAAGGATCAGACTGTTGATATTCTCACCAAGTCTTTGAGCCCGGATAAGTCTTTGAGCCCGGATAAGTTTGTCAAATTTAGGGGGCATCTTGGTGTAGTTGATAGATTGACCATTGAGGGTATTAAAATAATATTTAGTTTATTAATTTAATGGTCAATATAGTGTATTTTATTGTAATCTATTAGATTAGATCGTTTCTTTTGTTTTCTTCAATTTCTTTTTAGAGACTTTGTATTTTAGCAACTTTGTAAATTCTATAAAGAGATTTCATCTCTTTTATGTTAATACATTGAATATTTTAAAATCTTCTTCATTTCATTAGTGTCTTTTGTTTGAATGCACTTAATTAAATGTGGAATAGTATGGTAGCTGCTTTCCTATGTTTGAATAACTAGAGAGATCAAAAAGTTCAAAATATTCATAGATGGTAGGAAGAATCTGAAATCCATATTGAGTCTCACTTGAAGCATTTGTGCAAGCACATCATGCAATGTTTGTGGTGAAGGAGAAATCTTCCATTTGCAAAGAGATTGCACTGAAGAGACTTTGGGAACTCATATATATCCACCTGAGACTGCATATTTATGGTGAGAGCCTGCTAATTTATTTTTCTTATTCACATGAATGTTGACTAGTATCTTTTGATGCCTTCTGGACCAAAGCTTTGATTTAGTAAGGTTGAAATGGTATAGAATTGAAACCTACTACGGAAAGACCATATAAGTTCATAATCTTGTAATAGGGCTTTATATATCAATGCGCCCAAGATTAGATTTTGTATTCTACTAATGCTCAAAAATAGTGTTATATTTGGTCTTTTTGGTAATTAACAGTTGATTTTTTTGTGAATTTTATTTTTATGTGAATGTCTTTAACTCTTGAATCTTATTTTACAATGTCTTTATATCTCAAACATTATTTTACAAGTAGGAATTTGTAATGTTTCTATCATTTCCCAGCAGATCCAAAATCAGATGAGCATGATAATACCTATACAGTCAAGCTTTATTTATAGGCCATGTTTGTGGGAATGACAGCTAAAATTAAGCTTACTTTTCTGAATTCAATGTCCTATTTCTTCTCACTTTTACCATAAGGTTCCACTGGCTATACTACAAGTGAATTTATGGTTATGGGCGAGTTACTGATGTGGATGCCATTGGAAGTATCATCACCATGTTAGATCCACATGCAGATATGCAGATCACATTGATATCATATCTCTGTGGAATGAGATTTGCAAGGTCATTTGGTGGTCATCTGGTAGCTCCTAGAACTCAAAACTCAGAACCAAATGCATTTTATGGTATGGATATGTCAGTGTAATCATAGTGCACTTCTTTTAAGTTGGAGGGGTGGACTATGACTAATTATTTGATAGTGTTTGTCCCACATTTCTTTTGAAATGTTATTTCCTATATTCTATTTTCACCTTAAGTAACAATCTGTCCTACTTGTGATGCAGAGTCAACTTATAGCAAATCCAACCTAGTTGCCTCATGAAGAGGCAAACTGAAGATAGTTATTTCGTATACAAATATCCAGTTTGAATAGTCCTCCTTCCTTTGATTTGTGTAGAATAAAGTCTTCTGTGAAATCCCTACAAGGTGTGCTAAAACCTTTGGTTCTTTAAACCACTATGTAAATCATTTCAATGGTGTCCCTCCACATTAAAGGTTTTTCAATATAATCAATTACTCAGCAGTTTTAGCTGGTATTACCTTTTAAACGTATATGATGCCTTCATTATTAGTTGTCCATAGTTATGGATTTTTCAGAAGGGTACATACTTGAATCACTAATTTCTTGGTGGAGAGGAAAGCATTGCTGTATATGGCAAATCAGGGCTCTTCTGAAAAGGCTAACTCTTGCGTTCAGCATCTAAGATGTGAATATCTTTCCTACTGTTCTTCCTTGGCCAAGGTGCCCTGGCAGTGGATACTCATTTAAATATTCTAGCAAATGACTTACAAAGAGAGCACCTGATTAAGACCTTAGTTGTCTGTTTCAGATCCATCTCATTAAATAATTATCTGTGTCATGGAGCTCCCTAAATTTAGTGTAAAAATCTCAAATTCAGTGATCTTCATTAAAAGGTTAAAAAATAATAATAACCCCAAAAAAATGTACAACCAAAAACCAAAAAATCCTAAAAGACGTTAGGGTTTTGACTATTAATCAAAATATTAAACGCCAGTATCCAATAAAGCTTCCCTTTGTGTTGTTTAACTTGTGACTGCCATTGCTTTGCACTAACATTTGTTGTGAGGTCTTCACAGCCTTCTGTGAAGTTTTATTGCAAGATTGCTGTATTTCCTTTTGCATTGTTTAATTTGTGACTGCCACTGTTTTCCTCTTAACATTTGTTGTGAGGTCTTCAGTCTTCTGTGAATTTTTACTGCAAGTTTGTTGTATCTGCTCTATGGATATTCTACTCTGTTCAAAGTTACTGTGTTGAAATTAGGGTCCATGTATTTGAAGCTATTTTGTGCTGCTCACATGAAGCTGCTGTAAAGGTGCCAACTGCCATGTGTTGCTACTGTGGAGGAGTTGTGCCATGCAATCCTGGAGGAGCTGTGTTGTTTGTTTTGCTGCTGCTGCTCACAATTTTTCTTTTTTATGAAGACTTAAGACATTATTATTTCTTCACTCACCTTTTTATTTTTAGACTTTGCTTTTATAAATTATGTTTAGTTCATTTGTCTTTTTGTTTCTTACTTTATTTTTCAAATTTTAATTAATAATTTTTTTATTTGATTTTAATGTTTTATAATTATTTTTATATTATTAATTTATTAATAAGTAATATTATTACATTTTATAGTTATTTATTTCATTTTGTTTTAATTTATTTCTTATATTTTTATGTTTCTTATATTGTATTATTTTTAATTTTAGATTTTTAATATTTACACATTTATTATTATTATTATTATTATTATTGCAGGATGAAAGTGGCCTAGGGGCCATACCCGTATATAGAAACAGAAAAATTCAACAGTTATAACAGCTCCATAAAGGAGGGCCTGTAATCAAAAATCCCTCTTGGGATAAAGTTTTACAAAAAGCCCATATAGGGTGGTTAAAAACTGCATAAAAGATACAGATAACAGGAGGCCTATACTAGCCTTACTGCTTACATATTAACCACAACATGCTGCATAGCTTGTCACACCAGTTGCCCAGCATCCTCCTTGTTGCTCTCCTCCACTGACAAGACCAGTTGATACCCGGATATGGCACAGCCCCAGAAGCAAATTTAAGAAATTCAATCCCCCATTTTGACTGGTGTTTATGCAGATTGTCATTGAAACCAATTTGCTGTAAATTGTAATCACAAAGGGAATCAATTGTGCCGGCGGGACAGCATTGAACACAGAGCACTGACCCCTCCACATTTTATTATTTTTACTTTTGTATTTCTTTTGATTTTTATATGTAAACACCTTATTAAGTTTTAGGAAATTTAATTTACTTGTTATTTTGAAAATTAAAAAAAAAATGAAGAGATTTAAAACTCAAATATAATCATGAACTTTTATCCAATTTTTCAATGGTTGGACTTAGCAAATTTGTTATGAATTTTTTCCTTACCAAACTCCAACACAAGCATGCACCTTGTGACTTAGCTTAGAAGTATAAGAAGAGAACAAAAACCATCCCCAGAACTGCAAGGGGCCTACTTTTGTTTTTTAATCAGAGACTAGAAACTAGAGAAGCATCATATCAGTTTGAATGGATGAAAGAACCATTAGATCTGGCATCCATTAAACAATTCTAAGTTTCCCAAAACCTACCATGATTCTCAACCCAAAAATAAAAACAAACTACCATAGATTTATTTATTTCATATTTCTTTTCACTCTCCTCTGACGGCTAGAAGATCCTTGATAGCCTCATGCTTTTCCTTCCATGAGAAGTCTATGTCACTGCCCCAAATATTGGAACCATCGTATTGTGATTCAGCAAGTTTTGTGAGAGCCAAGTCTATCAAAAAGAGTCTTAGAGGATTGATTCATGAGTCCAGTGACTCCAGTCAAAGAGAGTTTCCCAAGTTGGCAAGTTTTTGTGTTTGTGGAATCAAAAATTTACCTTCTGAAATTTCTTATGTTTAAAATTTATTAATTCCCCGAGTATTTTTCTCTGAGCCCAAGCTGAGCCCAGGCCCAAAAGAGGCATGCAAGGCCAAACTATTATTGAACCAAAAGCAAAAGAAATGATGGAGGAGCTCTTTGAGGCCCTAGGAAGGCATATTCCACTGTCAGATGATTCTCCATCTGACATGTAATTTGGCAAACAAAACAAACAAGTTGTGAGCGGTAGAAGATCCTCAAAGCTGCAGCCTTCCTTTTGTTGTGATATCTATGTTTGACCAGTACACAAGACTGACAAATAGAGAGGAACAGCCCAAAGAAGAGATGAATAACCTATGAGATACTTCAAAGTCATGTGCCAACTGCCCAGTACTGGAACATTCGCATGAGAGCAATATTGAAATGGAAAAATGAGTTTAAGAAAGGGAACAGTGTGTCTGACAGTTTTTGAAGTTAGCTGCATGCAAGATAGACACAATCATGAAAAAAACGGATATGGAATTGCTTCAAGAAATAGGATCTAGATCCTTCACATAACTCAGTTAAAAGCAGACAATTCAACAGACGAAAACAAAATTCAATTGCCCTACCCCAATGATGCTCCAAGCTCTTCCACTGAAACCGAATGTGGATTTGTTCCTCGTGGTAAACGAACACCACAAATTTGATAATAATCACTGCTCAAACCTTTGTTTGTTCCTTCTCCATCATGTACCTGGGGAACAATCAAAACCATGAAAAAATTGAACAGGGATCCATTAACCTTGAAACAAAATTGCTAATCAGGACACAAGAAAGAAACAATAAGCGAGAAAAATAAGTTAACAGCTTGATACATATAAATATATATAGTTCATATAGAGAAATCAGAATACGGATATGTGTATAAGCACATTTTTATTGTTTAGTATTCTTGAACCCAAAAAGAATAGTTTGGTTAAAGAACTGAAGGAATTTTTGAGAAGTCCAAGTCTGGACAGTACTTTGACCCTGGTTAAAGACAATTAATCAGTATTTTAATTCAGTTATTCTTTTGCAAGTTTCCAACAATATTACTGTGAAAAAGGTTTAAATTTTAAATAGTATTCTTTGTGAACAAGACTATCGGTTTTACCAAAGAAAGTCAAAACCCTAATGTGAATATATAATCTTCTGTGGAAAGACATTCCTCATTATGGGGTTAATGACTATGTTATCATAATACTAGATTATGACTAGGAAGGTCAAGTTGACGTCATTTTGTCGTCAAGATTTGTTCAATGTTTAAAATAGGAGAGTATTTACTCTCATGGGTTGTAGTAAGAACTCACTTGTCGATTCACTGTGTTCCAAAGTTGCATAACCAATCAATAGAGTCATACATAGTTAGAAGGAGGCTATAGTTGTATGACCGTATTGATTATGTAGGACACAACACTAGAAACTCAGATGGCAATACTAGGGGGTCCTTGACTATACTCTTCGTTGAAGGGTGGGGCCACTTCCAGTTGGAAGGTGTGTGAGGGACCGTCGGTTTGTGGTTGGAGGTAAAGCGCTTGGGTGATGCTCTCCCTCTTGCAAATGACATGCCGAGGCTTGTGAAATAGAAAAGTAATTCAGATATGGAATTCCTAACCTTTAACTCAATAGTTAGTTGTTAATTTCTTACTTAATTGTAATCAATTATGTGAAGTTGAAACCGGAAAACTATATCTCCTTTTCAGTTTGAAAAGCAATGTGATTTCATTTATGAAATATATTATGTTATCAAATATGCAAGTGCAAATTTTGATACTAAAAGAGAAAAAAAATTACTTCCTGCTTTTAAGGAAATGATTTATTTGCTACAAGGTTAAAAACCTAAGATTTTACTATGTTGTATGGATAGAGATGTTACAGTAGAGTCTCTCTCCAGATTACAAACGAAGCATGGATTTTTGGTATAAAATGAATAAGCGTACACTTCAAGTAGTCCTCGTTGAATGATCCAACCATTCAAATAATCGTTGATTAATTAGGTTATTTTGATTTGCACTTAGATAACACTTACTGAAGGTAAGGATATTTCAAGGAAACTATGATTGAGCCATCCAACAACATGGGAAAGAAAAGAAAACGCACAAACAAGCAAAGCAATGTCTCCAATTCACAGTATAAGAGCAATTATTGTAAAGTAATCTTATCAAATCAGCAGACCAATTTGAAGCAAGGACATGCGGTTGAAAAGTTCTAGATAGTACATAAACAAAGCATAGAGACAATGGTGATGTATATAAAAAAGCATCTAGTTTGTAGCTAGAAGGAAAGCTAAGAAGTACAATACATCAATGCCAATGCAGCAGTGAAGTACACAATGACCATGAAGGATTCAGAAAAGTATAAAGGAGCTCTGTCACCTACCAAGCCTGTTACTTTAACTCATCCTCAACTTATACTCCTACTAAGCCTGGTATTGACCTGGCCATCTTTAATGCAGGCAGTCATTGGGGGTGACAACTCACTTAAGAAGGGAATAGATTTAGAAAACAATACTTGTACTTAAAATTAAATAATGAAAAAAATCATAATAAAGAATTATTGTGCTTTGAATCGTGATGTACTTAGATTATTGATTTTTCGAAGAGTGGATTGTCCCTAATCGTGATGTGTAATGTCCCCATTTTTCTGAGTAATGGCAAATATTGATATTTAGCTTATTTTATTCCCATAAGCTAAATAATGGAGTTATAAGGGAATAAAATAAAATTAACTATTTATAAAGTTGTCCAAATAAATTAAATTGTAAGAATAACTTTATTTATAATTAATTTGATTAAAGTGACATAAAAAATAATAAATATTATAAAGTCACTTTATTAAATATTATAAAGCCACTTTATTAAATATTATAAGGACACTTTATTAAATAAAATTAGAAAAAAAAAAAACAGAAATATCCTATGTGGGATATTACAGTCGTATCAGAGTTGCAAGACTTGGCAACCTGTTTGGATTGATTGCATGCGCGGAATGTAAGGAAGCTAAGATAGCGGAACAACTTCCTACACTAATCTTGAGAGGAGAATAATGCAAAACTTATACAGATCTTTAATGTTACAAAAACTTAAACAAAAATAAACATAAATATCATGCATACCACAACACAGTGTTTTATGTGGCGAAAACCCTTTCGGGAGAATAACCCCACACTCTAAAAGCCGCCCAATGTATTATTCAGAAATCACAAAGATTACAATATACTTGCAGAGCAAGCTTCTCACAGGAGCATCACCAACCAGAGATCCAAAGGCAACACGAACGCTATCAAACTCTCAGAACATATCACAATACATAGTCGTAATACAACGCCCTCATAAAATAGGGTTGCCTTCTAGGGCAAGTCAAACCAACAAAAATATCGACCATCAAATATGAGACATAATGATGAACGGTCCAGATTTACAATAATAAAATTTAGGTTTCGGGCACACTGCCCCTGGACCCTTGCAAGACTTGGCAACCTATTTGGGTTGATTGCATGTGTGGAATGTAAGGAAGCTAACGTAGCGAAACAACTTCCTACACTAATCTTGAGAGGAGAATAATGCAAAACTTTTACAAATCTTTAATAGTTACAAAAACTTAAATAGAAATAAACATAAATATCATGCATACCACAACACAGTGACTTAAGTGGGGAAAACCCTTCCAGGAGAATAACCCCACACTCCAAAAGCCGCCCAATATATTATTCAGAAATCACAAAGATTACAATATACTTGCAGAGCAAGCTTCTCACAGGAGTATCACCAACCAAAGATCCAAAGGCAACACGACTGCTATCAAACTCATAATATATCACAGTACACAGTCGAAATACAACGCCCTCATAAAATAGGGTTGCCTTCTAGAGAAAGTCAAACCAACAAAAATATCAACCATCAAATATGAGACATAATGATGAATGGTCCAGATTTACAATAATAAAATATAAATAAAATTTAGGTTTCGAGCACTACCCCCCCCCCCTCCGGCCCCGGCCTCCCGCAATCATCGTCGAATTAATAGTACCTTGTGTTAGTTTTTATGATCAGATATAAAAGCAGAAATTTAATTTAAACTCAGACACATAAACACAACATATACCCTGGGAAAACCCTCCACTTGAGGGAGAAAAACCCAACAACAAACATCTCTCTTATATATATAAAAGATGTCAACAATTCTCTTTACAATGAGGCCAATCTCAAGGCCAATATTCAGCACCAACTCTAGATGCAATGACAAAATATAATTTGCTCTTCCTTGAAGTCGAAAATCTGCTCTTGATGAAATTCGCACTTGAATGAATGGAAGAATGAATCGAACTTGCTTGATGATGAATGGATGGAAATGAACTTGTATTTATACAATGTGTGAGAGAGGTCGCACCTCTTCAAGAGCAAGGTCGACCACAATATAAAAATATAATTACAAATAAAAGATGTGAATTACAAGGAAGTTTGGCCCAATTAGAAATTATATTGTTGCCAAGTGAAGCGCCTCTTCACTTTAATTATCTCAATAAAATAAATAGCCGATAGGCTATATGCAATTTTATGTCTTGAATTGAGGTTGGAAGGATGAGCCCGAAGCTGCTATAACATCAACACTCCCTCTCAACTAGGGAGGAATACTTCTAGCTATACAATACACATCGCCTCATCGTGATGTCAACCACCGTGGCTACTCCCATATGTTGAAAAGGAACATATCACCTCATCGTGATATCAACCACCATGGCTACTCCCATGTATGGTATGCATGCACAAGTGCTCATCACGGAATCACTCAACGTGATGTCGTCACCTCATCGTGACATTCACCATAGCTACTCCCAGAGGGTGAAAAGCGCAAGTACAACAAAATCATCACGAACTCTCACGTGATGTTATGGAGTCACACACATGACATCCACCATGGCTACTCCCAAAGGGTGGAAACAAGGGCTTTCACCTCAAATTTCTCTCAAACAGAAAAATGTGTTAAATAAGGGCTTACACCTCAAATCTCTCTTATAGAGAGAAATGCATTAACAAGGGCTTACACCTCAAATCTCTCTCACAGAGAAATGCATTAACAAGAGCTTGCACCTCAAATCTCTCTCACAGAGAAATGCATTAAAGTAAATCACAGATCATTGACGCTGAGTCTCCCTCTCAATTAGGGCTTCATTCTCCACAATACCAAGCTTGTCTCGAAAGTACACAAACTTTACTCTGGAGAGAGGCTTGGAGAGAATATACCTGCTCATCAGTGTTGATGTACTTCAATTGGATTGCTTTCCTCATTACCATATCTCTGATATAGTGGTATTTGATCTCAACATGTTTAGTTATGTCATGAAACACTGGATTGACAGAAAGCTTCACACAGCTTTGATTATCACAATGAATGACAGTCGGCTCCATCGATTGTCCAAACAATCCTGCAAGAAGCTTTTGAAGCCACACTGCTTCTCAAGCTGCCACACAAGCTGCAATATACTCGGCCTCTGCTATGCTTAGTGCCGCTGAAGACTACCTCCTGCTACACCAGGATATCATCGCAGACCCCAAACTAAAGCAACATCTAGAGGTGCTCTTTCGATCAACAACACACCCTGCTCAATCAAAATCAGAATATCCATGCAACTTCAAGTCCACACCAGAAGAATATCTCAAGCCATACCCAACTGTGCCACACAAGTATCTCAGGATATGCTTTCGCTACAACTAGATGTATTTGCCTCGGTTCATACATGAATTGATTGAAAGCACTCACTGCATAGCAAATATCTGGTCTAGTATTGACTAGATACATCAACGATCCAATCAACTGTCTGTACATAGTAGGATCCACTAGATCTGAACTAACTACAGCCTCCTTAAGTTTCTGAAATTTGGTCTCCATAGGCGTAGACATGGATTTGCAATCCATCATACCAAGTCTCTTCAGGATGTCTATTGTGTATTTTCCTTGACTTAGAATGATCTCACTAGGCCTCTGCCATACTTCTAAACCAAGCAAATAATGCATGTATCCAAGATCCTTCATTTCAAATTCAGAAGCTAACTCCTTGCATTTGATAATGATGTGATCTTCTCTAGTAAGAAATAAATCAACATAAAGAACCAAGATCAACTAGATCACCATCTTCTTCAGGTTCAGTAGGCTCCCTTTGAATCTTCAAGTACTTGCATCAACCTTCTGACCTCTTTGTCCAAGATTGTCTGCAATGCTTGCCTTAGAGAAATGTTTTTCCAACACACACCTTTGGTACTGTAGAGAGTTTGGGATAGTCCTCCTCGACCTCATCCCAGATCACTCTATTCTGAATAGGTTTGCGGAGCTACCAATGTCAAATCCAGATGACTGTCTTGAGCAATTTTGATTTCAGCAGCTTGAAGAGGTCCTCCATGCACCTAGTCTTGCAATACAGTAATCTTCACTTCTTCTCAATGAGTTACAAAACTTCCTCTTGATCCCTGCCTTAGAGATTGCAAAGAAATCCTCCGGAAGTGAAATCCTATTATTGATAGAATCTCAATCCTTTTCTCAAACATGCTCTCAACTTGAGCCTTGAATCCTCGAATTTTAACTCCCTCTGAATATCATTCAGTAAACTCATTCAATTGCTTCTTGATTCAACCTGCATTTTAAAGGATTAATAATGGTTTATATATAAGAATCAAACTATGAGTGAAATATGTAGCGAGAATCAAAAGATCAAATTAAAGGGATAAAAAGACTTATCTTTATTGATTCTGATATATCTTTCTTCCATCTTTTACTCCTCTTGAAAGCTTAATCTTAGCACAATAAAAGATAATCTACTCAACTGAGATTTCTTAGACATATTATGTAGCCAACATATAGGATCAGGCCTCTCAAGGCATCATCATAGTCCATGCACAAGGAGAATAGTATCGATATGATCAACCAATCACAATTGAGATTGTAGTTCTCTTTTTATCTCTGAGTCACACTCAAAAACTTTCACAACTAGCATGAACATCTCACAATGAATGAAAGGTGTCTCCAAACGATCTCATCCCAGGGATCACTATTCAAGAGAAAGACACAATCTTTACTACACACATGATCAAACAAACGATGTCAAATCTGCACAACTTAGCAAACTGAAATTCAGCCCAAAAGAAAATGATTTCAAGGGTACAAACAAATACTTATCTCTTTTAATTGGTACACCACAAACTTCACATTGCACAAAAAATTGTTTCTCCTCTCAAAGGCTCATCTTAACTTAGAATCAAAGTAACTTCCAGCTCGCAAGACATATTAAAAAAATATGAAACACTTATCTCTTACTTGATTTGGTTTCAACCATTTTACTCAACCCGACTGAACTTGCTATGGCTCAAGCGACAACTTGCGTCCACATCTAGACTGTCCTTGCGTGAGGCTCACTAGTCGAGCATCTGTAGCTGGTATAGAGAGACTGGGTGCGAGTGACATGTAGGAATGAAGACCTCCGGTCACGCCAATGAGAACCAAGATCCCAATACACATCTAAATGCCACAGCCACAGGGATGTGCCAAGCCCAATCTCTCAAGGAAACTCGAACAGAGGTGAAGACTCAATTGCATGATTAAGATAAGAACTAGGAAGTTGCTTCTGTTCAGATCTGCAATCTTCATAGAAATCACTAAGTATGATGCTCCAATGGTATGACTGCCCTTGAATCAGTCCAGCATTAACAAAGTAATGTTCAGCTGGGCTATGGAGGGACGTGTGGCTAGTGTAAGGCTCGAGACAGCCATAGATCAGTCTCAGAACACTGTATAAATATTCAGATCTGCCCCTCAATTGGAATCACCACCAAAGGATGTCAAAGATGCTCCCAAAATAGCTAATTTGAGGATAACTACTATAGCAACACTGTAGCTCACTGTAGCAATAACATGAAACCTTCAAAATGCTGGAGTCTTCAATAAGTCACTGTAGCAGCAACCATGTAAACTTAAGACAAATGTTTTTGAACCCTCAACAAATCAGCACATTTGTGAATTATCACTTGATTTTCCTTCAGTCACAACTACTGATGGAGGTCCCCTGAGAAGTGATAAGATGCTCAGCAAGCAAAATTGTGAAGTCATGGTTGAATTAGAGGCTCAGAATTATTCGAAATTCATATGAATTGCTCAGACAAATCTGATCAGATATTCCGCCTAACCCACTCTGATACCATGTTAGTTTTTATGATCAGATATAAAAGCAAAAATTTAATTTAAACTCAGACACATAAACATAGCATATACCCTGGGAAAACCCTCCACTTGAGGGAGAAAAACCCAGCAACAAACATCTCTCTTATATATATAAAAGATGGCAACAATTCTCTTTACAATGAGACAATCTCAAGGCCAATATTCAGCACCAACTCTAGATGCAATGACAGAATATAATCTGCTCTTCCTTGAAGTCGAAAATCTGCTCTTGATGAAATTTGCGCTTGAATGAATGGAAGAATGAATCAAACTTGCTTGATGATGAATGGATGGAAATGAACTTGTATTTATACAATGTGTGAGAGAGGTCGCACCTCTTCAAGAGCAAGGTCGGCCACAATATAAAAAATATAATTACAAATAAAAGATGTGAATTACAAGGAAGGTCGGCCCAGTTAGAAATTATATTGTTGCCAAGTGAAGCACCTCTTCACTTTAATTATCTCAATAAAATAAATAGCCGATAGGCTATATGCAATTTTATGTCTTGAATCGAGGCTGGAAGGATGAGCTTGAAGCTGCTATAACATCAACACCTTATGTATCAACAATACCTTATGAAATTGCAAGGTTGAGACACATTTTCCCAACAAGTCTCCCACTTGTTGAACACCTTGCAAAAGCAACGGGAGGGGTATAAACATCATCTCTCAATTGCTAGGGGCCGAAAGGCCCATAGTCTTTGAACACCATATGAACTTCTCTATGCTCACAAGTTTAGTTAAAGAATCAGCAACATTCATCAAAGTCTCTACCTTAACCAACTTTACCCTGCCATCTTCAACCATACCTCTAACAAAATGATATTGTACATCAATTTGCTTGGTCCTGGCATGAAATGTCGGGTTCTTGGCTAGACATATCGCACTATGACTATAGCAATAAATTGTAATTGCACCTTATTTTATTCCAATAAATGAACACAGTCTTTTAAGCCAAATGGCTTCTTTACAAGTATGAGTAGCTGCCATATACTCTGCTTCAGTAGTGGACAAAGCAACCACAGCCTGTCGCTTACTCATCCAACTAATCACACCACCAAATAAAGTACTTAGTAAACACATAAGCACTGATGGATTGTCTGCTATCAACATCACCTACCTAGTTTGAATCCACATAACCATGAATTTTAAGGGAAATCTCATCTTCAGTCATATTACTATGATGACACAATGAATAATCTGAGGTATCGTGTAAATATTTGAAGAATCTTTTAACTACATCCCAATGAACTCTATCAGGATTAGACATATATCTAGAAAGAACTCCCACTGCTTGAATGTCTGGTCTTGTACAAACCATAGCATACATCAAACTTCCAACTGCACTCTGGTAAGGTACTTTGCTCATGTCTTCCATCTCTGATGGGGATGTTGGACAATCTAAAATAGATAACTTTGTTCCAACTGAAACAAGAACACACAATGGTCTACAATCCTACATATCAGACCTCTGTAAAATTCAGTTGACATACTTACTTTGGCCAAGCCATAGCTTTTTGTTCACTCTGTCCTTTTTAATTTTCATCCCAAGAATGTGTTTAGCTACACCAAGATCTTTCATTTCAAATTTAGCAAGAAGTTGACACTTTAGTTCTGAAATCATACATTTCCCTCTACCAATAAATAACATATAATGCAATACACAAAAAATGATCACCATCAGTTTTATAATAAACACAATGATCTGATTTAGAATGCTCAAATCCCAAACTCAACAGATATGTATCAAATTTCTAGTACCACATCCTAGGACTGTTTTAGCCATACAAAGATTTCTTCAATTTGCAAACCAATTTACTTTTACCTTTCACCATGTAGTGCTCTGGATGTGTCATATAAATATCCTCCTCCAAGTCACCATGAAAAAAAGCAGTTTTCACATCCATTTGTTCAACCTCTAAATCATAAGCAGCAACAACAAAAAGCAAAAATCTAATGGATGTCATTTTTGCAACAGGAGAAAATATCTCACCATAATCAACACCCTCAATTTGAGAGTAAACTTTTGCAACCAACCTTGCTTTGTACTTCTCAATACCTCCATCTGAACCAATCTTTTTCTTAAACACCCATTTGCAACCAACAGGTTTTCATCCTTCAAGTAATGGTACAAGATCCCATGTATCATTCTTTTTCAAATCTGCCATTTCTTCATCCATAGCAATCTTCCAAGATTTTGCATCATTCATACCTAATGCCTCTTCTACCGATTTGGGTTCATCCATGTTAGTATTCAAAGAAAAAATACATCTTTGATCATCAGGTGAATACCTTTCAAGTGATTGTCTATGCCTTGTAGACCTACGAACAAGCTGAGTTGGAGGTTCTTCCTCCTCTTCTGAAGATTCAGAGCTAGATGAGCTCTTTTCAACTTCTTGTCTATCCATGGGCCTTGATTCAACTTTCTCAGGTGTGGAAAGAACTTTAATCACATCTTCTTGTTTACTTTGTTCTAGCTGCAATGTAACAGAAGAAAGCTTAGTTTCTCTGAAAATAACACTTCTACTATGTATTACCTTTTGTACAATGGTTAAACTTGTATCGCTACACCATAAGCTGTATGCGATGAAGATACATTTCGCCATGTTCTTTCCAACTTTGTTAAGCTATCTTGTATGGCATATATAAATAACCAAAAAGCTCTAAGATGTCTTAATGAGGCTTGTGACCTACAGAGGTCTCCATAGTCTTATCAGCAAGCTGATGTAGAGATCTATTAATCGGTAACAAAGCATTGGCAGCAACTTCAACCCAAATCATTGTACTAAACCAGCACTCAACACTCTGGCCTTCCATCAATGTCCTGTTCTTTACGCTCCATTACATTTGTGGAGAATACGGTTATTACGTCTATAATGCCACAATCTTTCTGGCGAAATTTATCAAAATCATTGAAACAAAATTCACCACCATTATTGGTCATAAACATTTTTATTTTTCTATTTCTGAACAGCTCAGCCATTGCTTTAAATTCTTTTAAATTGATTGAAAACCAAATTTACTTTTGAAAAATATGCCATGTCTACTATAATCATCCAATAAATGAAACATAATATGTGGATTTGCAATTGAAGGAACATCTACATAACAAACACATCAAAATATATAAATGCTAATCTGGATAGTCTCCAATGTGGCAAAGTCTCTAGTGCCATAACATAGTTTTCTCTGCAAGTAACTTTGATTCAGAAGAAAGAGCACCCTTGGGTACCCAAAAACCATGACCATCTGCTGAAGGCGAAACCCTCACTTCTTCCACAGACTTGTTTTTCACAGAAGTACTATTGCACTCAACACTGCATGCATCAAGCTTATACAATATGCCATATATGACAACTCTAACAATCACCATAGCACCTATGACCATCTTGCATCCTGCATCTGAAAATACTACCTCCACACCCGCATCTATTAGTTTGCTCATAGATAACAAATTTTGTGCTAAACCAAGGATATGCAACACACCATTAATCTTTTTTATTCTACCATCAGAAACCTGATTCTAACTTAACCATGGCCAACAATATTTAAATAAGAACCATCACCCAAGTACACCCTAAGTTACCGGTTCGGTTTTCGGTTCGGGTTCGGGTTCGAGACCCGGTTTGCTGGATTGAGAAAAAAAAAAAATTGGGGTTGCATTTGTTTTGGGTTTGGTAATACCAAAAACATATAAAAATCAGAAATATATACATATTTGCCACAGTAATTAAGTTCAGAATACACCACCTTATTAATAGTCAAATAACATAGCAAAAATACACCACCACTTTATACTCAAAAGTCAAATGTCATGATATAGAATTATAAATTAAAGTTCAAACTTCAAACATAAAAATGTCAAGTGTTTACAATCAGCCATTGATGATTATTGATCATTGATCAATCTGAATCATATGGGTCATCCAAAAAAGCAGCATCATTAGCAACATTAGATGCTACATTTTGTGTAGAACCACAAAGAGCATTAGTAACACTCGCACAAGCACTGCCACTAGCACCAACACTAGCACTGACACTACCACTCTCATGCTCAGTAGTTGTTTCAGGTTGATAGTCATCATCAATATCAAGTGCAACTAAGTGACTTGTGGAAGCATCCAAGTCAAGCTGCTCTGGCTCAATATCCCACCTCGTTGTGTCTCCTTTGTAGGAACTATGTTTGTGTGTAAGGAGGCGCAAGTTTGAATGCACATACACCAAGTCCTCAGCCTTTTTTGAATGTAGCCTATTGCATTTTATTGAGTGGATGAAGGAGTATGTGCTCCAATTCCTCTTAGAAGAGGATGAACTAGCAACCTATTAAGACCAAATTAAATTAATAAATAGTTAAGAGTTACAAAATTTAACTAAACAAAATTATTAATTAAAAATTAAAATTAAAATTACAAATATAAAACTTGCTTGGGATAAAACTTTTATTGCAATAGGTTGGAGGTGCATGTATTCTTGCCCATGGAAGTACCACCAACTATGAGCAGCCACCCTACACTTGTCTCAAAGAGCATCCATATTCTGATCAACACTCCCAGAGCATGCAAAAGCCATAAACTCAACCCTCACTCGATCACGTTGGTCACGATCACTGAAGATTCTACGAATTGCTGCCTTGTACCCTTGGGCCACTTCACCATCCCTATATGGAGCAACTCTTGATGAAGCAAAAAGTATCTCAGGACTATAATATTTGGGACTCAATGCAAAAGCGAGAAGATGCAAGGGAGTGGTCATTTTGTTCCATCTATCAACCATGATTTCCTGTAGCTCTTTGAAGAATTTTTCTTCAAGATCTTCCTCTTTTGCATTGATGATGGATCTCATCTTCTCAATCATTGAGTCAATACCATCATATACTTCGCCCAAACAAGGTCTATCCAAGTCAGTGTAACGGATCATGCTCAGTATGGGCTCGGTGAAACTGACAAGATACTCAACACGATCCCACCAACCATCATCTAGGACCCTTTGCTTGATCCTATTTGCCCTTTCATTGCTAGATTGCCTCCATACAATCCAATTAGGGCTGATTACCATGGCACATAGTGCCTCACGAACCTTTATAAGTCGTCTCAACACAATTGTGTTGGAGGCAAAACGGGTCTCGGCAACCTGTTTGAAAATCAAAATTAAAATTAAAATATAATTTTATATATACAAAATCAAAATTTAAAATTAAAATTAAAAGAAAATTCAAAATTTAAAATATTGAGAATTAACTTGTATTAACTCAATTTTGATTGTCTAAACATTCCTTGCGTCATATGGTGGTTAGTGACAAACATTTGGATGTCTTCGCCCTCCGCATACACCTGTTTGATCCATTCAATTTTGGATCCAATTTTTTGTAGCATTAGATTGAGGGAGTGGACAGCACAAGGTGTCCAAAAAAGGTGTGGATACTTCTCCTCAACCAATAACCCAGCAGCCCTACAATTTTTGGCATTGTCGGTTACAACTTGCACAACATTTTGATGGCCCACTTCTTCAATAGCTTGGCAAAGGATGTCAGCAATAAATGGACCATCTTTCACTTGTCCTTCACAATCCACTACTCTCAAAAACATTGCCCCTTTAGGGGACACAGCAATAACATTGATCAATGGGCGATTTCTTGCATCTTTCCATCCATCAGAAACTATGGTCACCCCTGTTTCGATCCACGAATCCCTTATGGGCTTCAAAGAGTCTGCTACATGTTTCACCTCTTTCTCCAATAAGGTGCAACACACCTTCTCAAAACCTAGGCCCTTATACCCCTTTGGAGCCTCATTAATAGATTTCACCATTTTTGCCAATATGGTGAACGGACAACATTGAATGCCAATCCATTGGCATAGACACATCTTGCTATGTCTTGATCAACAATCTCTCTTGCCTCATTCTGAAATGAAGCTTCCAACGGTCCCTTAGATCTTTTATTTGAAGAGGGCATGGTTTGCTCTTGAGGGATGTCCATAAATGGATGGCTTTCTATAGGTGGAAAATAAGAAGGTGGTGTAGGGGGTTTCATGGATCAAGATCCTTTCTTCAAAGGATGGCTTGTTTTACCACTGGTTGTTTTTTGGTCTGCCTTTTCTTGCTCAGCAATATATTTCAACACTATATCTTTTGGATTGCCATTGTTGTTTTCACCTGGAAAATTTTTGATGCCTGTTTCAGGGATCCCGCACAAGTGCCCTTTTACTCGACTGTATGAGCTCGAATATTGAACATTGCAATGACTACATATTTCCAAAGGGGAGAGGTTGGGTTTATTTTGAAACGAGATTGGATTGAGCCTGAGGAGGTACCGGTTGCCATTGTAATACGGAATAGTGAATACCTAAGGCACAACATATTGAAATTTTGGTATTGATTCATTGAATTTGAAACTAAAAGACTTAATTAATTTCAAAAAAAATGAAAAAATTGAACATGTGTTATAGACATTTAGAAGAATGAAAAGTAAAACAAAACAAAAGAGTTGAAGTTAACTTGTGAAAAAAAAATGTAAAAAAAATAATCAAAAAACTTCAAAAAACCTACCTCTTTTGAAGAAATCTTGCTCTACGATCTTCTTAGCAACAAATAGACACTTGCAAGTGCTTAGGAATAGCACAAAAATCAACTTTGAACAATGTAAAATCAGCCTTCAAGTCTAGTCGAGCTTGTGCAAGCAAAAGAGAAAGTTCAGCAATGGAGGCAAAAAATCATTTTTTCTCATTCACAAATTGGTAAATGAGTATCATTTTACCTATTTCATGTTTTAGAGGCAAGTATTAGGGTTAGAAAGAATAAAAAACTATTTAAAAGTCAAAAAAAAGTCAAAAAAATATTATTAAAAACTATGCAATGAGTGTTATGTGGACCATTCGATATCATGAGAGATGGGTTCTTGTTGAACCACTACTCATGAAACATGGGTCAATGAGTTTGACTCGAAACTACACGGTTGAATCCTGATAGCAATATCATAATATTAAAAAAACCAAAAAACGTGTTAACAATCGCGCCTGGGTACGAAATTCTGCCCGAGTTCGAACTGGGTTCGAAATTTTCGAACCCTGGCCGGACCCACAGTCAGGGGTCCGAACCCTGGCCGAACCCACAGGCGGATTTGCGGACCCATAGCGAACTTGGGCAGACCGGACCCGAACCGAACCCGAATCGAACCCGGGGCCTATATGAGTGAATCCGGTAACATAGAGTACACCTTATCTCCATCAAATTCTTCATATTCAGAAAACGAATATTTATTAAAGGTCATATGGAAAGATGCACCTAAGTCAATTAACCATGCATCAATACCTGCACAAGTTGCCAAAGCTGCAATGAATGCATCACCATCTTCCTTCTCAGACTCAGAATCATAATCAAATTTCTTCTTTCTCTTCTTTTCTTCTTTGTAGTCCTTATGAACATGTCCAAGTTTACCACAATTCCAACAAATAACTTTGGACTTTCCAGGAAATTTGGATCTCCCCTTGGACTTGGATTTATCACGCTTTTCATTCTTCTTGCCTCTTTCCTTAGGTCTTCTGTGAACATTTAGGGCCTCCTTGGCACTGATGGATACGCTCCTCCTCATCTCTTCAGAAAGCAAAGAACCCACCACATCTTCAATCTTCAATACAACAGAAGTACTCCCAATAGCCATA
>VDFB02000017.1:213652148-213811825 GCA_007258455.2 Sequoia sempervirens
ACTACGAATATGAAGTATTATAGAACTAACTAAGACCAAGTAGATGATGGAGGTAGAAGAATAAAAGCTATACACCTCTTGCTGCTTACCTCAATTACATGTCTACCTGCTTGCTATCTCTTTCCTTTGTTCTTTCTCCAGTGCCTACAAAAAATATACACAAATTTATCAGAACCCATAGCTTTTGCAACTATAAATGCATGCAAAGAACAAAAGATAACATCCAATTAGCTTCATAGAGATTGCATAGCCAATGAATGCACTTCTACCCCCAAAGAAGGTTGTGATTCTCACTGATAGCTACCTTCAACAATAGAAACGTAGACAAAGAAACCAAACAATATGCTATTGATAACTGGATAGGCATTTGTTTTGTATGTCGGGGAATTTAAAATAGATGTCACTTGCACCATTACCACTATGTGGAAACCATACAACAATTAATGTTGATGTTGTTTCACTGGCCTCTACATCAATGTTCAAGAAGAACACAAACCCAAAGAATGCGACTGAGAAATACATTATGGTTTCCCTGTATTGGTGATATAGTAATCCAATAGGATGTTGATGCTCAGCTTTGACTCTCTAGCACTCAAGACATCGATACAAAATCAGCAATATCAGGTTTCATACCAGGCCAAAAATACAATTGTCAAAGATCTGCATGCATCTTCTTAACACCTGGATGAGCTGAGTATGGTGCTTGATGTGCTTGAATCATAATCAATGTATGAAGACCCTCTGAATGTGGTACATAAATATGATCTAAATGTCATAATAAACCATCTGGTTTAAGAGAATACCCTATAAATTGACCCTCTAGAGGTCTACTAGATTCAATCTCTGTCTTCACCTCCTGATACAATCTATCTGTAGGAAGTGCTGCTAAAATTTGACTCCTCAAATCTACTTCAAGAGTGATAGCAGAAATCTCATGTCGATGATGACTAAGAGTGTCAGCCACTACATTCTCTTTTCCCTAAACATATTTTACTTCAAAATAATATTCACATAAGAACTCCATCCACCTTCTTTGTCTAGCATTCAAATTAGGTTGCGTAAAAATATATTGTAGACTATGGTGATCAGTATGAAGTTCGAAGCGGTGACCCAATAAGAAATGCCTCCATCGAACCAATGAATGAACAACTGCGGCAAGCTCCAAATCATGAGTGGGATAATTTAATTTGTGATCCTTGAGTTTGTGAGACTCATAAGCAATCACACACCCTTCTTGCATCAGTACTCCTCCTAAACCCTCCAAGGATGCATCAGTGCAAACAACAAATTCCTTAGTAGGATCAGGAACAACTAATATAGGCGCATTAGTCAACTTTTCCTTAAATGTCTGAAAAGCCAACTGACACTGCTCTATCCAAAAAAATTTCTTCCCTTTCCTCTGAAGAGAAGTAATGGGGTGCCCAATCCTAGAAAACCCCTGAACAAACCATCTATAATATCCAGCTAGACCCATAAAGCTACAAACCTTAGATACGTTAGTAGACACGAACCAATCAACAATAGCTTGAATCTTTGAAGGATCCACAACAATACCCTTTCCAGAAATCACATGACCAATGTATTTCACCTTAGTCTGAAAGAAATCACACTTCTTCAGATTTACGTACAATTGATTCTCCCTCAAGCACTGCAATACCTGTCTTAGATGCTCTTCATGTTCCTTCATATTTCTCGAATAAACCAAAATATCATCGAGAAACACAAGAACAAAACGATCAAGGTATGTACGAAAGACACCATTCATCAAACTCATGAATACTGATAATGCATTCGTTAACCCAAATAGTACTACTATGAATTTGTAGTGCCCATAACGAGTTCAGAAAGCTATTTTATGAATTTCTGCTTTTGCAATGTGTAACTGATGATAACCTAATTTCAGATCAATTTTAGAGAACACATTAGCTCACTTGATCTAATCGAAAAGATCATCGATTCTAGGCAAAGGATATCGATTCTTTATCGTTACCTTGTTTAATTGACGATAGTCAATGCACAATCTAAGTGATCCATCCTTCTTTACGAAGATGACAGGTGCTCCCCATGGAGAAACACTTGGACGAATAAAAACCTTATCTAAAAGTTCCTCCAACTGTATACAAATCTCTTCCAATTCCTGAGTAGTCATTCTGTATGGGGCTCGAGATATAGGCTCAGCTCCAGGAACTAGGTCAACTTTGAAATAAATATCTCATTTCGGTGGCATACTAGGTATATCATCAGGAAACACATCAACAAATTCTCTAAGGATAAGATGATCATCAAGAGATATCTCTTGAATCTCTCCTTCCTCTAGATCATTAACTGTTGTTGCAAATAGTTGATAACCCTCACAAAGACATCTCTTCAATTGCATAGCAGAAATCATCCACAAAGAGATAGGCCTTTGAGCTTCTATGATCTCAACTTTTGCACCTAAGTCATTAATACAACTTACCATCTTAAGTCGACAGTTAATCACAACATGATGAGATTCTAACCAATCCATACCTAAAACTATATCATACGATCCCAAAGGTGTAACATGAAGATCAAATAAGGTAGATAAAGAACCAATTTTAAGTTCAAAATTATGTACAAGGTTCTCTACCCCTGCTTTCACCCCAGAGGAAAATTCTACTTGCCACTTACTGCCTTGCTTTACAGCCTCAAGACCACATCGCTCAAAAATGGTAGGTGAAATAAAGGAATCAGTAGCTCCTAAATCAAAAAGAGTAGTAACACTAACACCTTGTAACTGACCTGAAGTCTCAACCATTGTATTATGATGATCGGCTTGGCAATTATTAACCATAGCATAAACTGTATGAGAACATCCTGCATCCCCAACTGTAGGCTCAGAAGCTATCGGTCATGGCCCAAATCTTGAAGAACCTCTCATAGGACACTACCTAGCAATGTGTCCCTGTTGACCACATGACTAACAACTAGTACCTCTACCAAATCCTCTGCCACCCAAAGGTGCATTGGATTGCTGAAAGCTACCTCTACTAACTATAGACTGCGCACTCTGAGCTAGCTGATCTTGTCGATTGCGCTTATTGCACCACCAGTTGCGGTTCTTTCCTGACTGAGGACTATTACCCTATTGAGGCTGTGAATTATTATTATTCTGAGGAGTATGTTGCTGCTACTGCTGCCCACCCTTAGTGGGTATCTGTTTGTTCCTAGAGGAACCTCCTATCTGCATCTCACCACCTCGTGGACCAAAACTTGCTATAGGTGCACTACCTATCTGGACACCTGTATGTGCTTTCTCAACTACAACTTCCATAGTCTTCAGTTTGAAGAATCTAACTCCTCCACCAATGTGGGAATTCAAACCTCTGATAAAATGCTGTACCAACATCACCTCATCATCTCAAATTCCTACATATTGTTTGAGTTCATAAAATCTGCATTCATACTGCTCAACAGATAGAGCCATCTGATGCAAATCGTGAAACTCATCAGCTCGTCATTGCCTCCAATGTTCAGAGAAGAAATGTGCCCTAAACCTCTCCAAGAACATCTCCCAAGAAACTAACCCAATCTCTAAATGGAGCTTCTGCTCCTCCAAATTCCACCAAGTAGAGGCAAAACCTCTCAGATGCATGATGGTGCATCTAGCTCGGGTATTGCTACCATATGGGTGCATAGCAAAAAATCTACCCAAATCTAATAACCAGGTCTTTGCCTCTAGACCACTACCTGTGCCATCAAATGTAGGAGGGCGTTCCCTCAACAAATCCCTCATATGTCCTACAACTATGGCATCCTGCTCTGCAGTACTAACAATCCTCCTAGGAGATCTATCACATTCCCTAACCACCTCCTGATCAACCTCCTACCTTGGACCAAGTCTGGCAAGTACCTCTTCTAGTAGGGGATGCAACTGAGCTCCCTCAACCTCTGGCTGAATCAGAATCCGTTCCTCACTTGTCTGTTCCAACTAAGGACTCAACTGTTTGGTATGTTCACTCTCATGGGAGCTTTGAGGGGGAGTAACTTGAGGGATTGGCCCACGGCCTCCACCTCAACCTCTACCACGACCTCTAGTACGATGCCTAGGCATGATCCTATACATAAAACAAAAATGAGTCTCAGATACAAAACAAACAAGGCTAACAGAAACCAATACTACCTAGTCTAACATCTAGGTCAACCTAATGGGCTCACAATTACCCATAGCATCCAGTGTTAGAACCTTTGCTCTGATACCAATCTGTAATGCCCTGTTTTGTAACCTAAAGAATGTTGCATTGTCTACGAAAGTGTAATAATTTTTTTTAAAAGTATAAACATTAACTTACTAATTGCAAACATTCCCTAAGTAACGCGATGACACACTACTTGAAAATCCCATAGATGACAATAGTATTTAACATAGCATGTATTTAATTTTCATAAACTTTAAATCATACATTGAATAACATTTAAAATACATTATTTAAAGATATGAAGTACAAATAAGATTCTTACATTGCATTTGAAATAACATTTACAATACTCATTTTCCAAATGAGGTAGGTCAAATAAAAATGTACAATTACATATTACAAATGTTCGCCTCGTTAACAAATGAGGAGTGTTACAAATATAAATTTTCCACTGATACAAATACAAAAGTACATTAATCCACATACGAGCTCTCCATCCAAGGAAGTACTCGTTGCCATGAACAAGAATTAGGAACCCAATAGAGTAAGGTGCACGTTCCACCCAGCCATGTGGTACCCGTAGGTCTACCCCCCATGGTAGGAGATAGTAAAAAAGTTCCCTAGACATAACCTTCAAACCCTAGACAAACAAAACCATAGAAAAGTACAAAATTAACTTAATGGTTACATTGTTTCCAGAATAGAATGATCAAATATAATAAGTACACAAAAATACTATTATTATAGGTGGAGTGTCATCACAATGTTGCATAGGCTACCCTAGTGTTTCTTCCTAGGTTCTGGCCCCCAACTTGGGTTACCTTGGTAACCTCTCACGAAACCTTGCCCCACATGCAATCTATTGCGGAATCGAATATCTTTCTAGGTGTCTAAATATCAATTTTCCATTCTAGGCCTTCTCAACTCATCCCCAAGTCTGAATTAGCCTTTGAGTCCATGAGTGAGGCTTCTTAATCTAGTTAAAGGTTTTAAACTAACTAATGTGTTGATTTAGTTTTCACTGATTAGCTAACTCTACATGAGTTACCCAGGCACCACTTTGTGTGCTGACCCTCACAAAGAGCCACTCCCCTAAAAATAACAGAAGGAATCTAAGTTCACTAACTAAGGTAAACAAAGTGCACATAAACTAGTGGGCATGTGCAGGATCATCATGGACAAAACATGCCCTTAAGTGGCAAAAAATTCAAAAAAATTAGAGTTAGGAAACTTGACATAAAAATTTGAATAAATTACCTATATTATTTCAAAAATATGTAAGAATAGAATATGTAGAAAATTGAATGTAGTTTCTAAACTACTAGGGTTTTTAAAAAAAAAATCTATTTGGTGAAAATTTAAAATTTCAATGGTAGTACTTAAATTTCAAGGAAAAAATAAGTAGTAGGTCTCTGTTTGACCACCCTAACCACAATAAAATGATAATATTTTTTTATAATATTTTAGACATAAGTAGAGGACTCATGTCCCGATGTGATGCATATTTTTTTTGTAATTTTTTTCCAAGTAAATAATTAATTATGATTTTTTAATTGCAAATTTAAAAAAATATAAAAAACTTGTATGTCTGACCACCTTAACTTGGTCAAAACTTCATGAAATTGAATTTTTTTTTAATCTTATAGTATGCAAATCATAGAATGTGACATATGTTTTGGATTCAAAATATGTGACACCATTTCAAAGATATAGATGTTTTTCAATTAGCCTATCAATCAGGACTTTAGTCGTAATTCAAATAGAAAATGAATAATAATTATTTATTAAATTCAAAGTAAAGCACAATTTATATTGGTGGAAAGCTGAGAATCTCCTTTAAAAACCATTTTCATTTCATCAATTTTGGGTTAAAAAAAGTCGTCAGCCACATACCCTACAAATACCCATCATATTGCCACTTTTTGGCCCATCATGATCCTGCACATACCCTAGTATCAAACACCAATCATATAACAATGGACATTACAACCTGTTCATAGAATCAGGTGTCTATAAACCAAACAAAATCATGTGCACTACCCTAGTTTATTCGAAATCTGAAACCATCACAAAAATAACTCCCTTTCAAGAAAATTACATCTGGAAGAATTAAATTCTCAATTAATCCCAATTTGCCCAATTGACGTAACAGGAGAAATCGCAACTCAAAAATAATTTCAAGCAAGTAAATAAACTATCGTTAGGATATCCTAAATCCAATTATTTCAATAACATATCTCTTTGCAATTATTCAAAGTAAATATGATTCAATTTACAATAATAAGGAAAATAAAATAAAGCTATTTATTTAATTCCAATTTCCACAATTATGCATATTAATAAAATTCAATTCCCTATTACAATCATTTCATTATAAAATATCCATTTGTATATTAAAAACATCTATTATATCACAATAACTATGTAAACAAATATATTTAAATATATATATAATTAAATATGTAAAAATACATTTAATTATATATAAAATAAATAAATATTATTTAATTATTTAACAAAAAACTAAATTACATAACCAATAAATATAATATATATATATTATATTATATATTATAAATAATATATAAAATACATAATACATATTATATATATGTATATAAAATATATTTATTAAATTATATATAAAAAAAGAAAATCAAAATTTTACACAGGCTGTGCCTGGCAGCCTCCAAGGGAGGATGCTCTGCCTATGGGTCAATGCCTCCTCCACAAAATTGTGGAGGGTGTTGCCTCACAGCAGCCGCACCCCCACAATGGGAGCGGCGGTTGGGGGTAGCCCTGTGCCCCTCCCTACATATTTAATAGGAAATAAAATTTATATGTTAACCTAAGTAAAAACTAATTTAAATCTGCAAAAATCTCACTTCTGCCATGTGGAAATTCAATCCTTTTTTTAAAATTTTTTGCCATACGGATTTTGTATTTACAATTTCACAATTAAATACATAAGAGTATATTTGTATAAATATATGTATGTATATTATATATATATACACTCATTTTGATTAACAAATAAAATATTATAATCAGGGAAACAATTACACAAAGGTTTCCTATAGGTAACTGAGAAATTTGACAATTTATACAATTTTTCCTCAAAGAATTTTCAATTTCAATCACAGAGGATTTCCAACTCAAATTATCAAAATATTTTCCTATAAGTTCTTCCTAGAGGGTTCTTTTCCCCAAATATCACAGAGAACTTATTTTATAAATCTACAGAGAATACTTCTGTTTTCTTTTGAATCTTTCCTATTGTTTTCTTTGATTTCACTATAAAATCTTGTTTTCTTGAAATTCTCACAGAAAGACAACAAATTTCTACAAAATAATTTACCCTTTCAAATCACCACTTTCCAGAAGAATGCAAAAACTGAACAAAAATCTATCTGAGAACCTCTTCCAAAAATTTAAATAAAAAACCCAATAAAATCACAATAATTTTTTTCATAGTTCTCTGTTCTTTTTATTTCCCATGAAGAGTTTTCTTGTTTTCCCCAAATCTCATAATAGCTTGTCCGAGAAAATACCAACAAGAAATTTGCAATTAATTCCCACTCATACACATTGCAATTTTCAGAAAATATCTACTAACCACTCACAGATATTTTCTTTCCTCAATTATTAGGAATTTATTCCATTTAACAGAATTAAAGAATTTAAAATTCAAAAATCAATTTCCTTTTTATTTTTATTCATATTTAAAATTTCATTTCCCTCAAAACATTTAAAGAATATTTTACTATTTCCTCAAATAAAAGTAACTTTAATCACAATGATTAAATTATTTAACCAAATAAACTAATTTAATTAATTAAATAGAATATAAAACTTTTATCTAAAATATCTAAAGTTAATTAAAATAAGCATTAAATTAAAAAGAACATTAATCTACCATTAAATTCAGAAAATTAACCTTTCATAACAAATAATCCAAACAGACACAGATGAAACATCCAGAAATACCAGACCTAAACTGGCGACATACTGTGACTGGGTTTGAGACTAGATTAGGAAAAACCTTGTTACTACCTCCCAATCAACATTACCATTGAGTCTTGACACACTCAGACCTGTGAAGCCAGGTGGAGTCAGTGTTATGTACCTACAATCCTGCAATCAGACAAATAACATACATATATATAATCCATGATTCAAACACACCGTGGGGAGAAAATCATGGAAATCACAGGGCACTCGCAAGTGAGTGATGCAACTCCATTCTCCTCAACAATACAATATCAAATCAGACTGAAAAAGTAAATAACAATTAATTTACCATAAACATATAGATAGCAATAACATCTGAAGTAAACATCTATGCTAATATAAAGCATGTCAAAAATAATTACCACCATACAATGTATCATCATATCACAAAATATGTCCACCATCACTCTAAAGTCAGCGATCAATACAACAAAGCAAAGTACCAGGGTCTATCAAAATGAAAACATGCTAACATAAAACATAAGCAAAATGGAGGGGTACTACACACAGTCACCTATTGTTCTCTAGCATTTTGAGAAAAACCATTTATTTTCATCAGATTGTTCACACTTTTTTTTGCACTACCTACTATTCACCACCAACGAGCATGCAACATAACAAAATGCATCAATTTTTATAAATTTTATTGTTTCCTTGGAAGTAGCTTGCAAAGTCTCTAGCAAGCCAAGGCAGTGGTCGAACATGTATGCAATAGTGACCCTTCCATTTTCCAAAGCAACCATCCAAGGGACTGGACGAGGGAGCTCGATAGTAGGTGGAGCAATATAGCCTCTCTCCATCAATGGGTGTGCCTCCAAAATGTCAAGGTATATATAGAAGAGTTCTTGTGGCTGTGTTAAGAACAACTCCATTAAATTACACAACACGTGCATTTTTCACAACAAGGATGAGAGATGAACCAAGGGTGTACAAACTATCTAACTCATGACCTTCTGCTTCCCAAGTTGATCCCCACAAATTAACATTGATTGAAAAAGATGACAAATCATTAAGTTTAACAATCCTCTGAATTGTTTGGGACTGATCTTTTCTTTGTATGGTCGTAACCATTCCCACATGCACCATAGTGCCAATAACACCAATTAAACTATTATTAGTGCAATCTTCAATTTGATTTAATGGTGTGAAACAAAATACTTTCTTTGGTACAAAGGCCTTATCATCACAACACTCTAACATTGAATTTTGATCTAGAATGATTTCCATCTAGTTGTTTAGCTTATTAAATTTTATGTCTGCTTGTCTCACCAAGCCCTTTGACACATAGTAAGTACATCCCACCTCAACCTTATCATAATGCTTGTCTTCAATGCTATTAAAGCATGTAATCCATATTTTTGTGCCCTCATCATATAAGATATCAAAGCTGAATACCTGCCCCTCACGCCCTTGCTTGCTATAATGGTGCATATCCCTCTTTGTTGTTACACGACCTTTTATCATCCATCTAGTTTGGTAAAAATTCAAGCCTTTAACATGGCTGATTTTTGCAGGGGCATCTTTCTACCTTGGTGATGTATTAATTCCAAACATGGAGGATCATTTTGATGGGGAGGGAAACTCACAACCAACTTTATGTTCTTCTTGATCTCTAAACAAATATTTAGGTTTTCCAATTAGCTGGAAATATGTCATCTTCACATCTAGGGACAGTATGAAAATTTCCCTAGAATGAAATGAAGATTAAATACTTTAAAATGCAGCCCTCACAAACAAGGAAGAAAAAAACTACAAGAACAAGCAAGGCACAACTATATCGAACCTCAATTCTCATAGCTTTCTAGAAAAATAGTTTTTCAAGCACACAACCAAACCTTTTTTCAATTCACCTATAAAAAAAAGGTCATTGTACTTTCCAGGTAGAGTTCCCATCTGCATGTGGGTTCCATCAGATAACATGACTTTGTATTGATCAAATAGGCTTTGATCACCTCATATTTTTTGGTAAGACATTAGTTGGAGCACTGGAGATGGGACAACATCCCCAACATCTATAGAGCATAGTGCATATGTTGTTAAGGTTAGATTCACATTTGTAGCCTACAAGGAAATTAAACTTAGCATAGTGGCAGCAATGAAATTTTTATTACTATGACTCAACTCTAAAAAGAAACATCAATATTGATGCATTTGCAAACCAAGACATTTTTCCCTCTAAGCTCTAAGTTACTCCAAAAATTCCAATAAACCAAATGGGGTACAAGACATATAGTTCAAATATAAATAATTTAGAACATATATAATAGTAATTATTAATGTAAATGAAGCATTTCTTTGATTTGTTTTGTGTACTTGAGAAACTGACAAGGAAATTGGAAGCAACAATAATCTAAACAAAAAATACACTTACAAGATTGCTACTTGAGGATTTTCCCCAGCCTCAGAAGAGCTAGATAGCACCCACATTTCTATGTCTTCTCTTTCTAGGAATGAAGAGCTGGAACACCTGTAGGTGGCTAGGAGGTCTATGGCTTCAAAACACATTGAATCTTAATTTTTTTACACAACCATTGCCAATATGGTAGAAAAATAATAATAATAACAAGGTCTTAAATGATTTAAATAATACTTAACATACAATTTGGTATTCCAAGTTCATTGTTTCAATATTAAAACTTATGCTTGTTTCCCCTAGAAACACCAACAATACGAAGGAAGGAAAATAATTAGCAAGAGAGGCTCCAATATTCTATATAACCGTGATATGAAGTATAACATTTGAAGTATGTCATGTTAAGGTTCACAGAAAGAACTATTTTTAGTAAAACTATAAACATTGGCAAGAATAGAGATGCACATTGCTTACATCTACTTTGGTTTACATGCAAATCTACATAGAACAAAATACAATATTGTCTCATTTATGGCTTTTCTTGTATGTAAATGATTGCAATATACTTAAACACTTTGTGTTCTTCTCGACAACACAATTTAAACAAGAAGAATTAGCATTTGGCCATGGGCAACATTGGATGGAATTTTTCCCAGCCTGCGTGTGTCCAGGCCTCCAACATTGTATAGCAGGTGTTGTTATATTGTTTTTTAAAAAAGTTTAAAAGAGTTTAGTGCAGTGATAGAGAAGGAAAGAAAAATGGCATGAGCATTAATAATTGCATGGTTTCCATATAGTGATGATTGTGCAAGTAACATATGCATTTAAAGCCCCCAGGGAAGAAGGCGAATGTCTACAATTTTCAACAACATACTGTGCATATATATATATATTTACATGTATATACATATATATATATGTACAGATATATATGTATAGAAACACACACAGAGTCAGACACACACACACACACACACACACATATATATATACATATCTATATATATAGATACATATATATATACACATATATATTTATATGTACATATATATCTAGACATACATGTTATATCTATGTCTATACATATCTATGCACATATAATCACAATGCACACCTTTTGCAACCATCAAAGCATGCAAAGGACAAAAGATATCAACCAACCACCTTCACAAAATTTCTACAGCTAGCATCGATTGTGATAGTTCTATGTTCATCTGTAACAAGCCATCAACATATATAAGAATGTATATGTATCTATATATATATAAGAATTATCACAACGCACACCTTTTGCAACCATCAACGCATGGAAAGGATAAAAGATAACAACCAACCACCTTCACAAAATTTCTATAGTTGGCATCGATTGTGATAGTTCTATGTTCATCTGTAACAAGCCATCAATAGGGGATAGAGCAGAGACAAACCAAGTGGGAAGAGGTGCAATTGAAGGAAATCAAGAGAGGTGCATATTTGTAAATTCATTCGTGTAGTATTTTTGAAACAACTTATCTTAGTTTCAAGAGGAGATTTTTGGTTTTTGCTATGTTGGTTGCTGCAAATGGTTTGGTTTATGAGCTAGGTCTAGCCGCCATTGGGTGCAAGCAATATTGTTTCTTTTTTGCATTTAATGTGTTCCATACATTAAGTATAGTATAAAGGAATCCCTATCTTACATCTCATAGCTTGTACACAATTGAATAAACAAGAGCTACAATTAGAAGTATTCCAACCACACGCAAACCATGCAACACGCAATCTCAAAACTAGCTAGCATTCAAGAGACCAAAGATCCACACAAAATTTTCCCTCACTTAACTGGTTGAGAAGGCTACAAATTCAAAGGTTTTGTTGCTTATAATTATTCCTTGCTTCCGGATGCACAACATATCATAGGCAAGAAAATATTTGAATTACTAGCCTTCTCGGGTAGGCAAATGAGGGAAAATTCAGTTTGGATGTATGTGCTCTTTCCACAAGTGTTAAAACAGTGTGGGCTAATGGGAATTTCGATCTATATTTTTCTAAAAGGGAAGGCCATTTGCAACCTTAGCCTTGGTATGTGGGAAGTTGGAAAATAAATAATTCTTGCAAGGATTCCAACCAAAGTATACAAAAGAGAACCAACAAGTAAGAATACAAAAGACAACATTCAAGATAGGCTATATAGGAATGACTATTTAATTGGATTGCAACCATAAGGAGCAAACAAAAATGAAAAATTAAACATAATAGGTTTTAAAGTTTAAAAGCCATGCCAGGAAAATAAATCTTGTTGCACCTCTTCCCACTCGCTTCAAACAAACATCTACTTGTCAACTTTCCTGCACAAGAATAGGAAAAATACTATCATAGGTGATACACTTCTTTTGCATTTCCAACCACCCTTCCTTGCAAAAAACCACAAAATAATGTCCACCCAGCTTCACAAAAGCTACACAAAACTTAATCCAACTTGCACCCTCATAGAAGCCAACCCTGAATGCTCTCGGCTCTCATATCAGGTATAGCAATAGAATGACACCAAACAATGCCTCATTGAAAATTTACCAACATTCATTTTGTTCCCCAAGGTGCTAAAGGGCAACTATTATTATGACAATCCCTAATACATGCAAAACATACAACAATTAATGTTGATGCAAACCAAGATTTAATTTCTATAGCCTTCTTTATCCACACAACCTGACAAATGCCACCCAATTCCCAAAGTAACCAATAACTGGCTCCGTCACCTTTTTGTGGTTACTAAAAGGAAAAAAATCCTGGAGGTTGACAAAAATTCCGGCCAAAGTTGACACATAGCCTATCAGCTATATATATATATATATATACATACATATGTATATGTGCATACTATACACAATATATACCTATATCTACATATGTGTATGTACATATTATATATACCTCACATATATATAGATATACATATAGATATACATATATGTATGTACATACAATACATGCTGTCCACATACACACATGTACATTTAGATATACACAGGTTGTGCAATTTTTGTGAAGATGGTTGTAAGCTATCTAGTTTTTTATTGATTGTGTCAATGGTTCCAAAGTGTTTGTGTTGTATATATATACATATACATATGTCTACATATGTGTATGCACATAATATACATACTATACATCATGCATTGATGGTTGCAAATGGTGAGGGTTTTGATAATTGTGTGGTGTTGTTTGGCAGGTTGTCGAGAAAGAATGGAGGAAAGAGGAAGCAAGCAAGAAGGGGTGTTATTGAAGGAAGCCGGTAGAGGTGCATCTTATCTAGGTTATTCTTGAAATAATTATTGTTTCATTGTTTTGATTGTTCTTGGAAAGACTGCATAGTTTTGTGGGTTTTGGTATGTTGGTGACTCTTGTTTATATTGTTCCATTTATGGCTTCGGTTATGTGTGAATGGTTGGAAAATAGTTAATGTGTTGTGTTTTTGGTGAATGTTCAAATTGAGATCTCTTGTCTTTTGTGGGTTTTCCCTAAAACATTTGAATTTTTTTGTAAATGCTATCTCAGAAGGATAGAAATGTGTACATGTAAACTATAAAATAAAACTCAAGATAATAGGGGTCTTTTGTGAATGGCTAGAAAATAGTTAATGTGCTATGTTTTCTTGTGAACACTGTATTTGGGTTATGGTTGAAACCAATATTGATTCATTTAGGGTTTGCATTTTTGTGGTGAAGGTTTTGATTGGGTATGTTACTAGGAGCTTTCTGTGTTTTGTGGGTTTTGTACATGAGGCACTGTTGGAAGCTGTCTTTTGTTTCTATTTAGAATAACTTGTAGATAGTTGTAAATTTTGAATTGTGTATGCATATATGCATAGATATCCAATAGGTGACCAAATATATACACACATATGTGACAAGAATTTGTATAGGACTGGGAAATGTCAATTGCATGCATGTGTATTTATGTATATGCATATGCAAATAGAGACATATATAGAACTATGTTCACAGGTAGATATACGAGCAGGTGTAGATAACAATACTTTTTTGGCAGTGATATTGTTCTATTTATGGTTTGTTTTTTGCACGTATGTTTCTCTATACATTTGGCACTGTCATTTTTAGTGTTTTGTGGGTTTGGCCATCTCAGATATCATTAAGTTTTATTAGTCAATCAAAATATAATATTATTATGGATAAGGTTGAATGTCTAATTAATTGATGAAATTACTAACTTGTTTTTATATGGGAAATAATTACTTTTGAAATGTAGTTGGTGAAGAGAACTTTGTAGATTATACATATATACACATATTGAGGGTCAGTTGATGAACTTAATGTTATGTACTCCATGTTGTTTTGCATAAGGGACTATTCATTGTTGCTTGTGTTAGGCTAAATTGTTACATTTATGGCTTCCATTTATCATTGGTCTTATATATATACACCTATATACACCTATATATTTATATTTACATATATATATATATATATATAGATATATATATAGACATACATGTATATATCTCTGTCTATACATATCTATGCACATATATATATATATATATAAGAATATATTGCCAATCTATATTCTTGCTCGAGGGTTTGGTGAGGGTCCATGAGGCTCCATGACCCAATATGGTAGGGTGGAGAGAAGTCCTTGTTGTGTTGACTTTTACTTTGTTTTTTGTATGTATAGATTGCCATCTTACTAGCCTTGGGGTTAGGAAAAAAATTATATGTTTAAGCTTATGGTTACAATGGATTAAAATAGTTAACCTTATACACTTTATGTTAGATTCCATTGAGCATTGTTGATATATGCACACATATATATATACTTATATTTTTTGTAGGCTTTGTGTTTGATATTTTCCCTTTGTAGCACTATTTGCAACAAAATAAAATTGTAGAGGTTGTGGAGTTTTTTTTGATTGCTATTCTATAACTTGGGCTATATATATATATACATACATATATATATCTTTCTATGTTCCATGGGTTTGCCATGTGAGCCACTATTAGAAGATGTGCTTTACTGTATGATGGTTGCAACACAATGCAATAGCTAAGACTATACATGTTACATTTTTTTAGTGTATCATGTTATCCTTTTGATATGACTACATTAAAAAGAGAGAATATTGTTTCTTCACAACAATATTGTTTGGTCTATGGTTCGCGTTGTGTATGGTTGTTTTCTATGGTTTTCTTGCAATGTTTTTTAGTATTTTCCACCTTTGGTCATCTAAGTGACTATTGATAACAATATTGTTTCATTTACATCTTTTGTTTTGTCAAAGTGATTGCAATGCAATAAAATAGTTAATGCTATGTAGTTCATGTTGCTTTGCGTCAAGCATTGTTCAATGTTCCCATCTGTGTTGTGCTATTTTTTTTCATTTATGGCTTCCATTTATGACACCAACCCTTGCCTTGTTCTTCCTCATCCCAGTCAAGCCATGTATAAATACACATGATTGTAAAAATGGATATCTATGTACTGAGCGAGCACATATTGTTGATTGGAATTCTTTGCATTTATGTTTCTATTAAACATAGCTGTGACTGAGGATGGAGAGTTTTTGATAAGCTACTACTACTTTCATTAACTGTGAAATATATTTGGAGGAGAGTGGATGTTATCTTATGTTTTTAATGTAATGAAATAGTTAATGTTATGTCTACTCATTTTCTAAATACATCAATGCTTCCAAAAGGTCTGTGATGTGATAATTTTGTGGTGTTCTTTGGCAGGTTGTCAAGAAAGAATGAAGGAAAGAAAAAACAAGTGTCAAGGCCTATTATTGAAGGAAGAGGGTAGACGTGCATCTAATTTGGGTTATTCTTGGGGGAAATATTATTTAATTGTTTTGATTATTGTTAGAAAGGCTATATACTTTTGTGGGTTTTGGCATGTTACTAACAATTGGTTATATTGTTCTATTTATGGCTTTGTTTCACTGTGAATGGCTCATAAATAGTTAATCTATTGTGTTACTACAATTATCAGTAATGTATTATTTTGTGTCATTTTGAGACTCTTTGTTGCTATTCAAGGTAGCTATGACCAACGATGGCAAGATTCTGTCAAGGTGCAAGTGCATTAATTGGCTATGGAACCTATGTGAAGGTGGCTAGACTTGGGAGTCTATTGTCATGTCAAAGGTGGCGGGCATTCGTCGCAATGATAGAGGAGTCTAGCAAAATGGTGGAAGTGTAGGGGAGGCCAACGAAATGTCATTAGCATTGATTTTTGTGTGGTTCCTGTAAAGTGGTGTTGGTGCAAGTAACATCTATTTTAAAGTCCTTGGAAAACAAAACAAATGTCTATACAGTTATCGATATCATATTGTTCGGTGCCATTCTAAGGTTTATTTTGTTGCTGAAGGTGGCTATGAGCATGAAGGGCAAGCTTTTGTGAAGTTTCTAGTGTGTTGAATGCTATGCAATTTTAGTGAAGTTGGTTGAAGGAGATCTTGTATTTTTTCACATGTATTGATGGTTCCAAAAGGTGTGCTTTGTGATATTTATCTGGTATTCTTTTAACTATATATGCATGTATATATGTATACAAATGTGTATATATGTGTATATATGCATATGTATATATACATAGACATACATATATACATATATATATATACATATACATATACATATACATATACATACATATATATACATATACATATAAATACACATACATACATACATATATATAAATATACATACATATATATAAATATACATACATATATATAATATATATATACATGTATATGTATATATATGGATATATATATGTGTATGTATATGTATGTATATACATATATATATACATATATATATATACATATACATATATATATATATATATACCATATATATATATGTACATATATATATTATATATATATACATATATGTATATACAATATATACATATAATGCATGTATATATACATATATATATATGCATATATATATATATATATATACATATATAGTATATATATGTATATATATATATATATATATATATATATATATATATATATATATATATATATATATATATATATATATATATATATATATATGCATACATACACATATATATGTATATATATATACCGTCAAGGCTAATGAAAATCTTGACCAAACTATACCCCATCTGCTAAATCTGCCCTGGTGCCAAGAAAAGAGGGAAAAACAGTGAGGTGTGGGTGGCTGTAGAAAGTAATGTTTGATTTATGGATTTTGTTTTCTATTTTGGTTGGAACAAATAAAAAAATAATTAATGTTGTTGATTATATGTTCAAATGTATGTAGTTTTTCAATTTGCAGAGAGATTTCTTGAGAATGGAGTGTTTCTTGAATGAAACAATGTTAACCAAATGTAGCCAACAATAATGAACAATAGCTTATGCAAAAAAACACCACAAGAACACGAACCCTAAATCAATCAATACTAGTTTGAATGGTACCCCAGATGGGGAAACTCAACAAAAAACAAAGTAGTTTTCATTTTCTAATTATTGTTGGAACAAAATAAAATAATGAAATAATTAATGTTGTTCACAAGATAACAAAAATCAGACAACATATTTGAAACAATCAACAGTGCCTTATGGAAAATCAACACAGGCACAATTGACGATAACTGCATAGGGTCAAACATTTTTCTCCATTGCAAGTCATAAAGAGAGACCCACTGAAAATTAATAGATATATAAATACAAGTACATATATACATATACATACATATATAGATACATATACATACATATATATATACATATATATGTATTTATATATACATATACATCTATACATATATACATATACATATACATACATACATATATCTATATATATATCAATAGGGCTAACAAAAATCCTGACCAAACTATACCCCATCTGCCAAGTCTTCCCCGACACTAGGAAAAGAGGGGAAAATGGTGAGGTGTGGGTGGTTGTAGAAAGTAATATTGTTTGATTTATGGCTTTTGTTTTCTGTTTTGGTTGGAACAGATAAAAATAATAATTAATGTTGTTGATTCTATATTCAAGTCTAGCTAAAGAAAGTAATCTTATTTGATTTATGGCTTTCATTTTTTGTTTTCATTGGAACAGATAAAAACATAATTAATGTTGTTGATTTTATGTTCAAAAGTCTATATTTTTTCAATTTGCAGGGACATTGTCTTGAGAAAGGAGCATTTCTTGAATCAAACAATGTTAACCTAACACAACCAACAATAATGAACAATACTTTATGCAGAAAAACACCACGAGAATGTGAACCCTAAATCAATCAATAGTTGGTTTGAATGGTACCCCAAATGTGGAAATTCAACAAAAAACACAATAGTTTTCATTTTCTGATTATTGTTGGAACAAAATAAAATAATGAAATAATTAATGTTGTTCGCCAGATAACAAAAATTAGGCAACATATTTGAAATAATCAACAATACCTTATGGAAAATCAACACAGGCACAATCAATGATAATTGCATAAAGTCAAGCATTTTTCTCCATTGCACGTCATAAAGACAAACCCACCAAAAATTAATATATATATATATATATATCTATATATATACACAAATATATACATATTAAAATATACCCAACATGTCTTAAGGAATAGAACAATAATTAACAATACCTAACACAACCAAACATAGAATCAACACCATTAATTATTTTATTCTGTTCACACTATAACCATAAAACGGAAGCCATAAATTTTATTCTGGTGAAGGATTTTCCTCCTTTTTCGACATATCTACTAAATGCAACCTATAAAAATAGACGCACAAATAATTAATATGGACATAAATACATATATAAATCTACACATATATATGTATATATATACACATATGTGTAAATATTACAATATACCCTACACACCCTAAGACATAGAACAATAATCAATAATACCTAATGTAACCAAACATAGAATCAACAACAGTAATTTTGGTTTCAACGCCCACCCAAGTCGACAAAGCAACAGTATAGCCTAGGCTATACAATAAGCATCAACCAAAACTCCATACCCTTAACAATTTTAATCTTACCTATATATATTGATATTCAAATATACACAATATAGCCAAAGGAAAAGAACAATAATCAATAATACCTAATGTAACCAAACCTAGAATCAACACCATTAATTATTTTATTCTATTCCAACAATAACCAGAATACAAAAGCCATAAATCAAACAAAATTACTTTGAACAACCACCCACATTTAGAAAGTCATAACATAGCCCAAGCTATAAAATAAGTATCAACCCAAACTCCATAGCCTTAAATTTTTTAATGTTACATATATATATTGATATTAAAGAATTTTCCCCCATTGCCAACATATCTACTACATGCAACCCATAAAAACAAATGCAGAAATAATTAATATACACATAAATACATGTATATATCTACAAAGATATACATATATATATATATATATATATATATATACACACACATATGTATACATATTACAATATACCCTACACACCCTAAGACATAGAATAATAATAAACAATACCTAATGTAACCAAACATAGAATCAACAACATTAATTTTGGTTTCGACACCCACCCAGATCTAGAAAGCAATAGTATAGCCTGCGCTATACAATAAGCATCAATCAAAACTCCATACCCTTAACAATTTTAATCTTACCTATATATTGATCTTCAAATAGACACAATATAGCCAAAGGCAAAGAACAATAATCAATAATACGTAATGTAACCAAACCTAGAATCAACACCATTAATTATTTTATTTTGTTCCAACAATAACTAGAATATGAAAGCCATAAATGAAACAACATTACATTGAATAGCCACCCACATTCAGAAAGCCACAACATAGCCTGAGCTATAAAATAAGTATCAACCCAAACTCCATAACCTTAACATTTTTAATGTTACATATATATATTGATATTAAAATATACTTGATATAGCCTAAGAAAATAATAATCAATAATACCTAATGTTACCAAAGGAAGAATCAACCAAATTAATTATTTTATTCTTTCCAAGAATACCAAAAAAATGAAACCCATAAATCAAACAACATTACTCTTTATAGCCACCCACATGTAGAAAGCCACAATATACACATACTTATTCAATAACAATCGACAAAAATGACATATCCTCTACAATTTTATTCCATTGCAAACATAGCCAAAAAACACAAACATTCAACACAAACTTTGCAAGAATGGACAGTAAAAAACCCATACAAAAAACACTCCTTTCCCAACACAATCTCCTCGGAAATTAGAAAAATACAGCCATTTCAATAGCACCTTCTCCAAAATGAAACGATATAGCTTAAGCAACACAACTATAATCGAAAATGCAATAAACCATAACCATAACCACAAACCACAAGCAACAAACCAACCAACCTAATGTAACCAAACATAGAATCAACAACATTAATTATTTTATTCTCTTCCAACCATAACTAGAAAATGAAATCCATAAACCAAACAACATTAGTATCAACAACCACCTAGATCCAAAAAGCAACAATATAGCCCGGGCTATATAATAACAATCGACCAAAAATCCATAACCTTATCAATCTGAATCTTACCTATATATATTGATATTAAAATATATGCAATAATACCTAATGCAACCAAACGTACAAGCTAACACTATTAATTATTTTATTTTGTTCCAATCATAACCAGAATACTAAAGCCATAAATCAGACAAAATTACTTTCAACAACCACCCACATGTGCAAAGACACAATATAGAACAAGGTATACAATAAGAATCCACCAAAACTCCATAACCTTAACAATTTTAATGTTCCATATATATATATTGATACTAAAATATACCTAGTATAGCCTAAGGAAGATATTATTTTATTTTGTTCCAACCATAAGCAGAAAATGTAAGCCATAAATGAAACAACATTACTTTGTACAACCACCCCCATGGAGAAAGCCACAATATAGGGCGAGTTATACAATAACAATCCACAATAACTCCATATCCTCTACAATTTAATTTTGTTGGATACATAGCCACAAAATGCAAGCATTAAACACAAACCCTACAAAGCTTGAAACTAACAAACCCATACAAGAAATGCTCCTTTCTCAAGACAATCTCCCTGCAAATAGAAAAAATACAGACTTTTGAACATAGAATCAACAACATTAATTACTTTTTTATCTTTTCCAACCTAAATAGAAAATGAAAGCCATAAATCAAACAAAATTACTTTCTACAACCACCCACATACAAAAATCCACAATATAGGTTTAGCTATACAATAACAATCGACAAAAACTCCATATCCTCTACAATTTAATTCTATTAAAAACATAGCCACCAAACACAAACATTAAACACAAACCTCACAAAAGTTGGCAATAAGAAACCCATACAAAAAATAGTCATTTCTCAACACAATATCCTCTAAAATTGAAAAAATATAGAATTTCCAACAACACCTTCTTCAAAATGGAATAATATAGCTTAAGCAACAAAACTATAATAAAAAACACCTTATGCCAAATCCAATGAAACAATATGGGAACGGTTTTTTTTTTTGCATATGCACCTCTTGCTAGCCGTTTCAAACAAACCCCTTTCTCCCAGCTTTCTCCACGCTCCCTTATTTCTCGAAGCCTCTAAACATATGTAAAGAATGGAACCCATAAACACAAGCCCACAAAAAATCATAGTAACAAGTCCATGCAAAACCACTCACAGGAAACATCAACCATAAATTTGATAAGGTATTTGAAACAATCAACAGTACCTTATCGCAAATAAAGCAATATAACTACCAACCACAAATCAAACAATATCGTCGAGGGCTTATTCCACATGAACCTCTTCCCACTCACTTCAAGCAAACATCTTCTCGCTAACTTGCCTACACAAAAATAGGCAAAATACTATCACAGTCGACATATTTCTTTTGCATTTCCAACCACCCTCCCTTGCAAAAAACAATCTCAGCTCTCGTATCAGGTATAGCAATAGAATGACACCAAACAATGCCTCATTGAAAATTTACCAACATTCGTTTTGTTCCCCGAGGCATTAAAGGGTAGTTGTTATTATGACAATCCCTACTACACACAAAGCATACAACAATTAATGTTGACGCAAACTAGCATTTAATTTCTATAGACTTCTTTATCCATGTGGCCTGACAAATGCCACCCAATTCCCAAAGCAACCAACAATCGCCTCCGCCACCTTTTTCGTAGTTATCAGAAGGCAAAAAATCTAGGAGGCTGATGAAAATTTAGGCTGAACTTATAACCCACCCACCACCTTGCCCCCAATTGCTAGAAACCTAAAAACTGGCAAGGCCGACAAAAATTTCGGCCAAAGTTGACACAAATAGCCTATTGGCTAAAAATAGTTTTCAACTATTTTATAAAAAAAAAATGATTAATTTTTTCTCACATTGATTCTGCAGCAAAATAATAGGCAGGGAATGATTTAATAATCTTATCGTAGAGAGGGACTATTAATGAGAGAGCGCTTACTTTTAAATAGATTATCTATAGCAATTGACTTGCTTTTATAAAGAATATATATATTAACGTTTACGTTGGACAAAAACATAAAAACAAAAGGCCAACCAAAGAAAAAGTTGAACAGCTATTACGATACAAAATCAATTAAATTTTTAATGTATATTGGCCGACGAGGACATTATACAATAGCATGAGCGGAAAAATTGGATAGAATTCCCTTAGCCCAAGTCTCTGCCTTTCTATTCGTCATGTCTCTACCTTCAGAGCGTATTGACGGTCCTGGTTTAGCCTTCAACTATATTTTGATCGATTATCTGCATTGAAAATGGAATCAAAGATGTAGCTGAAACGAAGAACAGAAAGAAACAAAGAGTCGATAGAGATGGACAACGAGATATGGAGTAAGCTACCAGAAAAGCTATTGGTGGTAATTTTGTCTAGTCTGCCCACTCTCATCAGTAGGAATCTCCGGGTCATCTGTAAGCGATGGCAATATCTTCTTTCACCAGCACCAATGTTTCGACAGATTTCATCAACGCTTGTCCCTTCCTCCTCTCCTGCTTTTTTCATTAGTGAGAAATGAGATCAGTATTTCCCCCACTCTTCATTTCTCCTTCATGCCCAACCACTGGATGTGTATCCCATGTCATTAGATTTCATGGGACTTGAGGTCGGCAATTTTTTTGCCGCCTGCAAGAGCATCCTGTGTTGTTTTTCTCGTTATTTGAAGGGAGTCCCATCTTCATCCTACATTTGCAACCCTCTTACCAGGACATGGATAGTGATTCCCCCTCACCCTTGTCAGCCCACAAAGGAACAAGAATTCTGATTCCAGGGATTGGCATTCAATTCCGCCACAAGGACCTGCATCTTGGTCATAGGATCTAACAACCCCATAAATGGAGAAAACAACATGGAGCTGCAGATATATGATTTAGACACTAAAGAATGGACCATAATGGAGACGAGTCTACCCATTTCAATTTTTCCATGGCAAGGAGGCCTGTATTCCAGAGGGAGGTTTTATTGGATTAATGTTACCTTTGGTGAGTACACTAATATGTTTTCATTTGATGTTGTATCATTTAACATTGTGGAGAAGAATTGGGATGTTATAAAGCTACCAAACAGACCTCACGAACTCGATTGTGACTACCTTTTTTATTGGGATTTAACTGGCTATGATGGGAATGTAATTGTGGTAGACAACAGGGATCTTTCTTTATGGAAGTTAAATGAAAAAAGATGCAGTTGATTAGAATTGCAGTTATTCCCAAGGAATTTACATGAAGAAAACACTAAGTGTTTGGAAGGTTCTATAGCTCAAACATTGTCTGACTCACAAGTGGTGGTGAATAGTTGTTGGTGGGTTTTGGTACACCTACATGGCTATAAGACCATTGTATTTGACACGGAGGGGAGAATGGTACGTGTGCATTCAAGGTAATCTCCATCAAGTAGTTTTTGATCAAATTTTAATGCCAATCCCACTTTATCACTACAAAATTAACATCATCTAGTGGCCTTGAGTTGAGTATGGCATCCTCCTTGGCTTTGATCTTCTTACAGGAATGATGCTTTTTCTAATTAATTCAACATTTGTGTAAGAACTTTTCTTTTTATATTTATCAGGGTTTCATGTATGCACACACTAATATTAAATTCGTCAATGAGAAATGGTTGTCCTAATTTTTATAGGATTAATAATTTTTTTCTTCTTAACATGTTTTGTATATAGAACATTTTGTTAAATACATGCAACTGAAAACTTAGAAAAATAAGGACACAATATTTGATTAGATCTTGGTTTAGTTAGCGTTTATCATTGATAAAAGTAGTTAGTTTGTTGTCTTATTAAGCTAAAATTCTACACTCTTAGTCATTCTCATTTCTTTTCCCATGGTTAGTTAAGGAAGTTTTTTTTTTTTCTTTGTTTTTTTTGTGTGTATATGTTGTGAAATTTATATTCTAAATTAAGTAGTAATGTGGAATATGTTTCCTACACTAATTTGTGAGAAAGAGATGTGTAAAAATTAAATTAGTCACATAGGTATAAGGAAATAAATGTAAAATTACTATATCATTCCATAGTGAATTGTGTAGGGAAAATGTTTTACAAAAAAAATTATCATATTATTGTAGTAAGATAGTGGTATGTTCAAAACTCTTTATGAAAACCTTTGTTTCAAGCTCATCCAATAAATAGGAGATCCAATGCATGAAACTATCAAATAGTAATTATGAAAATAGTAAGTAAAATGACCAAAATTGTGACACACAAATACCTAGTTAAGAATATAGCACCCAAATTCCAAGGTAGGTCCATAGACTAAAATATCTTATTCTTTCCAAATACCATAAATCCTCTCACCAACTTGGGTGCTCCATTTTGGCTCCATTATCTCCATTAAAAGATGCATAGTTATGTGTCAAATTATTTATATTAAGTTCATCAAGAAGTGTAACTCCCTCTTATATGTATGGTCTATGTCATAGATGTTGATGTGAGACCTATTTTGTTCTTGAGATGGATTACTATTCTAATTTGTGCTATTTTTTATGAGACATTATACATTCTATGATCCTTATGTTTGGACACTGGCCCTAATACATTCATTTCAAGTTATCATATGCATGCTTGTATTCTGTCAATTATGATGACTCATACATATGTTTATGAGGGTATCATTTTATTTATTTTATCACTTTCATACATGGTTATTTTCATGATATGGTGATTATGACATGTTTTTCCATTACAATTCATAGATTTTATGTTCTAAATTCAATGTCAAATATTTTTCAAAGATTTCTAGTTTTTATTATATAGTTTGTATATGTATATGTCAATTTGTAAACATTTCTTTAAATATTTAAATATTAATTATGTACTAATCATATTTATCAAGTGCACAGTTTGTTGATTGAGATACTAAAATGAGGAAAATTTACATAACTTTGTTGTGAAAACCTAGTGAGCCAAACAAGTCTCTTTGCATAGACCAAGGTCATATGCATATGTAGAATGTCTTTTCTTGTGTATTTAGTCATCCATTATAATAGAGACTCTAGTCTTCAAAGTATATTGTTTTCAGGTTATGTTTTCATTGTATGGAGTAGAGTACATCGTTGTGTGGAAGACTACAACCCAAAGGTAATTTTCAAAAAAATGAAAGGAAACAATAAATAAAATAAAGTTTAAATTTTTGAATTAAATAGTAGAACATCAACCCATTACATAGTTCCTCAAGCCCCTTGGCCATAGGGATATAATTAAAAGTCATTTACAGAGTTAAACTTTAATGTAACACTAAATATTAACCCTTTTATATTGGCTCCTTTGGGAGTGACGAGGACGACAAGAGGGGCCAAGGGTGACAAGAATGACACCTTGTCATTCAAATGGGCAGCTAGCAAAAGGGAGGCGTGGTTTTACATGTGTAATAAATTGGGGCTTTTCGATCCCAATATTGGTTGTTGCCATTCTCATTCTCTCTAGCACACTTGGTGTAATTTCAGGGCTAGATCTGACAATATTTAAACACCTTGATCATGCCATGATCTCGACTTAATCATTTTTCTTTTTCTTTTGACAACTCTTCTTTGCTAGTTAAGCCGTTAGTGGATGTGACCCTATTTGACCACTTCCCCATTTCTTTTCGCATTGAATGGGAGACATAGAAAACTCACATGTGTAAGACTCAATATTTTTTAAACATGTCTTTGCTCTACCACAAGCCAACCCTGTCCCACATTCATAGAGTGTGGAATCTGGAGTGCAAACCAGCTCATCATACACGCTAGAATACTTGGTGGAACGATGCTATCACATGCATGGCTAGATTTTTGTACATTTATGGGTGCCGGTTGGCTATCTTTCATCGGTGGTATTATGAGGTTACCATCACTGACCTATGATCAGCTACTGAAGCTTTGGTGGCGAGTCCCTTTTCACCATCATTGCATGTCAAGGTGGTGGAATTAAGGAACAAAAAGCAAGTTGCATACAATTATGCTACTAGAGGTGCATAGATCAAAGCCCAGTTACATTGGCTAAAAGTTGGTGATCGCACTTGCAATAGTTTGTTTTGGCATTGCATGCTGAACAATCATCCCCAAGCATTAAAAAAAATAAAAAAAGGTATTTAGGTGCTCTTTGAGCTTCCTAACATTCTCCAAGACTTTGTGCATCTTTATGTGCAAGTTTTCATTGCATAGGAACCTACACCTATATGCCAACAAGCCCTTCAGGATTGCCTTGCTATCATGCCAAATAGGCTTTCCTTAGCCAAGAAATTTTTTGTGATCAATTGTTAACAATTGATGATCTCAATGAAGTTGTTCATTCCATGGCTAATGACAAAATCTCAGGGATTGATGGCTTCCCTTGTGAATTATGTAAGGCCCTTTGGGAATGTGTTGGGAAAAATCTGTATCATGTTTACTTGGAGTTGTTTCATGCTAATTCTCTAGGTAACTTAATGAAAAAGGCAATATAAAATTCATACCTAAGTTTGGGGATCCAAAGGACATTTGTAACTATAGGCTTATCACTCTTCTCAATGTCTCTTACAAAATTATTGCCAAGGCTTTGGCGCTAAAGATTCACCATCTGTTGCCTTAGATAATGTGTCCTAAGCAAACATGATTATCAAATCCAGGTTCATTCAGGATAATATTATCATTGATGTTTGGGAAGGCATGGAATGGGCTTGACATTCAAACTAGAAAGCCATCTTTATTAAAATCAAGTTTACCAAAGCTTACAACCACATTGAATGGACTTTTATTCTTTCTATGTTACAGGCTTTGGGATTTGGGCCTAATTTTATTTAGGTTGTTTGTATTCTCTTTGTGGATGTCTCATTTTGTATTACCATCAATGGCCACCAATCTTCTGCCTTTGGCCTTTTTCATTCCATTCAACAATGATTCCCTCTTGGCCCCTCTTTGTATGTGCTAGAAGCTAAAGGATTTGGCTACCGCTTGGTCCACGTAGTTTCCCAACAACATGTCAAGGGTATTTCATTTCCCAATTATCAAGATCAATTGGTTAATGGCCATTTCATAGATGATTCTTTCCTCACTTTTTTGGAGGAAGAAGAAAATATTAAAGCTACCATGGATTGTCTTAATAAAATTTTTCTTGCTTTTGGTTTGGCATCTAGTGGCACAAAACCTTGTGGTAGAGAAAATCTATTCTTCCTACTCCTCCTTGGTTTCAGTAGTATAATTGGAAGTGGATTGGGCCAAGAGATTTTTTTTTTTTTTTTGGGCATTCTCTTTTCCTTCCAAGCTTCTCCAACTGAGTTATGGCAAGCTATTCTATCCAGGGTTGAGTAAAATCTTTCCTATTGGATTACCAAGCCCCTCTCTTTGGTAGGGAAATTCTAGGATTGTTCTAAGGTGCTTGCTGCCACCCATGTTTACTATTCTTCCTGTTGGGACCATTCAAAAGCTACCTATGGCAAGCTTGAAAAACTACTTCGATATATTTTCTTTCAGCCTCTACTGATTCCCACAAAGGGTTTCATCATGTTGCCTGGGAATTTTGTTGCCTTCCCATAGATTCTGGAGGACTTGGGTTACTCTCCACTGAATGACAAGGGACCGCCTTGTGTGTCAAATGGATTTCATGCCCTCACTGGTAATGGGGCCTTAAAAAATATTCTCCAATATTGTATCCATTCTAGTTTTCCTATGCACAAACCTACTTGGAAGGGGATTGGTTTTGAAGCCCTTTTAGTTATGGAGGAACCAGTCCAAATTGTGGGAAATTTTGTGGCTGAGAATATTTGGAAAGCCTAGGAGGATGTTAAGCTCTGGATTTGTTGGGCTGGTTCTGGTTTTTGTGATGGGCTCTCACTCAACCAGTAGAATATTTGGTGGTTGCCCCTTGTTTCTAGTAATGGTCAGCCATTGGCTAAATTGAATTGGTTTAAGGCACTCAGATTTCACAAAAGGGTCATTCAGACCCTACAACATATTTTTCATAGACCCACTATGTGTATCATGCAATAGGAAAAGTTTTGTACCTTGTACAGGCTTCATAACCAGGACCATGCTACTTTTGATGGTCTGGTGAATGCTATCCCTACAAAGATGCTTCATAAGGTTGGAATTCATGGGACCAAACCTTGGTGGAAGGAGAAGTAGCTTTAACCACACTTTCTTATGATTCCAAGTTTGAACTAGAGGTAGCTTCTTCAATATCCCACTCATGTCTGGCATAAAAGATTTGCTGCCACTTGGTTTGCAAGTGTTGAGCCAAAACTTGCCCACTTTTCTTGGTGTATTCTTTTCCAAGGCTTGCCTATGGGTTCTCAGCTTGTTCACCTAGGTGTCCAGGACCCTCGCTGCCCTTTTTGTGGGAAAGCTGAGACTTTTAAGCATCTTTTCTATTTTTTTCATAAATTTTAGTAGCTTTTGACTTGGATTCATGAATTTTTTTGGCCCTTTAAACCAAAGCCTTTCTCTTGCCATATGATTCTGATGGGAGATTCACGCAGATTTCCTACTAAGTATACATCACTTTGGCACACTTTCAGGGTGGAAATCCTTTTCAATATCTAGAAAGACAGAAATGCCTACATATTTACTCATTCTAAAATGGATATTAATGTTTCTTTATATGCTAAAATAGTTATTTTTTCTAATGTGACTTTATAGATCCAGTTGGAAGCTAACAAAGTTGCACTTGAATTTGTTCACCTACAAGTGGTGCTAGATCACTGGAGCAATTCCCCTTGCACTATTTCTCAGGTGCCAACTTCACCCACCTTTTCCCATAGTTGGTCACCCTTGTCACGGCTGGTAGGGGAGTGGTTCTGCATGCCCCCACTCTCAACATCCTCTTTGGTAGGATTTTGGCCCTACTTGGTGGACTTGCTCTCTTCTTCTGTGAGCTGGCTAGGGGTGGCCCTTTGGTGGTGCTTTGGGGAGCGGCAGTGGTGGCTTTGGATGTCCCTCTGATGATACTCCTTCTACCTCTGGTTGACCAGATACTCGTAAATTCTTTCCGCATCTAGCACTTGCAATCTCGCCCCGACGCGAGGATAAAGAAGAAGAAAAAGATAAAGATGTTGATGATGGTTGGAGTCCTCCTCCTAACATCACTAACCCTACTGATGTATGAGGAAAATTTTTGGATGACAGAGACCCTCTTGACTTTGTTGGCACTGCTTTGGCTGCTTAATGGCCCATTTTCTATTTTTTTACTCTTGGACTTCTGGGCTCGACCCACATTAGTTAATATTTTGGTTTTGTAGGCATTGCCCATGTGACTCTCGGGGTGTTCCTTTTTAGCACCCATATTTTTTTGTGAATATGTATTTTATCTTTAATTTAATATAGATAACTTCCATATTCATCAAAAAAATTAAATTTAAAAAATGTGTTATTTGCAACAAGTGCTTATGCCTAAGAAGAGTATAAGGAAATCTTTTTATTATATTGATTTTTTTAAAAATCCCATTTAATCATTTCTATACATATTGTAGTCTATTTTGTGAAAGTCACTGTAATATATTTGGTCTTAAGTTTAAATTTGATTTCCATCATTGCATAGATTTTATTTAATAACAAGCTAAGTTGAGCCCTTCAGCCATGCAAATTTTTGTTGTCACTGTGTATTATTTTGTGTAAAATAGAAATAAATTGTGTACATGATATTCCTATATGTAAGTAGTCAAAGAAAAGGAAGGATAAACAGATATTATATTTTGTATCCTTTAGAGGGTTAAGAAAACTATTTTAATATTAAGAATGTTTAATTTCCTTTTATAAATCTATTAGTAATAAGATGGGTAATTTCTAAGAAACTAGAGTATCTTTGTCTAATCAATGGTACTCGTCATATTTAGATTTTATTAAATAGATATTATATTTTCTATTCTTTAGAGGGGTAAGAAAATTATTGTAATCTTATGAATGTAATTTTATTTTATACGTCTATTAGTAATAAGATTGTTAATTTCACAGAAATAGAGAAATCTATTGTTCTCTCTATTTGATCAATAAATTTTATAAATGTATACGCAAATCTTTAGAATGAAATATTTTTATTATTATCTTCTTTTGGAAATTTAGAAACAGTATGGCTACTCAACCAAAAATGCTATCTTTTGCAACTTGGATCTTTTTTTATTAGTCACACATAAATTTGTGTATACATACAAATATATCCATCTCTGTTTGAAATAAAATTTACCGAAACATGGTATTGAATGCAGAACATTAACTAATTACACTATATGGCTTGATTTTTAAATAAAATTGATTGAATAACAGGGCCTATTACTCATAGTCACCCTTGTTGGTCAAAAAAAATCTAGGTGCAAATCAGCTTACCTTTTTTCTTCAACTTTGAATCATCAAGAGCCAACAATGCACAAAGGAAGATAATAAATTATACATGAAATGTATACATAAAAAGGAAGAGAAGGAAAAATCATTCCCAAGTTAGATGCCATAGAAGGACCTACAACCAAAAATCTATTTTAAACAATAAATAGATGAAGAAAACAAAACCCTTAGAAGACAAGGAGTTATAAATGATGCATCAATTTGGTATGAAGAAATCTGCACATCCCCAAAGCATTCATCACCTTGTATAAAATTTGTACTAATTCCCTACAAAAAAACCCATGACTTGTGAATGTTAACAAGAGAGGGTCATTGACATAAGATGCCCTAGCTACAAAGATAGAGAAGAATGAACAAGGAAGAAAATAAAAGAAAACTTATAGAGTTAGTGATTTCCCTCAAATGAATAGTCGCACTCTGTATATTTCTCATGCTTCTCCTTCCATGAGATTTTGTTGCATTGCCCCTCTATCACACCTATTATTACAGCTTGGGAGAGAAGAGAAAGAATATTTTTAGGGTCACACTAAATTAGGGTTAGGGAATGGTAATGTCGCAGCCAATATAATTCTCTTTAAACAAAAACTAAACATGAAATGAGTTCGGGAGGAGGTACGTGTGGAGGTTTTAAGATAAATTTTATTGAACTTCAGGAATTCTAATTCCCACAAATGAATTTAGAAGATAATATATCATTAATTTTTTGCAGTCTGTAATTCATGAACCTTATTGATGACCGTTCCTTGAATGTTTTGAAAAAGAAAATAAATGAAATAAATAAACTAGCAGTTGCATCCATAGGAATGCAAGATCAATCGATAGGTTCCCACCACAAACGGTTTATGAATGGGAAGTAAGTAAGATTTTTTTTTTGTAATGAAATGTGAAGTATAAATATTGAGAAATAATGCAATGTTAGTTTATAGTAGGAGGTGAACGAGGATAAGATTTCTAGAGTACATTGTAATAAACAGTGATGTTCAAAAATCAATTTATATATTTATATGGATAATTAGATGGGTATATCAACTAAAGCAAAGAAATGTGTGCATTAAAAAATATAAATTTGACTTATGTTACTTCGTGTTAATTAGTTGCAATGTATGCATTAGTTGCAATCTCATGCAATTAATCATCAATAATTTTAATTATAATAAATCTTTTAAAATGATTTTCATTAATAATCTTAGGAGAATGATTTATTAATAAAATTTCTCTTGATAAATTACATTTGGTAAATTAAATATGAAAGAACCATTGATGACAAAGATTATGAACAAGCAAAGTGGAGATAAAATGCACAAACTCAACCTGTTATATTAGACATTCATGGGTCAACTTATAAAGGAGAAATATACAAGTATGAGGTATTGAGGTGTATCATCACCTCTCCAATCTATAAACTAGTTGGGTAGCTCATGAAGAAAATATCCCGTCTGTGCCAATGAGTCATACATCAATGAATGCCTAAGAAGGATTAGGCTAGCCTATGGATATGCAAGCTATTAATGAATACACTAACACCCCCCCTTAAGAATAACTTAGGTGGGCATGGATAAAATGTGTCTTGGCTACTAGTCTAGTGAGGTACCCATGTATAATGCAATATCTCTAAAGAATAGAGTAAGATAAAAAATTTAGTGGGGAAAAAACTATCCTCTAAAAGGAGAGAATATGTGGAGAAGATTAGAAAGTCCCCCCCAAGGATGATGATCATGCTGATATAGACTACACACCAAGAAGAGCTTGTAGATGAATGATCTTTCTCTTAGTGAAGGGTTTGGTGAAGATGTCAACAACCGGCTCTAAAGACTGGAAAAAGACTAAGTTGATGATATAACCATGACTCAACTCTCAAATGTAATGCATATGAAGCTCTATGTGTTTGGTTCATTGATGCTAAACTGGATTCCTATATATCTGAATAGTACTTTGATTGTCACAATAGATGACTATAGGCTACTTGAAAGGAGTACCAAACTCAAAGAATTCCTTGAAGCCATATAGCCTCTATAGTTGAGTTAACATCCCCCCTAAACTCTACCTTTGTGGATGATATAGCAATAGAATTTTGCTTCTTACTAGACCAACTGATAAGACTTGAACCAAGTGAAAAGTTGTAACCTGAAGTGGAGTTATGATGCTCAGTGTCACCAACCCAATATGAATCTATATAACCAACCAAGTCAAGTGATGAATTAACTCTATAGTGAATCGCAAACCCAAAAGTACAATGAAGATAGTGAAGGATCCTCTTAGCTGGTTTGTAATGCAGCTCATGAAGTTTCTACATGAATCTTGAAACCATTTCTACTGCATAGGCAATATATGGCCTGGTATGAGTCAAGTAAATAAGACTACCAATAAGTTGTCAATACAATGTAGCATCAACCAATGGTGTAGTACATGAAGTCTCAAGCTTGACTCCAAAAAGAAAGGGAGTTAGAGATGGTTTGCAAGTAGTAAAATGAAACCATGCAAGTAGATCAAGAGTATACTTGGGTTGTGCAAGACTGATCCCTTAAGTTGACTATGAAATCTTGATTCCAAAGAAGTAGTGCAATAAACCCAAGTATATCATGTCAAGGGTATGTGCAAGATCATGATGGGCCAAAAAGTGGAAATACAATGGGTATGTGGCTGATGACTTTTTTTAACCCAAAATTGATGAAACATAAAGGATTTTTAAAGGAGATTCTTAGCTTTCTACCAATATAAAATATGCTTTAATTTGATTTTAATAAGTAATTATTATTCATTTTCTATTCAAATTATGACTAAAGTCTTGATTGATAGGATGATTGAAAAACATCTATATCTTTCAAACGATATCACATTTTTTGAATCCAAAACATGTGTCACATTCTATGCTTCGCATACTATAGGATTAAAAAAGGAAAAAATGAATTTCATGAAGTTTTTCCCAATTTAAGGTGGTCAGACATACGAGTTTTTATATTTTTTAAAAAGTTGTAATAAAAAAACATAATTAATTATTTTATTAGAAAAAAATATTATCATTTTATTGTGGTTAGGGTGGTGAGACAATCACCTACTTCTTATTTTTTCCCTAAAATTTAAGTAACACTGCATTGAAATTTCAAATTTTCATGAAATAGATTTATTTTTTAAACAAACCTAGTAGTTTAGAAACTACATTCAATTTGCTACAAATTCTATTCTAACATATTTTTGAAATAATATAGATAACGTATTCAATTTTTTACATCAAGTTGTCTAACTCTAATTTTTCTAAATTTTTTGCCACTTAAGGGCCTATTTTTTCCATGATGATCCTACACATACCCTCAAATCTATCCTAAAGTGATGTTTTCACTACTGCAATGGAAGATGAAGTACTCCTGATAATCAAAAGATCATCAACATATAGAGCCAATATCAAAAGTGAATCATCCTACCATAGTAGATACACATTAGGATCAGAATGACATCTAGTAAAACTTGAAGATAGGAGGTAGGAGTCCATCTTGAAATACCAAGCTCTAGGAGCTTGTTTAAGGGCATAGAGAGATTTCTTAAGTCTGCAAACTAAGGATGAATCTTGAACAAACCCTGGTAGTTGTTCCATGTAGATTTCCTACTTAAGGTCTCCATGAAGAAAAGAACTCTTCACATCCATTTGATGTACATTCCATCCATGTGATGTGGCTATAGCAAGTGTGATTCTAATGGAAGTCATCTTAGCAACTGGTGCAAAGGTTTTTGTATAGTCAATGCATGCAACTTGTGAAAAACATTTGGCTACAAATCATGCTTTGTACTTATCAGCTAACCCATCTGAGCTACAAATTTAGTTTGATACATCCACCTACATCGAACTATCTTCCCTCCCTTACAAAGTGAAGTCAAATCCCAAGTGTGATTTCTAATCAAGGAATCATATTCCTCATCCATAGCAATATACTCTGGTATGCTTGATGCCTCTCTGAATATCTATGGATCAGAAATTGAAGCAAAGAAGACATGTGGTCCCCCTAAAAATCTACTTGAATTAGTCTATCATTTGTTGAATCCTGTACCCCTGTATTTGTCCTATGTATAGTGTAAGATGTGGGTTAGTCTGGTGTAGATATATCAACTTCTAATGCAATCCCTAAACTAGATGAAGATGAACCCTCATCACTGTGAGAACTGAAAGAAGAAGATACTAGACTAGGAATCTGTTGGGACTGATCTAAATCATCAGTACTGTAATCAAGATTTGAAGAGTCCATAATATGTTGAGAAGTGTCAAGTATAGTTTCAAGAGATGTTTCTTGAAACTTAACACTTCTATCAATAAAAAATCATGTGTGGTAGGGTGGAGTAGGCGATAGCCTTTTACACCATCTAGATATCCCACAAAGATCCAGGGTTTGGATTGAGGATCCATAGAATTGTGTTGCTCTTTTAGAATGTGTGCCATAGCATGTGAGCCAAAAACTCTAAAATGATCAACTACAGGTTTCCATCCTTTCTAAGCTTCAAAGGGATTGATACCCTTTAAGGCTTTATGTGGAACTCTATTTTGTATGTAACATGCACAGTTGATTGCTTCTGCCCAATATGATGGTGTGAGGCCCTTAGAGTGAATCATACAATTAGCCATCTCTTTTCAAGATCTATTTTTTGTTCTGCAACACTATTTTGTTGTGGGGTATAAGGAACTATGTGCTACAAATCTATCTCCTTTGATATACAAAACTTCTCAAAACTATTGTTGACATATTGTCTCCCATTATTTATTTGAAGAACCTTGATGAGTTTTCCTCATTATTTTTTCCCAAGAGCTTTGAAATCTTGAAAAGACTCAAACACTTCTTATTTTTGTCTAAGAAAGTAGACCCATGTAAAACATGAGAAATCATCAATGAAGGTGAGAACATATCTAGCCTTTGCAAAACATGGATGCGAAAAAGCCCCTGAAATATCGCTATGAACAATTTCTAGAACTTGTGTTACCCTCCATGATTTTCCTTTGTCAAATTTTGATTCTAGATGCTTGCCAACTGCACAACCCTCACAAATCCCTTTAGAAAATTTAACCTTAGGTAATCCCTTAACCGTATTTTGTTGACATAGTTGTTCAAGATAATGGTTGTTAAGATGGCCAAACTGATCGTGCCATAGTTTGATAACTTCTTTTGAATGAGTTAGTAGTGCTTTTGGAGAAATTTATGTGGAAAAATTTGAGAAGGTATATAATCTAGATTGGTGATTTTCCTCTCCTATATTTCTACCAAATTTTCGCTTTGTAATTCTCTTATCTCAACTGAATCTGGAGAGAACTGTACTCTTATGTACTTCCCTAAATGAGTTACTATATACACTAAAAGGAGATTAGTTGAGAGTGAAGGTACACTTAGAAAATTGGAAAATGTTCCTCCTTCAACTTCAACATGCCCTCTCCCTTTTACCAATGCTGGAGTATCATCACCTAAGGTGATTGTGGACATACTCGATGGTTCTAACGATGAAAGGACAACCTGTGAAGAACCCATATGGTGTGAAGCACCAGAGTCTAGAATCCATGATGGAGATAAAGATGCTTTAGAAACTAAGGCTTTGCCATTTTATTTATCTTGGTCCTTAGTATTTTCTTGATTTGATGAAGATTCTTTGACAGAATCAGGTAGCCCTATATTATTCTCTTTGAGAATTTGTTGTAGAACTTCAATTTTTTTCTTCATGCAATGATGTTCATCATGTCCAAGATTTTTACAAAAGGTGCATGCAACTCTCTTTTTACCTTGAGAGTCTTTTTTGGAGTTTTCAATTTTTCTTTCTTTCTTAACTTCCTTGTCCTTTTTAGTGTTCTTCTTCTCCACTTTTGAAGTTTGATGTGTTTCATTCCCTACAAGTAGGGCTTGTGGTTTAGTAGACTTCAAAGTACCCATTTGACTTAACTTTTCTCATTCCCTTGTGCAGTTAGAAATAAAGTTATCAAGTGTGGGAATTGACCATGAGGTCCAAGAGCCCTTTTAGTAGAGTGGAAAGTTGATACAAACACATAAAATTCTGGACCTAGCCTTGAAAGTATAAAAAAGATTAATTGATCCTCTTTCTTGTCAATTCCACAATCTTTTAAGTGCAACTTCAAGGATTTAAACTTAGTTAAAAAGGCTTGTAAAGTTGAAAATTTCCTAGGACTAAGACCTAAGAGTTGATTTTCCAACTCATGGCTTCTAAGTTCATCTATTTTCCCAAATAGTTTGTCAAGACCTTCCCAAACTTGGTTGGGTGGTTTCAAGTTCTCAACATGGAAAACAAAATCAGGAGATAAATTTAGGCATAAAAAGCCACATGATTGATCACACTTATTGAGAAAATTTTATTTGTCCTTAATTGCATTAGGTTCTTTCTCTGTTCCCATAGTTTTGACCCTATATAAGCCTTTGTTCTTAAGTACAAGAATTAATTTCATCTTCTAATCATGATAATTGAAAGGTGTTAAGGGCACTATAATAACATTAGATTCCATAATTTTTTGACTAATATAGTTTTCCATAGAAATGCAGATAAGAAGAAATAAGAAATGTGTGTAGAAGTGAAAAAACATGATAAACACAAGCACTTCTCAAAGAAGTGTGAAAATAAACCACACTCAATACATGCCCCTTGATTATTAGTTTCCACCCTAATTTTTCACTTTATATAAGGATTTTTTGTAACTGACCCAAAAAGGAACAAATAGGTACTTTATAGGATGAGTGTGATTTTGTTCTCTTTGACACTATTTTGAATTTTTCAACATTTGCAAATGGATTGGTCCTTCATGAAAAATACAATTTATGATTGGTAGAAAAGATTGGAAGCACCAAAAGATCATAAGAGAAGGAAAAAATAGGGGACTTATTTCCACAAAAAATTGACGTTGCACCCAAAAAATCTACAAAAGATTAACATGAGGGGGGAAAGACTCAGCCTTGCAAAACAAGAAATTGCCCTATTGAATGGCAACATGGGTCGAGATCACTAATTTTCCAAGAAAATATAAAGCCTTGGAAAGATGCATTGAGATATTTGCTAATGAAACAGGCTTCAATCACACCTTCTCAGCTTATGCATAGACTCCCAACTCACAGAGTGCCCTCACAGCTAAATGTGGCAGAGCTCACTCTTTTTGCAGAAGAAAAATCTAGCAGATATTTTGTAGAAGATTAAATAGCATATTAAAATTATTTCTTGTAGAAAATAATGTACCATGAGTAGATCTACATGGAAAAAATAGGGGACGTATCTCCATAGTCAGCCATCACCAAAGAAAGCCTGAGAGGTCACTTCTTCACCTAGACCCAAATCGTAGGTCTCTACAAAAAATGTGCAATCTCCAAAAACAAAACATGTTGCCTCCTTACAATGATTTCAAAAGCAGGAAAAAAGAGTTTGGAATACAATAGAGATTTCAGGAAAAAGTCTGTCGACTCCAAGACTCCAAGATTAGAGTTAGGCAATCGCCTCTATGCAATCTTTGAGCAGAGATTTGACACTAAGTGGTTGTGCCTCCTTGCGAAATAGATTAGGCTAGGATTTAGGGGCTACTTGTAGGTGGGCATGTGATCTCTGTAGTGTAGGTTGGACTAAAATTCCACCACTCACCAATGAAAGCAGGGCAAAGATTGCACACCAAAATCAATGCATAGATTGTGACTCAAAATCAACACAAAGATTGTGAATCAAACTCAAACTTACCACACTGCCCAAAATCAGGGTAGATATTGCACACTAGAATCATCACACAGATTGCATGCTTGGGCATAAAATACCCTCAACACAATGAGTGTGTAGGAAAAATTTTCCTCAACACAAGATCATGATGGCAACACACTAGAAAAAATGAGGTCGAGTTTCCTTTCCTACAGATTGCAAGTGTGCAAGGACAAAAGGAAAAAAATGTAAGAAATTCAAACACTATAGCCTAGTAAAAGCCTAAGTGGCTTTGATACTATGAAAGAACCATTGATGAGAGAGATTATGAACAAGCAATGAGGAGATAAAATGCATAAAATCAACTTGTTATATTAGATAGTCAAGGGTCAACTTATAAAGGAGAAATATCCAAGCATGAGGTGTTGAGGTGTATCAACACCTCTACAATATATAAACTAGTTGGGCAGCTCATGAGGAAAATATCTAGTCTATGCCAATGATTCATACAAAAACGAATGCCTAAGTAGGCTTAGGTCAGCCTGTGGATATGCAAGCCATTAATGAATACAATGAGAAAATACAATTTAAATTTTCAAATAATTAGTTTTGTAAATTGTAATAATTTTTCTCCTTATATGTATTTTAGTTTAATAGTTGCTAATCCTATATGCACATCTATATTTGAAATTTTTTTCTAGGTTAATCAATGAATCAATTAATTATTATTTAGCTATCTTATGATAAGGAAATGCATTGCAAGACTAACAACCATTTGCATAAAAGAGGAAATTGATGTTTGATATTTTTGTCAAGGTTAATAAATGAATTGATCGATTATTATTTAATTATTTTAAGATAATGCAATGCACAGGATATTAAGAAACATTTCCATAGAGCGGAAAATTAATCTTTGTGTTTCCACAACAATATTTTTTATTTTGAAATTGATTATGAAACTAATCTTAGGAGAATGTTTTTTAAATAATTTGTTTCTTAATAAATTACATTTGAAAAAATAAATACAATTTAAATTTTTAAATAATTAGTTTTGTTACTAATAATGATTTCTCTCCAAAATTTAAGGTATGATATAATGTTATCTATATTTTAGTTTAATAGTTGTTAGGCATAGATGCACATCAGTATTTAATGTTTTTGTCTAGGTTAATGAATCAATTGAGTGATTATGATTTAATTAATGTAAGATAGATATGGATAGTAATACATGGAAAACTTTAACTTGTGAATTAAATAATATTTATAAAAAAACATGGAACATTAAAGAATTCTCATTATTTAAAAATTTATTAGTGATCCTGTTAATTACTATTATTGAATTAAAAAACTAATTAGTAATATTGAATAAAAAAATATTCTTTGAAAAGTTTGTCCATAAATTTAGGTATGACATATTTGTTGCAATGCTTGTGTGGTACTAAATAATTTATTAGTTTCATGTTATTTTTTGTGATTATTTCTTATTTGAATATTAGTTATGATGGTCATCACAAATGCTTTTATCAAAAAAGAAAGATCTTTAATATAGGAATACTTTTTATAAGTAGTATTTAGTCCATGATTTTGTAAATAAAAGCATTATTATCCATGCAATTTGTGGGTTTTTCATAGTATAATAAAATATTCACAAGTAGAAAGGATTGAAAGTTAGTACATTACAAGGAAATTGAAATTTAAAAATATTAAACTTTCATTGATTGGTTCTAGTAAAAAGATGTTCTATAATTGTTGTATGAAAAAATTAGGACTTAGTTAAACCGAAGTAATAAATGGATGATCAAATAGAATAAGAAAAAATAGTAGTTAGAGAGTGAAGATGTGTATAGTCCAATTGAAGAATAAGGTACATCATCTTTGATGCCAAATGAATAAACAAGCCTCACGAAATTAAGAATGTGATGACACGACACATATTTTTCATTTTTTTAATAATTGAGTTACAAGGTATGCCTTGTTTTGTGGGGAAACAATGCTTTATTTGACTTGAAAAAATATATTCTACTCAACCCATTGGAATAAAAAAGGAATCACTAAAAGTAACTAAGTATATGTGCGAAACCAATAAAGACAATGTGAAACTAAAAAAATAAATATATATTTATAATTGGTTCACTAAATCTATGTATTGATATGGTAGCATTATATATTTGGGAGCATAACATTTTTTTGGAGCACCTGTGCTGAAGTAGATGTATACACAACATGCAATTGAAATTATCACCATCTGGAAAATCCGACACATGCATACCAAAGCACTCTTGGTTTGTAGGGTATGTAGTTAGAAGTATTGTAAAATATGTAGCAAACAACATAACTTATAATTTCTTGGCAAATGCTGAATTTTAGAGTCATGAAAAATGTGAAGAATTTTCTAACACTTCCCTACATACCTTCCAGGTCAAAATCATTGCTTTTGTTTGTTCATCTCTACAATTTTAAATGAAATATATGATACCCAAATATCTATCCAATGAATAACATATTTTATGAGAAGAATTATGCAGATTTGCGCCTACAAAAGAAACACGGTCATGAGCAAAGAATAATTTCATCTTTATGAATTACATAGCATCACATTCACCACACTTAGTTGTCTATCTAGAAAGCTAGATTCTTGGGAGAATTACATTCCATTGAAAAGAAAGCAAGAGATAAAATTAATAATATTTACATTTGGTTCACCACATCTATTTATTGAAATAGGAAAGTTCTATACTTGAATGTATTGTTGGTGGTGTTCAAGAAGACCAAGCAACATTGTATCAGCTTGTTCAACCATGAAAGAATTTGAAATAAAAAATTTACAATACACTAATTTCCTTGAATATCTATTACATATTTGTGCAACATTATAAAGGAAAAAGTATAGATATAGAATAAAATAGGTTAGCATTATTTGTTGTAAATAGAAAGAGATAAAATAGGATATTATGAATACATGCGATACTAGAAAAAAAAATTGTATAAAAAAACTACTAAAGACGTTGAAAAGAGAGCTATGGAAATAATGACAAATATAATGGATAAAACAGAGTACATTTTTTGGTGGACAGGTGGATGTGAGAATTTTTTCACGTCAATGTATATAAGCATCAACAAATGTATGATGGCAGAATCCAAAAGCAGTAAACTGGTGCTTGTTGTCCTCCCTACCATATTGGCATCATGAAGCCTCACAGGATCTAGCCAAACCCCCAAGCAAGAAAAGTAGGTAAGGTCCATGGAAAACCTCAAGTACTCTTATGATATATTAAACAATAGAAAATTTAGAGAAATTCTAAGACAACTATTGGAAAAACACTTAAGAATCACAAGTAAGCTGAAATAGACAATTTACAATACACTAATTTCCTTTAATGTCTATTGTATTTGTGCAACATTATAAAGGGAAAAATATAGATAATGAATAAAATAGGTTAGCATTATTTGGTGTAAATAGAAAAAGATAAAATAGAAGATTTTGAATACATGGGATACTGGTAAACAATTGTGTATAAGTAATCTATTGAGGAAGTTGAAAAGAGAGTTGTTAGAACAATGACAAATATGATGGATATAGTAGAGTATGTTTTTCGTGGACAAGTGGATGTGAGATTTTGTTTGTCCATGTATATAAGCAGAAAAAAATATATCACGATAGAATCCAAAAGAACTAAACCCACACTCGTTGTCCTCACTACTATATTAGCATTATGAAGCCTCATGGGATCTAGCCAAACCCCTAACCAAGAAATGCAAGTAAGGTCAATGGAAAATCTCAAGGACACTTATCATATATGACACAATAACAAAAATGGAGAAATTTTAAAACAACTATTGGGAAAACACTTAAGAATCACAAGAAAGAGATGGTTGGAAACTCACATTAAATAGATTGATACAAGACTAACAATGTCAGTAAATTGTAATGGAATACCAAGAGAAATGAGTAGTGTGATAAGTATTGAAAGAAGCAATGCATGTAATAGTTAGCTTCACAATTGAAGAATCAAGCTACATTATTTAGTAATAAATACTACGGGGAAAAAGAAGAATTATAAAAGATCTATTAGGAAAACAATTAAGAAATCAATATATACAATCTGAATTTAAAAATAATTAATAATATTTACAATTCGATGACCAAATCTATTTATTGAAAATGGGAAGGTCCTGTACTAACATGTATTATTATTGGTGTCGAACAAGGGTGAGCAACATTGGATCAAGTTGTAGGAGAATTAAATAATTTCAAATAATAGCTTACAATACACTAATTTTCTTGAATTTCTATTGTATCTATGCACCATTATAAAGTAAATAATATAGATAAAGAGTAAAAGAGCTTACCACTGTCTATAATAAATAGATAGAGAAAATGGAACAAACCCACATTTAATAGAACTTTATAATATGGATAATAGAACATGCAAACTATGATTATGAACAGTTTGGTATGGGGAACTCAAAAAAAGAATATCATGAAGAAGAGTTTTTTATGGGAAAGCTCAAACAATTGAGAAAAAAAGAATATCATAAAACATATTGGCATAAGACAAAAAGTGAAATTGGGAAATACCTATTAGGGAAACACTTAAGAATCATAGCTGCCTTGTCAATTCAAATTTTGAGTTACATTATTCCCACTAAATATTATAGACAAAATAAGGAAATTATAAAACAACTATGGGGAACTGAAAAGAAGAATATCATGAAGAACAATTTCTTCTGGGAAAGTTGAAAAAGATGAGGAAGAAAGAATACAATGAAACATATTGATATAAGACACTACCATCCCACATAATTATCAAGCTTGACCCCTTACATAAACAGACCCGGGAAGTGTGTTCCTTGGATCTTCAAGCAAGTCAAGAAAAAAAGAATATCATGAAACATATTGATACAATATTTGAGCTATGTTCTTTGTTAATAAATATTGAAGAGAAATAGAGAAATTGTATAAGAGGTGTTAGAATTAAAATTATTTGCTACACGTAATTTTACATGGATATTTTGCATAAATGATTTGTCTACATTATTTAATGCCAAGCAATGTAGCTCAAATTTACAATAAATTTTGTGGTGCTATACACATTTTCTAGATATTGTTGCATCATATAATTATTTTCATAGGCTAAAGAAAATAGGTATCATGATAAAGAATTGGGTTTAAATAATTGTTTTTCCAAGTTGAAAAGATGTGTATAAGTGTGGAGCGAAAAATAGTTTGGTGGGTTTGGAATCTGTGAGTTATATATATATATATAGTGTTGTTGGTTTGATAGTAGACTATTCTTAGAATCAACGACTTTGGCTCCATTCTATAGCATATTGGATGGTTTGAAAATTGTTGTTCTCCACAATCTGTAAGTCATTTTACATGGGTGTTTGGAGTTATTGTTTAGTATGGATGGAGAAAAAATGGTTAGGGTTAGTAAGTGAAAGTATACTCCAAAATGTGGTAGAAAATATATTCATTAGGTTGCATTGTCAAAAGATCCATTGCGGTGTTGGTTTGATACTAGACTATTGTAAAAATTGTGCCTCAATCTCTATTTTAAGTTCCCCATAACAAAATGTTCTTCATGATACTCTTTTCCCCAATTCCCCATAGTAGACTCTTCTTATTGTAGATTGCTTAAGAATCAAAGGTAAATGGCAGATCATCGAAAACCCATAGTAATAATATTCATACAAGAGAAGCAATGTATGTAAGAGTTGAGTTTTTAATTGAAACTTTGAACTACATTCTTTGGCAGTAAACCCACACTAAACAAAACTTGTGAAGGGATGGGTGGCAATAATTTGTGTAAAATTGGTATAACACCATAGAGTTAATTGGGAATTTGAGCTACATCACTTGCCAATAAATATTATAGAAAAATAGAGGAGACTTGCATAGGTTTTTTATGATGATGTGGAGCTTACCCCTTGAACAAAGTATGTTGTTAAATGTGGCTCATTGGTTGATAAGAGTTGCAAAAAAATTATGAATTTAGAAATTATAATTGAACTATTACATAGATTGGTTGTTTTGTATCAATATGTTTCATGATATTCTTTTTACCTCATTTATTCGAAGGGCCCTACAATAAATTATTCTATTTTTCTTGTAAGAAAAAATGTTATCAATTTTTAAAATTCTAAAAAAAATTCTGTGGTTATTTTTTTTTTGATGGAACATGTTATATGCCTTGTATCAATATATTTCATCATACTATTTTTTTCTCATCTATTTCAAGTTCACAATAACAAATTGTTCTTTATGATATTATTTTTTTAGTTTCCCATAACAAACTATTCATTATCATAGTTTCCCTATTCTATGTTTCATATTGTAAAGTTGATTTACGATCATCTATTATGTTGTGTTTCCTAAGCATTTGGTTAATAGTTTTTTTAGAATTTACCTATTTGTCTATAGTGTTTGGTGCCAAATAGTGTAGCTTGAATTTAAAATTGACAAGCCAACTCTCAGATATATTTTTCACCTTATATCAATCAATAAAATAGGAAAGAGTCATAGGTAAATGACAGATGATACAAAAAAATACACAGACCAATGAAATTGAAAGTAGGCCAAAGGTTTCCATCCATCTGGCATTTATGTGTGATTGTTAAATGTTATTCCAATATATCTTAGAATTATTACTTAGGCTTCTTGCCTTGTAAGAATCTGTTCCATCATACAAAAATGGAAGGATGCATCAATCCTGATGTGAGCAAACACTTGCAATGCTCTTTCTGCACATGGAGACAACCAGCTAAAGTCTGGAAAACCCTTCTTTCTGATATCACTTTTTTTCTATAATATTTAGTACCGAATAAGTTTTATTCCAACACCTCTTATACTATTAGTCTTTTTGTCTTCAATATATATATGCATATGTATCTATCTATGTTTGCAACCATTGATTTTCAAATATATTTCAAATTATATATATATGTGTGTGTGTGTGTGTGTGTGTGTGTGTATAGATGTATGTGTGTGTGTATATATATCGATATAGAAATATATATATACACATATACATGCATTGTTGATGGTGTATAACAAGAAAATTTTGTATTGGATTGAGTTCTACTACCATGGAAGAATTTCAAATAGATAGTTTACAATAGATTAATTGTGTTGAATTTCTATTGTATCTGTGCAGTACTATAAACAAAATAATATAGATATACAATAAAAGAGGTTAGCACTATCTGTTCTAAATAGGAAGAGATAAAAATGGAAGATTTTGAATACATTCCATGATGGTAAAGAATTTTCAACAAGGGATCTATCCAGGAAGCTGAAAAGAGAGCTATGGGAAGAATATGAAATGCAATCAATAGAATAGATCATTGTTTTCAGAGGCTAGGACATCGAAGAATTTGTGTGTCCATGTATATAACTAGCGAGAAATATATTGTGTTGGAAAGAAAAATATCTAAATGCATGGGCGGTCTCCTGCCAACTATATTTGCATCATGAAGCCTCATGGGCTCTAGCCAAACCCACAAGTAAGAATGGCACACTTACGGTAAATATCATTCACAAAAAAGGGAAATTGTATTGGATTTCCTAAAACAAAGAGATGTATATATATATATTGGAATCCCCCTTTCATGTTTAAAAATATAGATATAGGCATAAATATATATCCATTTATAGTCCAAGACCACTGTGGCTCATTCCACAATGTAACAACAATCTATATATACACATGTATGTCTAAACTTCCCTCATCTGCTTCAAGCTTCCTAGAACAAATTTTTGAGGCCTACTATGATAGTTCTAGAGCTTCATGCCTGCATACATTGGTGGCAATGCAACTAGTTGCATCAATATTCAGAAGCAAACAACAAGTGTTTTTCTGTGTGAGAATTTTGATTAGACCAGCCAACACTTACATAGACTATTTATCTTGTATCAATATGTTTCATGTGGGTTTTGATCATCAGTCATGTATCTCTAATTTGTAAAGTGTTTTCCTAATAGTTCTTTTACAATTTCTCTATAGATCATGAAACATATTGATATAAGAAAAGTAATCTATGTAACAGTTGGGTTGTCAATTCAAAATTCAAGCTACATTATTTGGCACTAAATATTATAGATAAATAGGGAAACTGTAAAAGAATTTTTTCTACATTTAATATTTATTTATTTTGCTTGGCATCACAATAGTGCTAGTTTGATAGCAGACTATTGTAAAAATCATTTGGTCCACCTTAGTTTTATAGACAATTGGAGGGTTTTAAATTGTCGTGTCCCCCTAGGTTGGGGAGTTAGTGTCCTTGATACGTGGAAGTTGAAACATAAGTGTTTGCTCATGGGAGTGTTAATGGATTTTGCCATTGTTGTACGATGGAGGTAGAGTAGTAAATACAAATGGATGAAGTAAATGCAATATTGAGTTTTGCATTGTGGGAAAGTATACTTTGATTAAGTTTTACTGTCGAAATAGCCATTATGGTGTTGGTTATACACACACACACACACACACACACACACACACACACACACACACACACACACACATATATATATATATATATACATTATGCCTATATGAATTTTGTACAACAAAAGCCTTGTCTAAGAAACTCTCCATATCTATGGTTTGCATATTGTACTCTCCATATGTTAAACTTCCATATAAAATTTGTTATAGATCATCTGCCATTTGAGAGAATCTAAAACAACTACTACAAAAATACTTTAGAATCATAGGTAAATGACAGATGGTCAAAAACCCACATCAAATAGAAGTTTAAGAGAAGTAGGGAAACATACACATGCAAAGGAAAAGGTGAATAGTTCCTATTCATATCCCATTTATAGATTTGATTTTGCAGCATATTCCTACTTACCATAAATTCTATCACTGTCTAGAAAGGGTGCAATAGGGAATTCTATGTAACAGTTGGCTTGTCAATTCAAAATGGAAGCTAGATTATTTGTAACTAAATATTCTAGAAAAAAGAGGGAAAATTTAAAATAACCATTAGGGAAAACACTTAAGAATCACAGGAAGCACCGAAGATGTCTCAGTCGACAATGACATGACCAGTGTCTTTTTTTTCTATGGCACTGCAGAGCTTTGTAATTATGTGGGTTGGCACTAGTGGAGTTAGTGTCCTTGATACACGAAGGCTAAGTGGAAATTGTTTACTCACATGAGGGTTAATGCATTCTACCATTGTACAATGGGGTCGAACAAAGTAAATGAAGATAGACAAAGCAAATGGAATATTGAATACCATAGTGTGGGAAACTATACTTTTATTTAGTTGCATTTTTGAAAGATCCATTGTGGTGTTGGTTACCTCTATATACATGTACACATACATACATACATATTTATATACATACATTATATTTATATGCATATATACATATATATATACACACACATATATATGTAATATAAATATTTATACATGTGTATATATATTATAATAATAGATATGTTACAACTTAACTCTTTGTCTATAATACTAAATTCCATATAATGCATTGTATATATGCATATATATATATATATATATATATATATATATATATATATATATATATATATATATATATATATATATATATATATATATATATATATATATACAAATATACATACATATATTCTAAATTGGAGATGCATTATTTGGGACTAAACATTGTAGACAAATAGGTAAATTGTAAAAGAACTACTAGGAAAACATTGAAGAACCACAGGAAAATGATAGATGATTGAAACCCAACATTAAATATAACTTTTAAACAAGAGGAAAGAATATCATAGGGTATGTGTAGGGTCATGATGGGCCAAAAAGTGGCAATATGATGGGTATGTGGCTGAAGACTTTTTTTACTGAAAATTGATAAAATGAAAAGGGTTTTTAAAGGAGATTCTCAGCTTTCCACCAATATAAATTATTCCTTACTTTGAACTTAATAAGTAAATATTACTCATTTTCCATTCAAATTACGACTAAAGGCCTAATTGATAGGCTGATTAAAAAACATCTATAGCTTTCAAAGGATATTACATTTTTTGAATCCAAAACATGCATCACATTCTATGTTTCACATAATATAGGATTAAAAAAAGAAAAATTGAATTTCATAAAGTTTTGACAAAGTTAAGGTGGTTAGACATACGAGTTTTTATATTTTTAAAAAGTTGTAATAAAAAAATTATAATTAATTATTTACTTGGAAAAAATTTACAAAAAAATATGCATCACATTGGGACATGAGTCCTCTACTTATATCTAAAATATTATAAAAAAATATTATCATTTTATCATGGTTAGGGTGGTCAGACAGACACCTACTTCTTATTTTTCCCGAAATTTAAGTACTACTACATTGAAATTTCAAATTTTCACAAATAGATATATATTTTTTTAAAAACCTAGTAGTTTATAAACTACATTCAATTTTCTACAAATTCTATTCTTATATATTTTTGAAATAATATAGATAACTTATTCAAATTTTTACATCAATTTTCCTAACTCTAATTTTTTTAAAAAATTTGCCACTTAAGGGCCTGTTTTTTCCATGATGATCCTACACATACCCCATAAAAGATATTCATACAACACAAGAAATCTATGTAACAATTGTCTTATCAATTCTAAATTGAAGCCACATTATCTAGCACTAAATATTATAGACAAATACACATATCTTTTCAACCTCTGAAATCAATTATTTAAACCCAATTCTTTATCACCATACCTATTTTCTCTATTCCATGACAACAATTTTATGAATGTGAATATATATATATATATATATATATATATATATATATATATATATATATATATATGCAAACATAGGAATAAATTACGCTCATATTTACAAAACAAAAGTCTTAGATATAATGTATCCATACCTTGTGGGTGCAACTAGATGTAGTATGAAAAGAAAAAAAGAAGACCAGCTCTCCACCCTTCAATATCAAGTCATCCAGGGTCATGGGTTGTCACCAAACCCCCAAGCAAGAACATATAACCTAAGAATTTTCTTTAGTTGAAAGTAGTGTTATACATTTTTAAAAATATATATAGTTGTATTATTTATGACAAACAATTTGACATGTAGTCATGAAATAAGAGACAACACCATATTAAAATAAAAATCATGGGAAATCAATGAATGTGAATATATATATATATGTATGCAAACATACGACTGAAACATAGATTTTAGGACCCAAATGCTTCTCTTGCACTTATAGGGTTTTTCACCTAAATGGAGAGAGATTAGATCCTAAAATGCTGGATGTTCATTCAATTAAGGACATGTGTGATGTGATATGATGTAAATTAACTAAATTAAATGCAATTGATTGATTAAAATGATATAAAATGAATGCAAAACTAAGATTTATGCCTTATTTGAAAACATAGTGTGATATACAAAAACTATGAAATGTGAAGAGATAGAAAGAAATATGCAAAACATAAAGTACAGGGTCAAATATGAGTGCACCTAGATGATGTGTGAGCTTTCTGCAATGTATAGAATGTTAATGATTTTTTTTTTTTTTTCATAGTGGGACTCATTCGCCAAGGGTGGCGAATCAGTTCTCTGATTGGTGAAAAAGTGTTAGACATTGATTTCTGATAGCCGAGAGTTGTTTTTTGATAAAATGTAGACTCTCAAGTTTTAGGTGGGACTCATTCACCAAGGTTGGTGAATTGGTCCTCCCCAAGATTTTTGAAAATTCAAAGGTCAACACTGCTACTCCAGATCTGGTAATGACTGAATATTAGGTTGTCGGGGTCAATTCTACAGAAAATGAGCTAAAACTCACTCAAATTGCTTGAATACATGATGAATTGATTTGAAGATCCTAGTAGACTTGAACTCCACTTTTCAACACCTTTAAACCTATTAAATGTGCAAAACAAAGGTTGCAAAGACACATGCAAAGGGGGAAAATGTTGAGGGATTAGTGAAAAGGGGTTTTCCTTGGTTAAACCCCACTTTAGTAATTAAACCCAATTGAAATGAATGGCATGCAAAGGAAATGATAAATGGATAACATGAAAGTATTAAAAATTTACCACATCCTTGAATATGCAAATTTGAAGCGATGTTAATGGCTGCTCCAAAGTGCTTGAAAGTGCTTGAATGTGTTAAGAGATTGAATGCTTGGATGAATTAGTGAGTGGGAGATGTAAAATGAGGTTAAAATCACATATTTATACAAATATTGTGCCCTAGTATCCATTCATACCTCATCATAGGCTAACATGAAGTGAATTTTTAGTAAAATCTTGAAAGAAATTTGAAATATTTTGAATTTGTGGCCAAGGGGGACTCATTCGCTACCCTTAGCGAATGAGTCCACCTACGATCCACAACCAAGTGTTAGAAATAAAGTTGTGTTTAATGTTGTTTGTTGTGATAAGACCCAAAAATACACTTAATATAAGCATATGAGGGTACAAAGAGACAAAATAGAGCATGAGAAGGGTGTAAATAGGGAAAATATGCCTAGAAAAGCATGAAATCTTGTTACAAGACTTTACAACACTTCATAATAGGACTTGTTGATGAGTGAAAAGGTGGTTTTTAGGTGAATTGCATTAAATAGAATCTAGAAGAATGTATAAATGTCTTAGAATAGTTCACAACACCTTCAGAAGATGTCGTTCTTTGAATTTTAGCACCAAAATAAGCATGTTAAAGCCAAGATACATCATAAAATTAAAGCAACATAGCTCCAACACTATGAAACAAGGCCTGAAAGACTATGAAAATGGGAAGGGTCCATTTTTTAATGGTACAATGAATAAATTACATTCATATTTACAAAATAGAAGTCTTAGATAAGATATAGGCATACCTTTTATGTGTAGTTGGATGTAGTTTGAATAGAAGAAAAGAAGGCGTGTTGTCCACCTTGCCATATTGGGTGATGCAGTCTCATGGCCTATCACCATACCCCTAAGAATGAACATATACTTCCCACCACTATGATCAATGGTGAATCCAATGTTTGGGCACCTAAGTTTGTTGCTTATGGATATTTTATTGTGTTTGAGTTTTTTCATCCAAAAAGAGAAACACAATCAAATATCTAGAAATAACATATCTTAAGCATTATAGAATGTGGAAATGTCATAGCATTAACCTGAGAATTTTTTTTAGTTGAAATTAGTGTTATACATTTTTTAAAATATATATAGTTGTACCATTTATGACAGAGAATTTTACATGTAGTCATGAAATAAGAGATATAATAAAGGACATATAGCCTTACCTTCTATATAAATAGAATATAGTTGTAGCTTGCATAGTATGGAAAAAATGTGATCAAAAAGCTATTTAGTATTGTCGATATGTGTAGTTATAGTTCAAAACATTTGCAATCTAAAATGGTTTCAATTAGATATAGTTAGTCACAAGGAAAATTTGAAGTTTATTGCAGCCAACATGTGTAATTGGTAGACAATGTATAAATTAGGAAATATAAATAGTTGTATAGTTTATAACAAATAATATGTATATGCCATGCAGAGACTAGGACAAGCCCAATGAATGTATATATATATATATGAAAAACATAGAAATAAGTTACATTCATATTTGCAAAAAAGAAGCCTTGGCATCCCATAGTGAGCATTAAAAAGTCAACACAACAATAAATAAAACTTTAAAAAATGGAGAATAGCATAGGTGAACTACAATAATGAATAGTTTGTATGAGCAAGTGGATATTGATACAACACAGGTAATCTATGTAACAATTGGTTTGTCAATCCAAAATTCAAACTACATTATTTGCCACTGTATATTGTAGAAAAAAATGAGAAGTTGCAAAAGAACTATTGTTTGTAAGTTTCAAAATTCAATAATTTTGTAGATTGGTATAAAGTACAAACATGACATTCACCTATACCTTTGCATTTCTTTCATTTTTTTTTTTGCTCTTTGTGTATGTGTTATTTGGTTTGGTAATAAATTGCTCTTTATGATATTGTTCTTTTCAATTCCCTATAACAAACTATTCATAATTGTAGTTTGCTTCTCCTATACTCCATATTTTTAAGGTGTATTTAATGTGTTTTTTTGTCTATAATATTTAGTAGTAAATTAGTCTTATTATAATGCCTCTTATACAATTCTCTATTTGTCTTGAATATTTACAACTGAAGGACATAGCTTGAATCTTGTATCAATATGTTTCAAATTTTGTTAGCTATGTATAAGTTTAGAGAGATGTGCAAGCTTCTCTTTACACAATTTTTTTTTGAATTGCATCATATAATTGTTGTGATAACCTAAAAAAAATATGTACCATCATAAAGAACAAGGTTTAAATAGCTCAATTAGGAAGCCAAAAAGATAGCTCTACAAGAATGGAGAAATGTAGTCGATAGAGTACAATATGTTGTGCATATGTACTAGCCAATGTATGTCATTGATAGGGAAAACCACAAATTTCATGCCCGTTGTCCTCCCTACGATATTGACATCATGAAGTATCATGGGCTCCAGTAAAAGTGCCGAGAAAGAAAAGTATGCAAGGCCAATCAAAAACTCAGTGGAGCCATATCATATATCACATAATGGAAAAATAGGGGAAATTGTGTTGTTTCCATATATGATGTCCTCTATTGCACTATTTTTTCACATGTAACAACTTTTAAAAGATGGATTTTTTTATAAAGAGCGTCCTAAAATAGACATATACACAACATGTAATCAACATGATGACCATGTGGGAAATTTGATGTATGCACAACAAAGCACTCCTTGGCTGCAAAACATGTAGTCGGAAATGTTATAAAATCCATGGAAAACAGAATAACTTACGATTTCTTGGAAAATTCCCTCAAATCTAAAGTTATCACAAATTCCACAAGTTTTTTAACATTTCCCTGTACCCTCTGCAAGCCAAAATAGTTTCTTTTGTTTTTTCATCGCCATGATTTTAAGTGAAATTTTTACTTGGAAAATATTTATCCAATGATAAATATTACAATTATGTAGATTTCCACCTACAAACATAATGTGCTAATTAGAAAAGAATAATTAATATATACATATATAGAAAAACCCCCAAGAAATAAAAGTATTCAAGATCTAGGAAAAATTTAATGGAGCCATATCATATATTGCACAATTATGAAGTTGCAAAAAAAAAAAAAGTGTTCTCATAGATGATTCCCTTTTTTGCAGTTCCTTTTTTTCTGCAATAACTTTAAGGAAAAGAGAATGTAAATAAAACCAATTGGAAAGGTGGGAAGAACACATAAGAATACATGCAAGCAAAGCATTAAGGACAAATAAGGAAACATAGGCTATATAGGCACAAAAAATGGAAAATGCAACATGGATGTAGAATTTTAAATTTATTATTCAAATGCAACATATTTTTCATAGAATATTTCTACAGTATGTGCATGCATAGTTTAATACACTATGATTTTCAAAACATGTTGCTGACTTATAAAACTTTTGGTACATATAGATATATGTACATATACATATACGTATGCATACACATATACACATACATACACTTTTTGTCCTTTGTTATTGTTTGTAGTTATCTCTATGCATATTTTCCATTATACCCATTTCTATAGGAGCAATTGCAATTAAATATACAAATATTTGACCAATGAACTACATAGCCATGATTACAATCAACCAAATTTCTATCTCCAAAAACAACACACTCACCAAGGAAAAATAGTTTCATGTTTATCAATTACATGGGATGAGCTTGATGTATAGAGGCTTCATGAAACATTTTACACTCTTGACACCCTACTCCTTAATCACATAAATTGTTTCATAAAGCCTTTGTGCATCAACCTCATTCCTCCTACCATGAAGCTCAAAATAAAAATATCAATTTTTAATGAATTACTTCATAGTGCAATTGAAGACCCAGTTAGACCATTTTTATCAAAAACAAATAAAAAGCTTGATGAAGAGAACAGTGCGGCAATGTAATACAAATATTTTGGCTTCTTAGAATAAATAAATAAATCTATTGAAGAAAAAATATATGACATTAAAATCCAAAACAAAAAGTAAGAATATCTTTCTAGTACACATGTATCTATGCAAGAACAAATATGTCATTTATTGTTTTAGTTATCTCTGTGCATCTTTGTCGTTGCACCCATTAACATAGGAGTGATTGCATATATGTGTATATACACAAGGTTAGTGCAAAAGCATAAACATATTGGAGATAAAATTACTTTGGTGGCTATTAAGTATTATTCTTTCCAATATCTCTTTTATCTGTTCAATTTATTTGTTTGAAGTTTTCGCCGAGTTTTTTCCTAGCCCAACTGTGAAATCCTCCAACCTACTATGAAATCGACCATGGATCCAAAGGCGACAATTTTTACAATAGTCTACTATGAAACTGACATCGGAATGGCTATTTTGACAATACAACATAAACAAAGTATTATTTCCCACACTAGAACACTCAATATTGCATTTACTTCACCCACCTCCATCGTACAACAACGACATAATGAATTAACATCCCTATGATATATATATAAGTTATGGTTGCTTTGTCAAACAAGCCACATTGGTCTTTCTCTACATATATATGGATATATACACCTGTCTATATGTATATTTTGAAATATGCACCAAGCAATTGAATACATATATATGTGCACATGTATTTGTGTATCTACTAGGGAATTCAATACAATTTTTCTTTTTTTCTATAATATTCAATACCCAATAAGTGTTAAAAATGACATATGTTCAAAAACTGACATTAAATAGAACTTTAAAATATGGAAAATAGAAGAGTTATTCTACAATAATAAATAGTTTTCTATGGGGAACTAGAAAAAGAAATATCACGAGGAACAGTTTGTTATGGGGAGCTTCTAACAGTTGAGACAAAAAGGGAAATTAGAAAAGAGCTATTACAAAAACACTTAACAATCACATGAATATGATAGATGTTTGAAAACCCACATTAAGTATAACTTTAGAATATGGGGTATAGAAGTGGAAAACTACAATAATGAATAATATGCTATGGAGAACTGGAAAAAAACAATACCATGAAGAATAGTTTCTTATCGAGAAGTTCAAACATTTCACAGAAAAACAATATCAAGAAACATATTCATACAAGAGCCATAACATGTTCCATAGAGACAAAATAACCACAACAAATAATAGTTATAGCAATCTTCCATAGAAATAGAGAAATTCTAAAAGAGCTATTACAATAACACTTAACAACTTTCATACTAACCCTATGCATATATGTATATGCAATCACTCCTATATTAATCTTGTAAGACCCCACCTTGTATGTACTTAATACTACCCTAATATGCTTTATGATTTTCTTGAATTGATGATTAGATATATGGTGGATGATAAATAAGGTTACCTTTGGGAAATATTCTTTCGTTTCTTTTTGATGTTATGTTTTATCATTACTACCATGAAGGTGGAATAAAAATTGAAATTTTAAATGGATTATTTTGTAGTTAAAGTTTAGAATATTCAGCTAATAGATTAATGTGATATACAATTGTTGCTTATGATCTTGTTGGTAATGTGCAAGAAGGTAACACTGTTATCATGAGAAGGGAGAACCATCGAGAAAAAATCAAAAGAATTCTTTTTGAGAATATAAAATTGAACCAATTTGGGGCCTAGAAGCAAGTAGAGTTAATGTATTGGAGGAATAAGGTTGTGAGGATTGTTTAAAAATGGATAATTATTTAAGGCATGTGAGGGTATTTATTTGTGTGTCATGTGAGATGTAAGTTGGGGTTAAGATTTAGAAACCCATATCCAAGTTTGAATTTCGGATGGGTCCTTAAATGGGTCTTTAAAGAAGGTTGTTGGTCAATTTTTTTAGTTGTTATGCAAAAATAAACCCCCTAGGGTCTATACTATAGTGGTAGGGGTGAAGTGGGCATATAATAGTGCCCCAAGGACATGATTTGACCCCTGAAAAGTCCTCATAATGGTGAGTGACGAGTTTTGAGGAGAGGATGGGATGGAAAGATGGAGGGGTTGTCCAAGTGCATGTTTCCTCTTTAATAAGAAAAATACTCTCATTAATGGAGGTAGGTACACTCCACACCTCCCCATCCAAGGATTGCAAGTTGAAACTCCTAAATATTTTGTAGAGGAAGAATGAGTGGGGTGCTACCCACTTCTCCTTTTGGAGAACTTTAATTAATATGGTAGAAATAATGAGAAGAGGGAGGGAGAGTCTTTTTGGGAAGATAGTGAACAAGATGGCTTGGTTGGAGAGGAAAGAAGGGTAAAGAAGTTAAAGTCCAACACCTAGGCAAGGAGATAAGTCCTCTCTTTTTCCTATTTCCATTTCCTTGTGATAATTTGTTGTAAGATGATGGCATGTTTGCATAGTGGATTGTTGACTATGGTAGGTGAGGAGGCTATGTGCAAGTAATCTAAGGTTATACTATTCTTATCCTATTTTTTTTGGTAAAACTTTGAGAAGACTCCATTCATCATTTTGGAGCTAAAAAATTTTCTTGCCCGGGGGTATGGCTAGAGCCCATGGGGCTTCATGATGCCATTATGGTTGGGAGGAGAGAAAGTCCTAGTTAGATGTTTCCCATTGGAAAATTTTTAGTTGGTTTTAGAAGAGTTGCAGTTGTGAGACAAAATTTCCATGATGTATACTATAAGTAGTGAAGGAAGTCTCTGTATATATATATATATATATATACATTTATGATTTCATGATGTTGGTTTTCTATGTATGAAAATTAGGAAAATGGATGTGTTTCATATTGTATTGATTTAAAAAAAAAAAAAAACAAAACAAAGATGATCATTAATACCATGAAGGTGGAATAAAAATTGAAATTTTAAATGGATTATTTCGTAGTTAATGTTTAGAATATTCAGCTAACAGATTAATGTGATATACAATTTTTGCTTATGATCATGTTGGTAATGTGCAAGTAGTTAACACTGTTATGATGAGAAGGGAGAACCATCGAGAGAAAATCAAAAGACTTCTTTTTGAGGATATAAAATTGACCCAATTTGGGGCCTAGAAGTAAGTAGAGTTAATGTATTGGAGGAATAAGGTTGTGAGGATTGTTTAAAAATGGCTAATTATTTAAGGCATGTGAGGGTATTTATTTGTGTGTCATGTGAGAAGTAAGTTGGGGTTAAGATTTAGAAACCCATATCCAATTTTGAATTTCGGATGGGTCCTTAAATGGGCCTTTAAAGAAGGTTGTTGGTCATTTTTTTTAGTTGGGATGCAAAAATAAACCCCCTAGGGTCTATACTATAGTGGTAGGAGTGAAGTGGGCATATAATAGTGCCCCAAGGACATGATTTGACCCCTGAAAAGTCCTCATAATGGTGAGTGACGAGTTTTGAGGAGAGGATGGGATGGAAAGATGGAGGGGTTTTCCAAGTGCATGTTTCCTCTTTAATAAGGAAAATACTCTCATTGATGGAGGTAGGTACACTCCACACCTTTCCATCCAAGGATTACAAGTTGAAACTCTTATATATTTTGGAGAGGAAGAATGAGTGGAGTGCTACCCACTTCTCCTTTTGGAGAACTTTAATTAATATGGTAGAAAGAATGAGAAGAGGGAGGGAGAGTCTTGTTGGGAAGATAGTGAACAAGATGGCTTTGTTGGAAAGGAAAGAAAGGTAAAGAAGTTAGAGTCCAACACCTAGGAAAAGAGATAAGTCCTCTCTTTTTCCTATTTCCATTTCCCTGTGATAATTTGTTGTAAGATGATGGCATGTTTGCATAGTGCATTGTTGAATATGGTAGGTGAGGAAGCTATGTGCAAGTAATCTAAGGTTATGCTATTCTTATTCTTTTTTTTTTGGTAAAACTTTTAGAAGACTCCATTCATCATTTTGGAGCTAAAAAAATTTCTTGCTCGGGGGTATGGCTAGAGCCCATGGGGTTTCATGATGCCATTATGGTTGGGAGGAGAGCAAGTCCTAGTCAGATGTTTCCCATTGGCAAATTTTTAGTTGGTTTTAGAAGAGTTGCAGTTGTGAGACAAAATTGCCATGATGTAGACTATAAGTAGTGAAGGAAGTCTCTGTATATATATATATATATATATATATATATATATATATATATATATATATATATATTTATGATTTCATGATGTTGGTTTTCTATGTATGAAAATTAGGCAAATGGATGTGTTTCATCTTGTATTGATTTAAAAAAGAAAAAACAAAACAAAGGTGATAAATTAAGATTTGTAGTGATAACATGCTGTGTATCATAAAATGAAAGAGAAATTCTGAGTAGGAGAGATGAATATCAAAAGAAGTTACATTTTAGATTATTTTTTCCTTCCTTTGTATTTGGATTAAGTGAAAAAATTTATTGTGTTATGATGACAAGCTTATAATGGATCTATGTTCCAAAATGAGTTATAATATAAGGGGATTGTAAACATAGGATTTGTAGTCATTGCATATTCTCAAATTGTTAAATAAGCTAGAAGCATTTTGATGAATCTGCAAATGATATATTGAAAACACTGTTATTCCCTCTCTTCTGAATAGGTATATTTGACTATAGTAGTTCTCCTAAAATTTAAACTTTCAAAATGTTACTTCCAAATAAAATTACCCAAGGAAAAAAGAAAAGAAAAGAAAAAAAAAAGGTTACTCTGTCTGTCTTTTCCCACTTGTGAATATACAATGGAGTTGGGGAAATGATGCCACTCATTTCCATTTACTATAAGTGAGACAAATTTGAGTGGTCATGGAAGAGAAAATATACTTGTAATCTAGTTCACTTGTTGTTTCCATCGCTTGTATCATTGATGTAAATGCGGCTTAATACTTAGCATGGTGCTATTTTTTTCGCAGTGCTATAGATAGGCTCCGATCCATAGTACCGACATTCATGTTGTCTGACTATTGGAGTGAAGTCTTTTCCCCTCTTTCCTTTTTCTTACCTCATTGCCACCTTGTAGTAGAGAAGAAGTAATCAAGGGGTTTTTGACTAATAAAAAGAAAGAATAGCCAACCAACGCAATTTAGGTTTCACCATTTTAGCACCTAAGTGTAATTGAAAATGATGCAGAACCCAAGTTACTCTAAATCACAATGTTGCATGTTAATAAATTCTAGCACTAAGAAAAGAAGATGAGATTATATGTTAAAACATTAATGTTGGTTAGTAAATAAAATTGTAGCAGTAAGATCAGATTGCTAGTATACTAAAGGCGATGCCAGAAAATGGCATGGCAACTGTGTTAATTGGGGCATCCAAAATTAAGATGGAGATCAAACTTTTAATGTTGAAACCGTTCCTTCTTTATAGCTCACCAACTCTGTTGTATGCTCATTGGATTCTATGTTGCTTATCGTGTGAGATAGCCTTCTGAGCATTATTATTAAATGTGCAACAGTAACTACCAGTTGGGCCCTGGTAAATTATTTGAAACGTATACACCTCCTTTGGTCTTTAAGATGCTGCATTGGTGAGCGAAAAATAATTATTTATTCGATGAGCTTACTTGTGTGACAAGCTTCTGCCAATCTGGTATCAGTCAATATTAATTGCTATAATATTAACAGTAATATATGTAGTTTTATTTTATGACTCTCTTATTGAATTTCTTGAAATCCGCCACTTCATCCTCTTATGCCTAAGTTAGTCAAATACGAGTATTACAGAACATTGTTAGTTGATTGTTTAGAATCCAACCCAAGTTTAGAGAAAAATCCTTTGTGGTACTCAATTTTAATGCCCGGTAGATAGATAATTAGGAAGCAACTACTTGGATATTGTCAATTTGGTACCAGTGTTATTGAGAATGAAATTTTTTTTACCCTAGAATCAGCCGCCCACTGCAATATTCTATTCATCATTTAAGGCTCTATCAACAATGCCTCCATCGTGTTGCACATACTAGGAGAAAATATTTATGAAAACAATTGCATTATTTTCTACGTTGACCTAGTGGTTTGATGTAAAATTTATTAAATGTGGTCTCACTCTTACCGACCCTACGGTCTACAACATTGTTGTATTGTCATATTGCTTACCAAAGGTATGGCTGGGAGGGTACATACGTCATATTTTCTCCATAGAAAATCCTTCTAATATCTTTGTAGATTTAAGTGCATGAAATCAATGTCATGCATGGAATTGGGCACTGAATTAGTAGTTATGAGCATTAACGTTTGTGTAGAAGTGCCAGTATAAACATTAATAGTAATATCATATTTGGATAATTTATATGTCGTCTGTGCATTAATGTCGAGAGTGATGTCAGCATGAGCTCCGGATATGCCTAGTAGACTATGTTGATTCGATGCTTAAGATTCATAATAATGTTGTAACCTTATAATACCAGTCTTACGTTTTGAACACTTTTATCGCAACACAATGTGCTCAGTTAAATGCAGTATAAACTAAAAGATAAATTCGGTTAAACATTATTAGGGTTGCAGATTATTTTCAAAATAAACGTCAACCATTATGTAGTTTAGTTCATGGCGCAGCAAATAAACTTAGTTACCTGTGGATAGCCTTGTTCCAGAGCACTTTTAACAATAGTGATGCTAATATTATTAGTATGAACAATTTGATATTTAAAGTAGCGAACGTAAATCTGATTACATATATATTGATATATATACAGTATTGTTTTGTAAAAACAAAAAAAATGTTTCCACCGATAACCAACTACGACTTTATGTGTATAGGCGCTTCTGGGTTAAAGCCGTAGTAGTGGAGTTCTTAAAGAAAAATAATAAGAGTCTTTGTTAATTTAGTTCCCAGGTGATGGTACTCAAAATAAAAAGAACAAAGAAATTGTATAAAGTAATGAGCCAAGAACATAAACGAGAACAAAAAAAAACTCGGTAGGGTAATTTGCATGTACATCTCCAAACAAAATAGGGCTGCTATTAGAAGGCTATATGTCTTGGAATGGAAAATTCCCTTCCAGCCACGTGGCATGGTTCTTATTTTTATTTATTTGAAAACCACCATATAAACTTGCCTTTAAAAATTACTTTAATTGAGTCTAATTGCATACGTGTACTTCTCCTTAAGTACTTATATTCATTTAAAGATAATTAAAATGTTTATATAAAGATTTTAAATAATATCTTTAGGATTAATTTAATTACTCTTATAACTTACTTTTATTAAAGATAATTTAAGTTATGATTTTAAGATTAATTTAATTATATTTCAATTTCCTTATAAAGATTATTGTTTAAAATAATTTGATTTATAACTTTAAGATTAATTTAGTTATATATATATATATATATATATATATATGTATATATATAATTTTCTTATGAGGATTATCTATATTTTTATTATATGTAATATTTGTAAAGTGAATAAAAATGTGGTACATTGACAACAATATTAATATTGTTGCATGTAATGTAGTATTAAAGTAGGACTAAGATTAATGTTAAGGTTATTGAAACAATTAAAAAAATGGAAATTGATCATATGGAAAATTTACCTTATGGTTGGCAACAATAAGTTCAATAATACCCTTTATCAATGTTTAGGGTATTGTTAATAATAATATTATGTACAGTTAGTGTTAATATATATGTTATTTGAAAAAAAAAATCTTATGAAAATTATGGGTATGACATAGAGTAATGTTTATATAAAAAAAAAATAGTTGGTTTTTATTTTTCTAGTGAAAATTTTAGGCATGAAAAATTTGTATCAACATGGAAAAAAATAGTTTCCTAGCTTTTAAGTGTTATTCTAATAACTCTTTTATTTGTTTAGCTTTATAGTTTTAGTTGATAGGCTATTTCTTTGAAGTTTCCACTGGGATTTTCAATAGCCCAACCCTGGATTTGATTTGTCATCATGGAAATACCGCCAAAGATGCATAGAGATAACTACAAACAATAAAATGAGCGAGAAAAAATTACCAACCCTAACCATATTTTTTGATGAAAGAAATAATATTTACCTACAATCAATCCATCCATATATAGCTGTAATCTCTTTGGAGTCCCGAAAATGGGTATAACCACAAAGATAGAAACATATAGTTAACAAGCAACAATAAGTAGAGAGAAAAACACATCAACAATAAATTAATCATTTACTCAAAATACAAATGTAAAATGACCTACAAATGCTCGAGCACACTAAATAAAAACAATAAATGAAACCTGAAAAAATTACTAAACCTAACCATATTTTTTTGGTGAAAGAAAATGGATTTAACTGCAAAACTGTTGGAAGACTAAAATCAGTGAATCAATGATTTATGAAAGCCACAAACTTTTTCAAAAGAAGAATTTGAGTTTTCTTTTAAGCCAAGATAACAACTGACATATATGTGAAATTAACATGACTTTTAAATCAAAACACCAAATGACAGTTCAAAGAATAAATTTTACTTATGCATGAACCATGAATTAAACATGAAACATTAATAAAAGGATGAACTTAACATTTTCAAATGTATTAGAGCTCACATTAATAATAGAACCTTTTATGGATGAAATGTGCATTAACATATATAAAAGATTTTATATGAAATGTGGCAAAACAATGACATATATGAAAGACTGATAATTATGCATTTGGCAACATATTAAAATTAGACTGATATGAAAGAGATCACACACAAAATCATCACATAACACAATGTTTTTTTTTGAGTGGAAAACCTTCTTTGGGAATAAAAACTACTTGAAAAATATATCACTTTATTTAGACAAAGCACCAACTCTAGGAGCACCAACCCCTCATTAATTTAAAGCACCAAATTTAGGAGCACCAACCCCTTTACAAAGCAAAAAATTATGGCATTCTATCAGAACCCTAGAAGTACAATTTTGGAAACCCTAGAATTACAATAGAAGACTAAGAATTTCCTCATTAAGCACATTGAAAAATAGTGTATATAATTGACAAAATCTTCCTTAAAATAATAATCTAAAAATCATTGTTAAAAAGATTTTTCAATGTAATACAATGCCTGAAATCTCATATCATTTTTATTTTGATTTCTTGTAGATCGTCTCAAGACATACCAAAATCCCATCTTTTATAGATGCATGATATCTTGTGTATACAGTTTATGTAACTGTAAATCAACTCGGATTAGTGAAACCCTAACAATTTTCTATCTTCAACAAAAAAAATATTTTCTGCTAGAATCTCAGAAGACTTGAAATGCTTATGCCTTAAGCATGAAATTGAATATTCTAGATGAATCTTTAAGAAAAAAAACACAAGATCATTTTACTGATCACGAAGGATGGAGGTAAAGAAACCACCACAACTTGGCATGTAAACTCATAATGACCTAGCTGGAAGAAACTCATCTAACTTCCATAGTAAAAAAAAAATCCATTTATACAAAAACTTCCATCGAGCTTCATGTTTTGGGCTTTCATTAGTTCTCATTTTTCTTTTACAATGTTGACTGAGCTTTTGCATACTTCACATATGGCAACAACTAGGATTCACATTGAGACAAAAAAAATATTACCCTAATCTTCTTTCTTCCAAGTCTGTCGAAAACTTTCCACAATACAATAGTCACTTGGAGTCCAAAAACCTAATCAATCAAAGATCATTAACCTTTGAAATCCATAATATCTTTCGGTGAGACAAAATGATAAAAACCAATTGATATTATTTCCATGTGACTTTTCAAAGTCAATTTCCAATTTACTACCATGTGACTGACACAAATATTATGTGCTCGATGAAACTTGATAAGATTAATATATATGCCACACAAAATGAAACTTGATACCATATATTATTGATGTCACTACCATATGACTTTAATCAAATCCATTTTATTTCCCAATGAATTCCAATAATGCTATATTCCAAGTTAACACACAAGCATGAAGAATTTGAAAATGTTGATATCACATGAAATGATCATTCAATGTTGATTATCATAGCAGATCCATATAGAAAAGTCACCTTATAATGCCCATGTAGAAACCATTAACACAATGATATTACCAAGTGAAAAATCCATGAGATATGCAGTAAAAATATGTATAATCAAATTGAACCTGAAAATGTATACCTAAAAGTGAACCAATCTAAAACTGAATAAGCATAATCATGAATAGCTTGAATTAGAGGTATTCCCTAAAAAAAATGCATTCCAAAACATTAATACCACCATAACAATCAACAATGTGTATGCTATGATCCAACTATAATCAATCAACTATAATCATTCACCAAAACTAAAACCAACATGTATCACCAAGGCCAATTTTGTCATCAAGGACAAACAATCACCACTAAAAAACCAAAAAACTCCCCCTTTGTTCTTGATGGAAAAACACATCATCCCTCCCCCTTTTTGCCTCAATGACAAGAATGAATATAGGAGAATGTGAAATTCCATGAATATGTAAACAACTCAAACCAACGAACATAGTAGCCACCTAAAAATAGGAGTCAAGAATCATATTATTACTTTAGGAATAATCAAATAACTTTGTGTCATATACCTCCTTGTTAAAAATACAATAACTCTGGCAGCCATAATACTGACTCTATTATCATACCAACTATTAGTTTTCTGAATGCCACCTTGAGAATCTTTTGCAAACTTTCATTGTGAAGACCGTTCTTTTATTTGGAGCTTGCTAACATCTCCAAAGAAATTAATTGAAACACTTTTCAATAGTGGCATACTGAAACAAAAATAACCCATTATGTAACTATCACCAAGACAAACTTGTAATACACTACCACTTTCAACATGTAGCTGGCGTAGTGATCAAGTTACAACACTCACAAATTGTTGTTACCTTACACCAAGGAAATATCAACATGTAAATATCATAAAATCAAGTACTATGAGATCAAAAATATCAATGTATGCACCAATTGCACAACATGCAAATAGTAACTCACTAACAAAAGAACAAAGTAATATCATTGTTAAGCACCCCAAGAGTAAATACCATTGCCATACATTAATGATAGCTAAGAATGCGTAGATCACAAAATTGTATTGCAACCAATCACCAAAAGTATTTTGTATCATGAAATATGCAAGAAACCTCTCCCTATGATATAGCATTATTCAATCACTATTTCACAATTATCACTGCTTATTAATGACATGTGTCCAAGCAACAACTTTTTCATTCACTGATGTTGTCCTATCTTAAGTAACCATTTCATAAGACCCAAAAAAATTAATTTTCCAATTTGAATCATTAAACAATTGTTATACCAATCAGTATGCAATCCAAACCATAATGCAATTATTCAATCTATTCCAGATGAAGCCCTAATTAAATAGCACCACACTATTCACATTATAAGCATTAATTTTTGAATACCGTGAAGAATGTGAACATTTTCAACTAAATCTCATAAGATGATAAACATCATATCATGCCAAATCCAACTTCCTTTTGTATAGCAACAAATTACTATCAAAGAACCAATGTCTCAAGCAAGAGTTGAGATCTCAACCAACTTAGTATCAAGCATGCATCAAGGAAGTATAAAACATTATTACCTATCTTACCAATTGTCCTGAACCATGTGAAGAAGATGATCAACTATGCAAACCAACAAAGTCTTGTCACTTGCAAGCTAGATACCATGAACTACCAAGTAACAACAAAGAACTGTTATACCAAAAAAAATATTCCATTGTCAAAGTATTGTCTTTTGTGAAAGATGTACAAGAGATAACAAAAAAAAAAAAAAAACTGTCATCATGTATACCATACTGTTAGCATACAAAAAGAACTATCGTAGATAGGAAATATACAAATCATTTTCACTATGTTCCTGCAACAATAACCAACACTTGTGTTATACAATACTATCACTTTATCTTCTTCATATTTACTATCAAAACATTAGTATGGCTACCATACCTCTACAAGTACCCTATATCTGTCTTCATGATGTAACCAAATAATCAACATGTACAACTGATTTGTCTATGTAGGATACACAACCATGTAAATCACTTCCATGGATTTCTAGTGACAAACCTTTAGTCTCAAACAACATCAACCACAAATACTGTTTGGTACCACATATGTTATGTCATTGAATCACAAACACCATGATGATGAAGAAGTGATAAGCAAATATAATCATGTGAAACAAGGATTTCATATACAAAAGCTATCATCATCAAACAATGAAGAAGAATAGAGAGAATTCCATGACTAAAAAACCTACAAGTTCATTCTATCATATGCACAACTAGCCCTGTCAAAGACTCAACAAATATTCCACAATGATTAGTGAAAATATCATTGTTGATGATTATAAGTCTAAGACAAAGATGCTTTACAAAAATTCTGATCCTTACTGTACTTGACATAAATTCCCTTGATAATACCCTTGACACTCTACAAGTGCATTGATACCTCTCACTTTGAATATAATTGAAAAATGTATAGGAGTTTAACTCTTTAATCAATTTAGAAAGCAACTACATAGTGCACATTCTTACACATAGCTTCCTTGTCTTAGGGGCTTTAACATAAAACATTAACCTGCTTCCCGTTACCTCATGTTAGTTTTTCAAGAACTTTGTGAAGTCTCTTGTTTTCTTTTCCAAATCATCATAGACTCCTTCTTTTGCTTGTTTAAAGTACCCATTTATTTTTATACTCGCACTATTGTACTTTATGCCCAATATTATTACATCTAAAACATTTAATATGATGAGCAGTAGGGTAACCATGATTAGTTCTTGAAAAACCACAGAAATCCAAAGCTTGATGCCTTTTTAGCAATTGACAATTTCTTTTCAAGTCTCCAAGCTTATTGTTGTTAAAAAATACAACTTTGTAGTTCTTATTTGACAATCTATAACAACATTCATTAGCTCTATTCAACCATACTTGTTAAAAACATAGCAATAACCCTAAAACTTAGAATAGTTACACCTCATTAAATAATGTTTTCTGGTAGATGAAATTACCATAGACCAGTTTTTTCTTCTTCCAACTTTGTTGGTGCCTTTTTGTTGTCCTCTATTGGTTTATGTTTCAAAAGTAGTATTATGATAGTTCAATTCTGTCTTCTTTCTAGAGTATTCCTTACTTTGAAAATCTTTCCATCTTTTGTTACAAACAGTAATTCAAGTTTTAATTCATCTTGAACTCTAGAATTTTGTCCTATTTCATATCGTAAACCATGAATGTCTTTGTGATGTTTTTGCTTATCCAGTATCTCATTTAGCTTGTTGGTACTTTGATAAAAAAAATTGATTTTTTTGTACCTGTGTCTTTACACTTTGAATATCTTTATTTAGAGAAATTACCTCTCCTTCTAGTTTTTGACACAGAATATTTTTAACTTCCAAATCTAAATTTGCTACATCTGTTATCCTTTTATGCTCTTGGACTTCTAACTTTAGACTATTGATTAATTGATTTGATTCTTCTTGTCTTTTTTATTAGCAAGTTATTCTCCTCCTTTATCTTTTTTTCTTCTTTCAGTTGATGCTTACAATCTATAACTAGTTTTTTCTGTATTTTTAAGATCTATAAGAATTTTATCCTTAACCTCCATTTCTTCTTAGAGTTGCTTCTCTAATTTCTAATTTACTTTTCTAAGTCTCTTTATCTCATCTAGAGTAGCAATAATTTCTTCCTCAAGATCAATTTCTCCTTCAATATTTGAATCATTCATGTTGACCACAAATTCATCAAGTTCTATATTAGACATATTTTCTTCTACAATATTTTCCTTATTAACACTTATAGAGTCAACTGGAAAAGACTTAGCTAGAGACAATGCTTCAATACACTTGACACTAGTGGTTTTCTTCTTAATTCAATTTTTTCGCACTTAGCCATTGTACTCCACTTACTAGAAAAATCTTAAGTCAATTAGACATTACTAATCAAGAATTTGGATCAAGTCACAGAAGTACCTTCTTGAATTCAAGATATGTTTGAAAAACTTCCATTAACCAAAATCTATCCTAGGTGGATTGGACCTATGAAAGGACCCTATGCTCTGATACCAATTGTTGGAAGACTGAAATCACTGAGAGGGGGGGTGTCAATCAGTGATTTATGAAAGTCACAAACATTTTCAAAACAAGAATTTTAGTTTGCTTTTAAAAAAAGAGAACAACTGAGAGATATGTGTACTGAACTTGAATTTTAAATAAAAAAACCAAATGACGGTTCAAAGAAATTTTTTTACTTATGCATGAACCATGAATTAAACATGAAACATTAATATGAGGATGAAATTAACATTTTCACATGTATCAGAGCTCACATTAATACTAGAACTATAACGCCCACACCACACAATCCTAGGGGAAGTTGCAATTAACAACAAAAAATCAATATTTATTTTCTTTAAATTAAGAACAAAAGCAAGAAAGTTCACTACACATTTCCAACAACCCCTAAGGTTACGAGAATGAGTTTACTAAAACCCATACAAGAAACATGAATTAAAACATAACATTTAATTGTTTAACAAATTAATGCCCATACATTCCATACATGATAAGATTAAATCAGAGACATAAGAAATTCCACATGATCCCAATAATTTACTTATAATAAGATTACAACACTCACTCCCCGAATGAGATACTTCCAAAATATAAAGATTACAATTTACAACTTCCACCTCGAAACAAAGAGGGGTATTAAAATTACATTTATAATTGAAAGAATAAAGCATGAAGAACGGGATCAAACGAGCTCTCCAATTGGAAATCTCATGCACACAAACAAAAGGTCGACCCACCTAATTAAGATGCATGTTCCACCCAACCATGTGATACCTGAAGGCTCACCCCCTGTGCTAGGAGATAGTAACAAGGATTCCTAGGCAAGACCATCTACCTCAAGACATAGGCTATACAAAGCTGAAATGAAATAAATACAAGTACCACATCACATATCACGAAGGTTACATTGCTTCCCGAGTTAAATAATCATTTACATCACTGATACAACCATACTGTTGACCTAGGAGAAGAATCATCACAATGTCACATGGGATATCCTGGCAAGTCTTCTTAGGTCCTAACACCCATCTTGTGATATCCTGGTAACCTCTAACGAATTCTGGCCCCTCATGTAAACCAATGCGGAATCAGTTGCCTCTCATAAAGACGAGACAATGATCTTTCCATTCCATGCTTTCTCGTCTCATCCCAAGTCTATACTAGCCCTTGTGTCTATGAGCGAGGTAAAATTAATCTTGTTAAGTGTTTGATGCAACCTAAGCCTCTAACAGTTTATTATGTTATCACTGAAATGACTAATGTGCAAATAGTTTCCCTGACAACACTTTGTGTGTCAGCCCTCATTGCAAGCCACTCCTCTAAGACAACACATGGAGTAAATCCACACTCAAGGGTACACAAGTGCGACCTAAGGAGAATGACTCCTATACAAGACATCAAGTCCACACATCCTGTTCACAATAACCGGGTTAAAATCTGGATAGGATTAGATGTACTACCCAAGAAATCAAAAGGTTGACTTTCAAAATGACAACCCAAATCCATAATCGAACCCCTATCTGGAAGACTCTAAAACATTTACTCTATTTTCAAGAACCTTGAGAAAGAACAAATCAACACTAAAAATCACTTCGAGCAATCAAATAAGCTAAAGTTAGGATTTCCTAAATCCAGTCAATCTCAGTATCCATTACTTGCATTTATCCAATCAAATATACTAAATTCATTTCACGACGTTGAAGTATTTAAACACCAAATTATTTACTCTAAGTTTCCCAATTCTATTCCAAAATCAAAACAACTTGATAAATAAAGCATTTAGATAAACCAAATTAGCCTTTGTTTCAAACTTAGAATAAATTAAGCAACTAAATTTTATCTAGACATGAGTACAAATATAACTGAAATATATATTTAAATATCTAATCTCATTGAAATAAAATAGTCTAATTCAACTAAATAATTTATTCAAAAAAATATATCAAATATTCATATACACATTATATATATGCATATACACACTAAATGTATATGATATATATCCATAAGTATATATATAATATATATATAAATAAATTATTATAAAAATAAATATTATTTAAATACTAAAATAATATTATATATATACATATAACATATATATTATATATATAATAGAATATATTATATATATAATATATATTATTATATAATATATATATTATTATATAATATATATATATATATATTATTATATAATATATATATTTATTATATAATATAAATAATAAAAATAATATTAAAGAAAATAAAAATGAATTTAAAATTTTAAATAAACAAAAACAACCCACACATGGTGGGCCCCTCCCATGGGGTGGCCAGGTTGCCACATAGCCTCTCCCATATGGGGTGTTGTGTCCAGAGGAGTGTGTAGCACTCCCATTGGGGGTCTTGAGAGTAGTGCCCCGGGGGCTACGACCCTCCCCTCCACAGCCTAATAATTTAATTTATTTATTTTTTAATAAATAAAAAACATTTTTTAAAAACTCGCGAAACAAGGCAGTCCCATGTACATCAGAAAACAATTTTATTTTTTTTGAAAGAGATAAAAACCCTGATATATTTGTAAATATATTTGTATATATATATCAATATATACATATATACAGGTATATTTACAACTATATACAAATATTTTCATTTCCAGCTCAAGATTGAGCAAAAAGAACAAGAAATTTTTGGCAAGAACAGTATTAAATTTGGCAAAACAACAGGAGTTGAGAATATCAAATTAAAATGAAGATTTTTTTTTGTGGGTTTTCCTCCTATTTTCATTGTGATTGTTGTTTTAGTTTTCTCTCCTTATCCAACAATTGTTTGCAAGATTTGGAATCATTTTACATGAGTTTTTCTTGCATCTAAATAGCATCCAAAGAGTTTTCAGACAACAAACATGAACTTTGAAGATTATTTCAAAAGGGAAAACAAGAAATGAAGATGAACCTAGTGTTTTTCTCTCCAAGCTTGAAGACTCCAACAATGGTGATTCCAATCTCCTCTTCAACTATAAATTCAGCCACAACAAAACTCTCCACCAAAATTAAAAGTTGAAAAACAAATGAATTTTCATTTCTTTACAAAGAGCTTTCCCCAAATTTGGTCAAACCCCTAAAATATCCCACCCACTAAATTTATTGAGCTTTTGGAGGATATTTCCTTTTCTAAATTTTTTTAAAACAATTTAACTTCCAAGAATGATATTTTCAAAATTTCACAATTCCAATTAAAAACCAAAAATCTCAAAGTTGTAAGAATATGTTTTATTCAAAATTTCAAAAAGTGAAATATAATCCACATTTCTATTTTTATTTTAAATTTAACTTAAATATCTAATATGATTTCCATTTTCATTATACATTTAAATCTAAATATACAATAATGGAAAAATAACTATTTCATTTAATTTAAGACCATTGTCCTAGTTAACCAATAAACTAAAAATGATTTTATTAATTAAACCAAAGTAATCAATGAAATAAAATAATATTCAACATTGAAACTAGATATGTTAAATCATCACTTTAACCATAACCCCCATTTAATAGCCTTTAAAATACAAATTGAAATAGATAGCCAGGGAGGAATGAACCAATCAAAACTACTAAACCCAACAACAAACTATGGCTAGGCTAACGACTTGGCACAGAAAACCTAGCTACTATCTCCCAATCGATTACCGTTGGTCAATGGACACGCTCGAACCTGTGAAGTTAGGTGGAGTTGATGTCTTGCACCTGTTAACCTACAACTAAAGAGCATATCAAATGTGTAAATATATATATAATAAGACACACCGTGAAGTGGAAATCTCAGAATTGTAGGGCGCTCACAAGCAAGTGATACAATCCCGTCCCCTTCACCAATATAGGCTCTAAAACTGGTGAGTCTAACAACCACAATATAATAAAAGCATAAAACATTTTAAATTAAATAATTGCTATGCAAATACAAAACATGCCATAATGATAACATCTAAATTAAATCCCATCACATCAAAATGTAATGTTTACATCGCTTAATAGATAGTGGTCAAAAGTAACCAAGTATCAAAATTAGAGTGCTAACAGAAGTGAAGCATACATAAAAACATTGATCGATTAAAAGAGGAAAATGGGGGGGTGCTACATCCTCGCCCCCTAGGGTCAGGCTTACTCCTAGAAGCCTACAAAAAAATAGGGATAGAGCTCCCTCATCGTAGTTGCATCCTCCCAAGTGGATGATGTGTCATCCCTAGGATCCCACTGAACCCTAACCTGATCAATATCTCACCCTTGAAGACTGAGTGTTCTGCGCTCCACCATGGCCATGGGGTCCAAAGCCAGCTGTCCATCCTCTACCTGTAATGCATTCCAATCAAGTACATGAGAAATGTCTAGATGGTATGGTCAAAGAACTAAAACATGAAAAACATTGTGAATGCACAAGAGACTGTGTGGAAAAGCAAGATGGTAAGCAAGTGGACCAAGCTTCTCGAGTATCTTGAAGGGTCTAACAAAGTGAGGTGCCAACTTGGAGCCCTTCCCATAACGGATGAGGCTCTTTCGTGGACGCACCCACAAGAAAACTCTATCGCCTACTAAAAACTGACGATCCACTCTATGTGCATCTACATACTTCTTCTACCTATCCTGTGCTTCCACCAAGTGCTATGTGATCCTATCTACCTATTGCTCCATATCCTGCAACATCTCAGGGCCCAAAGTCACTCTATCCTCAAGTCGATCCCAACTCAAGGGAGTGCGACATGGTCGCCCATACAATGCCTAGAATGGAGGCATGATGATAGAACTCTAAAATCCATTATTATAGGAAAACTCTACCAAATAGAGATAGTCTTCCCATCGTATCTATTGGTCCATTACATACATACGTAACATATCCTTGAGGATCTTATTGACCCTCTCAGTCTGTCCATTTGTCTCTGGGTGGTAAGCTGAACTGAAGTTCAACTGTGACCCCATCGCATGCTATAATGAAGTCCAAAGAGCAGAGGTGAACACTGGATCCCTATTAGAAATAATTCGACGTGGAATGCCATGTAGCCTCACTATATCCTCCATGAACACTCTAGCTACGAACGATGCTATATAAGAAGAGCGAATAGGTGAGAAGTGTGCCACCTTCATCAACCTATCAACTGTTACCATAATTGCATCATGCCATCTCGAAGAGTTGGGTAAACCAACAATGAAATCCAATGAGATGATGTCCCACTTCCACTCTGGTACTAAATGCAGCTACAAAAGCCCTGCTGGATGCTAGTGTTCATCATTCACCTGCTGACACTCAAGACATTGCGACACATAATCCGCAATATCGTGTTTCATCCCTGGCCAAAAGTACAACTGATGTAGATTAGAATACATCTTCTTCACCCTAGGATGGGCTGGATAAGGTCCTCGATGTGCTTTAGTCATGACCAAGGTGCAAAGATCACCTAAAGAAGGAACATATATGCATCCCATGTGCCTCAATACCTCATCTAAATCCATAGAATAACCTAAATATCTTCCCTCAAGGGTCTTCCTGCCTCAATCTCTATCCTAACCTCCTAATACCAACTATCCACTAGAAGGGTAGAAAGAATTTAACTCCGCAAATCCACAACAAGAGTCAACTCTGATATCTCATGTCTCCTCCTACTGAGAGCATCTGTTGTACAACATTCTCTTTCCCCTAGATATACTTCACCTCAAAGTCATATTCACAGAGACACTCCAACCAACACCTTTTTCTAGCATTAAGGTTGGGCTGCGTGAAAATGTACTAAAGGCTTCTATGATCACTGTGCAACTCAAACCTATGGCCAAGAAGGAAATTCCTCCATCTCGTCAATGCATGAACCAGTGCCGCTAACTCGAGATCATGTGTGGGATGATTCAAATCATGATCCTTGAGCTTCCATGACTCATAAGCAATGACACAACCCTCGTACATCAAAACTACACCTAATCCTTCCATGGATGCATATGTACAAACTATAAAGTCCCTAGTTGGATCTGGTATCGCAAGTATTGGTGCACTAGTCAGCTTCCCCTTCAGATCCTAAAATGCTGCCTCACACTTCTCTAACCACACAAACCTCTTCCCTTTCCTCTGAAGGGAGGTGATAGGATAGCCTATCCTCGAAAATCCTTACAAAAAATGCTTGTAATAACCTGCTAGCCCAATAAAGCTACATATCTCTGCCACATTCATGGGTGCAGGCCAATCTAAGATCGCTTGGATCTTAGTAGGATCCAATAAAATACCTTCTCTTGAGATCACATGACCAAGGTATTGTACCTCAGTCTTGAAGAATTCACACTTCGATAGGTTAGCATAAAGTTGATTATCCCGCAAACACTGTAATATCTATCATAAGTGTTCCTCATGCTCTTCCACTATCCTAGTGTATATCAAGATGTCATCAAGGAACACAAGGAAAAATTTGTCTAAGTATGTACGAAATACTCCATTCATCAGACTCATGAACACTGAGGGGGCATTCATCAACCCAAATGGTACTACTATGAACTCATAGTGACCATACCACATTTGAAGCACTATCTTATGGATTTCTGATTCAAAGATACAAAGTTGATGGTATCCACACTTAAGATCAATCTTTGAAAAGATTGTGGCACCCTTAATCTGGTTGAATAGATCATCAATCCTAGGAAGCGGATATCGATTTCTGATGGTCACTTTGTTCAACTATCGGTAATCAATGCATAAATGAAGTGAACCATCCTTCTTTATGAAGATAACTGGTGCTCCCCAAGGAGAAACACTATGGTGAAAAAAATCATTCTCTAATAACTCCTCAAGCTACAAGCAAAGCTCTTTCAGCTCCTGGGTGGTCATACGATAAGGAGCTTGAGAAATGGGCTCCGATCCAAGTACAAGGTCTATCTTGAAGTCTATATCCCTCTAAGGTGGCATCCCTAGAATCTCATCTGGAAAAACATCAGAATACTCCTGAAGAATGGGGTGACTATCAAGAGAGACTTTCTCCTCTCCACCTCCTAGATCTAGATTATCCACTGTAATAGCAAATAACTGGCAACCTTGACACACACAACTTATCAACTACATAGCTGAGATGATCCTCAAGGAAATTGGCCTCTAAACTCCTACTACCTCTACTACTCTTCCAAATGCCTCAATGCATCGAATCGACTTGCATCGATAATCTATGACTGCACTATGAACCTCTAGCCAATCCATCCCTATGACTATGTCATAAGAACCCAAAGGAATGACTCGAAGGTCCAATGTAGTATGAAGAGGTCCAACCTCCAATCTACATTCTGGTACAAGGGAATGGGATGCAACCTTTGCACCCAAGGCTAACTCAACCTGCCACCTATTGACTTTCCTTACCGTACCCAATCTACATCATGCCACGATGAAAGAAGAAATGAAGGATTCTGACGCTCCAAAATCAAACAAAATGGTGACTGGGTTACCTGATAACATACCATATGACTCAACCACAGTACCTTGCTGCTCTGCCTAGCAGTTATCAACCATTGTGAAAACTCGACGTCGTCAACCAGCATCCCCAACTATAGGCTCAGATGTCGCTAGTCCCTAAGAAAACCTAGACACGCCCTTGTTGGGACACACTCTAGCAATATGGTCCTACTGGCTGCATGCGAAATAATCAGTACTCCTGCCATAGCCCCTGCCTCCACATGGTGTGCTATACTACTATGGACTACCCCTGAAGGTGGATTGGGAACTCTGAGCTGGCTGATCATAACTGGAGCGCTTAATGTGCCTCTAGTTTCTATCCCTCTATCACTGCCGGAAACCTTTGTGTTTCCCATGTGATACCTAAAGCTGCTACTACTGCCCACTCTGAGATGGTCCCTATCGTGCTCTAGAAGGTACACCTCCCTGAGACTGACCTCCTCTAGCACTAGAACCCGCTGCTGAACTGCTGCCAATCTGAGCACCCATATGACCTCCTAGTGCCAAACCAGGTTCTCCTCAACCCACCGTGCCTTCTCCACTACAACTTCCATGGTCTTGGGTTCGAAAACCCTCACTCCTCCACTAATATGGGCATTCAGGCCCTTGAAAAAATGATGGACCAACATACTCTCATCATCACCTACCCCTGTATACTGCTTGAGCTTGTAAAAATGTTGCTCATATTACTCAACCAATAGGGCCAACTGACGCAAGGCATGGAACTCATCACCTCGGCACTGACACCAGTGCTTTGATAAGAAATAGGCTCTGAAACACTCTTAAAAGATCTCCCAAGACACAAAACTAATGTCTATGTGGAGCTTCTACTCCTCTAGCCTCCACCAAGTGGAAGCAAAACCCCACAAATGCATGATAGCGCATTGCACCTTGGTATTACTACCATATGGATGCATCGTGAAACACCTATCCAGATCTATAAGCTAGGTCTCTTCCTCTAATCCAATACTGGCTCCATCATATAGGGCTAGACGTGCTCTTAGCAAATCCCTCATTTTCATCTCAGGCTGAGGTGGAACTTCCCTGTCGATAGGGTTAACCTGAACCACGGGTTGCCTCTATCTAAGGATTGCTAATGCCTCCTCTAGAGCTCTACGTGTAGCCTCAATCCCTAGTGGATCTTGCTGCTGAGCTATACCCACTGAAACATTCTAAGATGCCTGGTGCTCTAAGTCCTGATCAGGTATAATAGGAACACCAGGAGGAGAGTCATGCTAACTCTCACTGTGACTGCCAACATGGCCATGACCACACCCTCTACCTTTTCTGCGTATGGGAGGCATAATCCTGCACAGACACATCAAGGTATTAGGAAAGGTACACAACATAAAACCTACACAACTAAAAGCTTAATAGGTTCATCATAATCCCAGAGTACCCAGTGTTTCAACCTAGGCTCTAATACCATGTGTAATGCCCCCACCACGCAACCCTAGGGGAAGTTGTAATTAACAACACAAAAGCAATAATTTTTTTTTAAATTAAGAACAAAAGCAAGAAAGTTCACTACACATTGCCAACAACACCTAAGGTTACGAGACAAAGTTTACTAAAACTCATACAAGAAACATGAATCAAAACATAACATTTAATTGTTTAACAAATTAATGCGCATACATTCCATACATGATAAGATTAAATTAGAGACATAAGAAATTCCACATAAGCCCAATAATGTACTTATAATAAGATTACAACACTCATTCCCCAAATGAGATACTTCCAAAATATAAAGATTACAATTTACAACTTCCAACTCAATACAAAGAGGGGTATTAAAATTACATTTATAACTAAAAGAATAAAGCATGAAGAACTAGATCCCACGAGCTCTCCAATTAGAAATCTCATCCACACAAACAAAAGGTTGACCCAACTGATTAAGATGCATGTTCCACCCAACCATGTGATACCCGAAGGATCACCCCCCATGCTCAGAGATAGTAACAAGGATTCCTAGGAAAGACCATCTACCTCTAGACATAGGCTACACAAAGCTGAAACAAAATAAATACAAGTACCGCATCACATATCATGAAGGTTACATTGCTTCCAGAGTTAAATAATCATTTACATCACTGATACAACCATACTATTGACTTAGGAGAAGAGTCACCAGAATGTCACATGGGATATCCTCGAAAGTCTTCCTAGGTCCCGACACCCATCTTGGGATATCCTAATAACCTCTAACAACTTCCGACCCCTCATGTAAGCCAATGCGGAATCAGTTGCCTCTCGTAGAGATGAGACAATGATCTTTCCATTCCAAGCCTTCTTGTCTCATCCCAAGTCTATACTAGCCCTTGTGTCCATGAGCGAGGAAAAAATAATCTTGTTAAGTGTTTGATGCAACCTAAGCCTCTAACAATTTATTATGTTATCATTGAATTAACTAACTTGCAAAGAGTTTCCCTGACACCATTTTGTGTGTTGGCCCTCATTGCAAGCTACTCCTCTAAGACAACACATGAAGTAAATCCACACTCAAGGGTACACAAGTATGACCTAAGGAGAATGACTCCTATACAAGACATCAAGTGCACACATCTTGTTCACAATAACCAAGTTAAAAACTGGATAGGATTAGATGCACTACCCAAGAAATCCAAAGGTTGAATTTCAAAATGACAACCCAAATCTATAATCAAAACCCTATCTGAAAGACTCTAAAACATTTACTCTATTTTCAAGAACCTCGAGAAAGAACAAATCAACACTAAAAATCACTTCGAGCAATTAAATAAGCTAAAGTTAGGATTTCCTAAATCCAGTCAATCTCAGTATCCATTACTTGCATTTATCCAATCAAATATACTCAATTCATTTCACGACATTGAAGTATTTAAACACCAAATTAGTTACTCTAAGTTTCCCAATTCTATTCCAAAATCAAAACAACTTGATAAATGAAACATTTAGATAAACCAAATTAGCCTTTGTTTCGAAATTAGAATAAATTAAGCAACTAAATTTTATCTATACATGAGTACAAATATAACCAAAATATATATTTAAATATCTAATCTCATTGAAATAAAATAGTTTAATTCAACTAAATAATTTATTCAAAAAAATATATCAAATATACATATATACACATTATATATATGCATATACACACTAAATGTATATGATATATATACATAAGTATATATATATAAATAATATATAAATAAATTATTATAAAAATAAATATTATTTAAATATTAAAATAATATTATATATATATACATATAACATATATATATTATATATATAATATAATATATATATTAAATATATAATATATATATATTATATAATATATATATATATTATATAATATAAATAATATTTAAAACAAATAAAAAATCAATTTTAAATTTTAAATAAACAAAAGCAACCCACACATGGGCATGGGCCCCTCCCATATGGGAGTGGCTAGGCTGCCATGCATCCTCCTCCATATGAGGGGTGTTGTGTGGGTAGCACTGCTACCTGTAGGCAACAACGCTGCTTCCACATAGCGCCTCCCACTGGGGGGTGTTGCATGGGAGCAGTGCCTCCCTGAGAGGCTCTGTGGGGGGTGTAGGGCTACGACCCTTCCCTCCACACCCTAATAATTTAAATTTTTTATTTTTTTTAAATAAATAAAAAACATTTTTTTAAAAACTGGCGAAACAGGGTAGTCCCCTATACATCATGAAAATAGATTTTTTTTTTGAAATAGATTAAAACCGAGATATATTTGTAAATATATTTGTATATATATATGTATGGGTATACATATATAGGTATATTTACAACTATATACCAATATTTTCATTTCCAGCTCAAGATTAAGCAAAAGAACAACAAATTTTTTGCAAGAACAGGATTAAATTTGGCAAAACAACAATAGTTGAGAATATCAAATTGAAATGAAGATTTTTTTTTTGTGGGTTTTCATCCTATTTTCATTGCGATTGTTGTTTTAGTTTTCTCTCCTAATCCAATAGCTGTTTGCAAGATTTGGAATCATTTTAGATGAGTTTTTCTTGCATCTAAATAGCATCCAAAGAGTTTTCAAACAGTAAACAGGAACTTTGAAGATTAGTTGAAAAGGGAAAACAAGAAATGAAGATGAACCTGGTGTTTTTTTCCCCAAGCTTGAAGACTCCAACAATGGTGATTCCAATCTCCTCTTCAACTCCAAATTCAACCACAACAAAACTCTCCACCAAAATTAAAAGTTGAAAAACAAATGAATTTTCATTTCTTTACAAAGAGCTTTCCCCAAATTTGGTCAAACCCCTAAAATATCCCACCCACTAAATTTATTGAGCTTTTGTAGGATATTTCCTTTTCTAAATTTTTTTAAAACAATTTAATTTCAAGAATGATATTTCAAAATTTCATAATTCCAATTAAAAACCAAAAATCTCAAAGTTGCAAGAATATGTTTTATTCAAAAATTCAAAAAGTGAAATATAATCCACATTTCTATTTTTATTTTAAATTTAACTTAAGTATCTAATATGATTTCCATTTTCATTATACATTTAAATCTAAATATACAATAATGGCAAAATAACTATTTCATTTAATTTAAGACCATTGGCCTAGTTAACCAATAAACTAAAAATGATTTTATTAATTAAACAAAAATAATCAATGAAATAAAATAATATTCAACATTGAAACTAGATATGTTAAATCATCACTTTAACCATAGCCCCCATTTAATAGCCTTTAAAATACAAATTGAAATAGATAGCTAGGGAGGAATGAACCAATCAAAACCTCTAAACCTGATGACAAACTATGGCTAGGGTGTCGACTTGGCACAAAAAATCTAGCTACTATCTCCCAATTGATTGCCATTGGTCAATAGACACGCTTGAACCTGTGAAGTTAGGTGGAGTCGATGTCTTGTACCTATTAACCTGCAACCAAAGAGCATATCAAACGCACAAATATGTATATAATAATACACACCCTAAAGCAGAAATCTCAGAATCGTAGGGCGCTCACAAGTGAGTGATACAATCCCGTGCCCTTCACCAATACAGGCTCTAAAACTGGCAAGTCTAACAACCACAATATAATTAAAGCATAAAAAAATTTAAATTAAATAATTGCTATGAAAATAGAAAACATGCCATAATGATAACATCTAAATTAAATCCCATCACATCAAAATGTAATGTTTACATCGCTTAACATATAGCGGTGAAAAGTAACCAAGTATCAAAATCAGAGTGCTAACAGAAGTGAAGTATACATAAAAACATTGATCGATCAAAAGAGAAAAATGGAGGGGTGCTACAAGAACCTTTTATGCATGAAATGTGCATTGACAGATATAAAATATTGATATGAAATGTGGCATAAAAATGATAGATATGAAATACTAATAATTATGCATTTGACAACATATTAAAATTAGACTGATATGAAAAAGATCAAACACCAAATCATCACATAGCACAATGTTTTTTCCTGAGTGGAAACCCCTCTCTGGGAATAAAAACCACTTGAAAAATATATCACTTTATTCAAATAGACCACCAAATCTACAAAATTCATAAGCACCCACTCCAAGGAGCACCAACCCCTCACTGATTTAGAGTACCAACTCTAGGAGCAACAACCCCTCACTAATTTAGAGCACCAACCCCTTTACAAAGAGACAAATTATAATATTCTATCATAAACCTAGAAGTGTAATTTTTGCAACCCTAGAATTACAATAGAAGACTAAGAATTTTTTCATTAAGCACATTGAAGAATATTATATATAATTGACAATATCTTCCTTAAAATAATGATTTGAAAATCACTAAAAAGATTTTTAATGTAATACAATGTCTGAAATCTCATATCATTTTTCTTTTTCTTTCTTGCAGATTCTCACAAGACATGCCAAAAACCCATCTTTTATAGATGCATGATATCCTCTTTATATAGTTTATGTAACTGTATATCAACTCAGGTTAGTGAAATCCTAATAGTTTTCTATCTTCAACAAAAACTGTATTTTATGCTAGAATCTCAGAAGACTTGAAATGCTTATGCCTTAAGCACCGAACTGAATATTCTAGATGAATCTTTGAAAAACAAAACCACAAGATCATTTTACCTGATCATGAAGGATGAATGAAAATAAACCACCATAACCTGTCATGTAAACTCATAACAACCTAGCTGGAAGAAACTCCTCTAACTTCCACAATAAAAAAAAAATCCATTCATATAAAAATTGCCATCAAGCTTCATGTTTTGGGCTTGCATTACTTCTCATTGTTCTTTTAGAATGTCAACTGATCTTTTGCATACTTCACATATGGTAGCAACTAGGATCCACATTGAGACAAAAACAATATTATCCTAATCTTCTTTCTTCCAAGTCTATTGAAGACTTTCTAAAATACAACAATTAGTTGGAGTCTGAAAACCTAATCAATCAAAGATCATTAACCTTTGAAATCCAGAATATCTGTTAGTGAGACAAAATGATAAAAACCAATTGATATTATTGCCATGTGACTTGTCAAAGTCAACTTCCAATTTAGTGTCATGTGACTGACACAAATATGATGTGCTCAATGAAACTCAATAAGATTAATGTATATTCCACACAAAATGAAACCCGATACCATATATTATTGATTTCACTGCCATGTGACTTTAATCAAAGTCATTTTCTTTCCGAATGAAGTCCAATAATGTTATAAGCCAAGTTAACACACAAGTGAATAATTAGAAAAATCTTGATATCACATAAAATGATCATTCAACGTTGATTATCATAGCAAGATCCATATAGAAAATTCACCTTATAATGCCCATTTAGAAACCATTGACACAATGATATTACTAAGTCAAAAAGCCATGAGATATGCAAAAAAAATATGCATAATCAAACTGAACTTGCAAATGTATCCTTGAAAATGAACCAATCTAAAAATAAATAAGAATAATCATGAATAGCCTAAATCAAATGAATTCCCTAAAACAAATGTATTCAAAAACATCAATACCACCATAAAAGTCAACAAAGTGCATGCCATGATCTAACTGTAATCAATCAGCTTTAATCATTCACCAAAATCAAAACCAACATGTATCGCCAAGGCTATTTCTTCAAGGCCAATTTTTTCATCAAGGACAAACAACCATAACTAAGGCTAGTTTTTTCATCAAAGAAAAACAACCACAATTGAAAAACTAACAAATACATCCGTCCATTTAGATCTATAATCTCTTTGAAATCTCAAAAATGGGTATAACAAAAAATATGCAAACATACAACAAAGAAAAATAAGCAGAGAGCTAAAGACATGAACAATATATTAATCATTTATGCAAAATACCCATGTAAAATTACATAGATTCTAGATCACAACAGTCTTAAAACTCTCCAATCTACTATCAAATCGAGCAGAAAGTGATGATTTTTACACTAGTCTGCTATCAAACCAACACCACAATGGAAATGCAACTTAATCAATATAATTTCTCATGCATTTCATGGCACATCACTGTTAAAAGCCTCGAAATTGCTATCAAAAGGAATAATGAGCAGAGAATGAAAGAAATGAAGAGTAAATTAATCAGTTATGCAAAATACCCATGTAAAATGACTTACAAATTCTACAACACAATTGTTTTAAAACCCTTCATTCTGGTAAAAAGTAGAGTAGAAGGTGATGATTTTAACAATATTCTACTATCAAACCAACACCATAATGGCTCTTTGAACAATACAACTTAATCAAACTATATTTTCCCACACTGCAACATTGAATATTTTATTCACTTCATCTACTGCCATCGTACAACAATGACATGATGCATTAACCCTCACATGAGAAAACACTTTCATTTCACCTTCTACATACAAAAGAAAGAATATTTAACTACAATTGCTCCTATGGTAATCTATAATTTCTCTGGAAAAGATACACACAGATAACCACAAATAATAAATGACAGATTCATAGAGATAAGATGTATTCACTCCTATGTTAATCTACAATTGCTCGTATCTTAATGGGTGTAACAACAAAGATACATAGAGATAAATAAAACAAGAAATGGAGGTCGATAAAATTACGAACCCTAACCATTTTTTTTTATGAAAGAAAGAAGATTTAACTACAATTGGTCCTATGCTAATGGGTGCAATGCCAAATATACACATAGATAACCACAAACAATAAATGAGATATTCATAGAGATAACTAAAGCAATAAACAAAGCATGAAAAAAAAATTGATCCTATATTAATTTGAAATTGTTCACATGCTAATGGATATAACACCAAAAATGCATAGAGATAACTAAAACAATAAACTAACAACAAAAAAATTATGAACCCTAACCATATTTTTATGAAAGAAAAAAGATTTAACTGCAATTTCTTCATCCATATAGAGTGATAATGTATTACGAATCTCTAAAATGGGCATAACATGAAAGATAGAAACACATAACAAGAAGACATGAACAATAAAGTAATCATCCATGCAGAATACCCATGCAAAATGACTCATCATATAGATGAACAGAGATAACAAAAATAATAAACCAATGGCAAAAAAATTACTAACCCTAACCATATTTTTTAATGAAAGAAAGAAGATTTAACTACAATTTCTCCATACATACAAAGTGACAATCTCTTTGAAATCTCCAAAATGGGTAGAATGCCAAAGATAGAAAGATATCACAAGAAGACATCAACAATAAATCAATCATCTATGAAATTTATACCCATGTAAAACACCTTACAGATTCCAAAGCACATTAGTTCATCTATTTTTCAAATAGTCAGCTATCAAACTAGCCACAGAGTCAAAGGAAACATTTTTTACAATATTCTACTATGAAAACAACACCACAATGGTTGTTTCAACAATACAACTTAATCAAAGTATTTTTTCCCACAATGCAACAGTCAATATTGCATTTACTAGCCTCGCCTCCATCGTACAACAACAACAAAATGCATTAACATTGCCACGAGCAAACAATTACATTTCAGCTTCTGCTTATCGAGGACACCAACTCCACCACCACCAACCCACGTAATTCCCAAGCTCCATGTCACCACAATAAAAACCCCATCTAGTCGCTACTAGCTAGGACATCTCCAACACCAGCAAATCCAATTTACGGCTAGGTTGATGAAATTCCTAGTGGAAACTTTAAACAAAATAGCCTATTGGCTAATTACGTATAAGTTTTGAGGAAATGTGTTTTAGTATTAGTGGTAATTTGTGGTCTAGAATTAAACAAAAATTCCTATGCATATTTAACCCAAAATTCTAGATTGTTTGTGAAATAGAGAACATAAGGAAAGTTTAGCATGATTATAGATATAAGTTATTTAAGTCACTTCTACCAAAATTTGTTACAATTAATTATAGATGTTAATAATTTCTTTATTTTGGGGTCTAGCTTCATGAGAAGGAGGCCTATTTTTAATGTATAAATAATGCATCACACGAAAATAATGATCTAATAATTAGTAGAATGATTTATTTATTCTTGGGTCAAACCAAAGGAAATTATCCTTATATCCACTCACTAAAGAGAGGATCATTTTATGATTAAATGGACTTAAAATATAATAATACCAAAGATAATTCTTTGAATGGGATGGTATTCAAATACATGTATATATGATTAAATTTTTTATAAATCCTAGTTATGTTTTTTTTTTTCTCTTGTTGGATCATTTATTTTGTTCATATAAATAAAACATAAAACCTAGGAGGCAATATTCGTCACATATAGCCATCTTGAATTCTACCTACATTAAGGAACATACTCTTAATATTTTCCATGGATTTATGATTTTAATATTAATCTCATAGTCTCTCTTATTGTTTTATGCAAGTCTTAAGGCTTCTTCGAACAAATTTAAATCTTATCCCTTTCATAGAAACAAAATTATTTTTTTAATAACACTTGGCTAGGTAAGAATACTAAGTCAATATATATGATTTGATTATGATCATGAGATTCATCATTTTCTCTCACCATTTTCACTTTATATAGATATCCCAAGATTTGTGTTTTTGGATATAATTCCTCATGGCATGTTGTCAGTTGAGATGCACCTACTCTTAGGGTTAGCAGCCATCTTAGATTGTGATGATTGGAATCCTCTCACTCACTTTTTTTTATTTCATCATCCTACCATCTCAATGACATGGTTGATGTGGTGTCATAAAAGTGAACTGAATTAGTGATCATGTTAGGATAATATTCCATGATGTGTTAGATGATCGACTATATTACTTCATATCTCTATTTTCACAAAAAATTAGGCTTTGTGTCACACATATTATAGGGTGTGATTATTTTTACATTTATAATCTAGGAGTCCTAACTTCTAGAGGTCATATTATTTGACTCAAGAAGCTATTAGCTCCCATGTTTTTAGAATTTTAGATATCAAAGAGATATATATGTTATATATTAGGAGATCAATGTCAAAAAACTTAAAATATTTATTTTGGCCAAAAATTGGCTCTATACCCCATAAATTCATTTTTCTCCTTTTATATCTTGAACATTAGTTTTTAAACTTTCTTAACAATACGCGAAAGTTGAAACACATTTTTCTGACAGTATTTCACTTTTCAATCATCTTGTAAGATAAAATGGATTACAAACATCATCTAATTACTAAGGACCTAATGAACCATTTAACCATTGCAACATCTAACTTTTATATTATTTAAAAAAAATTCTCCAACATTCTAAAAGTGTAAATTTTTTCTATCATCACCCTTCCATGCTCTACCAAATCATGAGCAATATGGTAGAAAAAATAAATATGTTTTACCCTTGCATGGAAGGTTAGGTTATTTTCCACACATATGGTACTTTTAATATCACATAGAATCACAATGGCTCTAGAGTCAACATCAAATATTGAAATTGGTAAAAGTTAATCTCATGTCATCCAACATAAGTGAGGGTATTCTTCCCTTTTACCCATCTAACAATTTCCTCTAATGACCCTTCTAATCCAGCATAATCATCCTCTTAGTCTCTCTATTCAATTATTCCAAACCACCATATTACTCTCTAGATAATTTTAATATTAATCAATCCCCTCCTTGATATTTTAAAGACCTTAGCTTCCTCCTAGTTATTCTTCTAATATTTTCCTTAATCGCTATCCTAATTTGTTAGTGAATGAATTGGACCTTATTGTAATAACTCAATCTTAACTCCACAAACTAATTTAAAAGGATTGATATCACTAATAGCTCTAGAAAGATCACAATTTCATTTTTTATTTTCCTTTGAATTATTAACGAGGTACAACTCCCTCATATATTATGATTAACTTTCATAGGATACACTTTTTACCTAAAAGTGGGGAAAGGTAAAAACACTAAATTATAAGTACAAGATTAGAGAAATTAATAGAAATAATGTTAATATCCTAGTGCAAAGACTAGAGATGTAAAAATAGATAAATGTGATTCAAATAGAATTGATCCAATAAAATAAGTGAATATGATGTTAAAAGATTATCTCCCAAAGAAAATGAAATCTAAGCATCATACATATAACAGACTCATCAATAAAAATACACCATATTCATAATACCTAATTCAAAGATCAAGAAAAAATTCCAAAATTGATCATTTTCCCTCCATTACATCATAGTGTAAACTAAAATAGTTTTGAACCCCCTTAAACACATTCAAACTAGCTTTTATAAAAAAATATAATCTTGAACCTTTGGCCATTAATATAATGACGATTATGTGTTGTGCTAGTTTCATGACAACCAACTTTCTACTTAGAGCAATCGACAACCAAGGAATATTAATGACTAGAAATAATCATCATTATATTTTCCCCTTTCTAAATATTTTGACAATTAGTCAAAGAATCCTAGCTTAAAATTCTACCCCATGACTTGAAGAACATGCAAATGATGTTTTACTAGAGTTTGCATGATATGATCATATACATTCCTAAAATTTATTCATGTGAAATATCAAAAATTGAACACTCAACTAGTTGAACAGATATTAAAGTCACATTGACATGTCCTTACTCATTAAATTCTTAGAGTTCATTTTTTCATTTGAAACTTTTGATAATTCCCAAGGAAATCTCCAACATGCCTCTAAATTTCTATGAATACATAGGCAACTACTTTCTTTTTCATCTTGTTAATTTAGCTCTTTGGATATGGAAAGCACTTAGAGTGATGCTTCTTTGAGAAGTGACATTATACACTTGAATAAGTGGAGTGAAATTAGTTTAGGAGGCTGATGATAGACCAACTAAAATATTTTTTCATGGTTCAACATGACGTTGAGGAAAGAATGCTTAGGAAAATTCTTGGAGAGAATTTTTTGAGTCATGTCCATGTTCAAAACTTTGAGCTTCTAGAGTGCTTTGTGTACAATGTAGTCGACACATTTTGAAAATGGGAATGGGGTGTGAGGGCCATGGAATAGTCGGTACGATCAAACCATGGAGCAAAAGTGAGGGCCAACATCAAAAGAAAGTGTATTTCCCAAAACATTCCTGGTAGGTGATGCCATATGTATTGTGATCACGCTTCATAGTGACATTACCAAAGAGGTGATGGCTCTATTGTGTGTTGGATTAGAATGAAACGACATGAGATTATTTCTGCATTTCATCCAATATAATGATAACCTATTCTCCCCTACTCAAATTGAATTTTTACACGAGGTGTTCAAAGGAATCCACATCCTTTTTTTTGTTCTAAGTTGTATCTGAAATATAATGGGATTCCAATTTTGTATGTAAACACGAGCTTTTCTAATAGTGTATGATATGAATATAAAGTATTTTCGTACTAAAAAAGTGTCTCTTATTTTCCATGTGAATGCAACTTTTCTTATTTCTTTTACTTTACTTCACTTGTGCTTATGTGTTAATTAAAAAACCTCGATCCTTGGAAAATTTATCAATATGTTGTTCAAACCCACTAGAGTTATGATAACCTGCACTTTTATTGCTCAAAAATTTATAAATAAAATCCTTGAATTCTTTTATTTTCAACCAACTATACAAGTTATGAGAACCCTATTGGATACCAAAAAAGGTTTTCAAACATTTAATCAACAATAACTTTCATAAATTTTACTTTTTTATTTTCTACCTTTTATTACAAGTGGCTTTTGGGATAGTTTTAAAAACTTCTTTGGATACCAAAACATTTTAAAACATGTCCTTAAAATTTTTTCATGGGATAATAACAATAATAATGTTTATGGTAACTCATTCGGTGCTCAACAAGGTTTACATAACTTTTAAAAACATTGACAAGATTTACACTTAGAAATTTTGGGATGAACCCATAATATTTATTGTTACGTCTAGGACCTAGATAACAATGGCTCTATTTGAGGATGAAGATTGAAAGGATAAATCCAAGGATCTAGATATACACTTCAAGGGAATGAATCTTGTTTATTAGGCATAGAGTCATGTATTAGAGGAAAGGAATGAAACGGAAATGAACTAGAAAAAGAGAAAACAAATGAAAACCAAAAGACACACCCAAAACTAGAAGTATGTACATGGTAGGAAGGATCCTACCCTTAAAGGAAAACCAAATAATCATGCAAAACCATTAACTAGCTAGGATGAAAAATCCCACACCTGAAAAAGAAATAATTCCCATCCAACTTATAAAGAATCATAAAAAACCAGCATACTTATCAAGCATTCATTTCACTAAGGAGTTTAACCTAAACCATCATATGACTGAACTAGTTCTCATCATAGAATTTCTCTTCCTTGTGCATATAGGTATACATTTCACCTTTTCTATCTTGAATCACCATCCCGAAGAATTTAACATATGTAGCTTGTATGGTAGAATCCAAATATTTGTTTTAATATTCAAGTGGACAAGATATCTCACTAAATTGTTTCATCATATTCTCTCTATAATTTACAGAGGTCTCTTCAAAAACTTCCTCAAATTCTGATGATTTTAATTATGCTTTAGTATCTTCCCAAGGCTTTAATAATCTATCCCCCATCACATCATTATAGGCTATTAGTGTGCTTGTGTTTCAAAATTCAAATATGGGATTGTACCTTTCTTGAAAAGACTCCTCCAACATGAAGAGGGGATTTGAAAATCTCTACCAATTACTACCCTCTTCAAAAAATTTATCAAAGAATTCATTCTCATAGCACCATTCTTGAGTTAGAGAAATGTTACATTTCTCCTCTTCCAATTGCATATAAGTGAATTGATGTGTTGTGATGGGCTTAATAGTAATCTCATCCTTAAAAGATGGATCCTCATCCTTCAACACTGCACCAATGGTTGTTATGTTATCATCTTTGAAAGTAAAAAATTCATATTCAAGGACACACAGAGTTCAGTAGTTGCTGATTTTCATTAGAGGCTTGAATGTTAGTATGAAAAATTACATTTTTGGTTGGTTCAAAATGCATTGTATTTCTAGATCTTACCTATGGAGAAAAATATTCATTCTCACTTGAACTCAAATTTTATTCATTTTCTTCAATGCTCAAGTTGTATACATCAGTCTCCAACTTATAAATTACCCTCACCTTGTTATCAATTAAATACTCCTCAAAGTGTTCAGGACCGATGATAGTGAGATTAACATTCTCAACAACAAGGTGCAAATGACTCACCAAACTTTGAAAATTCTAAATTTTATATTTTTGTGTTTTATTGACTAGGACATGTTCTTTGGAATATTTTTATTTCCATACACTTGATGTAATAAAATAATCCTTAATACTAATTGATTCCAATTTTGTTGGTTCAATCCCATGCATCTTATCTCTTTTCAAAATAAAATGAACATCATGATGTAAAGAAAATGTAAAAATATGAAATTGAATTTCGATACATGGTTTCCCTACCAAAGGAATCCACTAAAAATTTATGTTAAACCAATCTACAAAGTCATATATGAGCTCTGTAGTGTCAAAAAAAAATTTTGGTGACATTTTCACACTTGTTTGGGTCCTCCTTATAAAATTGAGCATAATGATGCCTTGACTTAGTGTTGTAATGTGTTTAACACACTCACATTAGGTCTTGGGCCCTTGTAAACTAAGTAAACCTAATCCTACCTTACTTAGGGTGTTGTAAAGTTTTGTAACACACTTTCACACTTTTTTGGGGTTGTCATTAATAATTGGGATTCTTTATACATTAATTGGTCTTATTTTGCATCCACAAGCCCCATTTAATGCATCTTTTCAAGGATAATCTTGACACAAATCAACATCCATTCATAATTCAATTGTTTTTATGTTGTGTGGCCTATATTTTTTTGTCTTAGACTCATACACCACCTTTAGCATATGGGTCCCACCTATGGTTTTGGGTCTCGATCCTGATTTTACATCTTTCTAAGCATTTTTTAATTTGGTCCCATAAAATATGCCTAATGGGACTGATATGTACACCTTGGGTATATGAGTCTTGTGTGACCCACAATTGAAATTAATTGAAATTATTGGTGGGATTTTATCCTCCTAGATCTAATGTCGTCTTGTAGTGTTGTAATTTTAAGAAATTTTGCATAATTAAGTATAAATACAAGGTTCTTTCACTCATTTTCACCCCAAGCAGTCAAGTATTCATCCTTATAGAAATTTTAAGTTTACAAGAGCATTCAAGAGCATCAAGCTCATATTATCAAGCATTTCAGAACATTATTCAAGTATCAAGCATCATGTCAAAGTCTTCATGCATTATGTTAGTTTTTGAGCTAACAATTGTGATGCAAGGTTTTTTGATTCAAGATAGCATTAAATTCAATATCTATGTGCATTCAATCAAGAGTTAAGATCTACATCCATTAGAGTCATCTCATACATGTTTGTAACCTCTTATTGCTAGGGATTGGTTAGTTGTAACATCTTATTTTTTTCATTCATCATTTTCCATTCCTATTTCATTACATTTCAAGGTTTGATTACGAAAATGGTCTTTGACCAATGAAAACCCCTATTCACTAACCAAAGAAAATTTTTCCTTCCCTTTAATGTGTGTTTCTAAAGTTTAGGTTGAAGGTACATTGAAGATAAAGTTTGGAGAAACTTTTTAAAGTGTCTAAAGTTGTCAAAATTGTCACCTTGCATTGGAGATACTTTAAAGACTTCTATAGGCTGCAAATTAGGGTTTTGGATTTAGGAATCAATTAGGAAGTGTAGATCAGACCTTGAAGACCATATTTAGACTTTGAAGATTCAAACAACCCTAACTAGACTTATATGCAAGTTCTAGTGCATGATTCCTAGTTTAGGTCAATTTTTAGTCTTTTGCTGATTTAGACACCCATTTGCCAAATTCCATTTTTTGTACAAAAACCCAAATTTGGGAATAAATCTCCCAGACTGGCATATGAGTCTCAATAGGATTTAAAATCATTTTTTACAAAATTTCAAGCCTTCATTTAGTCCTCTTCATATTTTAAATTGCATACATTTCATCTCATAGCTTTTTATTCTATTTTACATGCATTTTTAGGTCTTTTAGTTAAAGATTACATCATATTAGGGTTACACATTCTATCTTACATTGTATTTTTCTATCCAAGACCTAGCTTGGTGGTGAACCCATCATTAGTTTACAATTAGTCTCTAGAACAACCCTATTGCAAGATCTCTTTCTCCTTTGCATACTTGACATTGAGATCTCTAGGGTTTGTTCTTGAATGGGAGTGTTGTATTTTTTTATTCTATCTTTGTACAATAGAACTTGAAAAAAATTCTTCCTTTCATTTTGGTGAACCTACATTTATAACATCATAATTATAATTTGTATTTCATTGTCATCCTAGATCTTGCTTGCATTAACATTATATTAGGCTTTGCATTAGTTAATTGGCATTCTAGAGTTTCTAAATTTAGCATTAGTGAAAGTGCATATAGGTTGCATTTTTGCATCTTAAATCATTGAAAATCATATAAAATCTGCATTTGCACTTAGATTATAGTCATAAAACATAAAAAGCATAAAAATCCATTGAAATTTTCTAAAAAAATAAAAAAAATCCCTCACTGGGAATCATAAGCCCCTTTGGGCGATTTAGTCCTAGTGCAAATTCTGCATTGCATTTTCTAGAATTTAAAACATTGTTTATGAGCTCCTATTTCTTATTAAAAACTTTCCATTTTATTTTAAATATTTTCTATTTCATTTAGTACATTGCATCTAGTTTAATTAGGTTCATCTTATGCATTTTTTAAATTAAAAATTTCATATAGAACATTTCATTTCAGATCATTGTATAATTACCTTGTTAGAATCCAAGGTTTACATTACATTTCATCATGGATATTTTCTTTGGTAAATTATGGATGTGCTTGAAGTCCTTAGTGTATTTTTTAAGTTGTGCTTTTGGAAATGACCCTAATGAAATTGAACTTACTCATTCTCACTCAACTCCTAATGCATGTCCTCCTTGTGATGTTGACATCATTGGAGAAGATGGTGATAGCATGAATAAGTTCCTAAGTGATTTCCTTAACACTCTTGGAGCTAATGCATCCTTTTATCCATCAATGGAATAACCAATACCCCCTATAATACCACCACTTTAGATGTTTGGTTACTTATATCCTAAAAATGAGACAAAAATTGACCCTAAGTTCCCTCTAATAGGTGAACCTAGTTCCTTTAAGCAACCTTAACCATTTCATGTTAACAAATTAACAAAAACTCCCATCTGAAACCTTGAAGAGACATATGGAAAAGGATTCACAATATTAATTAAACAGGGATGTGATATAATAAGTGAACATGAAATTCATCAACTCAGAGGAAATAGCAATTTAAAATACAAAAGGGTTAGGATATCAAGATCCTCTTCCTAATATGAATTTCCTCCTCCCTAAAGAAAAACCAATGATTAATAATGATTCTAAGGATGATAGGATCATATTAGGTCCTTCTCCTCATCACTCAATTGAGGAATTAGTCGATCTGGAAAGCACAAAAGACCTTATAAACTAAATAAACTTCAATTCCCTTATCCACTAATCCATATTGAAAGGAATTTGTAGATACTCTTTCATTGAGGACTGATTGCATTACCTACCATAAGAGAAAACCAAAATCCAAATCCTAAGAACACAAAGACATCACATTTTCGATACCATCCATAGAGTGCTTGGACATAGTACTAATGATTTTTGTGCTTTACAAAATGAAATCAAAAATCTTGATATTATAGAAATAGTCCCTTAAAGCAAGACCCTTTCTCTCCTTGTCATGTAATAGTTGTATAATCTTGTATTCTCACCATTACATGATCATTATTGTCCTACACATCATGGGGGAAAGAATTAGATAGCCTTGTCCTAGTAGTACATTTTTCATTATCCCTTTCACTAGGTTGACTGACATGTGCCTTACTAGTCTTTTGCACTATTTATTTTTAATTATTTTTTTGTGATTGAATGTGTGTGATGTGATTCCCCATGGTTTTTTGTTTGATGTTATCTCTCTGTCTTTATGACATTCATCTATTTGTATATTCATTTTTCTCTATGACATACATCTTTCTTTTTTTCCTTTACCTCTTTCATTTGTTTTTGGTTATCCTTTTGGGGATGACGTAAGCCATTGAGACATTCATGTCTCTTTTATGTTGACCCAAAAAAAATTCCTTTGTTGTTCTTTATATCTTTATATTTGTCTTGTGTTTTCCTTTTTGGGATGATACAAGGCATTGATACATTCATGTCTCTTCCATGTAGACCCAAAAGGTTTTTCTTTATTTTTTCTCTCTTTGTGCCATCCATCTAGTTCTATGTGTATTTGGGGAATGATCGCAATTCTGAGCTCTCTAAAAATATTGTTGCAAGAACATACTCACCCCAAATCCATTGATCCCTTATGTGTTTTATGTTTTGATTTTGGGGGCAACCCCCTTTTCTCTTTTCTTTTGCATGGCATAGCTTTATTTGAAAACATATGACTTGGCATAGGGCTTTCCGAGATAGCTCTCATGTCCTCTTTATTGTTTTCATTTATCATTTTCTACTTTAAATTGCTCACAACATGGTGTTTAGAAATTTCTTTAAAGTGGGGGCATACATTGGCATTATTCTTTTTCATTTCTTATGTTTCATGGTATAGTATTATTACTTTGTGCGATGCATCTTTCACTTTGTGGTGGCATTGGGTGCGATGTACTTTAAGAGCATGACCTATCTTAGTATATTATATTCCTCTTAGTGGCTTGATGTGACAAATTTCATCCCGTAAGTTGTGAATCTTTTATTCTTTGATTGGTCCTCTCTTTGAGACATTAGGCATAATGTTCCCTAAGTTAAAGACCTCATATGAAGTAAGCAAGACTCCTTTGAACATTCTTTAATTTTACATTTGCATTTTCAATTATATGGCCACCTTGCATAATACACTTTGCATTCATGTAGGGCCATTTTGTTTGTTCATGAGTTCCAAGCATACGAAGCTTTTCTTACCTAATGAAGCCTGAATTTTAGTGTTTTTTCATGAGCTCCAAGGATACAAAGTTTTCCTTGCCTCATGAAGCTCGAAGTTCATTTTTGTGTGGCACCTTATCAAAGCTATCAGGAGGTATAACTTTGGTATGGTTTTTCAGGAATCTCGACTGAGAGATGACTTTCCCATAGCCACTCACATGTGAGTGTGAGTGCATACTAGTTGTTTGTGTATGTTTCTCACCTCTTTCACATTATCACCTAGTAGAAAACCTAAAGTTTCATTGCCTCAAAGTGAGAATAATTTTTTTGGAAAAATAGCCTAGATCTAATCCATATTATGATGAAAAAATGGTTGAACCTTGATCCACCCCTTTTATTTAATTTTTCTCATTGACTTTGGCAGTGTATGCATGTGCCTTTATGATTCTCTTTATATCATTTTCATGTGTTTTCTTTTGTTCCTATGTTGGTTCACCATGGGATCTTAAACTTGATGGATTGATCACACCTCTTGATCATCGTCATCCTATCTTACTGAAATTGGTGTATTTGGACCCCTCTTGAATTGAGTTTCATCTAATTTTGTGTAAGTTTGAAGCAAGTTCATTCTCTCACTAAAGTGGGGGCTAAATATAGTCCCGAAATATGTCATCAGTTACATTTTCACACTTTTTAAGGCCCTCATTATTAAAGTGATCTTAATGATACCTTGACTTAGTGTTGTAATGTGTTTAACACACTCGCATTAGGTCTTGAGATGTAGTAAACTAAATAAACCTAATCCTACCTTATTTAGGGTGTTGTAAAGTGTTGTAACAGACTTTTACACTTTTTGAGGGTTGTTATTAATAGTTGGGCTTCTTTATGCTTTAACTGGCCTTATTTTGCATCCACAAGCCTCATTTAAGGTATCTTTTCAAGAACAATCCCAACACAAATCAAAATCCAATCATAATTCTAGTGTTTTTAGGTTATGTGGCCCGAATTTGGTGGTATAGGACACATACGCCACCTTGGGCATATAAGTCCCACCTAAGGTTTTGGGTCTCGATCCTAATTTTATACCTTTCTAATAATTTTTGAATTTGGTCCCATAAATTATTCCTAATGGCACTCATATGTCACCTTGGGCGTATGATTGTCGGCTTTTACTATTGTAATTTTGAGAAATTTAACATAATTAAGTATAAATACAAGGTTCTTTCACTCATTTTCACCCCAAGCTTTCAAGTATTGATCCTTATAGCAAGTTTTAGTTTACAAGATCATTCAAGAGAAATCAAGGGTATATTATCAAGTATTTTAGAGAATTATTCAAGTATTAGGCATCGTGTCATGGTCTTCATGCATCATATTTGTTTTTGAGCTAACAATTGTGAGGTAGGATTTTATGATTCAAGCTAGCATTAAGGTCAAGATCTATATCATTCAAGGAAGAGTCAAGATCTACATCCATTGTAGCCATCTCATACATGTTTGTAGCCTCTTGTTACTAGGGTTTGGTGAGTTCTAACATCTTATTTTGTTCATTAATCATTCTCCATTCCTATTTCATTCCATTTCAAGGTTTGATTACCAAAATAGGGTTTGACGAAGGAAAACCCTTACTCACTAAAAAAAACATTTTCCCTCCCTTTAGTGTGTGATTTATAGGTTTAGGTGGAAGGAATATTGAAGAGAAAGTTTGGAGAAATTTGTTTAAGTGTCTAAGTTTTCAAAACTATCACTTTGCATTGGAGATACTTGGAAGACTTTACAGGTTGCAAATTAGGGTTTCAGATTTGGAAATCAATTAGGAAGTGTGAAGCACACCTTGAAGACTTGATTTAGATTTGGAAGCCCAAATAAACCCTAACTAAACTATTATGCCAATTTTGGCATATGAGTCCTAGTTTAGGTCAATTTTAAGGTTTTTACAAATCTAGACACCCATTCGCTAGATTCCAATGTTTGTACAAAAACCCATATCTAGGACTAAATCACCCAGACTAGCATATGAGTCCCAACAGGCTTTAAAATTAATGTTTTCAACATTTCAATCCTTCATTCAATCCTCTTCAGATTTGTAGTTGCACATATTTCATCTCATAGCTTTCTATTCTATTTTACATACATTTTTAGGCCATTTAGTTAAAGATTACATCATATTAGGGTTAAGCATTATATCTTACATTGCATTTATCTTTCAAAGACATAGCTTGATGATGAAAGCCTCAATAGTTTACAATCAATCTCTAGAACAACCCTATTGCAAGATCTATTTCTAAACCATTTGGTTGCACCTTCAATGATGATATCAACAAATATCCTTACAAAAACATCCTCCTATTGGACTCGCAAAACTCCACATCCAGTGGTTAGGGAAAGAATATGTTCTTTAGGGTCCTATAAGTTTTCACCAAAAAAGGGAAATTTTTTTCTTGATCCATTAGGAAAACTGTTATGTTGAGGCATGACTCAGTCTAAATTGTTTCTTCCATGACTAGGATGTTGTGATAGACATATTAAAGATTAAACAAAGTCGCCACTAATATTAAAATAATGACATTTTTCATTATTCCAAGGCACCTTTCCAAGTTCTTGAAATATCCATTTTAGTTTCTTGGGTGAGTGTTTGGGTTTGGTGGAGGGTTTCAATTATGATTGGGGTGAGGTCGAGGGTTTTGGTGTACCATACTAATTCAATTCTAGGAGGAATTTCAACTTCCCTTCTTGGTGGTCATTGTGCTTATTCTTCTTCTTCTTCAAGGATGAGATTTTCTCTCATATAATCTTTGTAACTTCTCTTGTATCTCCAAGAAAGGGTATTCAATTGATAAATAGTATCCTTTTATTCTATTTGCATCCAATCAAGATTCGATTGTAAAATAGGAAAGATGTTTTTATTTGGTAAAACCCATTTTGCTGCATGGAAAAGAAAAAGTTATAAGTTCCTATTCTTTCCCCAATTAAGTCATCAAAAATTTGTTAGTGAATGAATTGGACATTATTGTAATAACTCAATCTTAACTCTACAACCCAATTTAAAAGGATCAATATCACTAACAATTTTGGAAATATCACAATTTGATTTGTTATTTTCCTCTAAATTATTATCAAGGTACAAGCCCCTCATAGGTTATGATTAACTAACATCGGGTGCACTTTTTACCAAACAACATGGAAAGGAAAACAAACACTAACTTATTTAAGTACAAGATTAGTGCAATTGACATAAATATTGTCAATATCCTAGTGCAAAGACAATAACTGTAACAATAAATAAATGTGATTCAAATAGAATTGAACCTATAATACAAGTTAATATGATGTTATAAGATTATATCTCAAAGAAAACCAAATCTAAACATCATACAACTCATAGAATCATCAATAAAAAATACCATATTAATAATACTTGATACAAAGATCTAGAATAACTTGCAATTAATAATTCAATTCCAAAATTGTTGATTTTCCCTCCATTACATCATAGTGTAAACTGAAATAATTTTAGACCCCCTTAGACACATTTGAACTAGGTTTTATAAGAAAGTCTAATCTTGAATCTTTGGCCATTAATATAATGGCCATCATGTCTTGTGGTAGTTTCATGAAAACCAACATCCCACTTAGAGTAGTCCACAATTGAGGAATATTAATGAGTAGAAATGATCATCATTATATTCCCCCTTTCTAAGTGTTTTTTACAATTAGCAAAAGCATCCTGGCTTAAAATTTTTCCCCATGGCCTGATGTAAATGCAAATGGTGTATTACTAGAGTTTTCATAAATGATCATATTCATGAACTTGTAAATTTATTCATTGTAAATATCCCAAATTGAACAGTGGGCTACTTGAACTGATAGTAATTTTTTTTATATCCTTGCTCATAATATTATTAGATATAATTTATGTCCTTTCCAATCACTAATAATTCTATAGGAAATCTCCAACATGCCTTTTAATTTCTATAAATGTTGAGGAAACTACTTTCACTTTCATCTTGTGAATTTAGCTCTTTAGATATGGCAACAACTAAGAGTGATGCTTCTTCAAGAAGTGAATTTATTATGCTTGAAGAAGTGGAGTGCAATTAGTTTAGGAGGCTGATGATGGACTAACTAAAATAATTTTTCATGATTCAAGGTGACAACGAGGAAGGAATTTTAAGGAAAATTCTGGGAGAGAATTTTTTGAGTCACTTCAATGTTCCAACTCCGAGCTCCTAGAATGCTTAAGGTATAATGTAGTTCACACATTTGGAAAATTAGAATGGGGTGTGAGGGCCATGGAACAGTTGGTCTAACTAGAGCACCAAAAAAAATTGAGGGCCAATATCAAAAGACTTAGTGTATTTCCTAAAATAGGCCTAGTAGGTTACACCATATGTATTGCAACGATGCTTCACTATGACATTATTGAAAAGGTGGTGGCTCTATTGCATGCTCAATTAGAACAAACAACATGAGGTTTTCCCATTTCATCCAATCTCATGAAAACTTGTTCTCCCCTGCCCAAATTGAACATTTTCAAGAGGTGGTCAAAGGAATTTTCATCCTTATTTTTTTTCTTTGTGTCTAAAATATAATGGGATTCCAATTTTGCATGTAAATAGGATTTTTTGTAAAAGTGTATAATATGAATATAAAGTAATTTTGTACTACAATGGTGTATCTTGATTTTTGATGTGAATTTCACTTTTCTTATTTCTTGTGCTTTAATTCACTTGTGCTTAGCTATCAATTAATGAATGTTGTTACTATGAAAAACCTTGATCCTTCGAAAAGTTATATGCTATCAACACCCACTAGAGTAATGAAAACCTACTCTTTTACCTCTCACCATTTTATAAATTAAATGCTTGTATTGTCAGCCAAAATAGGTTCATAAAACCTTATTAGATATCAACAAAGGTGAACATTTGAATGTTTAAAACTCCATCTTTAATATTTTTTGTAGTGTAGAAAAATGTATCCCTTTACATTTTCTCACTTATTTGGGCGCTCCTAATTAAAATGGACTTAATAATGCCTTAATTTAGTGTTGATAAATGCACCCCTTTACATTTTTCACACTTACTTGTGCCCTATTAATTAAATTGAGCTTAATTAGGCCTTAATAACCGCTTTTATTCATATACAAACCTAATAAATTGTATTTTTCAAAGGGAAAACTAGACAATAATTAATGCCTAAACATAACAATTCACCTTGAGAAATGTGTATTCTAGGAATAAGGACCTGGGAACCATTCACCCATGGGTGAATGAGTCCTCCCTAGACCTTTTGACCTAAATTTAAATTATGTTACCATCATCCTTACTCAGTTTGTAGCCATTTTGTTGAAACACAATGATCTACTGAGAGGGGAATTAGTAGATATTAAAAATTTAGCTCTTAAAACCTTTTGTGCAAACTAATTTATATAACCTTTAATGTGTAGATATTAATCATGTGATATAGAAATATGCATGCACATAGAAAAATCACATAATACCAAATATAAATGGAAAACCGAATATGGGAAAAACCACAGTGACAAAGCCTGCTTAAGTCTACTACTCAAATCCAAGGTCACAATCTAAATCTTTGTTAAAATGATTTTAGGGCTACAACCCAAGGATGCAACAACACCCTAACTTAGAAGCAAAAACTTCAATGATGCAACAAAACCCTAATTTAGAAGCCACAACTTCAAGGAGACTACAATCCCCTATTCTAAGCGACAACTCAGTATAATGAGGCTACAACCTCTTAAGGACTACAAGTTCATATATGCATATAAATGGTTCTTCATAAACCTAAGATGCATCAATACATAAAATACATTATTGCACTTATTGCAACTTACTCTATGTTCCTAAAGCTACACTCTTAGCAATACACACCCTCTGCTCTACACTCTCCTCTATACATAGAATAGTCACTATTCTATCTATCTCCTCTACTCTTCTTTCCCTTACTGCAATGTCTCATAAATCTACACTCTCCTGAATGCCAACCTAGATGATATTTTATTTCACACTCTAGGACTTTACAAATGCATTCTTTATCTATTACACATCCCTCTCTTTCTTGGAGACACACAAAACATAATTCTTATCTATGCAACATACTTCTCTCTCAGATGTTAGACTATACAACACTCCTTACAACTCCAGGTTGTTCTCATTGTTCATGCACACTTAATACAAAAATTTAACATTGAAAATATCCAATTGTCTTCTATCTCCATTGACCTAAAATCTCTACCTCAAGATTCTCTCTACAGTCTAGATCATCTCTAGCTTACTATTAGGGTTTTCTTCATATGCTAACTTCACCAACAAGCTACGCAGGTCATCATCTGTATGGAGAGAATCTAGTGCGAAAATAATTTTCTTAATGTCAATTCACAAGGGGAATAATGCAAGAGTACTTCCAATTTCAAATTACAATACATTAAGATTCACATGTACAAGAATAAAATAGAGTAGACAATAATATCAACAAAGAATGAACACCAATTTTATGTGGGAAAACCCTTTTGGGAGAAAAACCCACCACCAAAGAAAGATCACTTTATTCATAGTAAGAGATTATAATAAAGTTACACATCCATTCTTCACAGGTATTTGTTCTTTGATATTACACAACATCATTAGAATAAAGCCAACCACAGTCAATCATAGCACTATTAAAATGTTCGTTCAACATAAAACACTCTCAACTGACACCAAAATTTTTCATTTCAACACAAAACTCTACCAACCAGTTTTCCATTACTAGCATACCCTATAAGACCCTTTGATCTCGAAGAATTTTTTCCAAACCGGTTCAGTTCATTCAACTGCCAAGAAGCTCAACCATCAACATTATTCGACATTTGGTGTCGAATATTAATAATCATTAGTTTATAAACAAATGCCCAAAGAATTTAGACATCCATGAGTTTTCCCTTTTGTTACCAACTCACTCATACACCCGCGGTCAAACCAACCATTGGCATGGCCCCACCGAAGTAAACACCCATCAGAGCGTCACTCAAAAAGCTAACTTCATAACCACCACATACAAGTTAGAATGTTCCCAAATGTCACATGAAACTAATACAACTATCACCCAGTTGGGAAAAACTCAAACTTCCTAACCACCACAGCAGGTTAGAAAATTCCCAAATGTCATGACAATGAAGGAGATCGTCTAGTCAGGAAGTTATGAAACTTCCAAACTCCACTACAAGGTTCTTCAGTTAGGAAAATTGCTAATGGCATGACCAATACACTGTTCCAAACTCAATTACAAAATTAGGCACTCTAGTGATTGGCCAAAAATTAAGACCAAGAAAAGGAAAAAATGCATCATTTTTTTAACAAATATTCAAGCCAGCAAGTTGAGAAACAATTTTCCAACAATCTCCCACTTGATAAAGACTACTGGCTTTCTCCAAAGTAAATGTTAATGAAGGTCATGGGCTTCTAGGAACATCGAACTAACACACCACCTATATTTTTCTATGCTCATGAGCTTTGTCAATGTATTTGTAACATTTTCTAGAGTATCCATTTTTTCTAAACTGACCTTTCCATCATCCACCATGTCTCATACAAAATGATACTACACATCAATATGTTTCTTCTCGGCATGGAAGGTTAGATTTTTCACCAAACAAATAGCACTCTGACTATCACAGAAAGTTATAATTTTCCTTGCACTGAACCCAACATCAAAACACAAATTTCTAAGCAATATAGATTATTTGTAGTAATGTGTTAATACCATGTATTCAACTTTAGTAGTGGATAGAGTGACTACAAGTTGCCACTTACTCATCCAACTAATTGCACCACCATTCAACATGAAAATATATCCACTGGTGGATCTTTAGCTATCAATGTGCCCTACCTAATCAGAATCAACATAGCCTCAAATACTAAGATAATGTTGTGATCCAATTGAGTTACCATGATAACAAAATGCATACTATGATGTACCTTTCAAATATCTAAAATCTCTTTTCACAGCATCCCAATGCAGCCTTCCTAGATTTTCCATAAACTGGCTAAGAACTCCCATTGCTGTGGAAATTTCTAGCCTTGTGTAGACCATTGCATACATTAAACTACCAACTGCACTTTAATAAGGAGCTCTAGTTGTTTCCTCCATCTCAAGAGGAGATTTTGGACAATCTTCAATAGATAGTTTTGTTCCCTACAAAATTGGAACAACTAGCTGCTTGAAATCAGTCATACCAAATCTCTCCAGAATAGTGTTAATATACTTACTCTAGCTTAGCCAAAAAAAATTCTTCTTTCTATCCCTAGTTATTTCCATCCCCAAAATATACCTAGCTGCACCAAGATATTTCATTTCAAACTTTTTAGACAATTAAGATTGTAGATCAGAAATCATAAACTTACTATTCCCTATGAACAACATATCGTCAATGTAAAGGGAAATAATAAGAACATGATCATTTTCAGTCTTGTAGTACACACAATGATCAAATTTTGATCTTACAAATCCCAATGACAAAAAAATGTGTCAAATTTTTGGTTCCACATTCTAGGTGACTATTTCAAACCATACATAGATTTCTTTAATTTACAAACATAATTTTCTTTACCTTTTATCACAAAGTGCTCAGCCCGAGACATATAGATTTCTTCTTCAACATCTCCATGGAGAAACGTTGTCTTCACATCCATCTATTCAAATTCTAAGCCATATGCTACTACAATTGACAAAATAAATCTGATAGATGTCAACTTAGCTAAAAGAGAAAATATTTCTCCATAATTAATTCACTCTACTTGGGAATATCCCTTCACAACCAACCTCGCTTTATACTTTTCAACACTGCCCTTTAGACTAATCTTCTTCTTAAATACCCACTTACAACCAACAACTTTTCATCCTTCAAGCAAGGGCACCAAACTCCAAGTTTCATTCTTCTCTAAAGATGCCATTTCTTCATTCATGGCTTCCAACCAAGAGTGTTAATCAGGCATTCTAATTGCCTCTTTAACAGTCCTAGGCTCATCAGTGCTAGTAATTAAAGCATAGATATAGTTTGAATCTAACATAGAAAACCCATACCTATTAGGTTGATGCTTCTCACATGTAGAACTCCTCATGGGCTAAGGCTGAGGTTGTTGTTCTTCTTCTTGTTTAGAACTCTCAGAGCTACTCAAAATCTCCTCAGTTTCAAGTACGCTGTCAATTTGTTGTTTCTCTTTTTTAGGTGTCAGAGGAATTTCAACACTATCATTTTTCTCCTTGAATTATTTCATCCCTGACTGCAAATCCACTGAAGAAGGTTTCAGCTCACGAAAGATTACACTTTTATTGTATACCACCTTTTCAGTGACAAGATTCCAAAGCTTGTATCCTTTCACACCAATGTCATATCCAATGAAGATACACTTAACATCTTTGTTTTCCAATTTAGTTCTCTTCTCATTCAACACATAAACATACGCTTTGCAGCCAAAGGAATGTACATGTCTCAAAGAGTGCTTCTTACCAGACCAAGCTTCCATAGGAATTTTGTCAACAAGTGCTGAAGAAGGAGATTGATTTACCAAGTAACATGTTGTAGCCATGGCCTCAGCCCAAAATTTTTTCTCTAGACCAAAATTTCTCAACATAATTCTTGCTCTCTCCATCAACATCCTATTCAACCTTTCAACAACTCCATTTTTCTATGGAGTGTAAGGTGTTGTTTTATGCCTTTTAATTCCATAGTCTTTGCAATACCTTTCAAAATTTGTAGAACAAAATTCACCACCATTATCTATCCTCAAGCATTTGATTTTCTTACTAGTATGATTTTCAACCAAGTTCTTGAACTCTTTAAATCGACTAAACACTTATTATTTACTTTTTAGAAAATATACAAATTCCCTTCTCGAATAATCATCAATAAATGAAACATAATATCTTGATTTCAATAATGAAGGAACATTTATTGGACCAAAAACATCAGAGTGAATATAATCCAAAACAATAAAAGTTTGTGAGGACTAGAGTAAAAATAAACATGGTGATGTTTTTCATATATACAATGTTCAGAAAAATCAAATTCCAGGTTACAATCTTCAAGCCCCTCAACCAGGTTTTTATTTTACAAGGCTTTTAAGCCTTTCTCACCAATGTGATCTAGACTTTGATGTTAGAGGATAGTCTTCTCTATAAAAAGTTTCACTTCTAAAGAATTTTCCCCTACAAGAACTTTAGTCTCCTTTGTACAAACAACTTTTTGTGACTTTGTAGATAAATTATTACAATGAACAACAAGTGTGTCCAACTTGTATAGAGTACCAATTCAAGCACCCCTAGCTAGCACTATCAAGCCTCTATTCATTTTTTAGCCATTTCTTGAGAACGGGAATTGCACTCCAACATCATTCAACTTTCTTACAAAAATTAAATTTTGAGCTAGACTTGGTATATGCATTACACCATCAATTGCCTTAATTCTTCCATCAGAAAACTAAATTTTGACTCTTCCACGACCAACAATTTCTAGAGATGAATCACTTGATAAATGCACCTTTCCACCATAATATTCTTCATACTTTGTAAAGTAGTCTCCATGAGATGTCATGTGGAAAGATGCTCTAGATTCTATCATCTAGACATCATTAGATGCCTGAGTTGCCAAGGATGCAATGAAGAAATCATCTTCACTCTGAGAAGAATCATTATCGAAATATTTCTTCTTCTTCTTCTTCTTTTTATCCTCTATGCAATCCTTTCAAACATGAATAGGCTGCCCACAATTACAACACTTCACCTTGGATTTTTTTCCACGAGACTTTGATCTCCCTTCATATTTTGATTTATACTTCTTGTCCTTCTTTCCTTTCTCCTTCGATCTTCCATGAACAACAAGACCCTCCTTCACCATCTTAGAATGTTTTCTTCTCATTTGTTATAACAATAAAGAAGCAACCACATCTTCCATCTTGAAAGTGGTTGCCATGCTCCTAAGAATCAGGAAAAGAACACAACAAGAGAATAGAGCGATCCTCATCATCTATCTTCACACTAACAAATGTTAACTAAGCAATAAGCATGTTAAAAGTATTTAGGTGACCACAAATTCCCCTTCCTCCATCTTCAAAGAGTGTAACTTCTTCCTTAAGAACAACTTATTCACCAAATACTTGCCCTAATAAATGTCTCCAAGATTCTTCCATAAAGAAGATGCAGTCTTCTCTTCATGAACATTGAGGAGAATTGATTCTACTAAACAAAGCCTTATCAACCCTTTTTCACTTCTATCTATGAGATCCCAATCTTCTTGCTTCATGCCTAAGGGTTTTGTTCCAAACACGGCAAGCCAAAGTTCATGATCCACCAATAGATCTACCATTGTGAGTTTCCACAACTCAAAATTGCTACCATTGAATTTCTCAATTTTAATCTTTCCTAATGAGCTTGTCATCCTAATTTGCAATCGAGATTACAAAGTTTCTACAAAACTCCCACTTTAGAAATGACATAAAAAATCAACCCAACCCACAAGGATAATAGAACTAGCTAGGATTTTATACCACTTGTATGGAGAGAATCTAGTGTGGAAATCACTTTCCTAATGTCAATTCACAAGGGAATAATGCAGAAGTACTTTCAATATCAAATTACAGTTCATTAAGATTCACACATACAAGAATAGAATAGAATAGACAATAATATCAATAGAGAATGAACACCAATTTTATGTGAGAAAACCATTTCGAGAGGAAGACCCACCACCAAAGAAAGATCACTTTATTCATAGTAAAATGAGATTACAATAAAGTTATAGATCCCTTCTTCACAGGTATTTTTTCTCTAATATTATACAACAAAATTACAATAGGGCCAACTACAGTCAATGACAACACTGTCACAATGTTCATTCAGTATACAACACTCTAAACTGATGCCAAAAAAATTTCCTTTCAACACAAAACTCTACCAACCGATCTGCCATTACTAGCATACTCTATAAGACCCTTCAATCTCTAAGAATTTTTTCCAAACTAATTCAATTCATTCAACTACCAAGAAGCTCAACCATTAATATTATCCCACATGGGCACAAAATATTAACAGTCATGAGTTTATAAACAAAGGCCCAAAGACTTTAGGTATCCACGAGTTAGCCATTTTGTTACCAACTCATTCGTACACCCGTGGTCAAACCAACAATCAGTGTGGCCCCACCCAAATAAATACCCATTAGCACATCACTCAAAAAATATAACTTCATAACCGCCGCATAAAAGTTAGAATGCTCCCAAATGTCGCAACAAGTTGATACCATTGCTTCCCAGTCAGACAAAACTGAAACTTCGTAACATCCACAACAAGGTACAAAACTCCCAAATGCCATGGTAATAAAGGAGATCAACTAGTTGGGATGTTATGAAACTTCCAAACTCTGCAACAAGGTTCTTAAGTTAAGAAAATCACTGATGTTGTTACCAACACACTTTTTCCAATTTAGAAACTTTTAGAACCCTGTGACTCAGGTTACAAACTTAGGAACTCTGACGATCAGTCGACAATCAAGACCAAAGAAAGGAAAAAATACATTAAGTTTTTAACACAGACTCAAGCCAGCAAATTGAGATAGAATTTTCCAACACCATCTAGCTCATCATAAACATGTTTGATAAGGTTTATCAGATATCACTATAATTTTGCACCGAGACACACAACATTTAATTCTAATACATAAATTTTTCATTCATTCATTTTATGTCAAACCCTAGAATCATATTATTCATTCAATGCATTCTCCTATTCATTTAATTTGATTTGATCATAAAATCTTTTACAAAGTTTGTTGCCACTTAATAGATCAAATCTTCATTGATATTGGTCACAGGTGTAGTTGGAGCAACTAATTTCTTCTCTTGTGTCGATTACCACTCAAAACCCTCTTCACACTAAGTTATCCTTTTGTGACTACCGCATTCAAATATAGGTCATTGATCTTCTGACTTCGCACCACGATCCTATGTTTTTCATTCATTGTTATATCTTTAAACTTTTTTTTTAGATCAAATACCTTTAAGCAAGTGTCATCAATCTCCACCAATTAATGATCATGGTTTGATCAATCACCTTCTGATCTTCATTTCCAATCTCCTTCATACATTGCTTGCCTTGTTATCTAACTGGGCCCACAACTTACATGTCATCCATTTCATCGCCACACAACTGACAACAATGTGAGTTGGTCTATCAATCAAATATTCTTCCTCCACTTGTTGTCACATGTTATCAATCACCATAGACAACATTCCACCAATTTCTATCATCCGCCTAATATACTACCTTCATTGTCATCATGCTTAGACATTGTCCATATTGTCGATCTATCAGAGGGACACCAGATCACCTCCCATCGATATGGCATTGTCACACTGATTCCATGTGTCATCCTTCCATTTTGTTCTCACATGTCAACATTACCTTATTGCTCGATCATTGGTACATCCATCAATGCCTTATCAATACACCACTATAACACTAATGAATCATATAAACTGACCCATCAGGCTGACATGTACTATTGTTAAGACAATAAAATTCCTTTATGATATGCTTAGTCTCCCCGATATGTTTCCTCTACTTCTTTTCTCAAAAAAAATTCTAGTTTCCCTCATTAGAGTAATCCACATGGTCAGAAAGATCTGAGGAACACACTCTGATCATACATGTCCCTTTGATACAATTGTTCTCTTGTTTCATCAGTGAAAGTATATATGTTTCTCCCTATTAAGGTCTCCATTAGCATGACACATGAGCTCGGTATGACTTGAAAATTTCCCTCTGACTAGCTTGCTTTTGCCAATGAGTTTTTCATCAGTGAAACATTATGCACTATCTTCCCGATTATGCTCACCTGTTATATTTGGGATATTTGATCCTAGTAACTGTATTCATTTCTTAAATATATGCAGAAAGAAAACAAAGAGACCCTTCTTCCTTCCTTCACACCATTAACTAAGTTGCTAAGTTGGGAGGTTATGAAACTTGAGAACCTTGTGACATAGGTTAGAAAATCTTGGAATCCTGCGACTCCATTCACTTTTGCCGACAACAAGGAGATCACTAAGTCAAAAGGTTTCAAAACTTGAGAACCCCACAACATAGGTTAGAAAAACTTTGAAATCTGTGACTCCTTACAACTTTGGCCAAACTGATGGTAATGGTTGTCAATAAAGCTCTACGTAGAGTGGTCAGTCACCCTCATGAATTCAATGACATAAGTTGGAACTAATGCAACCAATAACCACTGATACTAGGCCAACATAAAAATAGAACATTTTGAGGATGACATGATTACAAACATAGTAAGGTTTATCTGTAAACCCTAATATCTCCTGAGAATAGAATTAATTCATTTTTGGGGATGTTCACCATTTTCTTGACCTACAAAGCACATGACAAGAATGATCTCAAAGAAACCATCACGAATCTACCACTCAATTCACCATTAGGACCACTACTCTCTCATCCATCTATCATCATGCCAAAAAACTATTTTTCCTAATTTTCCCTTTTGACATCAATGACAATTATATGCACTTTAGTACATGAGCAACACACTTCTCCTATGATCCAATTTTGACATCACTGACAAGATATTCCAACAATCTCTCCATTTGTCATTGATGGCAACACTTAAATGCTCAATGATACCAGTTAACCAATTAAACATTTGTATATGTATCATCTTTACTTTCTTCTTCTATTGATTCTTTCTTTGACGCTCCTCTTTGATCATTTGCATCTCTTTCTCTCCCTTTGACATTAATGGAAAAGGGATCACCCCTCTTGAAATTATTCTTCTCTATTGACAAGCAGTGCATAGGGTCTAGCTATATTCTAATATCCTCCTTGGAAATTCCTTCTCCTTTTCTCATGCTTATGAGTGTCTTCATAGTTGTCTATCTTATGCTCTACTTTAAGCATTACTAATTTATTTTCCCTCATGCTAAATTATTTTGAGCACTTGCTCATCTTTTCTCTTCATCACTATCTCAGGTCACCATACTGATGCAACCTTCACTTCTTCTTACCATGGAAAAGGGACTTAGCTCCTCATTTGACTGATACCAATTGAAAATAATATACACAAAACAATTTCCTCTTAGCCATAACTCTTCCTCTTGTAGGAAAGAAGCATTTATTTTGATAGAGCATCCACACCACCTTTTCTTCAATAATTGATACCAATGGTTGATATCAATTTGTACAGCAAACTCTCCACCATCTGCTAGTTTTCTTACACCTTGACATGCATTTCAAGGAGCAAGATGTGACCATAAATCTACAACCATCAAGTTTTTAGAAATTTGTAAAACATATTTTACCTAACTTGATCTCTCCTTCTTCATTTCCAAGGATGAATGAAACACCAATTTAGCTCCCACTGGACTCATACCCCATAACTACAAATTAGTGATATGTGAGGTAGAAGTAATGCCATAGAGCGATTCCTACAAATATTTCTCTCTCCATATCTTAGTTTCATTTTTCTCTATTTGACCAACCTTCCTCTCAGGAATATGTGAACAATTTTTCACCTTAGGGGACATATTTCTTTTCTCACTATGTGCTTTTGGTCTCAAATGATTCATTTTACAATGTTTCACAAAGTGACAAAAATTGTGGTAGTTAAAACACATCACACACATGTCTATAATAGGAGCAAATGAATTTATATGTTTATAAATCTAAAAATGGTCACATTATACTAAGTCTAGTAACTAATTAAATACAAGTTATTTAGTTAAATCTCTAATTCAATCTACATATGAATAAATTTAAATAATTTATTTATATTGATCATCTTCTGCATTCTTCTATCTTAATTAAATAAGTTTAGTTACTTATTTAATTTAATCACTTTTATAATTCTTCTTAATTAATTAAATAAGTTTCACAATTTATTTAATTTAATTATTATATTTCTTTATTTTGAATAAATTAAATGTTCTTCTTTTTTCCAAAATCATAAAGTCATATTTAAATCTTCTAAAAAGCCATCTCACATTTAATTAAATATTTCAAATATTTAAATAGAAACTTCTTATCCATATTCCACACATAATTAAATATTTTTCAATATTTAATTAGAAGTTTCCAAATCCACATGTCACTTGAAATTAAATAATTTAATTATTTAATTTTTAAATTATTCTCAATCACCAAACCTAGCTCATAACTAAACTTGACAAATGGCAAGTTTCCTCTATTTTTTGAGTGAAAGGTTTTGTGGGAAAGAAATATCTTCCTTCTTTTTCCATAGCTTCCATATTTCTCTCCAACTTCTCCATCTCTCACCATTCATCTTACCAAACTGAATCTCAACCATTGATCTTTTGCCAACCAAGATTTTTCCTTCAAAATTCTATAAATAAGACCTCTTGGCTCTTTAAAAATATTGGAATTATTTGAATAACATGAGCATTATAGTTGAATAAGCAAGCATTTAGCATTTTAATATTATAGATTTCATAATCATAGCACAACAACTTAGATTTTATCATCTTAGCATAAGCAATCATGGTAGAATAGCTTGCATAATTTATTCTTTAGTTCATTATCATAGTTTCATTATCTCAAATCATGTAACGCCCCGCCATACAACCCTAGGGGAAGTTGCAATTAAATACTCAAACACAATAATTTTTTTTTGGTTTAAGTACAATTAAGATGCAAGTTCACTACCCATTAACAACAACCCCTAAGGTTACGAGACAGAGTTTACTTAAACCCAAACAAGAAACATGAATTATACCATAACTTTTAATTATTTACAAATTAAATACACATACATTCCAAACATGATAAAATTACATCGAAGGCATAAGAGATACCACATGTTTCCAATAATATAATTTACAATGCGATTACAACTCTCATTCCCCGAATGAGGTAAACCCAATAACAAGGTTACAAATTACATCTTCCACCTCGATACAAATGAGGGGTAATAAATTACAATAACAACTAAAATGAATAAGCATGAAAAGTAACTGGGTCCCATGAGCTCTCCAACTGGAAATCTCATCCACACAAACAAGAAGATGACCCAATGGATTAAGGTGCATGTTCCACCCAACCATGTAATACTCGAAGGCTCACCCCCCGTGCTCAGAGATAGTAACCAATATTTCTAGACAAGACCATCTACCTCTAGACATAGGCTAAAACAAAACAAAACTGAATCAATACAAATAAATCACTTAACACAATGGTTATAATGCTTCTAGAAACACTGAATCAAAGACAATCACTATACAATATACCATATTGATTGTTGTCATAGGAGGAGTGTCATCAGAAATGTTTCATTGGATGTCTAAAGGTGTTCTTCCTAGGTCTTGGCCCCCTCTAGGGTTGTGCTAGTAACCTCTCATGAACTCGGCCCCACATGCACACTAGAGCGGAATCAGTTATCTTTGGAGAAGACAAGATAACGATCTTGCCATTGCCAGCCTTCCCGACTCATCTCGAGTCTCATACAAGCCCTTGATCCAATGAGCAAGGCTAAATTATCTTGTTAATGTATGAAGCTACTCTATCCCTAATATAAGTTATTTAATTTTCACTTGATTAAACTGACTCTCACACGAGTTGTCTTGGGACCACTTTGTGGCTGACCCCCGTTGAAAGCCACTCCCCTATTGACAACACATAACTCAAACTACATGTCAAGGGTAGGCAGTGCAGTAAAACTTATCACAATAACCAATACACCTCAATAGGTAACACATCACTACAGATGTCCAATATTGATACCAAAACGTGCACTACCCAAGGAAAACACAAGGTTGATTAACATATTACGACAACCCACATAATTAACTGCAAACCCCATCTAGAAGACTTACATAAACAAACAACTCAAAATAGAATAAACAACTCAATCAAAGAGATCCCTAGCCTTTGGAAACAAAACTCAGTACTACCAAAGTATACTCATAAATTTACAATCATAACAATATTGCCCATACAATACCAACAAGAATTCGCTTAAACCAACAATCTTATAAGTACATGTTCTTTAAATATAACTAAAGATCTATTTTGACATAACAATCTTTTCTCGTAAAAGAGGAACCAAAGTACATATACATCATATACTTAAACTATTAACGATTCATATAATTTCTAAACAATATAATTTTTTAAGAACCTTTTCTATTCCTTGCAATCTAGAAAACAACCATTCCTTATTCACCATTTGAGGCAATATAATATAAGAACTTTTAAATAAAATTCTACCCATTATAATAACATCATAATAAAATAACCCTTTTCTTTACACATATTTAATATCATCAATTTTGCTTCTAATTACAATCCATATAACTTAACCACGTACATAATCCTAACATTTAACAAATCCTTTGCAAGAATTTCAAGATTCCATCAAATCAAACAAGTGATTGTAAACACATTAACCATATTCATTTCAATTACAACCCTAACCCTTAACAAATATTTAATCATTGCACTAACCTTAATTTCCAAAATACAATAGCACTAATCTTTAAAATAAAAACATACATACACCTTCCAACTCAAACAAAATTATAACTAATTAATTTTCACATGTTTCATAATACTAAAACCCTTTTTTTTTATTCAAACTTGATAAAAATAAATATTATTTAAGGAATTCCAATTCCGAATAATTAAATTTAATATAAAATCTTTAACGTTAAACATCACTTAGGAAGCATTTCAGGTAACTAAATAACTATTGTTAGGATTTCCTAAATCCAATTAACTCAATAACAGATCATTTGCAAATACCCAAAGTCAATACAATTTCATTTGCAATATTAAGGAATTTTAAAACTAAAAGTTTAATTCCATTTTCTTCTATTACACATAATGATCAAAATCAATTTTTTAAATAAAATCATTCTTTCCATCCTTATAATAAAATAGCCATTTAAAAAAAAAACAATATATTTAAATATATAAATATATTTGGATCAACCTTTTAATTTCCAAAACCAATTATTTTAAATAAATTACAATTATTTAAAATATATAATATATATGTTATACATTATATGTTAAATAATAAAAAAAAAAACAACAAAACACACATATTATATATATATTATATATATATATAATATATATATATATATGTATATAATAAAATTAAAGTTTAAGTTATAAAAAAGAAACCCCAAACAGAGTAGGGGATGTAGCCAAGGTTACACCCAACCTCCCCTATTGGAGGTAGCGCTGCCTATGGCAGCGCTTCCCCCATAGGTTGTGGGGAGCACTGCCATAGTAGTGCCCTCCATGGGGCATGGCTGTGGTAGCCAAGGCTGTCATACCCCCACCCCCTCACCCTCATCTCATAATTTTTTTATATATTTTATTCAATTAAAATAAAAACAAAATTCCTCTATTTCCTAGGATTTTCTTAGGGATTTTTCCATAGACATTTTTGACAGAGAAATTTTTTTAACAAAAATTTCCCAACATGAATTTTTTATATGTATATATATATATATATTAACATTATATATATTATATACATATACATACATACATATATATTAACATTATATATATATTATATACATATACATACATACATATATATATATATATATATATATATATATATATATATATATATATATATATATATATATGTATATATATATATTAACATTATATATATATATATCTATATAAATATATAAATTTCTTATTTTTCAGTCAAATTGAACAAATTTTTCCTATAGAAACAAAATACACAACAAATTAATTTGCAAGCATAAATTCTAATATCTAAATTTGTAATGGAAATTTCTTTTGTGCATTTTTCAATATTCAATTATTTGAATCTTCTTTGTTTTCTTTTCCATGATTCCAACAGAGTCTTTCAAGTTTTGTAACAAGATTTGACATGGGTTTTGCTTCCAAACCAAACAAAGTTTAAATCTATGTTAACAACATATAAAAATTTGAAAACTCTTTCAAAATGAAAACAAAAATCATAGAAAGAAACCTGGTTTTTTTCTCCAAAGCTTGAAAGATTGCCAATGGTGCTTTCAAACCTTATTTTGTTTCCAACTCATCCAATAAATCCAATCTTCTTCTTCAAATCCAAAAAAAAAAAACAGCAAATCCTTTCCTCTTCTCTTCTTTTTCCAATCCCTTTTTTTTTGTCTCCACAAATTCAAAAAAATTCTTCAAAATGAAAATTCCAAACAAATGCTCTCATAGAGTTTCCCCAAATTTAGTCAAACCCCTAAAAATTTCATCCACCAAATTGATTGCAAATTTGGAGATATTTTCATTTTTAAAATTTAAACCAAAATTGCTTTCAAAATGGATTTTTTTCATATTTTTAAAAAATCTCTTTTCAACAAAAAAGGTATTTAACTTTTTAAAAAGAAAATTCCTTTACACAATAATTTCAAAAAGTGCAATTTAATACATGATTTTCATTTTTTTTTTTAATTTAAATCAAAATATCCAATAATTGCAAAACAACTAGCTTAATTCAATTTATCAACATCAACTTAATTAATCAATAAACTAAATGTAATCCAAGATTAGATTATGTTATTGATTAAATTAATGTAATCAATAAAATAACTATCATTTCAACATTGCAACCAGATATATTTAATCATCGTTTTAACTACACAAGCCATTTAATAACCTTTATAATTTGAAATTAAATAAAAACCAAGGTGAAATGGACAACATTAAAATGACTAAACCCAATTACAACCCGACGACACACTATGACAAGGGTGATGACTTGGCACGGAAAACCTAGCTACTATCTCCCAATCAATTACCGTTGGTCAATGGACATACTCAAACTTGTGAAATTACGTGGAGTCAATGTCCTTTACCTATCAGCTTGTGAGCAAATAGTATATCCAACATGCATATATATATGATATAATAAAACACACCGTGAAGAGGAAATCTCAGAATCATAGGGCGCTCGCAAGCGAGTGATACAATCTTGTCCCCTTCACCAATACAAACTTTCTAACTGCCGAGCCTATCATCAACAATATAATCAAAAGCATAAGCATCATTAATTACATATCTACTAAGCTAATTGAAAACATGCCATAATGATAACATCAGAGTAAAATTTTATCACATCAAAATATAACATGTATGATTGCTTAACAGTTAGTAGTCAAATAGTAACCAAGTACCATAGTCAAAGTAATAGCATAAAAAAGCATAACAAAGAAAACACTGTCTGATCAAAAGAGCCAAAATGGAGGGGTGCTACATCCTCCCCCCTAGGGTCAGGCTTACTCCTAGAAGCCTGCAAATACCCCTAGTACAAACTCAATAAAATCACACAATCAATGGTTCTAAAACTAAACCACTCCATATCTCAACATAAAAAAACAACAACCCATGCTATAATCAACCCAACCAAGTACACTATCAATCTATACAAATGAACATGGTGAAGCAACCACCAACCAAATCTCCAAAATGCATATCCATGGATTAACATACATAATACACATATATGCACCAATACATATCATCGGGAATCATCACAAGGCCACACATAGTGCGATATCATTACAATGTTTACTCAAGACAAGGTATGCAACATTATCACTTCAACATTCATTTAACATTTTGTATTTTGAATCCAGGTATAATAATTTAACATCTACATGATTTCTTAAGACTCAACAATAAAGTTGGGGACTATAGGCCTCACCAACAAGATGCACCTATTAGGAAATTATCATTAACATGCAATGGTTTCACTAATCCATTTTCTCTAAACTTTTACTTACTACAAAATTGTTTTCTATTCATATTATACATTTTCCATGATTATGAATGCAACTTGGGGACTTAGGTCCTTTACCCAAGGTTTGATCTAATAAAACAAACCTTCATGAATACATGAAAATTTTCTCATAAGATACAACATACCATGGGTTTCAATACACCACACACTCAAGGACCAGCATCTTCGTTAAACCAATGGGAAGAGAGAGAAGACAAGAGATATTTACAATTCTAACATAGGCACGAATGCAATCATGGTTTCATAATCACACAATCACTTTCACACAAATGCATCAACCATATGAGAGTATGCATAAATCTCTATGAACTAACAACATGATCATTCATTTTCTCTTACCATATTTCATAATTTTAATACAATATAACATGCAAAAGCAACTCCAAAACCACATAGGGTCAATCAGGCAATCACTGGCACAAGGAAGTAAAGCACAAGAAGACATGCATCAGATACTTGCATGGTGAAGAAAAACAACAAGATTCTAGAAGATATTATACACCAAGGGAACTTCTTGGCACCCTCAAGGTCAAACAGACCTTCCCACAACATGAGCAGAGAAACAAAGCAAGGGTAATTATAGGCAACACATGTCACCTGCAACCCACCAACAAGCTAAGGTCCAACATGCTCACCTGCAACATAGGATAGAGGGGAGTAATCAATCTCAACCTCAGAAGACTCTCAACCAAGGGAATCACCCCAATCCTGAAGGGTAAGGCAAGACCTAGGAGGCATCATTCCTCCACAACTTAAGTCAAGGTTGGAAAAATCAACCCTCTAAAATGCCATACTAAGGCACTCAAGGCAAGAGGTTGTATGACTATCTCACCCCAACAAGCACTTGGAAGACACCCAACAAACACACTACAACCACACTCAAGAACCACTCAAGTGTCACAACCCTTTACACAATGAAAGAGCCATGCATAAAGAAGTAGACCAATCAAAACACACTTCTTGGTAGGCTTGTGGCCCTAACTAACCCCCACCAAAGCATTCATCAACAAGACATGCAAGGGGAAAAAATAACAACAAAACTCGTTGTCGTCCACCACACACAACACACCAAATTCACACACTACACAATTGTCCATAATGCATTCTTCCAGTAGGAAGGATATCAATGCATTGTACACTACACCAAGGGTCCTATCCTTTCCACTAGCTTCCTGCACCATTGGACCTACACCACCTCACAACAACTTCTGGGTAGACAATTGAGATCAACCCAAAATTAAATCATAAACTAACGAACAAAGCACCTAGGTCAATGCCATGGCTAATAGTGCCCAGAGTATAACCTATGCAACTAATAGCTTAATGTGTTCCACATTATCCCAGAGTACCCAGTGTTTAAATGCAGGCTCTGATACCATGTGTAACGCCTTGCCACACAACCCTAGGGGAATTTGCAATTAACTACTCAAATGTAATAATTTTTTTTTGTTTAAATACAATTAACATGAAAGTTCACTATCCATTGCCAACAACCCCTAAGGTTATGAGATGGTGTTTACTTAAACCCAAACAAGAAACATGAATTATACCATAACTTTTAATTACTTAACAAATTAAATACACATACATTCCAAACAAGATAAAATTACATCCAAGGCATAAGAGATACCACATGTTTCCAATAATATAATTTACAATGTGATTACAACTCTCATTCCCTGAATGAGGTAAATCCAATAACAAGGTTACAAATTACATCTTCTACCTCGATACAAATGAGGGGTAATAAATTACAATAAGAACTGAAATGAATAAGCATGAAAAGTAATTGGATCCCACGAGCTCTCCAATTGGAAATCTCATCCACACAAACAAGAAGATGACCCAATGGATTAAGGTGCACGTTCCACCTAGTCATGTGATACCCGAAGGCTGACCCCCCATGCTAGGAGATAGTAACCAGGATTTATAGACAAGACCATCTACCTCTAGACACGGGCTAAAAAAAAACTAAACTAAATCAATACAAATACATCACTTAACACAATGGTTACAATGATTCCAGAAACACTGAATCAAAGACAATCATTGTATAATATACCATACCGATTGTTGTCATAGGAGGAGTGTCATCACAAAGGTTGCATTAGATGTCCGAAGGTGTTCTTCCTAGGTCCTGGCCCCCCTCTAGGGTTGTCCTAGTAGCCTCTCATGAACCTGGCCCCACGTACACACCAGAGTGGAATCAATTATCTTTCAAGAAGACAAGATAAAGATCTTTCCATTCTAGGCCTTCTCGACTCATCTCAAGTCTCATACAAGCCCTTGAGCCAATGAGCAAGGCTAAATTATCTTCTTAATGTATGAAGCTACACTATCCCTAATATAACTTATTTAATTTTCACTTGATTAAACTGACTCTCACACAAGTTGTCTTGGGACCACTTTGTGACCAACCCCCATTGAAAGCCACTCCCCTATTGAAAACACATAACTCAAACTACATATCAAGGGTAGATAGTGCACTAACACTTATCACAATAACCAATACACCTCATGTAATGTCCCCTTCTCAGACCTGATCTTTCCAGTGACCGTTGGCCTTTTTCTGGAAACCCGAAGGCTAGTTGGAAGGTAAAATTAAGGTTTCCTATTTTTAAGGATGTCTTTGCTCTGAGTTGGTGGATTCAATGGCGGATTGTTTCTGGGTTTTCAGAGAGATTCGCAGTGGTACGTTCATTTCGGCATTCTGAGCATTTTCTGGAATTTACTATTTTTAGTAAATTCTATTTTTGGCATTATTCCTGTTGAGTTCAGAATGGTTGACTCTCTGATTCAGTTTGACCTGTTGACTTGCTCTTGTATGGCTTCAGGGCACAATTGGAGAGATAAGTTGAGATATTTAATTAAAGTCACGTTTTAATATTATATTATAACGTTGACCCCCTTGGCCTAGTCTATTGACTTCAAGTTGTTTTGAAAAGTGGTTTCTTGAGGGTGGCACCTTCATAAAGGATTATTTCATAATTTTCTAAAGTCAAACCAAGCTCTAAAGTGGATGCCATTATTAAAATATTGAATTTAATTAAAAAGGTCACTATTGAGCTTGAAGGAAAAGGACGCCATTTCTTGAAGGGGATTAGGGTTTTGACTTGAAAAAGAATTTAGGGTTTCGAGAAGTCAACAGGAAATTATAAAAGGAAGACTTGGTTCATCATTTCGGCATCTTTTGTCTATGCTATTATTATGCTGCCAAAATGGTTGCAGAATTTCTTCCAGGAATGAATGCCTCCTAGTCTGGGCTCGACTTCATGCTTGAGAGATAGCATCTAGTGGAGAATTTAGTATGCTTATGAGTGATTCTTTAGTGAGGTTTGCATTGTTGTTGAGTTGATACTTTGTAGTTAGATTTGCTTATATAGCGTTGTTTCTTGCATATTAGAAGTTCTGGTTTTTTGCATTAATTGCTACAGCAGATTCATATTTTATTTCATAAGTCCAAAAATATCAAAAATCTTGTTCTGGGTATTAACCCATTCTCCTTGTAGGGTTTAGGCGCCTCTATTCTCAAACTTGCAGAATTTTTAGTGAAGTCATTAATTTATGAGAGAAAATCGCCCTCCCTTGAGGGTCGTACCATTGCTGGTTGCTTTGGGATCCATGCATAAATAATCTAAGGCTGTTGGGTTTGTTTTTTGTGTCTTAGTTCAGGCGCCATTCTTCCTAAGGAGTATTGCATTTTGTTTTAAGTCAATCCATTGATTCATGTGAGAGTTATGAACATTTGAGTGGTTTCTTAGACTGCTGTTTATTCATGAAAAGTGCAGATTTGTAACAAAAATTAGGAATTAGTATCTTGATCATTGAGGGTGTTAGTGTTTGGCATCTCTATCCAAGATATGGAAGGTTCTTTATGTTGTAATGCTAACATTTCCAATTCCTAAGTTTTTGGCAGGCAAATTATCATCAATTTGTAAACTGACAGTAGTACTGGCAGTCTTTTTCATTATTGCTCAATTCTGATATGTAATGCTCTCTTCCATTGAAGATGTTTTGTAATAGATTTATCTCCGCCCTATGGTAGTTACTTCCCATTCTGGGTTAGCAATCACATTTTGGGTGTTGAGTAGTTTCAGCTTTTAGCATTTCTTTTCTAGCATTGTTATTTGTAATCACTCCACCATATGGTTGCCCCTCACTCCATTCTAGATTGGGTAGCACATACTTGGTGTTGAGTTCATTTTCAGCACTTAGAGTAGAAGATCCTCCTACCATATGCTCGCCATCATCGGCGCCATTCTTGGTTAGAGTTACAGCATAAGCAATTTGATTTAGATCCTCTGACCAATGCTCACACCTTGCCCACATCAGGATCCTGGTGTACATACTGGTTAGAGTTGCTTTAGTGCATTTTGGTTTATCTTCTAACCTTAATGGTGTATTGATTGTAATTTGAAATTGGAAAAATGAAAAAATTGGCTCAGAATATTTCAGTGGTATCAGAGCCAAGATCCTGCCATCTTGTGCCCAACAAAGTTCATTTGACATATGAGTGACAAAGATACCAGATACTACGTACAGAAAAAGATGACTACAGAGAAGTCACTACTTGAGTTAATGCATGAATTGTGTACGCTAATGAAGGATCCTGACATAAAATGGGGAGTCAAAAATATTTATGCTAAGTCTGAAAGTCAGGATAGAAAGGTGCACATTCCACAACATATTGATCGTGAGCTCGAAGGAGAAACTGTGACAGTTGAAGAGTGTGTGGAAGAGCCCCATAATACGCCCCTTGACTTGCATGTGATAGCAAGTGATGTAGATCATTTCGGTGAGAATAATATAGCAGCAGACTTAAATCCTAATTTGGATTCGTCCCATGAAGGTTTTGAGACTAAGGGCTTCACAGAGGATGTTGGTAATTATTTTGAGGTGTTTGTACCTCCTCTTGTTGAAGATTTAGTGATGGATAGTTTTCCTCTTGTTGCTATTCAAATTCCTAAAGAGTTTTCACAAGATGAATTTATTACAAGTGGTCAAGAAGACCTTTATAGCATGCATATGATTGTTCATGATGAGATCAGAAACATACCTATAGATGATAGGTTCATTGAAGATAAGGATGATAAAAAATTTCAAACAGCTAGCTCTAAAGATTCCTTACTTCATTCCAGTGATAGTGTTAAGGGTGGTTTTGGGTTTGAACTTCAAACCCAACCATTGGAGGTAGGTATTGATGAAGATATTAGCTCTAGTGATTTGGGAGTTGACCTATTCCAAGAATCAACAATCCAAATGTTGCACATAGAACACTCTTCTTGTGATCAAAACAATCAATCGTCTAGCACTTGGGATCCAGGGGTGAAGGCATTTAGTGATGACAAAGAAATTGTGTGGGATGAGTTTCCCTTTGATCCTGATGAAGTTCAAAATTCTGATTGCTTTGCAAGCTATGAGGGGGCTGCCACAAACTTTGATCATGAAGACAGTGAAGTGGAAGTGGAGCTTGAAGATCATATGGCTCTTGACGATGGAAAGTTTGATGGAGTTCCTAAACACAAATCCAATTTATCAATGCTTGAAGCTGGTTGTAAGCATTGGATTGAAGAATCTATGGAGTCTAATTATCTTTGCGATATTGAGCAATTTCAGCTAGTAGGTGGTGAAGGAAAGGAGTCTTGGAGCAGCTATGAGGGTAGCAAAGATGAAAAACAAAGTTCTAATTTTTCAGTTGTAGCCTATCAGTAGTTCACCATCTTTGCATGTTCATGAGTGGAAAGATCAATGCAAGGTATCTTTTGAAAAAGAAGTGCAAGCACTATCCCTATTTGATCATACACACAATTTGGTTGATGATCTCTATTGGAAGGCTTAGTTTGAAGAGAGACAAAGTGGAGTTAAGGATGAAGTTGCTCTTCCTAAATTGCAACTAATCAAAGATTCCTTGGAGACCATGAAATCCGAGTACATAGGCTTGATTGAAGATAGAGATCATACTGTTGAATCAGCAAAGAAGGCCTTCATTATTTTTGAAGAAAGGGAGAGTATGGTTGATTAGCTCACTTTGGAGCTTAAATCAACAAAGGACAACTTGAAAGAAACTCAGTTGGCTCGAAGAAAGGTTGAAGACTAGTTTGTAGATTTTAAACTTTTCAAGGAGCAAGAGGATGCACGAAGAGCTGGAGAAATCAAGCAAGTAATTGATGAGATTGATAGTCTTCGAGAGGAGTTTGATCTTGAAGGTTTCACAAGAAAATCAAATGTTGCATGTGCAGATTTGGAGCAGCAAGATGAAAGGAATGACTTTCAAGTTTATGACAATCCTCTTTTCATGATGTTGGCGAGAAAAGTTATGATAATCCTCTCTATGAAGTAGAGGATGAAATGGAGAATGAAACCGAGTTTGGTTTCTAGTGCTTGGATTCCTCGATATCACTCCATGAGGAAGTGCCACGTCTGTTGATTAGTAATGAATGCATAAGTGGGTTTGAGGATGAAGTATATACATGGGAAGTGTTGATTCAAGGAGATTTCAACATCTTTGACACCAAGGTGTTAACAAGGCAAGATTTGGTAGCTGCTGGTAACTTCAGTACAACAGCAAGAAGCAAAGATTTTAGTCATGTTACTCATGAAGAAGGGAATGAAGATGGACTAGAACTTGGTGTTTGCATGTTTGTCAATCCATCCCTTTGGTTGAACAATACTTTGGCACATATTGGTCTATTTTTGGATTTTGATTTGAATTCATTTAATAGTTCATGCTCCAATGTTGTTGAAGCTTTCATAGATAGGCTTCAAAGGTTCATTAGCGGAGGCATCAATCTCTTCAGTATGCACTTGATCCTTACTAGCATTTGGGAATGTGTTGAGTTTTCTTTTCAGTATGTTGGAGATCACTTTCAGTTGGGTATCCATGCTTGGGATTCTCAATATGGGTTGATAGAGCTTATTACTTGTGGAAAGAAGGACTTTTTGAAGGATAAGGATCAAAATTTCAGTATTAATGATGTTGTGACTTTCTTTACTAGCCCCTTGATGGTTTCGTTTGTTCATCGACAAATGGATTGGAGAGAAATTTTGAGTATGGATTGGAAAGAGGAACAATTGGTTGCTCTTGGCATTGATCCTTGGCTAAGACAAGAGCATATTTTGAGACTCGTGCTTGCTGGTTGGAGGCAGACCAGCCCTGTTACTTGTGGAGTTACTCTCGTTTGGGAGAGTTTTTCCATCACCACTTGCCAACGAGGTGGTAGTTTTCAGATGGAGATTTCTCTAGTATGTTTTTCGGCCATTTTTGAGTTGTTACCTTGCAACTCTATGCTCATATCATACACTCACACTTGGGAATTTTTTTGGTGCTGCTATTTTTTCTTGTGTGAGGTACTAAAATCAGATTGCACTTCGCTGACTTCGGCCTTGAACAGTAGAGATTATTTGTTCCTTCGCACCTATTCTACTTTTGGAGTTCATCCTATGGAGGTTTGTGAAGCAAATTTTGATAGTTTCTTTACTATATTGGTTTTGGATAACGAACTTCCACATGCTTTGGCTTTCCCTTCTGAGACTCTTGGAGTTGGAACAGTAAGAGTAATTAGGAGTCTTCATGGTGGTGTTGATATAATTTAGTTGATGCATAGTAGCTCCAGAAGAAGCCATGAGGCTGAATTTGTTGAGCTCTTGCAAAGGATTGCTTTCCTCTTTGTAAGAAGATTTGAAGATATCATTTTTTCCATCAGGGCTTCATTTGTTACAATGTGGAGGTATGTTGAGGAGTTCGATTTTGAGTTGAGAAGCCTATTCATTGTGGTTGACAGTGGTATGGTTCATACTGTTGACTTTGGGCCTCTTGGACATGAGACGTCGCATGAAGCTAGTTTCATTCCTTTAAGATTTTTCAGTATGAGTATCATGGACAGTAGCACTTTGGGATTACAAGGAAGGTTAGTGAAACATAGGCATGATGATTTCATGGGTGTGATCAGAGTGGAGTAGCATCGGCATGGTGGATCCTTCCTATGATTGGTTTGGGAACCAAGGATCATACTTGTTACGTATGGATTAGTTTTAAAATTCCTAGAGTTGTGGTGATATTGCTTGAGGACAAGCAATCTTGGGGAGGGCGAACTGTAATGTCCCCTTCTCAAACCTGATCTTTCCAGTGACCGTTGGCCTTTTTCTGGAAACTCAAAGGCTAGTCGGAAGGTAAAATTAATGTTTCCTATTTTTAAGGATGTCTTTGCTCTGAGTTGGTGGATTCAATGGAAAATTCTTTCTGGGTTTTCAGAGAGATTCGCAGTGGTACGTTCATTTTGGCATTTTGAGCATTTTCTGGAATTTACTATTTTTAGTAAATTCTATTTTTGGCATTATTCCTGTTGAGTTCGGAATGGTTGACTCTCTGATTCAGTTTGATCTGTTGACTTGCTCTTGTATGGCTTCGGGGCACAATTGGAGAGATAAGTTGAGATATTTAATTAAAGTCACGTTTTAATATTATATTATAACATTGACCCTCTTGGCCTAGTCTGTTGACTTCAAGTTGTTTTGAAAAGTGGTTTCTTGAGGGTGGCGCCTTCATAAAGGATTATTTCATAATTTTCTAAAGTCAAACCAAGCTCTAAAGTGGACGCCATTATTAAAATATTGAATTTAATTAAAAAGGTCAATATTGAGCTTGAAGGAAAAGGACGCCATTTCTTGAAGGGGATTAGGGTTTTGACTTGAAGAAGAATTTAGGGTTTCGAGAAGTCAACAGGAAATTATAAAAGGAAGACTTGGTTCATCATTTCGGCATCTTTTGTCTATGCTATTGTTATGCTACCAAAATGGTTGCGGAATTTCTTCGAGGAATGAATGCCTCCTAGTCTGGGCTTGACTTCATGCTTGAGAGATAGCATCTAGTGGAGAATTTAGTATGCTTATGAGTGATTCTTTAGTGAGGTTTGCATTGTTGTTGAGTTGATACTTTGTAGTTGGATTTGCTTATATAGCGTTGTTTCTTGCATATTAGAAGTTCTGGTTTTTTGCATTAATTGCTACAACAAGTTCATATTTTATTTCATAAGTCCAAAAATATCAAAAATCTTGTTCTGGGTATTAACCCATTCTCCTTGTAGGGTTTAGGCGCCTCTATTCTCAAACTTGCAGAATTTTTAGTGAAGTCATTAATTTATGAGAGCAAATCACCCTTCCTTGAGGGTCGTACCACTGTTGGTTGCTTTGGGATCTGTGCATAAATAATCTAAGACTGTTGGGTTTGTTTTATGTGTCTTAGTTCAGGTGCCATTCTTCCTAAGGATTATTGCATTTTGTTTTAAGTCAATCCATTGATTCATGTGAGAGTTATGAACATTTGAGTGGTTTCTTAGACTACTGTTTATTCATGAAAAGTGCAGATTTGTAACAAAAATCAGGAATTAGTATCTTGATCATTAAGGGTGTTAGTGTTTGGCATCTCTATCCAAGATATGGAAGGTTCTTTATGTTGTAATGCTAACATTTCCAATTCCTAAGTTTTTGGTAGGTGAATTATCATCAATTTGTAAACTGACAGTAGTACTGGCAGTCTTTTTCATTATTGCTCAATTCTGATATGTAACGCTCTCTTCCATTGAAGATGTTTTGTAATAGATTTATCTCCACCCTATGGTAGCTACTTCCCATTCTGGGTTAGCAAGCACATTCTAGGTGTTGAGTAGTTTTAGCTTTCAACATTTCTTTTCTAGCATTGTTATTTGTAATCACTCCACCATATGGTCGCCCCTCACTCCATTCTGGATTGGGTAGCACATACTTGGTGTTGAGTTCATTTTCAGCACTTAGAGTAGAAGATCCTTTGACCATATGCTCGCCATCATCGGTGCCATTCTTGGTTAGAATTACAACATAAGCAATTTGATTTAGATCCTCTGACCAATGCTCACACCTTACCCACATCGGGATCCTGGTGTACATACTGGTTAGAGTTGCTTCAGTATGTTTTGGTTTATCTTCTAACCTTAACGGTGTATTGATTGTAATTTGAAATTGGAAAAATGAAAAAATTGGCTCAAAATATTTCACCTGAATAGGTAACACATCACTACAGATGTCCAATACTGATACCAAAACATGCACTACCCAAGGAAAACATAAGGTTGACTAACATATTACGACAACCCACATAATTAATTGTAAACCCCATCTAGAAGACTTACATAAACAAACAACTCCAAATAGAATAAACAACTCAATCAAAGAGTTCCCTTTCCTTTGGAAACAAAACTCAGTACTACCAAAGTACACTCATAAATTTACAATCATAACAATATTGCCCATACAATAACAACAAGAATTCACTTAAACCAACGATCTTATAAATACACGTTCTTTAAATAACTAAAGATGTATTTTGACATAACAATCTTTTCTCATAAAAGAGGAACCAAAGTACATATATACATCATATTCTTAATCTATTAACTATTCATATAAGTTCTAAACAATATCATTTTTTAAGAACCTTTTCTATTCCTTGCAATCTAGAAAACAACCATTCCCTAGTCACCATTTAAGGCAATATAATATAAGAACTTTTAAATAACATTCTACCCATTATAATAACATCGTAATAAAATAACCCTTTTATTTACACATATTTAATATCATCATTTTTTCTTCTAATTATAATCCATATAACTTAACTACGTACATAATCCTGACATTTAACAAATCCTTTGCAAGAATTTCAAGATTCCATCAAATCAAACAAGTCATTGTAAACACATTAACCATATTCATTTCAATTACAACCCTAACTCTTAACAAATATTTAATCATTGCACTAACCTTAATTTCCAAAATACAATAGCACTAATCTTTAAAATCAAAACTTACTTACACCTTGGAACTCAAACACAATTATAACTAATTAATTTTCACGTGTTTCATAATACTAAAACCCTTTTTTTTATTATTCAAACTTGATAAAAATAAATATTATTTAAGGAATTCTAATTCCTAATAATTAAATTTAATATAAAGCTTTAACTTTAAACATCATTTAGGAAGCATTTCAGGTAACTAAATAACTATTGTTAGGATTTCCTAAATCCAATTAACTCAATAATAGATCATTTGCAAATACCCAGAGTAAATACAATTTCATTTGCAAAATTAAGGAATTTTAAAACTAAAAGTTTAATTCCATTTTCTTCTATTACACATAATGATCAAAATCAATTTTTTAAATAAAATCATTTTATTATAAAATCATTCTTTGCATCTTTATAATAAAATAACCATCTAAAAAAAAATCAATATATTTAAATATATAAATATATTTAGATCAACCTTTTAATTTCCAAAACCAATTATTTTAAATAAATTACAATTATTTAAAATATATAATATATATGTTATATATTATACATTAAATAATAAAAAAAAAACAACAAAACACACATATTATATATATATATATATAATAAAATTTAAGTTTAAGTTAAAAAAAAAGAAACCCCAAATAGAGGAGGGGACGCAGACAAGGCTGCACCCAACCTCCCCTGTTGGAGGCAACGCTGCCACAACAACGCCCTCCTTGGGGCATGGCTATGGCAGCCAAGGTTGTTGCTCCCCCCATCTCATAATTTTTTTATATATGTTATTCTATTAAAATAAAAACGAAATTCCTCTATTTCCTAGGAATTTCTTAGGGATTTTTCCATAGACATTTTTGATAGAGAATTTTTTTTAACATAAATTTTCCAACATGAAATTTTTATATGCATATATAATATGTATATACATATATTGTTAATATATATATATATATATATATATATATATATAGATTATATAAATTTCTTATTTTTCATTCAAATTGAACAAATTTTTCCTACAGAAACAAAGTACACAAGAAATTAATTTGAAAGCATAGATTCTAATATCTAAATTTGTAATGGAAATTTCTTTTGTGCATTTTTCAATATTCCATTGTTTGAATCTTCTTTGTTTTCTTTTCCATGATTCCAATAGAGTTTTTCAAGTTTTGAAACAAGATTTGACATGGTTTTTGCTTCCAAACTAAACAAAGTTTAAATCTTTTCCAACATCATATAAAAGTTTGAAAACTCTTTCAAAATGAAAACAAAAATCATAGAAAGAAACCTAGTTTTTTTCTCCAAAGCTTGAAAGATTTCCAATGGTTCTTTCAAACCAAGTATTTTGTTTCCAGCTTATCCAACAAATCCAATCTTCTTCTTCAAATCCAAAAAAAATACATCAATTCCTTTCCTCTTCTCTTCTTTTTCCAATCCCTTTTTTTTGTCTCCACAAATTCAAAAAATTTATTCAAAAATGAAAATGGCAAACAAATGCTCTCATAGAGTTTACCCAAATTTAGTCAAACCCCTAAAAATATCCCATCCACCAAATTTATTGCAAATTTGGAGATATTTTAAGTTTTAAAATTTAAAACAAAATTGCTTTCAAAATGCATTTTATCATATATTTTTAAAAAAATCTCTTTTCAACAAAAAAGGTATTTAAATTTTTTAAAAGAAAATTCTTTTACACAATAATTTCAAAAAGTGCAATTTAAAACATGATTTTCATTTTTTTTAATTTAAATCAAAATATCCAATAATACCAAAACAACTAACTTAATTAATCAATAAACTAAATCTATTCCAAGATTAGATTATTTTATTAATTAAATTAATTTAATCAATAAAATAACTAATATTTCAACATTACAACCAGATATATTTAATCATCATTTTGACTACACAAGCCATTTAATAACCTTTATAATATGAAATTAAATAAAAACCAAGGTGAAATGGACAACATTAAAATGACTAAACCTGACTACAACCCGACAACACACTATGACTAGGGTGATGACTTGGCATGGAAAACATAGCTACTATCTCCCAATCGATTATTGTTGATCAATGGACATGCTCAAATCTGTGAAATCAGGTGAAGTCAATGTCCTGTACCTGTCAACCTGTGAGCAAAGAGTATATCGAACATGCATATATATATGATATAATAAAACACACCATGAAGAGTAAATCTCAAAATCGTAGGGCACTCGCAAGCAAGTGATACAATCTCGTCCCCTTCACTAATACAGGCTTTCTAACTGCCGAGTCTATCATCAACAATATAATCAAAAGCATAAGCATCATTAATTACATATCTGCTAAACTAATTCAAAACATGCCATAATGATATCATCAAAGTAAAATTTCATCGCATCAAAATATAACATATGCATCGCTTAACAGTTAGCAGTCAAATAGTAACCAAGTACCATAGTCAAAGTAATAGTAGAACAAAGCATAACAAAGAAAACACTATATGATCAAAAGAGCCAAAATGGAGGGGTGCTACACATCATTTAGCATAAGAATTCGTGTTGCATATTATCTCATTATCTAGGTTGTCATTCTATTGAGATTCTACTTATACAATCTAAGAGCAAGCAACTTTAAATGAATCCTTGGAGATAGATGAAAATGTAATTCTTTTGAAGAATCTATTAGGTTACACTGGTTTGTTCTTTTAATTTAGATTCATTCAATTAAATGTTTCATTTGTGTGTTGTAGATTTTTATTGATCACATTTATTTATTCACACACATTTTTGGCACCCACCATGGGGATCTTTCCCCATTTTCCATATTTTATTGTAGGTTTTCTGGCAAGTCATGACTAGAGATGAGGATTAGCGCATGTATGACACTCGTTCTAGTGCATTTTAAGACTATTCTGATGCATCTGATTGATTCTACAATGCATTTGATTGATTCTATATCGCATTTGATAGATTATCTGATTTGATATATTTTGTAGTGTATTTGATAGATTTTGTAGCACATTTGATAGATTCTCCAACGTATTTGACTATTTTTGTAGCACATATGACCTCTGTTCTGGCACATTTGTAATTTTTCTAATTTATTGTTTAGATCCGACGTGACTATGGCTAGTGGTTTTACTATTGCTTTTAGATTAAAATGAACCAATCCTAGGGTAGCCATTTGGATTAAAATAAACCAATCCTAGGGTGGTCACTTGGATTAAAATATACCAATCCTAGGGTAGCCATCATACATTGCTATCTCAGTTAAAATTAACATCATGTCTTTTATGAAGCAATATCTTCACATAGAATAGCAAACTGTTATTTGGGCTTTAAAATTGAACATTATTTATTGTGATTGTATGATGATAGGCCTATGATCTCCCATTAACTAGGTGATCAAAATTCTAGACGCATCTTTTAATTTCATGCCCTTTATGATTTTGTAAAACATTTAGCAGGCCTGTCATAGTGGGAAAAAGTACTCACCCTATGGGAACGACCTAAGTGGGAACAACAAAAGCCAAGTTTTCCTACCCAATATAATTAAAAGTGAATTCTTGGAAAGTCTACAATTTTATGGTAGTGTGCAAGATAACCATCCCCAAATCCTTTGTTCTAAAGGTTGGAAGCTCTCCTAAGGTAGTTTATCATTTGTTGCACTAAACATAATCCCTTATTATGAGCCTAGTGTAGAAGCTAATTGAGTAAGTAGCCAAACATTATAATACTCACAGTGCAAGGGGACAAAAGAATCTACCCCAAATATACTCACCATATAATTGCCAAGGACTATTTTCTCAAGGGATTGAGAAATCTAACTTTGAGTACACAATTGGAAAAGACAAAAACAAGGGTGCCCTCTAGGTGGTGACATAATTTTGTGAGTCGACACAATTTTAAGATGTGGGAAGTGGTTACTATGATGACATTTTGACCTTAAGAGTGAGTCTACTTGAAGTGTTTATTTTGTTCAAATACTCGTGGAAATTTCAAAGAACATACACTTATTGTTTAGATTCTAGGACTTAAAAAACAACTATTTTCTAAATGCTTGTTGTGTTTACAAAACATTAATTCAAATAGGATCATCTAGAAAAATATAGGAGTTCGATAAATCAACTTGTGACATTTATGTTAAGGGAATACAAATCAACAACATTTGTCAAGAATTCCCTTGCTAAGAGAATCAAGAAACAAAAGAAGCAAATTAGCTATAAGAAAATTTTGGAAATGAGACGTTTCTTGTATCAAAGTGGGAAAACATCTTGCTTTAACTTCGAACTTTCATCCACAGATATCATGACTTTGCTAGAGGATATATTGATGATTTTTCTTTAGAACCTTTACATTCACAAGATTATTTCCAACAAATATTTCTTTCACAAAGGCATAATCATAGTCAGTCCATTCATCATTCTTCTATCCCACAACCAACAATACAATATTCCAACCACCCAAATCAATTATTACAATAGAGAAAAACTTGGAAACATTAGGATTTTTTCAAAAACCATAATTTTTCAAACTAAGATCAAAACATCTTAAAGTGCATCAATTTCAAAATAATTTTTGATTTTCAGCTTAACTCCCATAACAAGATCTATCATCCTTCATCAAAGGAATCGAAATTTGAAAATTAGAAATTCCTTAGTCATATCGATAGGATCCATCATTCTATTTGGCTAAGGCATCAATTATCCAAAAACTTGCACTCCTATTTGTGATCTAAGTTTAATAAAATTTTTATTTGAGCATATGCTTATTGTCATAAGGTCCTGAAAACAAAGAAAAGAAGTTGAAAGAGAGAATCCACTTTGCAACAGGGCTGATAGGGAAGAAAATCCTTTTCATAGGCTTAATGGAAATAGTTCAAATGATGAAATAACTAATGAAATGCTCCAAGAAGATGAAAAGGATCAACAATTTCACCTAGCCATGGAAAAGATCTTAGAGTGAAATAAAGAAAGATATATTTTTTTTATTGGAAAAACAAGGTGCTAAATTTCCCTTTGACTATGATAAAAAGAAAATTAAAGGAGATCCTGAAAAGATTGAAACTCCCTTAAATGTTCTTAGTACTCTTACCCAACAAATAAGAGTCATACAAGGGAAAATCAAGGAAATACAAGGGGGCACAACTAAGAAGTATGATTTGGAGGATATTTTTCCATATCCTTTCGATAGAAATCTTAGCATGATCCCATTTCCAAAGAATTATGTAATTCCAAAATTTGATAAATACAATGCAAAAACAGATCCTATTGACCATGTGAGAGAATTTAAAAACATGATCCTTGAATTTTCACATGAAGACACATACTTGATGAGATTGTTCCCACTACTAAAATCACTCCACCCATCAAGACATTTGAGGAGTTGATCAACAAATTTATATCCCAATACTCCTACAACATTCAACATCCAATAAGCATGCTTGATCTATGCAAAACAAAGAAAAATACTAGAGAACCCTTCATCACATTCCTACAAAGATGGAGAAGATTATTCACATGATATTCTCATCCAATTCCTAAAAAAGGAAAATATGGATATCTTTATTAACAGTCTTGATCAAGAAATGAGTTATAGGCTCAACCTTCATTTTCCTCCACATTTTGAGAAGTTGATTGAGAATGCAATCACTATTGAAGGAGCCTTAGTCAAGAGAGGAGTGATAAAACTTGACAAAGATAGTCCAAAGTTGTACAATCATAAGAACAAAAATGACAAGTCAAGATTTTGGATTAGAAATAAGAATGTTTTCAATGATTGTGTGGTAGATGTAAACAATGTGAAAGAAAAACCATCAATATTCAATCTATCAAGTACTCCACGCAATAATACCAATCAAGCAAATTCAACCAATCAAGGAAATAACAACACCAATTAGAGAAACAACACTAATCAAGGATACTTGACCAATCAGAACACTATCAATAATCATGGTAACTTCAACAATAATCTTGGCAACCCTCAAAATAAAAATCCGGCCAAGTCACATTTTTTTTCAAATCAGTGGAGTTTCACTCCTTTGGGCCAATCTCGAGTCATCTCTCAAAGAGCTTCTAAATTTAAATGATATCACTTTACTACCTCAAAGAGATTATGAGCCACGAGCCAAACCACCATCGTGGAATGAATCATATTAATGTGACTACCATAGATGTAAGGGACATAGGAGAAATAATTGTCAAGGATTGAAAAATTTAGTCCAAGATTTGATAGAAAATGAAACAATAACAATTGAGGGACATCATGCCAATGAAGATCATGAAGCATTTAAGGACCCTCTTCCTAACTATCAAAAAGGGGAGTCTTCTTCATCAAACAACAAAGGAAAGAATGTACACTATGTCTATGAAACTACCATTCTTAACATTTCTATAGTTCACAATCAAATTCATGATAAACAATACATTGTACTAGCTGATTTCAAAACTTGTCAATCTCAAGATATGGTTGGACACATGATTGCACCTCATTTCCTATCATTTACTAAAAATGATGATGCATCACTCACCCATTTGCATAATGCTCCCCTTCATATTGAGGTTTTTATCCGTAAATGCTTGGTCAAACATGTCCTAATAGATGGAGTTAGTTTAAATATATGCACCCTAAAGCTTATTACTGCACTGGGATATTGAGAAGATGTAATAGATTCTAGTAAATAGATTACCATGAAGGTATATAATGCAAAGGAATGTTCATCTAAGGGGTCAATTACTTTACCAATCAGATTTTTCCCTGTGGTGAAGGATGTGGTTTTCCAAGCCCTTGATCTCCCCTTGACCTATAATATTCTCCTTAGAATACCTTTGATTCATTACATGCAAGCAGTACAGTCCACGTACCACCAATGCCTAAAATTCCCTCATGATGGAGTTGAAATCACCATACAAGGAGATATTAATCCTTCCATACCTTTTCATAATCTCAGTCCTGAAGCTAAAGTAACAATCCCTAGCAAAAGTGAAGCACTACATACTCAAGCACGTGTTGATCCTAAATCTTAAAAAAAATCCACTTCATCCATTGCAATATCAAATTCTAAGGTCCAAATCCATGATCTAGGAAATGGATAATACCATTTGGACAATTTTCTAGTAAAAAATATTGTTACTATTGTTGAGAAGGGTCAGAGTTCTAACAATGATGTTGAGATGGCTACGAAAGGAATACAAAAAGATGACCATGCTGAGATTGAAACCAATTGGGATCTTGATGATACATCTACTTGTTTCATATCTACTACCACTCAATCTTTTCATATCACTAATAATCCACTATTTGATCAAAACTTCTATGATAACCAATGATTTGATCATGATCTTGTTGAGGATATCCAACCACCATCCATCCATTCCACCTACCCTAGACAAGGGTATGAATCTCCTATTGTGGTCTCTATAAATCCATCTTGCCAAGTCACTAAGGATGTGCAAGCTTCATTTGATGTTAGTCCTACCAGAAAGGATAGTTTCAAAGACTTGGTTGATGATATCACTACTTCTTCCATCTCACCTACATCCATCCACCTTATAGACATGGATCAATAAGTATCATTCAAAGAAAATATAAAAAAGGTAATTCAAGAATCAAAGGTCAAAGTGACTTTTTCAAATGGAGATCTAAAATCAAAAGAAAGTTTGCAAGGAAAGAGAGATGAATAAAATTCCCTTTGCCAATATAAAAAGCTATTAGATGAATAAAAAAAAAAGAAATATCCATACAATTCCACTAGCCAAAATCAAAAGCTATCGAACAAATCCAAAATAAAAGTAGAAAATAAAAGTAAGCAAAAGTTGATCTCCAAAATCACTGGGGGAATCTATCAAGAAAGAAAAACAAAGAAATAATTGTTGATCTAAGGTCTCTATCCACCTCATTATCACTCATACCATATAGACCTTTCCACCCATCCATGTTCATATACCTATCATATCATTACACCTCCGTCGGTCATGTATTTGGACGTGTCTTTGATGACAACCCCTTCATGTACTATAACTCATTGGTTACCCAAGCTCCTTTTCAAATAAAGCTTGATGGCCCACATAGTGTGCACATTATGGATCATATCCTAGCCTCTTCCATTCACTACATGTATCATCCTTCATACTTTCCACATGTACTCCTCATCCTGATTGGGTCCTTTCATCTAGCATGGTCATCCACACATGAGAGTGGCTCTATCAAGGTGGTCTATGGAACTAACATTTATCAATTCTATATCTAGCTTCAGAGTGAATGGGAAAAGTCTTAAGAAAATAGTAGAAAATTTTCTAAAAAAATACAAAAATTAGCATAAAAAGTCTTGAGAAAATCCAAAAAACAACATAAAAAATCTTGAGAAAATAAAAAAATAGCATAAAAATTCCTAGGAAAAATTGAAAAATAGCACAAAAATTCTTGAGAAAATCTAAAAACAGCATAAAAAGTATTGAAAAAATCTGAAATCAATGGAAAAATTCCAAAAAATATTGTCATCAGGGTGAAAACTTGGCAAAAAGGCATCCTTTTGAAAAAAAAAAAAAACAGAAGAGAGAAAGATCATTGCCTTGATGAAAACTTGGAGAATAGGCATCTTGGTAACAACAAACAAATCTGAAAAATCTGAAAAAGTGCAATAAAAACAAATGGTGAAAACCTAGCAATTAGGAACTATTTGTGAACAAGTTGGCTCTTCTATCTATTAGTTCATATCCTCCATCCTATCAGCATTACCATCCTATCAACATCTCTATCCTATCAGTATCTTATCTATCCATCATTTACACATCATAGAGGCAATTGTCTTTCATCATGGCTTTGTGAACTTTGAACATATCCATAATAATTGGTTGTGTCTAGCTAGGAGAAAAATATAGACTCAATGGGGGCAACTGACTTTTAGGCTACCACAATAGAAAAATGACACTAAAACCACATGCAACAACTAAACAAATGACAAATCAACATCAAATGTCTAATCACAAAAGGTAAAATCAGTTATCCAAAGCCATAACACCAAAATCAATAATCACAATGGATGATCTAATATGACTAATGATTGAAATACTTTAAGCAAAGGTTGAATTGTTGTTTTATGTATTTTCTTTATCATACCTCTAGAGAAAATTGATGATGTCCTATACTAGAGAAGCAAGGAAGGAGTATGATTTTTCTTTGACTGTTGTTTGTGAGTTGATCATTATTACTATGCAAATTTTTCATGGGACATGCTCTACAACGTATCATTGATGACATTTCAGAATTTTCATAGGAAAAGGGTTAACTCTTGTCTATTTATGTAAGCAATACTTAGGTCATGTTGGCTCAATTATACCTTGATGCTTGTATTACCTTGCTATATCAAAAATCATGAAAGTTGTACTTAGTTCATCATTTGTGCAAATATCCCCTTTGATGCTTGTACTAACTTTCAACATTTCAAAAGTTCAATGATGATAAACAAGCATAAACTAGCTATCAGAATGAAAAATCTGCATGGTCAATATACATTGCATTCATGTTAGTTCTACATCAACATAATGGATTTTCCAATGTTGGCAAAGCATCAAAGACAACATATCTCCCTAACAAAGGATTGAGTAAATTTGACATTACTAAAATATCATCCATTCATTTCAGTTGCATTATCATTTTTTATATCATCCATCCATTTCAGTTGCATCATCATTCATTATCATTGTCATTATCATTCATTATCATTTTCATTCATTATCATACCTGCTCATTTTTAGTCACTTTCATTATCGTTTTCATTCCTTTCCACTATCATTATCATTTTCATTTTCTTTCACTTTCAAAACATTCTTTATCATTTTCATCATCATTTATCATTTTCACAACATCCATTCATTTCAGTTGCTCATTCATTCTCATATCATCCATACATTTAGAGACATAATCTTTTTCCATCACATGGTCATTTTCACAACATCTATACATCCATTTATAAAGCATTTAGAAATCATTATCACATCATATCATCATCATACATCCATGCATTAGATGGGTGCATAAAAAAATACAAAAATACACATTGCATTGCATAATCATTTTGCATCCATCTCATATAGCATTAAAGCATCATCACTATCATAATCACATCATAGGCATCCATCATATAAACATAAATCCATCATAAATGCATACATCATAGGTCATTGCATCATGATCAATATGAGTTATAAACATACGTCATCATAAGCAACATAACGTAACATATAGAAATAGAAATGAATACATGAACATCCATCATACAAAATCATAAATATCAAAACTCAATGTCAAATATACAAGCATATTGAAAAAAGGATAGATACAATATCATAAAGTGAAAAAAATGAATGTTTATTCAAAGATCATCAAATATACACCATCAAAAAGGATCATGGGACTATGAGGTACTCCCCCTAGGACTCGGTAGTCTCGCAAGACCTCATGTACCTAAAGTATTTGCACCTACATGCCCCACAGGCATCAATGACATCTTTGTATGCTTGAAAAAGTACTGGAATCAAGATCTAGGTCTTTGGGAATCACTCCCGCACCTAAAGAATCACTCATCTCTACTATCCATTTGAAACATATCAAATCAATGTTTGCAATCAAAGCAATCAAATCACTCAACACAATAAATCAAATCAATCAAATTAATCAATCTTACTATTTGTTTCTCATCAATCAAGAGGAAAAAAAATCAGTTATCTTAGTATTTGTTTCTCATCAATCATGAGGAAAAATTTATTAGTTATCTTACTATTTGTTTCTCATCAATCATGAGGAAAAATTTATCAGTTATCATACTATTTGTTTCTCATCAATCATGAAATAAAAATTATCAAATCTTACTATTTTTTTTTTCTCATACATCTTGAGGAGAAATTTATCAGTTATCCTATTAGACCTATTAGTCATCATCACTTGAACATCAAAACTTCACCATCACAAGCTAAATCAATCAAAAAAACATCTTTATCGATCGATGAATCAGACAGCCAATCACTACACATTTTCAAAATCATCAAAAAATTTCAAAAAAACAAAACTCTAAAAATTTCAAACTTTTATTTGATTCATCACTCAAGGGGGCATGCAGGCATTATTTTTCAAAAAATTACATCTGGGACAAAATTTTTAATTCTTTGAAGCAATGGGTAAAACACATCACTTCAAAGATGGACAAAATGTATACACCTAAAAATTGTCACCTTATAATAAGTTTGGTAATTAATTAAATACAAGTTATTTAATTAAATCTCTAATTCAATCTACATATGAATAAATTTAAATAATTTATTTATATTGTTCATCTTCTACATTCTTCTATCTTAATTAAGTTTAGTTACTTATTTAATTTAATCACTTTTTCAATTCTTCTTAATTAATTAAAAAAGTTTCACAATTTATTTAATTTAATTATCACATTACTTTATTTTGAATAAAGTAAATTATGTTCTTTTTGTTTTCCAAAATCATAAAATCATCTTTAAATCTTCTAAAAATCTATCTCACATTTAATTAAATATTTAAAATATTTAATTAGAAACTTCTTATCCATATTCCACACACAATTAAATATTTTTCGATGTTTAATTAGAAGTTTCCAAATCCAAATGTCACATGAAATTAAATAATTTTATTATTTAATTATTAAATTATCTTCAACCACCAAACCTAACTCATAACTAAACTTAACAAATGGAAAGTTTCCTTTTGAGTGAAAGGTTTTGTGGGAAAGAAACATCTTCCTTCTTTTTCTCTAGCTTGCATCTTTCTCTCCAACTTCTTCATCTCTCATGATTCATCTTACTAGAGTGAATCTCAACTGTTGATCTTTTGCCAACCAAGCTTTTTCCTTCAAAAATCTATAAATAAGACCTCTTGGCTCTTTTAAAATCTTGGAATTTTTTGCATAGTGTGAGCATTATAGTTGAATAATCAAGCATTTAGCATTTTAATATTCTAGATTTCATAATCATAGCACAATAGCTCTGCTTTTATCATCTTAGCATAAGTAATCATGATAGAATAGCTTGCATAATCTTTTCTTTATTTCATTATTATAGTGTCATCATCTCACATCATTTAGCATAATAATGCATGTTGCGTATTATCTCATTCTCTAGGTTGTCATTCTGTTGAGCTTCTGCTTATACAATCTGAGAGCATGCAACTTTAAATGAATGCTTGGAGATAGAGGACAATGGAACACTTTTGAAGAATCTATTGAGTTACACTAGTTTGTTCTTTTAATTTAGATTCATTCAATTTAATGTTTCATTAGTGTGTTGTACATTTTTATTTATCACATTTATGTATTCACACATAATATGCATATGTTTTGTGCTCCCATTAGGTGTTTCTATACACTCACACATTCTATGACCAAATTGATTACAAGTAAAACAATAACCATAAAAATGTGAGGAGTACCTGATCAAAGAATTCCTTTGAGTAGGATGAGGTGGTCTTATTTGCTTTGACATTATGGCACATCTCATCGTAGTAATCCTATCTACATCAGCTCCCATTGTATGTTGCTTCTTCCTTAATGTTTGAAAGACTAATTTATTTATTTTCATCTCTGTTGCAGGCCTCTTTTCCTTGGTACACCATCTTTCTTCTACAATAAATTTATCATATAATTTCACATAAGTACTGTTAGATGAACTCATTCCCTTCTCAAATCCAAGGATGACCTTATCCTTAGATTTTGATGGCTTTTGTCATCTTACCAGTTCATCAAGTATCTCAGAGCCACCCTTTAACTTTAGGCCTTTGTCAATCTACTCTTTGGCTTTCTCCAAATCTTTTCTCAGAGTGGCTACTTCTGCTTCTAACTTCATGCATCTCTCTACTTCATATTCTAGCTTGGAATTCATTACATCCTCACCTCTTTTAGCTTCTTCTAATTACAGTTTCAAATTTACCACCATCTTACTTGATTCTTCAAGTTCTTGATTTAATATGTTAATATTCTTTTGAGCATTCTTTTTGAGCTTCTTGTTTTCTTTCTTAAGATCATCATATTTATCTCTTAGTTCATCAATATCTTCAAGAGCATTGATTAGTTATCCTTCAAGATCGATGACTTCCTCCTCTTCTCCTTCATATGAGTCCTCAATTTGTACATCTTTATGATCCTTAGTTTCTTTAGCCATAAACAGAGATTCTCTTCCATTTCTCATTACAAGGGAATGGTCTTGATCCTCTTCTGAACTATCAATAGCATCAAATGCTTCACTTTCTTCATTGATGTATAGACTCTTCTTTCTCTTTCCAAAATTATTCCTTTTAGGATAAAACTCATTCTTCTTTTTACTATATTCTTCTTGTTTGGGGTTATCCACTTCATCATATGGATATTTAGAAGCAAGATAGCCTACTCTACCATAGTTAAAGAATTTTAAGGGTATCTTATCTTTGTATTTACTGGATCCTCTCCTTAGTCTCCTTATGAAGTTTGCTTCTTCCTCATCGGTTTCATCATGATCAGATGCCATGACAAAAACTTTATCCTTTTTATTAGCTTCATCTTTCTCTTTTCTAACCACCTTAAATGAAACTTCTCTCTAGGATGATTCAACATTGGGAATTCTCATCTCATAGGCAATAATTATGCCATGTACTTCATCAAGTGTGAGTTTATCAATTTCTCTAACTTCCTCTATAATAGAGATCTTTTCTTCTTCATATTTAGTTTTCATAGACCAAATAACTTTCAACACAACATATTCCTCTTTTAGGTCCACACCATATCCTTTAATAACATTTACCACATCATCTACTCTCTAAAGATAATCTGAAATCTTCTCTTCTTTTGTCATTGTTAGACCTTCAAATGATGCGACAACACCCTAATTTAGAAGCCACAACTTCAAGGAGACTACAATCCCCTATTTTGAGCCACAACTCACTATAATGAGGCTACAACATATTAAGAACTACAAGTTCATCTATGCATATAAATGGTTCTTCATAAACTTGAGATGCATCAATACATACAATACATTTTTGCACTTAATACAACTTACTTTATGCTGTTGAAGCTACACTCTTAGCAACACACACCCTCTACTCTGCACTCTCCTCTACACATAGAACAATCATTGTTCCATCTTGTTGGTTTGCTCATCTTTCCCTTACTACAATGTCTCATACATCTGCACTCTCCCCAATTGCAACCTAGAGGATGTTTTATGTAACGCCCCGCCGTGTGAACCCCAAAGGACAAAAACATAATAATTACAGCACAATTTTTCTTTTTTTAGGTAAACATAACATACATGTATTACACATTAAGTCATAACATGAATTTCATTTAAGCAGATTTACTAACACATACATCCCTTGGGGTACACGAAGAGTCATTATGAGACTGAGATCCACACAACAACAAGAAAGAATAAAATCCAAAAATATAATCCATAACAAAATAAACATTAACAAATATAACATATACATGATAATCATTAATAAGCAACCATCTGAGTACATAAATACAACATACGCATAAAGAACTTAACACAAGGAATAACAATTGCCACGACCAATATTCACACCGAGTTAACATTACATTACAGTACAATGTTCTAGAGGTACAATGATACAAAGGTGTTTCCAAACATAAATGGAAACCATACACAAGAATCATGATACAATGAATAGATGAAAACTAGCCCCATAACAGATACAACTTTGGAGTCGCTGCAACAACACCAATCCGCACCTCTCAATCCTCAACTGGGGACCCAATGAGGTGCTTGGCACGTTCCACCCGACCATGTGAGTCTGAAGACCCACCCCCTGTGCTAGGAGCTAAACAAGAAAGAGACCACAACCAAGAACATCCAAAAAGGGAACCACAAGACTCAATGCCATACAAAAGTATCATAAAACTCAAGGATTACAATGACATATTCAACAACGTCCAAGAGTCATCAAAATAACTTAAGATCATAAATATCATCACATAAATCAAAGCAATGACCAACAAACAAGTAACCAAAGGATGATCATGAAACACTTCCAAATCAACTAAATTAATAAACATAATACAATTCCAAATTGCAATTAGACAACACAATAACATTATATCACAGTACCATAAGATACAAGATCGTAAATCAAATATAAATGAGATCATATAAGACCACAAAACATACTAAAGATGTATTAAAACAATAATCGATTTAAATCAATACAAACAACAATCTAAACCAACTCCCACAACCTACTTCCAGAGGAACTCAATAAAGTAAAACACATGGGAAACTAGGGGAGAGTGTCATCGCATAGTCCTACATGGGCTGTCCTGTGCTCTTCCTCCCAACTGGAGGCACCAGTCCCATCTATGGCTGTCCTGTGCTCTTCCTCCCAACTGGAGGCGCCGGTCCATAGGGTGACTCATGCGGAGCCGTAGACCTCTCGTGAAGACGAGGTCACGACCTTGCCAACCACGGCCTTCTCAGCCTTCCATTAGTCTGCGAAAGTACTAATGAAGATGAGGCATCCATTTTATTAATCTTATAAAGATATTACTACCCAACCCTCCTAAGTTAATTATTAGGTTTTCACTTAATTACAAACTCACTCGTGGGTTATCCTGTGCTCTTCCCCTTAAGCGGGGCGCCGGCCCCCACGAGGAGCCACTCTCCCTAGAGACCCAACCACATAAAACCAAGAAACCAAGGGTTGTACAACATCACAAGAATATTATATCACAACTAAAAAGCATGCGATGTATTACCCATCTCGCTATAAATACAATTTCCAAGTCTCAACAAATTCTGTACAACCCTTTTAAAATCATGAAACCAAAACACTTGCCACATCAAGGGCACATAAGAGAAAGAACATCAATTGAAAATCATCTCAAGCCTCTGGAAGCCAAAAGAATGAAAACCCACAACCAAGGGTAAAGCAAAGCATCAAGAGTTTTCTCCAGTAATTCCAACACAAGGATAAAAATTCATCAAATATGAGAGTAAATCAAAAATCCATAACAAGGGAAGGTTCATCAAGACCCATCCACAAATCAACAATGGTGTCACCTCGAAAGGAAAAATGCAAAAGAACATCAACCTTTAATTCAACGAAATCACTTAATAAAACCAAAAGCCACCAACTAGGTATTCCATAGGAGACCTCAATTTTCTCCTCACATGAACCCCCTTATAGTGGTACGCAAATCACCTTCATAAAATCAACAACATAGCAATGACCACAATAATTGCAAGGCCACAAGTACTATTTTCAATTCAAATATAATGAGAGAAAACATTAAAAACAAAGGTCAACAACTCCATCCAAAGCACATAACAACTTTGATACAAAATAAATTAGAAATCCAAGAAGATCAACTTCCACGACACACCAACAAAATACAAGTTCCCAATTACATCGCAACAAAAATTTAAATGACAAAGGATTCCTTAAATCAAAACTAACCTCCAAAGGCATTCACACCAACATGGAACCATCCTTCAACAATTAAAGGTAAAAGCATTCAACCAGGCATCCAAGGCACCAAATTTAAGAACACCTTAAATACTCAACCACACATCACTTCGCATAATAATCAACAACCAAAGATTCAAACAAGAGCAATATTTAATAACCCATCAATTAACAACCAGAACCAAATAACTTTACAACTTCCCCAACGAAATTACTCAATTAACTAAAACAATTCATGATAATCATCACAAGTATTCTAAAAGACTTATCCATAAAGAGAGCTTGCAATTCAACCATTTAATGAATATAAAGGAAGTCAATTTTCAAAAGATTAAACTCACATTTCACCAATAAACTAACCAATTCGAGAATAGCCTAATCAATCTCTAATCATGCCCATACATTTAAATTTCCCCTTTCAATGAGCAATAAATGAAAACTACTAAATAGTTGGGTATTTAACTTATTAACATTCATAACTACTTATGTTCAAAACATTAATTTAAACATTATTTCCACTACCCCTCTTCTCACTATTTAATACTCAATTCCAATATTTAAAGTAATTGCGCCAACCACTTAAGACCATTTGTTATACTTAAAATGATAGTAATAACAATACTCTAAATGCTTAAACTACATATTAGAACTTACCACTTTTAAATCTTAAATCTATCTAAAAAAATTCAACAAGACTACAAGACTACAACTTCACAAAATAAGAACAAAAGATAACTTATTCAATTCTAAAATTAAATTTCATTTCTAGAATATTCACATTAAAACGAGAATTAAATAAATAATGCTGTCATAATTCGTAAATTGATATTTTCTACTAACCTATCCTCTTTAAGTTGTAATTTAACAAATCAATAATAAGGATAAACAAAAGATTTCTTTCTCTTTTATTGTTTCTACTATAACTAAATTCTATTTTATTTTTAACCAGAAAGGAAGCAGAATGTTTACTGATATAATTAAATGGTTATAGTAACCGATTAAATAACTGAAATCTGAATAAATGAGTTAAATAATATATATACAAATATATATATATATATATATATTTATAAAATCAAGTTTCAAAATACATATATAAATCATATTTATAAAAGTGAATTGCGCATAATACACAGATTGGAATTTTGCATTTTATAAATTTAATAAATATAAATTTGAATGGGCATTTAAACCATACCCCGGCATGGGAATTTTCGCCGCCGGCCGTGGCAGTCTACGGACTGCCACCGCAGTCCGATGGACTGCTGTGGACAGTCTATGGACTGTCACAATAGTCTTTCGGACTGCTGCGGTAGCCCGTAGGCTGCCGCACCACCACGGCCGGCTAGGTGGGGTGGTGGGTACGGCCGAGGCCGACCCACCACTCAACCCATATATAATTTTTTATTTATTTATTTATTTTTTTAAAATAATTTCAAATACATTTATTCGGTGAACTTTCACCTTATTTAAATTTTCATTTATTTATTTATATATATATATGTGTGTATATATATATACATCTAATATATATACATATATATATTATATTATAAATAATTCGAAAACAGAGAATAACAATCAACAGTACAGGTTATAGTATATATATATATTTATATGAAAATTGTATTTGAAGAATATATATATACATCAACCCAAAAATCTACAGTAAGGTAATTATTTTTCCATTTATTTATTTTTCGAGAACAACCACAGCAATACAGTTTATTTCCATAATCCCAACCAAAGCTTCATTTTAATAAACAATAATCCAAAACCCAACAAATAATTTCATTTAAATAAACAACAGTCCCAAGTTCCCAAAAATTTCAATCCAATAATTGACAGTCAAAAACCCAACCAAATTCCATTTTAACAAACAACAATCCCAATCCCCAAATGAAAATTTCATGCACAGCGAAACAATTCCAATCAATTGCTATTTTATTTAATGCTACACAAATAAATAAGAGAGGAACCTGGCATCCTACGTCTGTAGATAACTGTAGAAGCTTTATCCTTCTTGCCGATCCAATCCTTCCAACAGCAGCTCCAAGATCCTCCCTCAAACTTCAATCTTAATCCCCAATGAATTCTCCGAATAATGAAATAATGCAATAGAAGAATGACTGCCAAATTTCTCCAAAATCTGTTGGAAAGGGAATGCCACCCCTACCAACTCAAAAATCCTCTAAATAAAATCTCACACAAAGGTCTCTTCCTTTTCCTCTTCCAGTGAATACCAAAAGCCACATCTCAAGAAATAACTCAAAAATAATTATTAATCCTCTATTCTTTTTGTTGCCTTTTCATGTATTTCTATTTCATTTTCTTTTATCATGCATTTGATTCAAAATTAAATAAATTTAAATCCACAAAAATGAACTTTTTATTTAAATATATATATATATATATATATTCATTATTTTCACAAAACTTTATTAATTAATTACTTCCACATTAAAATAATTAAAATCAACCATTTGCAAGATTCTAAATAAGCATCCATTAAATTTCTTATGATAATAATTATCTTTTCAAGATTATTTGTTCATAACAATTTAAATCAATTTATCTAATAATATCACTTTTACTTTTAACGAATTAATTTGATTGATCATTTGTTCTAAATCATTTGATTTAATTTAATTGATTATTACTTTAATTTCTAATCATATTTTAAATAACCTTGCAAATCACTTATGATTTAATTAATTATTTAAACATGATTACTAACATATTATATTTTCCACAGAATCAAATAACTCAGTAACCAATGAAACACACACACACACAAGTCCAAAACAACCGACACGGAGGGGTATTACATTTTATTTTACAATCTAGGACTTTACAAATGCATTCTCTATCTATTGCACATATCTCTCTTTCTCATGGACACACAAAACACACTTCTTATTTCTACAATATAGTTCTCTCTCAGATGTTACACTATGCAACACTCCTTACAACTCGAAGTTGTTCTCACTATTCGTGCACACTTACTAAAGCCATCTAACATTGACAATATCTGATAAACCCTAGGATCAAATTATGCATTCAATGCATTCTCCTATTCATTCAATCTAATTCAATCTTCAAATATTTTGAAAACTGTTCCACCACTTAATAGATCAATCTTCATTGACTTTGGTCATAGGTGTAGTTGTACCAATTAATTTCTTCTCCTATGTCGGTTACCACTCAAAACCCTCTTCACACTGAGTTAGTTGTTTATGATTACTGAATTGAAATCTAGGCCATCAAACTTTTGACTTCACCCCATGATCTTGTGTTCTTCATTCATAGTTATATCTTTAAACTTTTCCATTAGATCAAATACCTTTAATCATGTGTCATCAATTTCCACCAATTGATGATCACCATTTCATCAATCACCTTCTGATCTCCATCACTAGTCTCCTTCATACATTGATTGCCATGTTATCTAACCTGGCCCACAACCTACATGTCATCCATGTCATCGCCACACAACTCACAACAATTATGTGAGTTGTTATGTCTATCAAATACTCTTCTGCCACTTATTGTCACATGTTATCAATCACCATAGACAACATTCCACCATTTTCTATCATCCACCTAATATACTACCTTCATTGTAATCATGCTTAGACATTGTCCATACTGTCAGTCTATCAGAGGGACACCAAATCACCTCCCATTGATATGGCATTGTCACATCGATACCATGTGTTGTCCTTCCATTTTTTTCTAATATTCCAACATTATCTTGTCATTCCATCATTGGGACATCCATCAATGTCCTAATGATACACCACTATAACACTGATGAAGCATATACACACACCCATCAGGCTGACATGTAGTATCGCTAAGGGAATAAAATGCCTTTCTAATATACTTGGTCTCATTGATATGTTTCCTTTGCCACTTTTCTCATTGGGATAAGTTGGTGAGACTTTTCTCGAAAACTTTTCTAGTTTCCCTCATCAAAGTAATACACGTGGTCAGAGAGATCTGAGGAACCCACTCTGATCATACATGTCCCTTCAATACAATTATTCTCTTGTTTCATTGGTGATAGTATGTATGTTTCTCCCCAATAAGGTCTCTATTGGTATAATGCATGAGTTCAGTATGATTTGAAAATTTTCCTCAGACTAGCTTGCTTTTGCCAGAGTTTTTCATTAGTGAAAGATTATGCATTGTCTTCCCAATTATGCACTGCTGTTATCTTTGGGATCTTTTATCGCTATAACTTTATTCATGTCTTCATGATATACAAAAAGACAACAAAGAGATCCTTCTTCCTTAATTCACACCATTAGCTAGGTCGCTAAGTGGGAAGGTTATGAAATTTGAGAACCCCACGACATAGGTTATAAAATATTTGAATCTCATGACTCCATTCACTTTCACTGACAACAAGGAGAGTACTAAGTCGAAAGGTTTCAAAACATGAGAACCCCATGACATAGGTTAGAAAAACTTTAAACTCTTCCACCCCTTACAACTTTGGCCGAACTAATGGTAATGTATATCCTTAAATCTATAAACAGAGTGGCTGATCACCCTCATCACTTCAATGACATAAGTTGCAACTAATGCAAATGATAATCATTGATACCAGGTTAGCATCAAAATAGAAAATTTTGAGGATGCCACGATTGCAAAAACATTAATGTTTATCTGTAAATCCTAATATCACCTAAGAATAGAATTAATTCATTTCTTGGGACATCCATCACTTTCTCGACCTGCAAAGTACATGATTGGAATGCTCTCAAAAAATCCATCATGAATTTTCCACTCAATTTTCCATCAAGACCACTGCTCTATCACCCATTTTTTGTCATAATTCCAACAAAATCCTTTTCCTGATTTTCCCTTTTCACATCAATGAAAACTATATGCACTTTAGTATCAGAGAAACACACTTCTCCTTTGATCCCCTTTTGACATTAATGACAACATATTCCAACACACTTACCATAGGAGTGCATACCAGTTTGGAACCATCCATCCTAAAAAATTTCAACATTTATTTTGTATACTTTGACTATGAAATAAAAATCACTTTGTTTGTTTGATTGATTTTCAATCCAAGGAAAAACTCATCTCACCAAACATATACATCTCAAACTCCTTTTTGCATTTCTTTAGTAAACAGCTAACACATAGTTTTGCTTCCTCCAAAAATAATTTCATCCACATACACAAGTACTATCAAGATCTTGTCATCTTCAACTATGAAATATTAATTGCTACATGTCATACCTTTGCTGAAGCCTTCTTGAATCAAATATTTTTCCAATCTTGCATACCAAGTTCTATGAGCTTTCTTTAAACCATATAAATCCTTTTTCAATTTGCAGACCATATCCAGTTGATCTGACAACTAGAATCTCTTAGGTTATTTCATGTAAACTTCTTCTTCTAACTCACCATTTAGAAATGTAGATTTCACATCCATTTGATAAACTTTAAAATTATTATGAGTAGAAAATTCCAAAAATATTCTGATAAATTTCATTCTAGCCACTGGAACAACAGTCTCTTGAAAATCTATGCCTTCCACTTGTGAATAGCCCTTACACACAAGCCTTGCCTTGTTACTTCTCCATACTCATTTAGTTTTCTTCTCACTTGCAATTATGTTCTTGTTTGCTAGTATAGGAACTAGTTCCCAAGTTCGATTCTTCTCAATTTGCATAACTTCCCCTTCCATTGCTTTCATCCAATTTTCATATTTACATGCCTCACTCATAGTCTTAGGCTCAAATTTAGAAAGTAAGCAATAATTCACCTCAACTTCAGTAGCTTTGCTTCTAGTCAATACACATTTTCTCTTGTCTCCAATGATCTAATCTTCTAAAAGAAAATTTTGTACATACTTAGGAGTTTTAAGAACCCTTTTCAGAGATTCTTCTTCTTTATTATGCACTTCTCGTTCTTCAGTAATTTCTTCTACTTCTCTACAATTAGGTTCATCTAATACATATCCATCAAAGTTTCAATTAAATTCTTTAATGATTCATCAACCATGGAATTTATACATTCTACAACCTTTCTCATCCTTTTATTAAGACATTTGTAAGCTTTGCTTCTAGTAGAGTATCCAAGGAAAATACCCTCATCACATCTAGCACCAAACTTTCCTAGTTTATCTTCATCTCTTTTGATATGAAATTTGCTTCCAAATGCTTTGAAATACTTGACAGTCGGAATCCTTCCTCACCATAGCTCATAAGGGTTCTTAGTGCTATTAGTTTTTGCTTGAACTTGATTGAACACATAAACAATAGTGTGGATTTCTTCTCTCTAGTAAACTTCTAGTAGACCTACCTATGTTATCATTAATCTAGAAGCATCTTGAATTGTCTTGTTTTTTCTTTTGACAACTCCATTTTGCTGACGAGTTCTAGGGATAGACAATTGTCTTTTTATCCCATGAGCTTCATAAAACATATTAAACTCATTAGTGCTGAATTCACCACCTCTATCAGATCTCAAACATTTTATTTTCAAATTTGTTTCATTCTCAATCATTTCCTTAAATGCCTTGAATTTGTCTAATGCATCAGTTTTCTCTCTAATAAAAGTAACCAATGTCATTCTAGAGTAATCATCAATCAAAATCATAAAATACCTATCACCTTGCAGACTTCTTACCCTTGTAGGACCATAAAGATCTATCTGAATCAAATCCAATAGCCTAGTAGTATATTGTTTCTTTAACCTAAAGTTGTTTCTAGCTTGCTTCCCAAACTAATAGTCCTTGTTGACTACATTAACAGGTTTTACAATTCTTGGTAAATCTCTCACAGCTTGTACTACACTAATTCTCACCATGTTTTCAAAATTCATATGACACATCCTCCAGTGTCATAGCCAATTGTGATTAATCTAAGACATAAAGTAATGTCCATCAACACCTTTAAGTTGATAGATTTTTCCTTTAGTCTTTTTACTAGCAACAATCATAGTTTTGGACGCTTTTTGATTTCACGTTCCTAATCCTTGAACACAAGACTATATCCATTTTTACACATCTATCTGACACTCAAGAAATTGTGTCTCAAAACAATAACATAGTAGACACCATCAATATTATGCTTCTCATCAAAACTAATTGAACCTTCCATAGATCTTAGCACCAAAATCATCTCCAAACTTAAATAAGCCTCCATCATATTTATCAGGTTTAGAAAACTTACTTTTGTCACTAGATAGGTAATTTGAGCAGCAACTATCAATGACCCATTAGTTCTCTTCTTGTTTAGCATAAAGAGCAAAGACCACATTACCTTCAAATTTATTTTTAGCACTTTACTTCACACATATTCTAGTGTTAGCAGTAGTAGATTCATCTTTTAAAGATAGCAACAACCATTCATTGTCATGAAAATCTCCATTATTAGACTCACCATAAAAAATGCCAACATCCTCATTGACATAATATGCTCCTTTGATCATCTTTCCTTTATTTTCTTTGTCTTGTCTATGTTTATTTCTTTTAGATCTCTTTGGACATCTCAGAGCATAATGACCCTATTCCTCCATAGCTAAAAAATTTGAATGGTAATTTACCTTGATACTTATCTAAACCCCTTTTCATTCTTTTCACAAAATTTTCTCCCACTTCATCAAGATTGTCTTCATCGAGATTTTCCACTTTTGGAGCCCTGAATATTGTTTGTATCTTTGTTCCATTTTTTAAACCAAGATTTCTCATTTTAAATGAAGTTATAGTACCAATCAACTGATCTTTAGTATAAGTATTATAACTCACAATTTCCTCTATAGAAGATACTTTTTCACTATACATATATCAGGGAGAGTTTTGAGTACCTTCTTTACTATCTTGGATTCATCTATTTGTGCACCAAGTCCTCTCCCTCCACCTACTAGATCATCTATTCTCTACTTGTAGGACTTGATGTTCTTATCTTTTCTCATTCGTAGGATCTCAAATTGTGCTTCCAAATTCTGCAAGTTTGATTTTTTAACCTTTTCATCTCCTTCATACATCCTTTCTAACTTATCCTAGACCTCTTTAATAGTCTTCGAATTATTAATTTTAACGACTTTAGAATGTGAAAGACTATTAATAATAATAAATCTTACCTTATTTTTATTTCATGCACTTTGATCTCATCAACAATACTTGGAACATTCATCAGAGCAACATAGTAGTTCTAAAATAGAATTCTCGAACTCATATCCTAGTATGACATATATCCTTCCATATTTATTTTCCAAATGACATATTCAATGTCATCAAAACTAGGACACTCAATAATGATCTTATTTTCCATTTTGGACCCTCCTTAATCGGTTAAGATCTTCTCTAAGGAACCTCACTCTGATACTGAATGTTGAACAAGACAAATAAGAGGTGGAGGTGAATCATTTGTAGCAATTTTAAATTTAAAAACCCTAAACTAAAGATATATTTATATACATTCACACAACCCTTACTCTTTTAATGTATTGAATTATTAAGTGTAGAAACTAAAACTAAAAATAATAAAACCATGCACAAAATAACACTAGATTTATGTGGAAAACCCAATGATGGAAAAACCATGGTGAGGATTACCTCACAGTATAAAGAATTCCAAAATTGAATACAAAGGCTCACTTCCAAGACAATACTTACTGTATAATGAAGACTCACTGCCATAGAATTACAAAGAAGATAGAAGAGGATTGTTATAGAGAGAAAAATTTCTCAATGCAATAGAGATTCCACCACAATTCACTCACACACTTGCAGATATGCTTGAAAGATAGAGTACACCTTTAGCTCACTTCCTTCGGGAACTCAACTCTTGAAAATTTCCCTAATCTACTCAAATTTGCATCACACACACTATCTTTGCATGTATCTTCCATCTATCATGCCTCTATCTTTCCTCTCAGAAACATCTTGATGTGTTCTTGTACCGTCTTCAACCTTGAAACCCTTCCAAGGTCAACCATACATGATTTACATTTTCAAATTCAAATTTGGTCAGTGCCACAACATTCTACAATGGAATTAGAATGAGGGTGACCTAAAAATATGATTAATGAGGACCAAAATAAGTTCCAAAATTTCTCAACACACTTCTATGATCTTTGTGAGTAGTGTGTAATACAAGGTCGACTAAGCCCTGTACAAAACACACAAAACAATTAAACACAAACATCCTTAACTCGGTCCAATATTTTTAGACAACAAAACTCACCTGAAAATGACCTTATCAACTTATTCTCAAAACCAAAAGTCATGAAACTAAAATTTGGAGAAATATAGAGCAATTACATTTCTCCCAAACCACAACTAGATACACAAAAATGTAAAATTCACATACTATTAAAAATATCTCACTTTTTATGACAATCCAAAACCCCAAGTTCTAGATATAGAAACTACCAACAATCATGAATAATACGTCAAATCTGCACAAGTATAGCAGTAAGATGGAGCACATATGAGAGCATACACTAAATACCTACATGACACTGTTTTCCCTATAAATAATTTTTTCTCAAAAGAAATTAGAAGCCAAGTACCAGATACACATAATTCACTTCTAAAACACCTCTAGATATAACAATATAAGGATAACTCCATGTACTTTCAACACTTCTTCAACATCTCAACTATGCAAAGATTGGGGGAATAGTGTAGGAGTGAGGGAGAGATGTGGAGAGATAGAGAGGGGGAGATAGATAGGGGGTGATAAGGGGAGAGAGAGAGAGATAGATAGAGGAGGGGGGAAGATAATAAGGGATGGGGAGATAGGGAGAGAGATAGGTAGAAGAAGCAGAGGGAGAGGGAGAGAGAGAGAGAGAGAGAGTGAGAGTTAGGAAGGGTGAAATAATATAATGTCCCAAATTAAAATAAAACTCAATTTTAATCAATAAATCCCACAAAATCACTTATCTCAAATATGGAATATCTTAGGATTTACACAAAATAAACTTAGCTTAAAATTTGAATTCTTAGTTTCTATCAAATTGAAGATAGGGAAAATTGGGTTTTTTGGAAACAATACTAATATGGATAAATCTAGAAATTGGGTGAAGTGCAATTCAAATATAATGATTCATTATTGAATTCCACATGGATTGAAATTATATTTTATTTTATATGGGTATGTGCAGGATCATGATGGGCCAAAAAGTGGCAATACTATGGGTATTTGTAGGGTATGTGGCTGACGACTTTTTTCTTACCTAAAATTGATGAAATGAAAAGGGTTTTTAGAGGAGATTCTCAGCTTTCCACCAATATAAATTATGCTTTAATTTGAATTTAATAAATAATTATTATTCATTTTCTATTAGAATTATGACTAAAGTCCTAATCGATAGGCTAATTGAAAAACATCTATAACTTTCAAACAGTATCACATTTTTTGAATTTAAAACATGCATCACATTCTATGCTTCACATACTATAGGATTAAAAAAAGAAAAATTAAATTTCATGAAGTTTTGACCAAGTTAAGGTGGTTAGACATACGAGTTTTTATATTTTTTAAAATTTGTAATAAAAATACATAATTAATTATTTACTTGGAAAAAGTTACAAAAAAATATGCATCACATCCAGACATGAGTCCTCTACTTATATATAAAATCTTATAAAAAATATTATCATTTTATTATGGTTAGGTGGTCAGACAGATACCACTTTTATTTTTTCGCTAAAATTTAAGTACTTGCATTGAAATTTCAAATTTTCACCAAATAGATTTTATTTATTTTAAATAAACCTAGTAGTTTAGAAACTACATCAATTTTCTACAGATTCTATTCTTACATATTTTTGAAATAATATAGATAACTTATTCAAATTTTTACATGAAGTTTCCTAACACTAATTTTTCTAAATTTTTTGCCACTTAAGGGCCTATTTTTTCCATGATGATCCTACACATACCCATATACAAAAAAGAACAACCTTGAATAGTTGCAACAAGTTACACACATATATCTAACTGAAAGCCCAAAACAATCACTCTAACTAAAGCCAACTTTGCACAAACTCTCTAAATTTCACACCAAATTCTATTATAGAAAAAATCATGAAAATATATTCCAACAACAAAAAAACCATAGCCTTCAAGTTTGCAAATGTCTTACACAACTTTGAAAATAAAATACAAAACTAAATTATTCAAACTACAACTATCCAACAAACCCAACTTTTTGAAAAGAAATACAATAATATAGATCAGCACTATGGTAACCTTAGAGTGATATTACACTATGACTTTTACTCATGTCGCTAGTTCATCTAAAAACCCTCAAACATCTTGTTCTTGAGCCTCCCTCTCTAGTAGTTTGACAGCCCCTAAAGAATAGCAAACACATAAACAAACATGATGAATGAATGAATGAAAAAGAAAAATTTTCCCTTTAAGTATTCCACATGCAAAATCCAAATTTGGGCACCAATATAAATCATGTGAATATGAGGGAAATAATTTTGTAACTCCTCTTTCCCAACTACTTCCCAAAAATTAGCCATTTCCCATAATTATTGCTTTTTAACAATTATTTTCATAAGCAATAATTTCCTACCTTTTCTAGCCATAAAGTGCTCTATCAAAACCCATGCCCAAATATGCTGATAAAAAAAAAAATATTAATCTCCTCACTAATCCAACCATCCTGAATCACTATTTTTGGGCACCCACACTTACTATAAATACCAAGTGTTAATTTTAGAAAAGTGTATGTGTGTGTGTGTGTATTTGAGTGGGAGAGAGATATGAAGAGTACACAATAATAATAATTTAAATTATAAATTATTTTATAGTATTAAGTAGACTTTAAATCATACTTATTATCATTTACTAATTTAAATATAACATATTTATATAATGAATATGTTATATTTAGTATCAATTAAAATGCTAAACATAGTATAATTACATAATAATTATTTTATTGTATACAACATTATATTATGGGTGGGTGCATGAAGCTAGGTTACACTTTTGTGTCCAATTCCAAAAGAAAATAAAAAATGACATAATGCAAGTGCGTTATAACATGCTCGCGTTATGTCATTTTAAAGGAAAAAAGAAAAGTGAAAGTGACTCATTTTCTGTTGTTTGTTTTTATGCTTTTCCCACAGTAAAAAACACTCTCTCCCACTCTCTCTCCCACTCTCTACCACCCTCTCCCCTTCTCCCACTCTCTCACACTCTCTCCCACACTCTCCCACTCTCTCTCCCACCCTCTCCCACACTCTCCCACCCTCTCTTCCACTCTCTCCCACTCTCTCCCACTCTCCCACACTCTCTCCCACTCTCTCTCACTCTCTCCCACTCCCACCCTCTCTCACCCTCTCACCCACAAGAATACATACAAACATATAGGCATACATACATACATATATACAAGCATGCATACATACATACATACATACATGACACACTAGAATACATATACATACAAAAATATCAACAAAAATTGAATAAAGTGGCATTTAACTAAAGGAACACATAACACGAGCGTGTTATGTGTTGCTAGACATGTTCCCCAGAGAAATAGAAAATGTAAAAATTAACATATAACACACTTGTGTTATATTTTTCTTTGGGAATCCTTGAGCCTTAGCTTTGGTATTTTCCTTGGAATACCAACCCAAAGGCTTGGAGGGCATTCCCAATGACCGAAGACATGTTTTTGCAAATTCTACAATTTTTTACATAATCGGGTTCATGTCCACCATTAGGATTGCATCTGGTTCAATATCAATAAAATCAAACACATGGATAATGTTAGGTTCTCTCTTAGTTTTCCAACTATGTAATTTTTTTCACTTTCTGACAATGTTAAGCCTTTCATCCATAATTTATTTTGTTTGTATGTTTATTTTTTGTCAAAAATTAGTGTTTGGTGTTTTTTTTTTTTATAAATTAACCGTTCATCAAAATTTCAAATAAATTACATTTTTTGAAACTAGACTCCATTCTACAAATTTTAAAAAATAAAAATAAAAAAATCCTATTACTTTCCAAAATTTATAGGGGAAGCATGGCCAAAATTCTACTTTTTAGGAAGTGCCAACTTAGAAAATTAGTAAAAAATCAAATATTAATTTAAAAAATATTAGAAAAATCATGCATGAACTAGATACTGTTAGCTAACTTCTGACCATAGTGACTTTAAAAATACTACAAAAAAGTTCACCATGCTAGGGTCATACAATAGTTGCTATGTTATGTTTTTCTAAAATAAACAATAATAATTTGTGTACATCCCTCTTTTGAACCCCTTAATCTCAACCATTTTCAAAATAAATTAGTAGTTTAGAAAGTAGACTCGGAGCACTTCAATCCTTTTTTTTTGTTCCATCTCAAAATTTTGAGTGTATCTATCCTTAATTTCACATCCGAGGTCAGTATTTCCTGATTTTAGATAAAAATTGGTTGCTTAAGCCCCCTTTTTGGGAACCATCTTGGTGCACTTACCCTTATATATGATACTATGTAAAATATACATAATATATGATAGGAATCACACCTTGGTGTGAAGTGGATATGCCAAAGAGGTGTGTGTGGTCAATTAGGGAAAATTTGGTATATTTTTTGCATACATTTTCGTAGTACATGAGGTAGATTTGTAGGAAATTTAACAAATGATGTTGTTTGTACAACAAAGGTCTCTTTAGATATCCAATATCTTTAAATATGCATTGTCATATTAGGATTCAAACAAGACTGAAATAAAATATTTGAATCAAGAAGATATCCAAGCTCCATTACCAATAGGATCATGCTATGTTTGCAATAGGGACAAAGGGAGAGGAAGGGAAATATAAGGATAGAAAGAGGGAGAGGTAGAGGGGGAAGATTAAGAGAGGGAGGGTAAGGAGGTAGATATATAGAAAAAGATAGAGATGGATATGGAGAGGAGAGAGAGAGAGGAGATTATAATAAATAGAGATAGAAGAGATAATTATATAGTGAGTTTGGGAGAGGGAGAGAATAAGAAAGGAAGACATAGATAAAGATAGAAATAGGAAGTAATATATATGTATATATATATATAAAGAGAGAGAGAGAGAGAGAGAGAGAGAGAGAGAGAGAGAGAGAGAGAGAGAGAGAGAGAGATTGTGGTAGAGATATATGGAGAGATAATGAGATAGATAGAGAGATCTAAAAGAGGGATATGGATAGGGAGATATGTCTAGAGATAGAGGGGGGAGAGAGGAAGATAGATGTAGAGATGAAGATAAAGTGAGGGAGGAAGAAGGAAACAAATAGATAGAGACAAAGAGGGGTAAATATAGAGAGATAAATATACATAGGAGAGAATACATAGTGATAGAGATAGGGAGGGATAAACATATAGAGATAGAGATATGGAGAGAGAAACATGGAATGTGTGTATATGAGTGAGAGAGATATGATGAGAGATAGAGAGGGAAGGAGAGGGAGGGATAGAAATAGGTAGGAGAGAGGGGAAGTAGAGAGATATAGAAAGAGGGAGTGATAAGGAGAGGGAGAGTTAGGGATATAAATAAGGATAGATATATAT
>VDFB02000017.1:213811925-213920882 GCA_007258455.2 Sequoia sempervirens
AAAAATGAAAAATGAGTGCAAATTTTAAAAAAGAGTGAAAGAAATTTGTGGAACCACTTGGATTTATAGCAATATGCAATTGTTTTTTATTTCCAGCCCCCTTTTTTTCCACAACTTATTTTCAATTCCTCATTAAAATAGGAAAAGATTCCAAATTATCCTTTCCCAACAATAAAATTTATGCATGGAACACTGCTTAATTAAATAGAAAATGGAGTTATGTAATGACATGGGGACATGAGGTAAGAAATAGCTAAATTTAATTATAAGACAATTATTACATATTAATTATATTATGTTAAACTTAAATATAAGTTTAATTTGGATCTTAGTGGATGAAATAATCCTTCTCCCTAAATAATCAATTAAATTGTTAAATTTCTTATAAAAAAATACAATAATACACTATGTTAAAAAATATACTATATTTATTATTTTTTAATTAATAATAGATAATAATAAATATAAAATATGTATTAAAAAATTAAATAACATAAATACAAATTAAATATATATTATAATAAAATATATTATATGTAAATTTATTTATTTGCCACTAAATATAACTATTATATATTATTATATATATATTATTTAATAATATATAATATTAATATTGTAGATAAGATAATATCTATAAAATATAATATAGTTATTAATAATATATAACTATAATATATAATTAATATATATTTCTAATAATTATAGATAATAATAAATAAAAAATATGTATTAAAAAACCCTTTGTTCATTATTTAATGCTTACCCAATTCGAAGAGGAAAGGAAAGTACTAATCTTATCGCACCTATTACATGGTTAAAAATTTGCTATTTCTTAATCTTTTTCTAATCTTATTTAGAAATTAAATGGAAATTGCCCAATTGGGGGAGAGAATGCTTTAACTGCACCGATTGTGCCGATTCATTCATTTAAGTGGCACCAATTCTCACTGCTTGAGGAACTATATTAATCAGTTAATTATTTTTTAATTTAGATATTTAAATAAATATAATTATATAAATATATTATTAATTATATTTTAATATATAATAATAATATATAAAATATAATTATTATTTATGTATTAATTATTAAAATAGGATTATTTAATGTTAGGATTATAATTATGATTATAATAACACTTGCATCTAAAAGAGATTCAAGGTAATGTGGATATAAAATATATGTATGCTAATATGTTAGAGAGTACATGTTTGTGCAAGGGTGTGTATTCATTAAACAATTAATAATTAGTGTTCAATAATGAAATGAAATAAACTTAAACAAATCTGGATTTTTCCACTTAAATAATTATTTGATTTTGAAATATTTGAAAAAAAAATTAAAACAAAAAGCAATACAAATGAAAAAAGAAAAGGGCATCAATTTGGGAAAGAAAAAAAAAATCCCAATGAAAATAGAATGTTCACAATCTGGTTGGCAAATCAATATGTATGTGTCTTTTACATGATAAGTGAGATTTTTGACGATTTCACATGCTATTTTGGAGAATTTTACTATTAAATGGTAGCTGATTTAGTAGTAGTTGAAACTTGCTTTTTGACAACTCAAGAGTGATTTAAGGGTTAGTAAATCTTGCTTTCACATTAATTCAAATGTATAAATCACAAGAGAGCAAGAAAAATTAATTCAAATGGGTACTTTGAATTCTACAAAACCTCAAGCCCTCCTTGCAAGGAATGAATCGCCTCAAACATCAAAAGGGGAGAAGAAGAACACTAAAAAGGATAAGGAAGTCAAGATAGAAAACAAAATTGACAACTCCAAAAAGGACTCTCAAGGTAAAATGAGGGTTGCATGCACCTTTTGTAAAAATCTTGGACATGATGAACAACATTGCGTGAAGAAAAAAATTGAAGTTCTACAACAAATTCTCAAAAAGAATAATATTGGGATACATAATTATATCAAGGCATCTTCATCAAATCAAGATAATACTAAGGACAAAGAGAAATCGAAGGGAAAATCCTTAGTTGCTAAAACATCTTTGTCTCTGTCATAGATTCTAGACTTTGGTGCTTCACACCATATGGGTTCTTCACAGGTTGTCTTTTCATCCTTAGATCCATCAAGTATGTCCACAATCACCTTAGGTGATGATACTGCAGCAATGGTAAACAAGAGAGGGTCTATTGAAGTTGAAGGAGGAACATTTTCTAATGTTCTATGTGTACCTTCACTCTCAACTAATGTCCTTTTAGTGTATCAAATATCTCATTTAGGGAAGAGCATGAGAGTACAATTCTCTCTAGATTCAATTGAGATAAAGAGAATTATAAAGCAAAAATTTGGTAGCAATAGGAGAAGCAAATCACCAATCTAGATTATATAACTTCTCCAATTTTCCCACAAATATTTCTCCAAAAGCACTACTAACTCATTCAGATGAAGTTAGCAAACTATGGCATGAGTGGTTTGGCCTTCTTAACTACTACTATCTTGAACTACTATGTCAATAGAATATGGTTAAAGGATTACTTAAGGTTAAATTTTCTAAAGGCCTTTATGAAGGTTGTGCACTTCACAAGAATCCAAAGGAAAATTTTGACCAAGGTAAATCAAGGAGAGCAACAAAAGTTTTAGAACTTGTTCATAGTGATGTTTTAGGGGATTTTCCCCATCCATCTTTTACAAAGGATAGATATGTTCTCACCTTCATTAATGATTTCTCATGTTTTACATGGGTCTACTTTCTTAGACAAAAATCAAAAGTGTTTGAGTCTTTTCAAGATTTCAAAGCTCTTGTTGAAAAACAATCCTAGGGAAAGTCATCACAGTTATTTGAACAAATAATGAGAGAGAATATCTTAACAATAGTTTTTAGCATTTGTGTATATCAGAGGGGATAGATCTGCAACACATACTTCTTTATACCCCACACCAAAATGGTGTTGAAAAACATAAAAATAGATCTTTAAAAGAGATGGCTAATTGCATGCTTCACTCTAAGGGCCTCACACCACCATATTGTGCAAAAGAAATCAACTATACATGTTACATACAAAATAGAGTTCCACATAAATCCATAAAGGGTATCACTCCATTTGAAGGTTGGAAAGGATGGAAACCAACAATTGATCATTTCAGATTTTTTGTCTTGCATGCCATGGTAGGCATTCCAAAAGAACAATGCAAGGCTATGGATCCATAATCCAAAACCTTGCATCTTTGTGGGATACCTAGATGGTGTAAAAGGCTATCGTCTACTCCACCCTACCACACATGAGTTATTTATTGAGAGAAGTGTTAAGTTTCAAGAAAAATATCTTGAAACTATACTTGAACCTTCTCAACATATTGTGGACTCTTTAGATCCTCATTACAGTATTGATGATTCAGGTTATTCTCAATAGATTCCTAGTGTAGTATGTTCTTCTAGTTCTCACAGTGATGATGGTTCATATTCATCATGTTTAGGGATTGCATTAGAATTTGATATATCTATGCCAGAATCACCCACATCTTACACAATACATAAGATAGATACAGGGGTACATGATTTAGCAGATGATTCAAGTAGATTTTTAGGGGGTGCCACATGCCTACTTTGCTTCAATTTCTGATCCATAGACATTCAAAGAGGCATCAAGCATACAAGAGTGGGATATTGCTATGGATGAGGAATATGATTCCTTGATTAGAAATCACATTAGGATTTCACTTCACTTCCTAAGGGAAGGAAGATAATTCAATGTAGGTGGATATATCAAACTAAATTTTTAGTAGATGGGTTAGTTGATAAAAACAAAGCATATTTGGTAGCGAAAGGTTTTTCACAAGTTGTCAACATTGACTATACAAAAAAATTTACACTAGTTGATGATGACTTCTATCAGACTAACACTTGCTATAGTTGCAACACATGGATAGAATGCACATCAGATGGATGTGAAGAGTTATTTTCTTCATGAAGAACTTAAGGAGGAAATCTACATGGAACAACCACCACATTTTGTTCAGGATTCATCCTTATTTTGTAGACTTAATAAATCTATCTATGGCCTTAAACAAGCTCCTCGATCTTGGTATGCCAATATGGACTCCTACCTCCTATCTTCAATTTTTACTAGATGTCATTATGATCCTAATGTGTATCTACTATAGAAGGATGATTCACTTTTGATAATGGTTCTATATGTTGATGATCTTTTGATTACTATGAGTACTTCATCTACCATTGAAGTAGTGAAGACATCACTTCAAGATAGATTCGATATGACAAACTTGGGTTTATTGCACTACTTCGTTGGAATCGATATTTCACAGTCAGCTTTAGGGATTACTCTTGCACAACCCAAGTATACTCTTGATCTACTTGCATGGTTTTATATGACTATTTGTAAACCATCTCATACTCCCTTTCTTTCTATTTTCAAGCTTGAGACTTCTTGTACTACACCATTAGTTGATGCTACATTATATCGACAACTTGTTGGTAATCTGATATACTTGACTCATACCAAGCTAGAAATTGCCTATGCAATAGGCATGGTTTTGAGATTCATACAGAAACCTCATGAGCTTCATTGGAAATAAACTAAGAGGATCCTTCACTATATTCATGGTACTATTGGGTTTGGGATCCACTACAAAGTTGTTTCATCACTTGACTTGGTTGGTTATACAGATTTAGATTAGACTGGTAACACTAAGCATCGTAAGTCCACTCCAGGTTACATCTTTTCCCTTGGTTTAGGTCCTATTAGTTGATCTAGCAAGAAGCATAATTCTATTGCTATATCATCTATAGAGGCAAAGTTCAGTGGGGTTGTTAACTCAGCTACAAAGGCTATATGGCTTCAAGGAATTTTTCTAACTTTGGTACTCCTTTCAGGAAACCTATAGTCATATATTGTGACAACTAGAGTACTATTTAGATATGTAGGAATCTGGTACAACATCAATGAAATAAACACATAGAGATTCTTATGCATTACATTTGAGAGTTGATTCATGGTTAGATCATTGACTTAGTCTTTTTCCAGTCTTCAAAGCAAGTTGTTGACATCTTCACCAAACCCTTCACTGAGAGAAAGTCCATTCATCTACGAGCTCTTCTTGGCCACGTGTAGTCTATATCAGCATCATCATCATCCTTGGGGGAAGCTTTCTAGTCTTCTCCACTTCCCTCTTTTGGAGGATATTATTTTCCCACTGGGTTTTCTATCTTACTCTATTTTTTTAGAGAGATTGCATTGTACATGGGTGCCTTATCAAGCTATTAGTTGGGACCCATTTTATCCATGCGCACCTAAGTTATGCTTAAGGGGGGTGTTAGTATATACATTAATTCTTGCATACATGTAAGTTGACCTAAGCCTACTTAGGCATTTATTAGGCAGGCTGATATTTTCCTGATATTTTTCTTAGATACTTTATAGACTAGAGAGGTGTTGAAACACCTCAACACCTCCTACTTGGAAATTTCTTATTTATAAGGAGACCCCTGATTGTATAATAAATAGACTGATTACATATAGTTTTTGGTGTGTTCAGTGTGCTTGGTTTATATCTTTGTGATTGTTGATTTGTTCAAATATTTAAAAATATATAATATATATCATAATATATATTCTCCTCATGATGTTTATTCAACTTATATACATTATAAAATTGATTAAAAATAGGCACTTCAAGATTTCTCAACATAATTCATCTATCAAGATTCTTAATTTAGTTAAAGATTTTTAGTAGGTTTAGATTTATTTATAGCATGTGGGACAAAAATGTAAACAATAGACAAGAAAAGAACCTATATAGAAACTGTCAATATCTTTATAAATAGGCAACATACTATCCATCATGCACCTAAAATAATTCGAAGGTAATGGCTTAACTATAATGAAATCTGTATACACCTAAAATTGGTCTGGATAATTAATTAATTAAATACAAGTTATTTACTTAATTGATTTTTAATTCGTCTATTGATGAATAAAGTATAAATTTATTTATATTCTTCATTTTCTAATTCTTCTATCTTAAATCATATTCTTCTAATCATAATTAAATAAACAAATTTGAATAGTTTGTCTTATTTAATTATCTTTCCTCTTATTAAATTTAAATTCCAAAATTTAAATTTAGTCACATGTCTACAAATTTTTCCACTTGCCATCTCATCATATGTCTCATGAATTTAAATATCCTTAATATTTAAATTCGCATTATCTTCAACAAATTCTAGAAAAAACTTTAGACACTTGACTCTCTTCCTCCATTTATTCTCTCACACTTGGAAAAGTCTTCTATTAAAGGGAACACTCTCCTTTATTCCCTCCAACTTCTTTATTCTCCCCCATTCATCTCTCCAACTAGAATATTGACCATTCATTGTTGCCACATAAGAGTATGCCTTAGAAAATCTATAAATGTAGCCTCATTCTATAGCTTTTCATATCCTAGCTTTGAGAAATCTTACTATAAAATTTTCATTAGAGAATTTGTGAACATTTAGCAATTAGCATTTTAGAAGCATATTAGTTTATAATCACATTTGGCAATTAGTTTTTAGTTGCATTTTAGTGATCATAGCAGCTTTCATACAATATTTGCATCGCAGTATCATTATCACAGCACTCATCAATCATATAGTTTAGCAATCAATCATGTAGGAGTAGATTCCTTGCATTTTCTAGCATCTCGTTCTTCAAGCTGTCATTTGACAAGTCTTGTGCATATACAAAATCTGAGAGCCATATTGACTTGAGAAAATCCTTGAGGATAGAGAACAATGGGATGATTTTAGAGAGTTTATTTTTTTCAATTCGATTATATTTTTTATTTGAATTCTCTAATGTAATGTTACATTGATTGTGTGGTTTTATTACTCATTCACATATTTTACATCACACATAAATTGGCACCCACCGTGGGGCCTAGCCCAATTTTTATTAACATTTTCTAGAAAGTTTGTTTACAAATCTAGATGTGAACTTCCATGTAGTGCATCAGTGGTTTCTTTTGGAACATACATAACATCTTTTAGCACATCCAAAGGGTATGTACAGGATCATCATGGAGAAATCAAGCCCTTAAGTGGTGAAAAATTCAAAAAAATTAGAGTTAGGAAACTTGACTTAAAAATTTGAATAAGCTATCTATATTATTTCAAAAATATGTAAGAATAGAATCTATAGAAAATTGAATGTAGTTTCTAAACTAATAGGTTTATTTTTTAATTTTTAAATCTAGTTGGTGAAAATTTGAAATTTCAATGCAGTAGTACTTAAATTTTAGGGAAAACATAAGAAGTAGATGTCTGTCCGACCACCCTAACCAAAATAAAATTATAATTTTTTTATAAGATTTTAGATATAAGTAGAGGACTCGTGTCTCAATGTGATGAATATTTTTTTGTAATTTCTTTCAAGTAAATAATTAATTATGATTTTTTTATTACAACTTTTAAAAAATATAAAAAACTTGTATATTTGACCACCTTAACTTGGTTAAAACTTCATGGAATTCAATTTTATTTTTTTAATCCTATAGTATGAAAAGCATAGAATGTGACACATGTTTCAGATTCAAAAAATATGATACCATTTAAAAGCTAGAGATGTTTTTCAATCAGCCTATCAATCAGGACTATAGTCGTAATTCCAATAGAAAAAGAATAATAATTATTTATTAAATTCAAAGTAAAGCATAATTTATATTGGTGGAAAACTTAGATTCTCCTTTAAAAACCCTTTTCGCTTCATCAATTTTGGGTAAAAGAAAATTCATCAGCCACACAGGCCATCATATCACTTACATATCACCACTTTTTCACCCATAATGATCCTACACATACCCCAAAGCATCTTTCAACACATCCAACTCATATTTTAGTACATTTAGTGGTTCTTTTAATGCATTTAGTTGATATTTTAGTGTATACAGTAGTTTTTCTAGCACATATAGTAGTTCATTTAGTGCATATGGTTTTTGTTTTAGCGCATGTGGTTTTCTTTAGAGAAACTTAAAATTTTGAGAACTAATCAATACTTTCAATTTTGCAGGCACTTTTAAACATTGTCAAAGAAAATTATATCAAACTACTAATGGTGTTTGCAGGGGCTGGAGTTTTTTTAGTGCTTTCTTTTGATTAAATTAGGCATCTTGTTTAATTAAGAGGTTAATGACCACTTTGTCTATTGTGCTTGTAAAGTGATAGGCCTATGCTCTCCCCTTCACTAGGTGACCAGAATGTCAAACTCACTTTTTCATGTTTTGATAGCACCTTTAGAAGGCCTACCATAGTGGGAAAAAGTACTCACCCTATGGGAATGACCTAAGTGGGAATAACTAAAGCCAAGTTTTCTTACCCACTATAATCAAACGTGAATCTGAGAAAACTCACATTCAATGGTAGTGTGCAAGATAACCATCCCCAAAGCCTTTTTTCTAAAGGTTGGGAGGTCTCCTGAGGGATTCTATCATTTTCCTCACCAAACAAAAACCCTTACTATGAACCTTAAGTGTAGAAGCTAGCCAAGTCCACGACCTCTGAACATTTTTAATATTCACAATGCAAGAGGAGGGAATAATCTACTCCTCAGATATTCACCATATAACTATCAAGGATTACTAGCCAAAAGTGGAGGATTTGACTTTGTTTAAGACTCAAGAAAGGAAAAAACATGGGTGCCCTCTTGGGGGTGATGTGACTGTGTGAGATGACATAGTTCTAAGATGTGGGTTGTGATATTATTAATGAACCTTGACATTAGGACTGTTTGATATGTTTGCTCTTGTTCTAAACTTGTGAAAATCAAAGGAATTAGACTAGATTCTTGAACATACACTTAATGTTTGGTTCCTAGATTTGAGACAACTATTTTACAACTTCATGTTGTGTTTGAAATCATTTTTCAAGAAATAATCCATTTAAGAGCACTTAATTCATAGAATTCATAGATAAGGAAAGTAGAAAAAAATAATTGTTCAAAATATTATCCTTGGAAAACATTCAAACTCACAGATTCAAAGTGAATTGTAGATTTTTCGATTCCTATGGACTCTCTAACTCTTCTAGGGTTTTTCACCTAAAAGGAGAGAGATAGGAACAAAAATGCTAATGGTTCATTCAAATTATGTTGTGTGTAATGTTTTATAAGCTAAATGAAGTAAAATAAATGTAATTAACTAATTTAAATGACTAAATATTCAAATGCAAGACTAATATTTAAGCTATTTTTGAAAACATGTTGTGATATGCAAACAATGAAGAAAATGAAGAAAATATGCAGAACATAAAGAAATAAGATGAATCTGAGTGCTCATGGGCAATGTTTGATGATTCTAGAATGTTGTTGATGATGGTTGAAATCACTAAAATTTCACAGTGGGACTCATACTTCTAAGGTGACGAATCGGTCCTCTTCATGGTGAAAAAGTGTTAGAAATAGGTTTCTAACTGTCAGGATCCAAAATCTGAGAAAAATTAGAATTTCAGTCCTAAGGTGGGACTCATTCACCATTAGTGGTAAATCAATCCTCTCCCAAATTTCTAAAAAAATAGGAGACAACTCTAAAAAACTAGATCTATAAATCACTAATTATTTGGTTTTCGAAGTCAATTCTATAGGAAACAGACAGAAAACCTTCTCCAAGCTTGAAATAGACTTGAATTGACTTCAAGCACCTAGTTGACTTGTAAATCAATCTTTAACACCAAAAAGCTTGTTAAATCTGCACACAAAAGTCTACAAACACACATGAAATAGAGGAAAAATGGTTGAGGGTTAGTGAATAGGGGTTTGCCTTGGTCAAACCCCACTTTTGGTAATTAAACCCTTAATGAAATAAAGAAATGAAAGAGAAAGATAAACTAATAAAATGCAATTGCTATCAACTTACCAAACTCTTGATGATGAAAATCTGAAGTAATGTCAATGGATGCTTCAAAGTGCTTGCATTGCACTTAAAAGATGTTGTAAAATGCTTGAATACTTGAATGTGGTGTGCGATTGAATGCTTGAATGAATGGGGAGATTTAAAATGAGGTGAAAATCACTAATTTATACAATCTTGTGCCTTAATTACTTGTCCATACCTCATCACAAGCCAACATCAACTATTTTTGAATAAAAAACCATAAGGAAAATTTAAAAAATTTGAATTTGGGGCCAAGGGGGACTCATTCGCCACCCATGGTGAATGGATCTCACCCAGGACTTGAAAAAGTGTGTCAAGAGATATACTATATTTAATGTTGTTTTTTAGGATAATATTCAAAAATACGCTTAATTAAGTCATATGAGGGTGTAAAGGGACCAAATAAAGCATGAGAAAGGGATAAATAGTGAAGATACTCCTAAAAAAGCATGAAAGCTTGTTACAAGAGTTTACAACACTTAAAAACAAGACTTTTGTAGTGATGAAATGGTGTTTTTTAGGTGAATTATAATGAATAGAGTCTAGAAGAATGTAGAAATGTCTAACAACACTTCACATAACCATCACAAGACATTGTTCTTTGAATTTTAGTACCTACATATGCATGTTCACGCCATGCTACCACATAAAATCAGAAAAAAATAGTTCAAACACCATGAAACAAGACCTAAAAGGCCATGAAAATGACAAGGAGCCATTTTTCTATGGCACATTTAGCCCCCACATTAGTGAGAGGATGAACATTCTTGAAACTCACACTAAAGTCGCCATGAACATTGGGAGGAGGGTTCAAATGTACTTATGTTAGAAAGATGGAATGAAAATGATTAAGATGGATGATCAATCCCCTAGGATGAATATCCCATGGCAAACTAAGCATAAGAACAAAGGAACAAACAAGTGTTGAGAAGAATCAAATGAAGCTTTGATTGTCAATCCAACTAGTTATGGATTAGATATAGGCTAATTGTTTGAAAAAGAGAATGTGTACTCACTTTGGAGTGACAGAACTCATGATGGTCTACCGGGTAAGAAGGCCCAAAAGTACTCACTCTGGGGCCACAAACTAGTTGTCTGGGAGGTGAGAAAGCCCAAAAAGGTAAGATACATATGCTAGTTGGTATGCACTCACAAACACAAATGTAGCTATGGGGAAAATTCATGCTGCTAGTTGGGATTCCCCCTCAACCATATTAAAGTTATACCTACTGATAACTTTAACAAGGCGCCACAAGAAAAAATGTCATGAACAAAAAGAAAGGTACCACAGTCATGTAAGTTGCATTATGCAAGCTGGAAAAATGTATAAAATGCAAAATTTAATAATGTAAAAGAAGTACAAAGAGTCTTGTTAAGTTCATGCAAGGTCGGTCAGTTAAGGAAAATTGTGTCTAATGTCTCCAAGAGAGGACCAATCAAAGAATAGTATATTCACAACTTAGGGGATGCAATGCATCACAATAGGGCACCAAGAGGAATGTAATATGCTAAGATGGATCACACTTATGAAGGATATCACAACCAATGTCACCCACAAAGTGAAGAACAGATCACGTAAATGACAAAGCTACACTAGGAACTAAGAATGAATTAATGGTAATGTATGCCCCCCACTTTAAAGGAATTGCTACACATCATTCTGTGAGAAATTTCTTTAAAGTAGCAAAGGAAAAATGCAAAATAAACTAGGACATGAGAGCCAACATGGAAATCCCTATGCCAAGTCATATGTCTCAAAGTTAGGTTGCGTCATGTCAAGGAAAATGGAAACAAAAGAAAGGGAGTTGCCCCCAAAAAAAGAAATCACACCAAACACATAAGGGATCTATGGATTTGGGGTCAATATGTTAATTGCTACAATTTTTTCATGGAAAAGCTCAGAACTATTATCATTCCCTAAAGCACATAGAACTAGAAGAATGACACAAAGAGAGTGAAAACAAATGAAAAATAAATCCCATTTTGGGTCAACATGGAAGAGACATTTTAGTCTCAATGAATTGCATCATCCACGAAAGGAAAACACAAGAGAAAAGAAAGAAAATGAAAAGACGAAAGACAATGGAAAATATTTTGGGGCAACATGAAGGAGATATTTTAGTCTCAATGCCTTGCATCATCCCCAAAAGGACAACACAAAACAAAAAGAGGAAAAGACAAGAACCTTTTAGGTCAACATGGAAGAGACATAGGGCATATCTATGCTTTGCATCATCCCCAAAAGGAGAACACAAAACAAAAATGAAAAATATAATACAAAAAAAATAGAAGAATATAGATACAAATAGAAGAAGTGTACAAAGAGAGAAAACAACAAACACACAATACGGGGGAACACAATATGCACGTGAAAAGAAAATCAAAAAGGAGAAAGATAAAAGAAAAAACGCTAGCTAAGAAAATGTAAGTCAACCATTTAACAAGTCATCCACCTCCCAATCATGTTCAGTATAATGTGAGGGCGGTTGATTGTCCAAAGGAATAATTGCAAGCACCGAACTAGGAGTCATACCGGGTTCTTCACTTGGTGGAGATGATTTATCTTTTAAGCTCATTGTAAATGAAAATAAAGAATTTAGGTTGTTATGCACTTAATCTATTTTGGAAATCTTTGCATCATCATCGTCAATATTAGTGATGACGAGAGGACAAAGGATTATTTCTAAGGATGGATGTAGTAAAATTTGGGGCTGTTTGATTTATTCGTTTTGTTGTGAAAGTTGCACTAGACTATCTTGTCGTAGGTTAGGAGGAGGATGGTCATCTATTACTTTTTTCAAAGGTGGAGGTTGATTTTCTTTATTTTCTACTAGGCAAGATTGATGAGCAAGGAGACGACGACGATGCCTATGTTCCCTAGCACAACATTTTCAATTCTATTTTGGAGTTGTTGAGGTGGAAGAGAAAATTGAGTCATCATAGAGTCTTCTACTTCTAAAGAGGGGAGAATAGAAGAAAATAAAGAAGAGAGGTCAATCACTTTCTCCTTTGCTTTATACACTTATTTAATGCAAGGAGGTAGGACAGAGTTTATTTCATGTTCCCTTGGTCATTTAAATGATGGATAGGAAGTGTCCAAGGGTGGTTGTTTAGGAGGTTGTATGGTTTTCTCAATGTCAGAGTCAGGTTGAATCATGGTTTCATCAATGATAGGAGGTGTGGAGATGGAAAAGGATGTGTTACAAAGAAACATTTTGGCTATCTTTTTGGCTTTGAATTTTTTATAAGCTATGAAAAAGACGTCCTTTCGAGGGGTGATGGGCTCCATGGGTTTAGGCTAAAAGGATTCTAATAAAAATTACCTTTTGAAGATAATGGATTAAAGCCACTATGGTGTATGGTGAATATCTCATTGTCATGTGGAAACTTCAAACACTTATGAACAACTAATGAGACCACTTTCATTGAGAAAATCCAAGGGTGACCTAGCTGCAAATGAAATTGGTCAGATTGTGGAATAATTGAAAATGTTACCTCCAAACTCTTAGGTCCTATTAATAATGGGAGTAGGATCAATCCAATTGTAGGGCATGCAAAACCAGTATGTGTTTTAATCCCTACTATTGGTTTATTATAACCATCTTGATAAAGATCATGTAATACTAGAAAATCCTTTGTGATCACATTCTCACCACAAGCGAGATTTATTAATATCCCATTAGTGGGCTTATCATAGATTCTTTCAACTATGTAGAGAGGACCATCAGGAAGCTTTTGTAGTATGTCTTTAGAAGAAAAAGTGATATCAAGAGATTTAGTGGTTTGGCCCTTGTAAGAGATAATGTCTATCGTAGCAACAAGGTTATCCATGGGACTATCTTTAGTAACAGGTGGAGGTATATCATGATGCTCATTGTTTGTATCGATAGTCATTACATCTATGTTTGAAGGTTCACTAGACTTGACAAATGAGGTAGTGTGTTTAGGTGTGGGATTGGTGAAAATTCATAAGTTTTTGTTAGGGGATGCAACAAACTTATTTCCTTGATCATTAACACCCACAATGGACAAATGGATTGAATCAATGAGGTCTTGAACTATATGTTTTAGATGCTTGCAATGTTTAGTGTCATGTCCATTTTGGTGATGAAAATGACAATAAGCATTAGGTTTGAAGGTGGGCAGTAATGGTTTATTTGGATCAAGTGGTCTAATGGGTGGTAAAGTAGCATGCATTGTTGGATTAATTGGTTCAGTGTATTATGGAGGGTATCGGGTAGGGGTGTAAATTGTCTCTTCGGATCCCCATAGTTATAAGGCACCACTGCTTTAATAGTTGCCACTTGATTTGGAATAGGTGGGGTTGATGGTTGCAATTGTGATTAAGGAGGCATATTAAATTCTAAAAATCCTCTATTTGGTTTACGAAATTTTTGTGTGTTATTTTTGTTTTGATTGTTATGTTCAGGTTTTTGAGCTCAATTAGAAGTGGATTTAGGATCATGACTTGAAACTGGGTTATGGTATTCACACAAGGTTGTGCATAAATGCATAAATGAAGGAAATTTCATCATAGTTATTTTATCTTGAAGGTTAATGTGCAAGTTTTTGATAAACATCTTTTGCATATGTGCATTAGGAATCTTTATATCAATTTGAGCATACTAGGATTGGTATCGTGAGATAAAATCTGTGACTTTTTCATTTCTGTTTTATCAACATCACATGAGGTCAGCCATTGTCTTTTTAGGTGTCATTTGAACTTGAAATTGACTTATGAAATCATCAAACAATTCATTGAAAGAATAGATGGAATGATTAGGCAAGTTGGAAAACTATTCTAATGCAGTATCTTTCAAGTTCCTTGGGAAAATTTTAACTAAAAGTTTATCGTCAAGGATAAAGTCACTACACAAAGTTGTATAAGCATTAACATAGTTGATAGGGTCTCCTTTTCCTCTGTGTTTCTCAAACCAAGGCATTTATATCCCTTGTGGCATTGGGATATGTAATATTTGTAAGGATAAGGGGTTGCTATGGATATGATATGTGGGTGGAGAAATTTGACCTTAGCTAATGGTGGAAAGTTGGTGTTGCATGGATGAAATAGTATTAAGGAGTTGTGTAAGAACATGATCGAGGTAAGTGGGTTGAGGTGGAAGAGAAAATGGTGATGGAGTGTAAGTGATGTTAGGGGAAGTGAAAGGAATACTAAGGGTTGTGAAGGTGGTGGAAGGGACTTGTGATGCTACAAGTGAAGTAGGAATGCTAGTTGGAATCGGTAAAGAGGTAGCCACAATTAACTTGATGCATAGTTGTGTGGACTTGAAGATTGGTATAAGTTGGTATGAATTCTATGGTTGGAGGGGGAGGAACTTGAGGTCCTCCTTGGCTTACAGGAATTTTTGCAGATTCAGTATTAGAAGAAGCATATTTATTGTAAATCTCAACAATTCTCTTCATCAATTGCAAGCCATCATCACTTTCAATCAAACAATGAAGATTGTTAATTGCATGTATGGAAGTGGTGGAAATGTTTTCTAGTGATAATTCTTGTTGTAAATGTGCAAAATGCTCATGGATATTAATTACTTTTTCTTGTAGGAGGGAGTTGTTTTGAGTGTCAACATTCACTGGATGGAAAGGTGAAGGCATAGAAGTGGTATTTTTAGTACCTAATGTACCATTGTCTATAGTAGGAGTAGGAGCTCATGAGATCCCAAGGTCCACAATAAAAGTGCTATCATGGGAAGCCATGAGTCTAGAACTTCTAACTAAAGTATTATCAATGGGGCACCGAACAGCCATACAAGAACCACAAAGGATGGATAAATGAAAATGCAAGCTAATCTAAGAGAACTAAAATACCAATAACAAAAAAAGTTGCTAACTGTAACAAAGATCTAAGTACAAAAAATAAAAATGCAGACAAATGCCAGAAAAAATTCTAGAAATGTTGTTTAAAAAGTGCGAAGGGACTGATTTACCCTAGGTGGCGAATGAGTCCTAGTATAATATTTTTGTTTGTTTTTCAAAAAAATTAAAATGATTTTATTGCTCTAAAAAATGTGATCAAAGATCTAGAATGCGGATTTTTAATTTTTTCAATGAGATGCAATGCAAAAATGAAATCTAAATGAAGTTTTCACTAATGCAATATGAAAAGTCCTAAAATGCAAAAAACAAAACAATATCCTAATTGAATGTTAATGCAAATGTAAAATAAGATGCCATATGTAAATGAAAGAAAAAATGAAAAGTTTTCAAAAGTCAGGTTCACCAAAATGAACTATAGATTTTTGGCTTCCTATGGACTCTCTAACTCTTCTAGGGTTTTTCACCTAAAAGGAGAGAGATAGGAGCAAAAATGCTAATGGTTCATTCAAATTATGTTATGTCCAATTTTTTCTAAGATAAATGAACTAAACTAAATGCAATTGACTGATTTAAATGACTGAATATGAATGCAAGACTAATACTTGAGCTATGTTATGAAACACATTACGATATGCAAACAATGAAGAAAATGAAGAAAATATGTAGAACAAAAAGAAATAAGATGAATTTCAGTGCACTTGGGAATGTTTGATGATTCTAGAATGTTGTTGATGGTAGTTAAAATCGCTAAATTTCCGTAATGGGACTCATTCACCCAAGGTGGTGAATCAGTCCTCCTCTTGGTGGAAAAGTGTCGAAAATAGGTTTTTGACTGTTGGGATCCAAAATCTAACAAAATTTAGATTTTTAGTCCTAATGTGGGACTCATTCAACATTAGTGGCGAATCAATCCTCTCCCAAATTTTTGAAAAATTAGGAGACAACTCTCCAACACCAGATATGGAAATCACTGATTCTCAGGTTGTCGAAGATAATTCTACAAGAAACAGACATAAAATTTCTCAAAGCTTGAAATAAACTTGACTTGACTTGAAGCACCTAGTTGACTTGTAAACCAATCTTCGACACCAAAAATCTCTCTAAATCTACACACAATAGTCTGCAAACACACATACAATAGGGGAAAAATGGTTGACAGTTAGAAACTAGGAGTTTTCCTTGGTCAAACCCGACTTTTGGTAATTAAACCCTTAATGAAATAATGAAATGAAAGAGAAAGATAAACTAATAATATGCAATTTCTATCAACTTACCAAACTCTTGATGATGCAAATATGAAGTAATGTCAATGGATGCTTCAAAGTGCTTGATTAGTGCTTGAAAAGATGTTGTAAAATTCTTGAATACTTGAATGCAATATGTCATTGAATGCTTGAATGAATGGGGAGATGTAAAATGAGGTGAAAATCACTTATGTACACAATTTTGTGCCTTAGTTACCCATTCATACCTCAACACATGTTGAAATCAAGTGTTTCTAAATAAAAACCTAAAAGGAAAATTTATGAATTTTGAATTTGGGGCTAAGGGGGACTCTTTCACAACCCATGGTGAAAGGGTCCCACCTAGGACTTGAAAAAGTACGTTAAAAAATATGTTGTAATTAATGTTATTTATCAAGATAATATTTAAAAATACACTTAATTTTGTCATATGAGGGCATAAAGGGACCAAATAAAGCATGAGAAAGGGATAAATAGTGAAGATATTCCTAGAAAAGCATTAAATCTTTTTACATGACTTTACAACACTTTAGAATAGGACTTTTCTAGTGATGAAATGGTGATTTTTATGTGAATTATAATGAATAGAGTCTAGAAAAATGTAGAAATATCTTACAACACTTCACAACACCTTCACAAGATGTCGTTCTTTGAATTTTAGTACCTAAATATGCATGTTCAAGCCATGTTACAACATAAAATCATAGCAAAATAGATCAAACACCATGAAACAAGACCTAAAAGTCCATGAACAAGACAATGGGCCATTTATCTATTGCACACAAAGAAAAATAGCCAGTCAGAATTTCAAAATAGTGAAACACTTCTAGTTTAGCAAATAAATATCCTAAAAGCTTATATTTTGGTGTATTTGAGTCATTTTGTGGCACATTCACAGCATTCCCTAGCACATATGAGTCATTTTATGGTGCATTCACATCATTCCCTAGTGCATATAAGTCATTTTACAATGCATTTGACCACTTTTCTAGCACATCTAGTTCCTTCTATAGCGCATTTATTCCATCTTCCAAGGCATTTGCAAATCCTTTTAGTGCATTCACCTACATAGTACCAAGTTGAATCACATTTGGGGAATTCTAGTGCATCCGAGTCATTCTCCAATGTATTTAGTTCATCTTTCGATGCATTTAGTCCATGTTTTGGCACATTTGATCCATCTTTTAGCACATTAAGTCCATTTTCTAGCACATCTAGGGGATAGTCTAGTGAATCCAGGCTATGTTTTAGTGCATATGTACCTTGTTTTAGTGCATCCAATTAATTCTCAAATAGAGAGTTATTTTCACCATTTGTCTGAAAATTAAAATCACATTTAGGGATCCTTTATGGAGAAACAACATTCCTCAGTCACAATAGTGTTTTAAACTTGGACAAACTAGCCTTTACAAGTGAAATTCTTCAAACCAAACTAAGATCTAACACCTTAAAGTGCCTAATCATCAATCACATCTCTGATTGTTAAGCTAAGTTTCACTATTAGGATTTGTCATCCTTCATCATGAAACAATGTTATATAATCAGATTTATCACCTTAGTCTCATCAATAGAATTTTTCATTCAATTTGAATTGGTTATTATCCTTGCCACTCCTCCAACAAAGATCAAAGTTTAATAAAAATTATAACACTTTTATTCCCATGTTAACAAGATCACAAAAGCATAAACTTAGAGAAAAAGAAGAGACTCAAAACACTATGGTTGAAGGTGAGGAAAATCCATTCCATAGATTCCACCAACCTGAAAATGATGAAATGACTAAGGATGACATTCAAGGAGCTCAAAAAGATCCCAAATTCCACAAATTCATGGAAAATATTTTTGAAAAAGATAGGGAAAAATACTTCTTAATGCTAGCTAATCAAGGTATGAAACTTCCACATGACTTTGATGTTAATCAATTGAAAGGAGCACCCAAAAGGACTGAAACTGATTCATCAAATATAGATATAGTGGCTACTTTAACTCATCAAATGAAAATCCTACAACTTTTTGACATACAAAGAGGAACCATAGAAAGATATTTATTGCAAGACATTTTCCCATATCCTTTTGATCAAACTGTGAATGTGATACCTTTTCCCAAGCATTGTGATTTTCCAAAGTATGATAAATACAATGGTAAAACTAATCCTATAGATCATGTAAGGGAATTTCAAACCGTGAGCTTGGAATTTTGACACGAATAGACTTATTTGATGAGATTTTTTCCACAAAGCTTGGGTGGAAAATGTATGGAATGGTTCTCAAAACTTCCACCAGGTATCAAATCATTTGAAGAGCTAGTCAATAAGTTCATCACTCAATATTCTTACAACATCAAACATGAGATAACCATGAAAGACCTTTGCAACACAAAAAAAAATGGTGAATCATTCCTTATATTTTTACAAAGATGGAGAAGATTGTTTGCTAGATATGCTCATCCCATACCTGAAAAGGAAAAGATGGAAATCTTCATTGATAATCTAAATGATGAGATGAGCTATAGGCTTGAGTTGGAATGTCCACCCACCTTTGAGAAAATGATTGAAAATGAACTTAAAATTGAAGAAGCCTTGGTAAAGAGAGGAGTATTAAAAATATACAGTGAAGTAAACAACTCAGCAAACTCTTCCAATAATTATAATGGCAATGATAAACAAGGATTTTGGAAAAGAAACAAGAATTCTAGTAACAATGATGGTGTAGCTAAAACAAAAAATGCAAAACTGGTTGTTAATCTATCATGAATTAAGTCCAAGACCAATCAAAATAGTCTAAACAACAATCAAAATACCAATCAAAACAATATTGAATATAAATCACCACCATATATCGAACATCACATATCAAAAAAAATTTACACCTTTGGGACAATCACTCGAATCAACATTAAAGGAGCTTCTTGTAGCCAAGGTTATAACATTACCAAAGGCACAAGATTGCGAACAAAGAGTTAAACCTTCATGGTGGAATGATGCACATTATTGTGATTTTCACATAAATAAAGGCCATTAAAAAAATGATTGCATGCATGTAAAGGACCCCAAACAAATGTTGATCATGGATCATTCAAAAATCCTTTACCTAACTACGAAAAGGGGGAGTCCTCTTCATCAAACACCAAGGGGAAAAATGTGAACTATGTTTATGATTATACCATTCTCCATATTGAGGCAGTTAATGATCAAACTAATGCCATTGAAATCAAGGAAAAACATGACCTTATTATAGCTGAGAATCAAATTAGTGACATCACAATTGAGCATGAACAAGACATTGTTATAGCTGGTAATCAAAACAATGACATTGTTACAGCTGAAAATCAACTCAATGACATCAACATCAATTCAAATCAAATCAATGACATCATGCCAATAAATTTGATCACAAACATGGCTACAAATGATAATTGAATTAATATCATTAAAATTAGAGAAAAACAATACAACATGCCAATAAATGCAACCACAAGAGCTTAGTCAAAGTATGTATTTAAGGGAAGTACTTCTAAAACACCTATTACCCCATCAAATCAATACCAACTCAGACATCACTATTGGAACTTCTCAAAATTTTACCAGCTCACAAAGAAATTCTAGAACAAGCTCTAGTAGCCACCACAGTACCAAATAATTTGGAGGTTTTTCAATTCCAAGCTTTGGTGGGACACTTGACCGCACCTCATTTCCTATCATTTTATAAAAAATGATGATGTATCACTCACCCATCCCCACAATGCTACCCTCCACATTGAGGTTTTAATTCACAATCACCAAGTCAAATGTGTTCTAATAGATGGTGGAGCTGGTTTAAATATCTACACTTTAAAACTTATCTGTGCACTAGGACATTATGAAAAAGCAATTGATGCTAGAAGAAAAATCACTATAAACCCTATGATGATGAAGAGATATCCTCCCAAGAACTAATTGGGCTACAAGTCCAAGTGGGATCAGTTGTAAAAAAATATAATCTACCAAGTGTTAGACAAGGAGTTGACATACAATATACTCTTGGGATGTCCTTGGATCCACGAGATGCAAGCAGTGTCGTCAACGTATCATCAATGTTTGAAATTTCCTTTCAATGGACAAGAAATTACCATTTCAGCTAATTCCAACAATCCTCAATATTGCAATACTCTTAAGATGGCCCAGGATACTTTTGTACCACACAATAGGGAAGTTATCACTCCTAGTTCATCAAACAATGAAGGTAAAATTAGTTCTTTGTTAAATCAACCTGAGAAAATGGTTCAGTCAAAGGATAAAGGCATTGGTGATTCCACATCCTCCAACAATGAAAGTCAACTAAATTCCTTATCAAAACAATTCAAGAAAAAGATTCAGCTGAAAAACAAAGGCATGGGGGAATATTCTTTTGAGCAATTTTTATGTCTTTAACAGTTGTTTCCTTCTAAATCATATCGATACCATCAACATCAAAACAAGAATCCTCACAACCTATCACACTCTTTGATGGTAAGTTTGTAAAAAAAGGCATCATAGTGGATGAATCTAAAGACAAGGACATTTTAAGTTAGTTGTATAAAGATGAAGAAGCATCACAAGCATCAAATTCCAATGCACTAACTGAACCATAAGGTAAAGGGCTTACAATCCTAGAGAAGATGGGATATGAGGGAAAAGATCATATTGCAGAAAGAAAAGAAATAATTTTTGAACCAATACAACCTATCATAACAAATACAAAGGACAAAATAGGGCTGGGATACAAAGAAGAGTCAAGGGAAGAAACCAAGCAGCAGATTTGTGAATGAATCCTCCAATTGTGAGATAGTTTTGAAACTAATTCCAATGAATATGAATGGGACTCACTCTTTGAAGAATCTTGTTAAGACAAAGAAATTTATGTGATACAAAGGTATGCACCAACACATATGGAGGGACAAAGTTTAGGATCTAGACCTCTTGAATTTGGATCACAACATATTGATGACTCTATTAAAGATGATCAGATTTGGAGTGAGATAGATCATTCAGAAGAGAGTAACATCATAGACCTTGAAATTTGTATCAAAATATTTGATGAAATTTCCATCATGACACTCATCCCTTTTGACCTTAACCAATTTGATGATTCCTTGCCATTGATACACCCCTAACTAATTGACTGGGACCAAGCCAAGCTACTTGATATCCCCTTCTTTCCAAATGATGCTGCCATTATGAACTTCCTTTACTTTGATAATCCTGAAACATGTTCCACCAGAAAATCTCATAACGATGCTTCAAACATGGGGAGTTCCAAATCATTCAGCTGCAAAATAATGAATATCAAAAAATGATCTAATGGTGAAAACCATTTAATGGCAGTATTAGATCAAGTAAAAGTAAAAATAAAGAGCACATATAACGATGAAAACCTCTCAGAGGCACATAAATATGGGAGATTTGACACTCTTCCCAAGCACTATCATGTCCGATCTTCAGTATTAGTTGAGCCAACACAATCCTTCAACATTGGTATAGTTGAAATAGTCAAGACCCTACATCCAACAACATCCATGATAGAGGAAGAAAAACCAAGCTTCACCATATTCTTTGAAGAGAGACAAGTCAACTTTGCTTGGTCCTACATTGACATGCCAGGGATAGATCCATATCTTATAATGCATCATTTATCACTACCTCCTAGGGTGAAGCTAGTGAAGCAAAAATTGAGAAATTTGCATCCACATATTGCCCACCTGGTGAAAGTTGAACTGAAGAAACTATTGGATGCAAGATTCATCCAACATATTGATTATGTTGAATGGATCTCAAAAATTGTGCCAGTTTCAAAACCAGATAACAACATTAGGATATGTACAATTACAGAGATCTTAACAAGGCTTGTCTGAAGGATGACTTTCCTTTGCCTAACATTGACATCATCGTGGATTTGACAGTAGGTCATGCCACACTATCACTTATGAATGGATTTTTAAGGCTACAATCAGATCAAAATAGTACTAGAAGATTAACAAAAAATAACATTCACATGTCCATGGGGTATTTTATGTTGGAACATCATGCCTTTTGGGTTAAAGAACATTGGGGCTACTTATTAGCGTGCGATGACCACTATCTTTCATGACATGATGCACACCTTTATGAAGGAATATGTAGATGACTTTCTAGCCAAATCATTTACTAGGGGAGGACATCTTGAAATCCCAAATAAAATATTCACTCAATTAGAGAGGTTCAATGTGAGGTTAACCCAAAGAAATGTGTATTTGGTGTGACATCAACAAATTTTTTATGATATATAGTATCAGTTAAAGGCATTAAGGTGGATCCTATGAAAATCAAATCCATCATGGAGATGCCTCCTCCCAAGAATATCAGTCAACTCAGATCCTTACAAGGACAATTCCAATCTATTAGGAGATTCATCGTACAAATGGCAGATAAGGGTATGTGTAGGATCATGGTATGCCAAAAAGTGGCAATATTTGTAGGGTATGTGGCTGACGACTTTTTTTTCACCCAAAATTAATGAAACGAAAAGGGTTTTTAGAGGAGATTCTCAGCTTTCCAAAAATATAAATTATGATTTAATTTGAATTTAATAAATAATTATTATTCATTTTCTATTATAATTCGACTAAAGTCGATCGATAGGCTGATTGAAAGACATCTATAACTTTCAAGCGGTATCATATTTTTGAATCCAAAACATCGTCACATTCTATGCTTTACATACTATAGGATTAAAAAGAAAAATTAAATTTCATGAATTTTTGACCAAGTTAAGGTGGTAGACAGGGAGTTTTTATATTTTCTAAAAGTTGTAATAAAAATTCATAATTAATTATTTACTTGGAAAAAATTACAAAAAAAATGCATCACATCTGGACATGAGTCCTCTACTTATATATAAAATCTTACAAAAAATATTATCATTTTATTATGGTTAGGGTGGTGGACATACACCTACTTCTTATTTTTCCCGAAATTTAAGTACTGCATTGAAATTTCAAATTTTCACCAAATAGATTTTATTTATTTTTAAATAAACCTAGTATTTTAGAAACTACATTCAATTTTCTACAAATTCTATTCTTACATATTTTTGAAATAATATAGATAACTTATTCAAATATTTACGTCAAGTTTCCTAACACTGATTTTTCTGAATTTTTTGCCACTTAAGGGCCTGTTTGGCATACCATGATCCTGCACATGCCCATAAAACTCATCCTTTTAATCACTTTCTACACAAGAATGTTTATTTCAAATAGGATGAAAAATGTGAAGAAAATTTTAATCAACTGAAATAGTAGCTAATTTCACCACCTATAATGGTACCACCAATGTAAGGAAAACTACTATTACTCTACAAAGCAACAACTAAGGTATCTTTGGGTGCTCTATTGGCACAAGAAGACTACACGAAAAGAAAGGGCTATTTATTACATCAGTAGAACATTCAATGGCTATGAAATAAACTGCACATTCATTGAAAAATATTGTTTGGTGGTAGTTTTTTCTACTCAACAATTGTGACACTACATGTTAACACACCATCAAATTGATAGCCAAGATTGATCGATTGAAATATCTTCTTAGCAAAGCCAGTTTAACTAGAAGACTAGTAAAGTGGGTAACGATATTGAGTGAGTTTGTCATTCAGTACATGGAAAAAAAAGAAATCAAAGGCCAAGTAATCACATACCAGCTAGTTGAAGCACCATTACAAGATGATCATCCCATGCACATTGAGTTTCCAAATGCAGATGTTCTTACAGTGTCAACACAATAGTGGATGTTATACTTTGATGGATCTTACATGCAACATGGATCAAGTGCCAAAATTATATTTTTCATGCCTCAAGGACATACCATTCCAATGTCCTATAGGTTAATGTTTCCCCGCACTAGCAACACAAATGAGTATGAATAATTGATCATTGGTATCAAGACAACCATAGACTAGAAAATCATAGAGTTAAAAATCTTTGGTGATTCCCAACTAGTCATAAATCAGGTTAATGATGATTACCAATAAAAGATGACAAGTTGATGTCATATAAGAGAATGGTGGATGATTTGAAGAAGTAATTTGTTGAAATTAAATTTGAGAAGATTCAAAAAGGGGACAAAAAAGCTACTGATGTTATGGTGACCATTGCCTCTCTCCTATAAATACCAAAAAAATGAACTCTTTATAAATTCATAGTGGAACAACTGTTTAACCTCAGTTATAATAACCCTAAATCCCAAGTAATATACCATCTAGTCTTGGCTAAGGCTTCTATCTATGGGAAGATCTACACCTGTCTAAAAGAAAAAATCCTACCACTAGATGTATCCCAAAACCAAAAACATAACTTCAACTGACAAGCAACTTGACATACCTTGATAGTCAATGTACTTTATCGACGAGGTTTTGCTAGTACTCTCTTTCAGTGTCTTCAATGTAACAAAGATTAAATTGCTTTACACAATGTTGATGAAGGTATATGTGTAACTCATTTAAGTGGACTAACTCTCACTAAAAGATTCCTACGCTTGGGTTATTACTAGCTAAACATGGAGAACGAGTCTTTTCAATTTGTCAAGAAGTGCCAAAAATGCCAAGTGCATGGAAACCTGATACATACAGTAGTGCAAGAGTTGCAACCATTCCCATCAACATGGCCTTTCTATCAATGGGGACAAGACCTTGTAGGTCAAAATTCATCTTTCATCATCCAATGGACACAAGTTCATCATCACAGCCACATAGTATTTTACAAAGTGGATTGAAGCTATTCCCTTAACCACAATCACTAGAAAACACATTGCATCCTTCATCCTAAATTGTATTATCTATTGGTATGGTATTCCTTAAACCTTTGTCATTGACAATGGTAGACCCTTCAAGAATCAGGATGTCTCAGAACTTTGTGAGAAGTCTCATATTCAACATCAATTTTCCACACCATATTACCCTCAAGGAAATGGCTAGGAAGAGGCCTCAAACAAAACCATTTTGAAAATCTAGAAGAAAATTGTCAACGATGTTGGACATGATTGGCACATTCAACTGAACCCTGCTCTATGGGCTTATTGTACTACTATCCACACCCCGACAAGAGCCACACCATATGCTCTAGTCTATGGATTAGAGCCTATTTTACCTATTCAGGTTGAGCTACCATCCCTATGAGTGTCTTTGAAGGGAATCATTTCAAAGGAAGATTATAGAGTATCTAGGCTATAAGAGTTGGAATTGTTGGATGAGCGTCATTAGCATGCAATTGATCACCTAAAAGCCTACTAGCAACGAATGTCCAAAAGTTATAATCACAGAGTAAAACTAAGAAAATTTTAGGTTGGTGACTTGGTCCTGAAAGAAAATCCCCACAATCAATAGGATCAAGTAAAGAAGGGGAAGTTTGAACAAAATTGGCTAGGTCATTTTGTGGTTATATCAGTCTTTAGATCTAGAGGCCTATTAGCTATTTACACTTGAAGGATATTTTTTTGAAGAACCCATCAATAGCCTACATCTCAAGAAGTTCTACACCTAACTTTCCAATGCACGGTAAAAGTCCTGAAAAAATACCAAAAATGAGAAAAATTCCTAAAAATATCACTACCTTGATGAAAACCTAGAAAACGGGCATCTTGGTGACAACAAAAACATCAAAAATACAAAAAAAGTGAAAAATAAAAGAAAAAAAAAATCATAAAATTTTAAAAAAGTGAAATAAAAACTAGTGAAAACATGGCAACATGCGCTATTTGTGATAGATTATCTTTTCCATCTATTTGAGCATGTGTCGACCATTCGCCTTTTTCATCATTATCCCTATCATTAGAAAACCTCATGTACATATTCTGACATTATAGTCATGTCTCACCCTGGATTGTAGGAAAAATCCTGAACTCACTGGGGGAAATAAATTTTGAGCTTAAACCAATAGACAAAATACAATAGGAAAATGTATCAAACACATAAATCACCTTAAAAATCAACATTGAATGTCAATCATCAAACTTTACACATCAGCCATCCATATCAAACAACTAAATCAATTAATCAAAACAAATTTAAATGGATGATGTTATTTATGAAGCATGGTTTTATCACTTGCACATGAATGTTCAAGTGTTGTATCTTGATTTTGGTTATCATTTCTTTGGAGCAACTTGAAGATGCCATAAACTAGATAAGCTATGATCGAGAATGATATTTTCTTTGATTGTTGTTTGTGAGTTAATCATTACTAATGTGAAAATTTTCACAGGACATGCTCTACAAAGTATAATTGATGACATTCTAAATTTTCTTAGGAAAATGATTAACTCTTGTTTGTTGATGTGAGAAATACTCAAGTCATCTCGGTTCAATTAAATACCTGATGCTTGTGGTAACTTGCAATATCAAAAATCATAGGAGTAGTACTCAGGTTATCATGGTCTAATTATACCATCGATGTTTGTAATCACTTTAAAAAATTCAAAGGCTCAATGATGATAAAATCACAAAAAATTGGCTACTTATGATGACAACATTTGCATATTTAGATTTGCATGATTAAAGTAGATTGCATCCATATTAGTTTTTCAACTATATTTATATATTTTCCAAGGTTGGCACAATTTTCAAAATAATGCTATCTCTATCATTAATTGATTGAGTACATTTGAAACTAAAAAAAACATATCATTCCCATGTAGTTGCATATCATACATAAATTAGAAAGAATTATCACATAATTGATCCATCCATGCATTACATCATAATATTTACATTAGAAAATACAAAAATAAAGTGCATTACATATTGTTTACATAATAAAACCCATCTCATATAACATAAAGCATCAAACATATAGAATCATCATCATATCATCATTGCATCCATTCATAATCATCAAATCAGCATATTAAACATCATGTAATCATCATAACACATAAATTAAATTCATCCATCATAGGTATACATCACATAAAAACATATAGATCAAAAGGGTATCTGTTGCATATCATATAAATCTCAAAAAATAATAATGTCAAGTGTACAATGATATCCAAATATGTCAAGAGGTACATCATGAAAATGACAGAAATCATCAATGTCCTCAACAAAAAAATTAGTGTATACATAATGTCTCAAGTACATCAAAAGTGATAATAACAGAGCTATGTGTTGCTCCCCCCAAACAATGTTGGCCCTATGCATCCTGGTGCACCACTTGACCGTCTTGCCCCTAGATTTCTATGAGGTGGTATAGTGACACCCCTAATGGTAGTCATAGAAAAACTACGTCTTGACCTAGTAGACTGAGCATAACTAACCCACTACTCTATAGGGATTACCTCATGATACCACAACCTATAATACTTGACCTCCCCGGTGGAGTGTTGTACCTCTCTAAGGTAATCTACTATTGAGGTACTCTCATCCACTCTCTACAATATCTCTAACAAGGCCTTTGCTTGCTCACACCACTACCTCAGGGTATCTCTCTCAATGGTAAGCATAACAATCTATTCTTGTGCCTATGCATATCTCTATGTTTGTGGATATATTTGACCCTATAGAGTTTGTACCTGGGCCTATAAAGCAGCTATCTGAGCCTACTATTGTTGTGAGGGAAAATGAATCTGAACATGTTGTTATGCTACAACCACCAAGGATCTCCTCCTCCTAGGCACTATGAGAAATAACACTAGTTTTTCACCACCATCACCATTTTCACCCCCATCACCATCCCCACCACCATCACCATCTCCACCACCTCCACCATCTCCATTGTCATGATCTTTGTCATCACTACTCTCTCCTTCCTCCTCATCATCCCCTCCTCCACTCCTCCATCTCAGTGCTTAATCATCATCTAATAAAGTTATTGGCTCATCTAGACTAGATATCCTTGGGAAAGGAAGTGAAAAGAAATAGTGTGCATACTCTTGTGACATTGCAGCCTCTATGATCTCAAGATGATACTCCCATACAACTGCCTATAATTTGAGGTTCTCCTCACACACTACATCATATGATAAAATAGGCACCCACTTTGGAATGTTCTATCATCTCTGGGCATATAAGGCAACTCCCTGAGGCATACCCTCTACTCACCCGTACTGTCAAAGCACTCTCCCAAGAAGGAATATCTCTATCACGAATGGTGTCCCCTTGATCAAATATCTAGCAGTGCACACATATGGAATCTTTATATCATCCTCCAGCCACTACTCATAGTCTAGATAGGGCCTCCATCTCATGGTATCTAAATTATCCAAAACCCTTCGCTAGTACTCTAATTTTCCCAGCTTATGCTAGACAACTAGACTTGTATATCCATGAACATATGGTCGACCAACAGGATGATGTCTATTAGCCACTAGACGAGTGACAACTATGTGCTCCCATACCCATATCTATAGTAGTGTCACCCCAGTTGACCATTGAGATTATGGATGTTCAGGGTCCTTGAAGCTACAATCTTTAATGGAGGAGCTTTGCCAAGAAAGATAATTGACCACAAAGAAAAGTGTTTCAACTAGGCATGCACAATGGAGATTCTATATTGATATGATATGATATGATATGATTGATTACAAATGTACAAAATTCCTGATTATATAGGCAAGAAAGAAAACCTAAGATGCATGAGATGTTGCCATGTGCCATGATCTAACATGTGACAACATGAGAACCCTATCTAGGAAATTATTAAATATTGAGATAAGTTTTAGAAGGAAAACTCATCTTCTAGAAGGAATCTTATCCCTACAAACATTGAAGGGAATATTACCCTATATATTAAATGATTTATTAAAATTCAACCTAGGACTAAATGATATATGACCTAAGTTAACTTATGCTAGTGTAATAATTAATGAATTAATTACACTAACACCCCCCCATAAGTGCAACTTAGGGATGAAATCCAATGATTATGCAATGATGATCGATGATGGGTCCCGACTATGAGGCCATGTTAGGTACCCATGTACATGAAGATGCAAAAAATCTCCCATAATCAGAGAAAAAGGGAAAATCTAGTGGGAACAAAAGCCCTCTCCAAAAAGGAGATGTTCAAATGTAGAAAAGTGAGAAAGGATGGGAAGGATGGAGGACTCTCAAATACCCCCCAAGGACACCATCCATCACATGTATACAATACAATAGCCACCCCATAGGGAGGAAAGAGAGATACAACATAGCCCCTCCAGATGATGTGATCACTTGTAAAGATGGTATGTGTCTGAAGAGAGAACATGATCCAATGTCGAGAAACAACTTGTATCCCTTTTGGAAGAAAAAAAACCAAGTGCAAGTGCAAAGATGCTTCCCATTCCGGATAGGAATTGAAGGAAGGAAGGATGAATGTGGATGTCGATGATGTCTCTGAAATCTACTCAAATGTATCCTTTCCTGAAGATGAAGATGCCACAATCAATGAAGAAGGTGACAAACAAGGACTATGTGGAAACTGATGTTGAACAATATCCAAAGAATATGATGCCAATAATATGATGGAGAATTGATAGACCCCCCTGAATGAAGTGTCCTCAAAACCACTGAAAGAAGTATGAAGCCAATCCAATGGTAGATGCTGAAGAAACCTCAAGTTATGAATGGAATGACAGGGAAGAAGACTCAGATATGAATTCTCTAAATAGAGGAGTGATATATCCCTTAAGGAATGTCCTCCAAACCTGTAGAAGTAGCCAAGTCAGTGATACCTGAAACAAAGCCATCCTATGATGCCAAGTCTGAAAAATTGAAAGTGTCCTAATGGATGATGATGGTGGAAGCCTATATCAATGATTCTGGACAAGGAATCACTGAATGTGAAGGGATAACAATAGTTTCTGATGGAGAAGAAGCACCTAAAGCAACCTTGTCAATCTCTTCGAAAATATCAAGGCAATCAACCTCCTGCACAAGAATATCATCCTAGGGTACTTGATCTAAATAATGACATTCAGAATCATGACCATCGGGGAATGGTGGAGTGTCTGATCCTCCATAGATCTCCCAAAGATTAGCCAAAAGGATGTGAGGACAATCACAATGATCAATAACATTCAAAATATTATAAGCAACTTGCATAGAAATGATCTCCAAAATAGTGTATCTACTGCAACTCCAAGTAAACTCATGAATACCTTCACTTGGATGAAGAACTATACCAAATAGATATGGCAATAAATCAAGTGACTAGAGATGGTGGACAATCCCATCTCACCATTACGAATAGTTTCCCTTGTGCAACATAACCAAAGAAGGAGTAGATGCAAGCCCCATAATGAAATTTCTCCAAAAAAGTACAAAGACATTGACCTTCAAGAGCAAATAAAGACTTCCAAGGATGATGTGCAACTGAAGTGATGCTACCCAGATAAAAAAAACTTTTCCCAAGCTTTAGGATGTCCAGGTTATTGAACAAATGCACCAAACTAAAAAAATCAATGCAAGAGTACCTAGAGCTGAAAATGATCAAGGGGTCTAGACTAAAGAAAAAAGCTATAAAAATACTTCCTGATGTTGCTAGAATCATTGAAATCCAATGAACGGTTGCAAAGTTATGAGCCTTTGAGTCTAGATTATGGTCTTGTCTTCAGTTGGCTATAGATTTTTTTGCAAGCAAAATTTTGTAGAACTAACGTCACCACTAGAAAGTAGACGAAATCCTCTTTCCGATAGTATCCTATTTGTCAATTTTCGATACCATGGGTGAAAGTTGTGATAAAACAAAAAAATGCCTATATTTGGCTTTGTAGGCTAACTAGGGGAAAAATTCCAGCCCCCCTAGCACTAGCACTTAGTCTACAATATGATCGTAATGTAAAATGTGGCAAAAAATAAAGCACCACCACCTGTGGTGGTGGCGAGGTGGAGATCTGGGAGACGCTGCTGGTGGATGAGCTTTGCCAATGGAGATAACAATGGTTGTTGATGGGGAACCAACAAAGGATGGAAAAAGGGCCAGCCAGAATAGAAAACAATGGTGAAGGGAAGCCAACAATGGATTTCTAGCAGCTTAGCAGGAGGAACACGAACCATCACTGACACGGTCGCCAGAGGATGCAACACCAAAGCCAGTGGGAGATGGTCAGCTGAAGAAACGCCAAGAGATAGGACCATTGATAATGAATGTGTCCAATGGAGGTACCTCCCTCTTTTAAAGCTAGACTTTGATTGTAAAGCCAACCAATAGAATTTTGAAATATTTTTTATATTGCACTATGCAATAAAAAATCAAAACCCAACTTTAATGCCAATTAAAAAATATAAATTATGTAGAAAAATCCCAAATAAAATGCCGATGGGATAAAAAATAAATCAAACCTTATTGCACGTTGATGGAAAAATATAATAGCCAACCAAGGATTTTTTGAAAAATAATTTTATAATGCACTATGCAAAAAATCTTGGACCCCTTGATATAAGTCGACTATAAATAAATTGCAGTCGATGTGATTTTTTTTAATTTTTCTGTAAACTATAGAAATATAGGCCCGAATATAGATTTTCTTTTTCCAAACAATAAAATAGCCCAAATATTATTTTTTCTAAAATAGAAAAGAAGCCTGCGACTAAATTTTTTTTGCCTCAGACGACAACTAAGAGGGAGGATTTTTTTTACTACAAATTTTTACAAATTGTATCAATTGATTTTGCAAACCCAAATAACTCTGATGCTCCCAGGTTGATGTAACCAATTTTGATGAATGGGAAGGAAATCCTAGGGTTTTGAGGCCTTCTAAAGACAATGGCGAGATCGGATCTGACTCTATCTGCTTCATAAATCAGCCTACTCCCTAGGTGGAATCAAGTAGGCTTCAATGGAAACCTTCAAGCCTACAAAGAATCTCGCATACCAACTTTCTTGATTGAGGGTTGACATTTCACTAGACAAGCTCTGATACAATGTTGAGATTATGGATGCACAGGGTCCTTGAAGTTGCAGTCTTCAATGGAGGACCTTTGCCAGGAAAGATAATCAACCACAAAGAAAAGTGTTGCAACTAGACATGCACAATGGAAATTCTATATTGATATGATATGATATGATTGATTAAAAATGTACAAGATGCATGATTATATAGGCAAGAAAGAAAACCTAAGATGCATGAGATGTTGCCATGTGTCAAGATCTAACAACATGTGACAACATGTGAACCCTATCTAGGAAATTATTAAATATTGAGATAAGTTCTAGAAGGACAACTCATCTTCTAGAAGGAATCTTATCCCTACAAACATGGAAGGGAATATTACCCTATTTATTAAATGATTTATTAAAATGCAACCTAGGACTAAATGATATATGACCTAAGTTAAATCATGCTAGTGTAATAATTAATTAATTAATTACACTAACATTGAAAAATTGGCCCCTCCAAGATAAACCACTTGGTGAAGATCATGGTACAAATGTGCTAGTATGTAGGAGCCCCAAGCATATCTGGTCCTCTGAGTAATCATGTTCTCTAATATCTAACCACAATCGACTGAGAGTCCCTTAGACCTGCAGTCAAGACATAAGAATCCTCTAACGAATCCAACAACACATTGTAGTGTCGCATATGCATCAACCATATCCCGCCATGGAATCTCATATCCACAAATCTAGCCATCCTCGAGGACTCTCCTTAATGCATCGGTGCTCCCTACTCTGTGGAATCATAGACAACCAACTTTCCAACAATAGGAATCGTCAAGATACGGTAAACACCCTTTGGTGTCACTATCATCTCACCAATGGAAAAGTGAAAGGTGTTGCGGTCACTATGCCACCTCTCTGTCAAAGTAGTTAGAAGTTCCCTGTTAATCCTATACTAGGGAATATCTATCAAAGAAGTCAATCTACATCATCCAATCACATCTAGATCAGCCTGCACCAGATGTGGAATCAAATTTCAGGTTCTCAGGAATTGCTTCCAAGATTGAAGGATCCTTGAAGGCTCCCATCATCATAACATATCACAAATTAGCAATCTTATCAATCAACATCAATCAACCTATCAATCTAATCAGTTCTAGTGAGATTTTGATCAAATCTCGTGAGCATCTCTCATTGATCCTCACTTATCATGAGGTCAATCATCATTATCCTATCATTGAATTTGACCTATCATGAGATCAATCATCATCTAATCTATCAACATAATAAAAAAAATCAAAATATCAGCTAACACGATCAACAATCATCAAAATTAGGGAGTCTAATCAACGTTTCATCAATTTGGTGTGTATGCACTAGAAAAGTATTTCTATGCACTAAAAAATAATATGTGCTAAAATATTTCATCAATGTGCTAGAATAGTGCAGTAATGTGCCAAAATTCTATATGTGCCATCAAATTACATCAATGTGATATTTCACTGTATCAATGTGCTACTTTAACATATGCACTAAAACTTTGACCTAATGCACCACAAAACATCACCTATGGGCTAAATAACTAGTTGTGTTACTACATTCATCATATGCACTAAATATATGCACGAATGCACTACTTTACCATATGTGCTACATTATTCAACCTTTGCGCTCCAAAATTGACTCTACATGCTAAAAGTCTCTATATGCTAGAACAATGACCATATGTGCTATATCAGGTTCCTAATGCACTAAGACACTAAAAAATTAATTTCAAACATGAAAATTGTAGGAAAAATGAAATTCAAAATTCACGAGGAGATTTTTATGGGTATGTATCATATGTCCATATGCAGTTGGGCGGTTGTGATGTCGAACACACTTGAATTGGTGGGTTTGGATCAGAATCACCATCTTGCTCAAAGTTGCTCCAATCACTCAATCTCCAATTTTCAAAATGCAAATAACTCAAATGAGCCTCTTTTTCATCCTTTTACCTTTTTAAGTGGTAATTAAATGGATTTAAGTGCTAGTAAATGAGACATTTATTTTTTTAACCAGGGGTGTTAATTCATCAATCAATCAAGGTGACAGATCGAGTAGTATTTTTGAGAGATAAATTGACCAAACATAATAAAATTTGAAATTCATCATAATATCATAATTTTTTTTCAAAAAACTCCAAAAAAATTCTAAAAATTGAAAATTCCCTAATTTTTCTCCCGAGGGGGCATATATCCATTATCACTTGAAAAACCAGTGTTTGGGGCATATGGAAATTTTTTGTCAGCATCATCAACAATTTATTCTTTGAAGTAATGTGTAAGCACATCACTTCACTTGAAATCAGTTTGGATTATTAATTAATTAAATACAAGTTAAGTATTTAAGCTTTTGGATTCGACTGTGTCAATTTTTTTGTCAACGTTTCAGATCACACTCAGTGATCCATCATCAGGAAGAGGAAAAAATGAGATGAGATTGCAGAACAAGTCTTAATAAAGGGTGAGATGGAGGAGGAATAGGAACTTTAAAAACAATAAAATAATAATACCAAGGAAGGAGAAATAAACAAGTCAAATCCAATAGTATAATTTGAAAGTGTTATAAATTATATAAAAGAGGAAAATTAAAGGTAACTAAAGCTTGAAAATAACAATGAGGAAATTACAAAATAAATAGATAATTCAATGATTAAAATAAAATAGAAAGCTAGAGAAAGTAACAAACAAGAAGAAGTGCCGAGAGGACAAAAAGATGAGAAAATGAAAATACTATAATTAATTAATACTAGAGAAACAAGAGATAAATAAGTTGAAAAAGGACAAAAAACTAGAACTAGTAAAAAATCAAATTCAAATTAAGGTCAAAAGGATAGAAAGAAAACAAAAAGACCAAAAATAATTAGTTTAAAAATGATGGATCACTGAGTGTGATCCGAAACGTCGACAAAAAAATTGACACAGTCGAATCCAAAAGCTTAAATACTTAATCTTCATGGACTGTGGAAAACTTATACCAACTAAATACAAGTTATTTAATTAATTGATCTTTAATTTGGCTACTTATAAATAAATTATAAATTTACTTATATAGTTCATTTTCTAATTTTTCTATCTTAAATCATATTCTTCTAATTTTAATTAAATAAAAAAATTTGAATAGTTTGTCTTATTTAATTATATTTCCTCTTATTAAATTTAAATTTAGTCACATGTCTACAACTTTTTCCTCTTGCCACCTCATCATGTCTGATGAATTTAAATATCCTTAATATTTAAATTAGCATTATCTTCAAAAAAATTTGGAATCATAGTTGAGACACTTGGCTCTCTTCCTCCATTTATTCTCTCTCACACTTGGCAAAGTGTTCTATTAAAGGGAACACTCTCCTTTATTCCCTCTAGCTTCATCATTCTCCACTATTCATCTCTCCAGCTAAAATCTTGACCGTTGGTTGCTGCCACATCAAAATATGCCTTGGAAAATCTATAAATGTAGCCTCATTCTAAAGCATTTCATATCCTAACTTTGAGCAGTCTTACTATGTAGAATTTTGATTAGAGCATTTTTTAGCATTTAGCAATTAGCATTTTAGAAGCATATTAGTTTATAATCATGGCTTAGTTGTTAGTTGTATTTTAGTGATCAAAGTAGCTTTCATACAATATTTTCATCATAGCATTTAGCATCACAACATTATTATCACATCACTCATCAATCATATAGTTTAGTAATCAATCATGTAGGAATAGATTCCTTGCATTTTCCAGCATCTTGTTCTTCAAGCTATCATTTGGAAGGTCTTGTGCATATACAAAATTTGAATTCCATAATGACTTGAGAAAATCCTTGAGGATAAAGAACAATGAGATGATTTTAGAGAGTTTATTTGTTTCAATTTGGTTAGATTTGCTATTTGAATTCTCTAATGTAATGTTTCATTGATTGTGTGGTTTTATTACTCATTCACATATTTTACTCACACATAATTAAATGGTTTCAATCCTATCACAACTTTTTTTTAAGGTTGACTAATCTTTATAACATTGAAATTTGTTTACATGTATCATTTTTTTGGGCTCCTTGTTGTTGACATTCTCTTTAAGATATGCTGATGATTTTAAGCATGTTTCTATGGAAACTTTTTGTAGAGTTCTCTATAAGGTATAATATTATTATTTTTGGTTGTTTTAATTATGATTAATAATAACGTATCTAATATGATTGTTACTTTAAATATCCATCCATTCATTTTCCATTCAAATATCAACCCTCACTCTAAAAAACATTGGTTAAACTCATCAAATGCACACAATAGAACTCAAATGAATTTGAATTGTTTCCTCGTTATTTTCTCAAATTTCATCTAAGATTTATAGAAATAGACTGTCAAATCTACCAAAACAAAAATATACATCGAAATATATGACTTAATCATCTCACACCAATTCTCAAATCTTAAATTTTTTTTACATAGCTATTAACTAATCAACAAGAAATTTCACCAATTATCAAAATTTTAATGACAATTTGAATAAAATATTATTATTAAGTGATACTTAAGCATCATTTTTATTATATACAATTGAAAGCCTCGATGTGAGGTAACGAAAATTGGTTATTTTTAAATCTTTTTCCTTCCTTATTTAAAAATTAAATGGAAATTGCCTAAGTGGGGGAAATAATGCTTTATTGCACGGATTGTGTAGATTCAAAATGCTTGAGGAACTATATTAATAATTTAGTTAATTAATTATTGTAATGTTAATATATATTTAATATTAATTATACATATAATATATAATAATTGTATTTTTTCATTATTTATTCTATAATAATTATATATTATAATTATAATAAGGTATTCTTTATATGAACATTATAATTTGACTATAACAATTGATGGTTGAGAATGTGGTAGAATGATGGTTGACCATTGTGATGGTATCTTCAAACTTTCCAAGTTTGAAGTGTTCATGATGAAAAAAGTTAATTTGTACACTCAAAAGTGCACCTAAAAAATCTTCCCAAGTGACCTACTTTGGAGGGTTATAAATTGGAGCTAGTTGATTTTCATGTCAAATCCTTTGGTGGGAATATTCATTTGAAATATGTGAACATGTATGTTAAATTTTAGACCCTTGTGATGAGTTTTGATAAGTTTTTGAAGTGCAAAGTTGGAGGGTTCTAGGATTGTTTTGCTATTTGTAAACTCTCAGACCTACAAAGTGGCCTCTTGTTTAGATTGATATTTCATAGGTAAATGATTGTCATGGAAAATGGATTGGTTCACTACATTCATATGCTCCTTGGTTTGATTTTAGAGCAACAAGATCAAGTTTGATATTTTTACCAAGTGAATGCTTCTTGGTTTGATTTCAGAGCAAAAAGATCAAGTTTGATATTTTTACCAAGTCAAAAGCAAAGGCAGTTTGTCATATTTTGACATCTGAATGTTTCAAGGAGGTCACCTATGACCATTAATATCTAATGAATAATGTGGATTGAAGGAAAGCCCTTTTGGACACATACTCAATGGACATAAATGAACTAGTGTTTCCAGTGGTAGCTTCCCAGGTGGTGATTTGATTTTTTTTGAGATGGTAACTTGGTGAGCCCTGATTGGTTTTGAACAGATGCAGTTGCAAAACAGTTTGTCTGAGCCACTTTGGATGTTAATATCTTGCACCTCAGGATGATTTTTTCCAAGTTGTTTGTTGCACTAAATTTTTGGTTCAACATTCTACATGCATGCTTAGTTTCAAGCTCTCAAGATGAGTTTTGATGGGTTACTTAATTGTCTACTAACTACAATTGGGCCAAAATTGGTGTTCTGAAAACTTTCAAATTTTTTAATTTCTATAGACAACTCATTCCTCATTTTGATCAAAAACATCTCCAACTCCATTTCATAAAAATTGGAGATCATCTGATGCATTACTTTAATGCATTTTAGTCGTAGTAAAGGCATCTGAGAGACCAGTTTACAAAGGAGGTCCTAGAAATCTTTAGGACATGCAAGTTTTGAACAAATAGATTTTCTCAAACTAATTGATAATGTCCCTATGCAATTTTTTGTGACTCGAGAGTCCTAGTATTCCCACACTAAATTTTCCTTTTTTGGGTGGCAACCAAAATTAAAATTTCACTATTTCCTAAAGTTTAAAAGGGAAATGTTTTAAAATATTTTAAATATTTTAAATTCCTTCGAAAGTGAAAAGCATCAAATTAAGGAAAATTTCTATTTTTTATATTTTATAAAGTTTCAAACTTTATAAATTTTCCATTACAGGAAGCTTCCCTGCCAGCCCATGGAAGCTATTGTTGACGGAAAAAAGTCTTACGGGGAAGTGGGAGAAGCTTGCAGCAGGCATTGAGTGGGATTAAAGCATTTTTTCAATGATTTTTTTTTAAACATTGGATGGCGGAAAGTCAGTTTATATGCTCTTTTTATTGTTTGCCCACTAGCCTATGATAGTGAAAGCTCACAGCAGAGGAAGCTCATGGGGAAGTTGGGAAGTGAGTGAGAGGTAGTATTTGGGGGAGAATTTTGAACATTGTGAACTCCTTTGCTACTATTTCCATGTGTTTTAAACACATTTTTTAGTATGAGGTAGAGATTTTTTGTTGTGGAAGGAGCAGATTACAAAGTGCAATCACGTTTTTTGATTTGGGATAGATTTTTAATGTTATTTTTGAGCTATAGATCATGGCTTTTACTTCCAGAAAGGTGCCCCAACCATTCCTCTTGCTTGGGAAATGATTTTAATAATGTTTTATGTAGTTTTTGGCTGCTTGCAAGCTCAAAAACACCTTGCAACTCATTAAAACGCCAACAAGTTTTTAAAATGCTCAAGAAATTTGAAAATGACAAAGTAATGTTGGAAGTAGATTGAGTAGCATGGTGACTACTATAAAAATTTGCTTGTGCATTCAATATTCCTTGTGCTTTCCCTGCCAGTTTGTGAGGGAATGTGTTGATGTTAGCACAAGATGGAGGGAAGCGAGGATGAAGATGGAGCCCGTGAAAAATATTTAATTACAGTTTTTGAGCTTTTTATTATCAATGTTAAACCTTTATTTAAAGCTTTAAATAAATGGTTTTCCTTAGCTTGAGTGATTTTTTGATGTCATCATAGGAAGCAACAAGAAAGTGTGTATTGGTGGAGGCTTCAAGGTGGGCCCGATGAAACTTCTAAAATGCATTGTTAAGTGCTATTTTAAATTAAAATATTGTCCAATGAAATAATGTGGGGTTTTCACTATTTAAAACCAAGTATTTTAAATGTGAAAAAGTGAAAGCATAGGGTAATGTTAGGGTGCCCATTGAAATTTTAACCAAAATTTTCCTGTGATGGGCGACTAAATGTAAAATGGTGAAGGTAGGAGTATGGGTAAAATAAATTACCTGAGGGAATTTTTTAATGACTTCATCATAAGGGGGGAAATATTTTAAATGAAATATGCAAAGTAATATGCACTGGTTAAATATTTCCATAACCTAGTCAAGTAAAAATTGAAAGCCTTTTTGTGCTGGGAATTAAAGTGAAATATGGGTAAATATCTTATTTTCCTAGGAATGAATTAAATTTTTTCACTTTTAAGAAGCAAGTTCTTAATATAAAGTAAAAAGTGAAATGGAACGGGTAAAGATTTTTATGCAATCGGATACAAAATTGAAAGTCTCCATATAAAATTTATAAAACTTTATTTGTTGGGAGGTCAACGTGTAAAGTGAAACCAGGACAAAAAAGGAAATTAAAAGAGTTTTCATAGGAAAAATGGAGATGAAGGACTTTTCTTCTACTATGGTAAAATATTTTTCATTGTAGGGATGAGGAGTGAAGTTTTTCATGAAATAGGGGTAAGATTATTTTCTGTCATAGATTAAAGGTGAATACAAGTGAAATACAAAGGAAAAAGATAGGGAAAAGTTCTAAATGGATATTTCCAATGGAAGGGAATAATGAAGAAGGACATCATGATGAGGAATATTTTTTGTTTGAACGAAAGTGACTGCAAGAAGCATGAACCACGGTGCAGATTGAAGTTTCTTGAGGAAGCAAGGGTAGTTATGGATCAATCGAGAAGAATGCTTTTAGGTGTCACATGAAAATATAGTTTTAGGGTTTCTTCTTCTCTTTTGTATAGGTTTTAAAATTCTTAATTAGGAAGTAAGGTAGAATAGTGTTGAGACTGAGCCATAAATGGAGTATGTAAATTGTAATAGCTAGATTTATGAGCAATTGTTAGCCAATTTATGTAGCAATATATTACTATTATGAAATTGTTTCCAAATTTGTAAGCTTTTAATCATATGAATTCAATATATCAAGGATGTTTAGATTTGTCATTGCAACATTCCTATGATTTTGTTGTTTGGTCATGGTTCTCTTTCAAGTAAAGAGTGAAATTACTTTGATTAGATAACTATGATTTAGAGTGCACAAGTGGGATTGATAAGTAGAATTTTATGACAAATATTAGTGGATTTATTAATGTAAGGCATTAACATATTTTAAATCCATTGGTTGAACCTAGTTTGTTGATAGGATTTCTATTGCAGTTTTATATTTGACTCCATGGCCCATGATTAGGCACTGATCTATCACAAAGCCTAGGACATTTTTAGAAACAATTAATATCATTTTAAATCTCAATTAATCTTTTATTTGTTGTTTAAGCTATCTATGTTTTATATATCCTCATGATGTTTGAAAGAGTATAGAGGATAAATTTGAGAGAATTTCATCTATTAACCCTCTATGTGTTTGAGATGAGGATATCTAAGTTAGTTGTTCTTAGTAATGTTCAATGCAAATGGGATTATGCTTGAACCTATTAGAATATACAATACCCATCATTCATATATATAAGAACAATCCACTTTCATAGGCCTGTAATTTGCTGCTTGGCATGACTTTATTATAAAATTAGGCCTACAATTAGGAGCACCCTACTAAGTCCTATGGATCTCAAAGTGTAGAAGGTTTTCATAGCCTTGTTTGTTGGCTTTTCTTGTCTTCAACCTATTGATAGTGTAGATTCTTTGTTCTAAATATTGTATCCCTTAGTTTAGGCATTATTTTTCTCCTTAGGGTTGAAGGTTGCAAGAAAAATAACCAACACATTGGAAAAGATCTGATGGTTTAATGAACCCAATACAAAATAAATAAAAGTAATATTAAAAAAATTAAGCACTTTATACAAACAAAACAAAGAAAAAATCAATATTCTTTCTACATTTTGACTAGAAAATATGTTTTACATTCATATTATAAAGGTAAAAAAAAGCATAATTATTATATTTTACAAATTAAAATAATAATTATTATACTTTACAAAAGTTTACCTTATCTAATTAATCATTTCTATGAGGAACAAAGCAAATATTTTGATGAAGGGTGCTCTCCTTACAATATAAAACTCATAGAAACAACAGATAATGGCATAAACAAAATGCAAGAAGTGTTACCCATTTTTCATTTACATCTCAAATCAGGTTAGGCTTATGGATTTTTTTTTAAACTGAGAAAATGACATATTTATTGTATTATCCCTCCTAAATTACATTCAGATGTATAAATGAAAAATCTAAGAAAGATTACAACTACAAATCATTACATTTATACACATGCATCTAACGTAAGAAAGATTTTAGAAATCTCTTCTTGAAAGGTTATTTTATTGAATAGAAGTATTCATTTGAATCACACAAGCCATGTGTTTAACTTTAAATTCTTCTTATTCAATGCAAATAAAAATAAACATATACATGAATAAGTAGATGAAAAAGAAAAGAATATGCATGTAGAGAGAGTAACCAATCATTGTCTGAGAATGACTAGTTCTATTGAATCTTCTTGTCTAGCTACTACTCAAGTTGTCCTAGTCTTTTCCTAGCTCCTTGATACCCTTGTTTCCTACATTAATCAAATTAATGTGTTAGATAAATTCCCTAAGCAATGAAAGGCTACACACCATACATGATAATTTACCTATTCATGTATAAATTGATCTTAATCTACGTTAAACAAACATCCATATCCTGAATGTACCAGAGAAAGCAATGAAACCATCAGATATACTTAAAGTATACATGTTTTTCTAACTTGTTTTCTTCATGTGCAACTATAGGTGTAATCATATCTTTGTTTTGTTTAGATCAAATGAGTCGTGGAAATGTGGCTCCCACAAGGGTTGAGCCCAACTCATAGTAATGATTGTATTATTTTAATCTATGCACAACCTTTATGAATTTTCTAAGTGCATATGAAATTGCATATAAATAAAAGTTGATATTAATCATGATTACTTTATAATCATAATGAAATAATTTTCCAATGTCATGAAACTGAAAATAGTGGTATTCATCAATGATGAAATAAAATCTTTGTTATTTATGATAAGCTTTTTGTCATTAAAATAGTCGAGGAATCATTAAGTCAGCGTGATCATTCAAAGGCTTGTAAGGAAATAGTCCTTTTAAGGAGCAAATCTTTAACATAGCAACCAATTCAATGATAAAGGAATACAAGACAACCAATCCAATGAAGTGATTTACACAATATAAAGCCTAGAACAATGTTGAAAGATAGGTGGCAAAATCCTCTATCCAAGAACAACAATGATCTTATATCATAATAGTGGTTTAAGATGATAGTAACATGTCAACCCTTGTCATTAAGGTCATAATCAGTAATAACCAAGTAATGGTCCAAGGTACAATCAAAAAAAAAAAAAAAAGTAGTAGAAAGAATACATGCTCAAATTGTGTAATGATAGTGCCATGATATTTGATAGTTAAGTTTCATACAAGCAATGTGGACCCAATAAGAATCAAGCCAAATCCTTCAGAAATTTCTTCATAAAATGCATAGTTTCAAATATATAATCATTTAAAAATCATATGGTTGAGCCAAAGGTTCCTAAAGGAATCTCGTGGGTTTTTATCTAAAGTGGGTTTTGTGTTGCATGAAACTTGTATGCGATTTCAAGAAAATAAAGATTAAAACTTGAGCAAATCTCAACCTAGAAAAATAGTTTTTTCTTGAATCTATAGAGGAGAGTAATGTTCACAACTGAGATATCTACATACAATATAGTTGTACCATGAAATGAAAAAGGAACGAATTGGTTGGGCCCACAAAAGGATATGAAAATCACAGTAGAACCTTTCCTGGGAATTGGACATTCCGACAAGTGACTAACATCTCTATGTGGACGTTCATTTACTTGTCAAACCAGGGGATGTATACTTTAAATGGCATGGAAAAATATATGCACCAAGAACTATTTTCAGTCAAATCTTAGCAGAAGACAAATACTTGAAAGGAATTCTATCTACGCCACATGAAGGTAATGCAAAATTCTTTAACTCAACTATGTTTTAATTAAAACAGAACCCATAACAACTACGACTGAAACACAAACCATGAACTGGCCTTATGCTGTAGGAACATGCACAGGGATGGATTCTCTATGCTGCAGGAGCAATATAAGACTGAGTTTGCATGTAAACTTCAAAGATGAGAGCTAACTAAAGATCAACAAGAAATAACAACTAACTAACTAGCTATAGATACTTACTAAGTGGGGCCCCTTAGCAAGCATCTACTGATTAGACAGATACTGAACTCAGAACTTCATCAAGCTTTATTCATGAAAACAAAATGATATACATTGTTTTGTTGAAATGGAAACTAACAACAAACTTTGTCTCTTGTCAAATAGATTCTGGTTTTCATTATCATACTGATTCTTACATGATATCTGCTGTCTTCTATCTTACCCTAACTATCGTCTCTCCTCTCTCTCTCTCTCGCGTAGGAGGAGAACCCTTATTTTTTAAATCAGGAGAGCAACTAACTAACTAATTAACCCAATCAAAGAAAGACGTGGAAGTAAAGTGTATCTCCGAATCAAGGAAAAAACTTCATAAATGAATTTATGCATTCAACCTGATCCTGAGAGAATCTAGTGCTCCACTCTTTCCAAATTGACTGTCATTAAAAATCTTTCCCAATGGTTTCGGTCAAAGAGTCTTCGTCGGAGCTTCCTCAAAGTCATGCAGGAAATGGACTTTACTACAAGGCCGAGATCGGCTGTGCTTGACTCGATCATTCTTCAACAACCTACAAAACAAAAGGTAACATGTGCGAAAGAAAAGGTGTATGGCACATACACAATATCCATTCATTAATCACACATTTAAATCTATTTCATCATTCAAAAACTATATGCGATATACCAGTCATTTAGGGAGTCAACGGGGCAATAAATGTAATCAAGTCAACACAATAAGCTGCAGGAATATGAAAGTATTTTGCTACAGGATATCCTCATAAAAGGTTTCAACATAGTTTAAATAGCCACAATTAACAAAAGTAAAGATATTAAAAGTTTATCATAATATCCAAACTTATGAACATATTTTAAGCTCATCACAAATGTACCAAAAGAGTTTTGAGTTTAATGAAGCTTGGTGGTTAAAATAAACCAACTACAACAATATACAAAATGGAGCTAATTTACAAAGTTAAGACCTTGAATGCATTTCTTTCATATGCATCAAAACACTCCTAAGTTTTAGATGATATATAAGGGTTTCATATTTATAGTTATCAAAACTGAAGTTAGCCCGAAATAAGGAAACTCCATGGCGGGTAGAATAAAAGATCAACAAGAAAGAGGGAAAACATGTGAGATAAATAGTATAAAGAAGAAGCTAGCGATAGCCATAATGGCCCAGGTTAACAAAAATGAAATTTTTCTCTTAATATTGTTTCCTAAAAATGACTTACTCATTTTCTTTGAGAAAAATGAAATCTACAAGAAATGAATGAAATAAAGAAAATGATGTGGAGACTCAGTATGGATAGTCACAAATTTTGAGGGTTTTAAGCCTAGAAAGTGTTAAAAAGACTTGAACAACAGATCCAATGGGTATTGTTAATGGAGAAATGGGTAGCTTTTTCTTGTCATGTGGTGACTAAGATATCTCTTGTTTCACAACCAAGCCCTCTCATAGAGTCTCATTCATATATCTTGCACAATCTTATCATAGCAAAGGAGATTTTGACATTGCTGGCCAACAGACAACACAAACATGTAGAGAAAAAAAGGTTACTCATGTTCTTTAAAGTTCAACAAAAGGAAATATGGAGGCCGCGGCCTAAAAAAATAAAATCAAAATGCTTGGATTTTTCTACAGGAAAATGCATGAATTTAACACAAAGAGAACAAAGATGAACTATTTTTTTTGTGCAAATTATATCAGGGCTCAAGCAAATTTGTTTCTAGAAAATGAATAAAAAGACAAAACCATCTTCAAAATGCTTACCCTGATATTTTCCCTTTGTTATTTGCACAAAATCTGTTGAAAATGCCTCAACATTTTTCAAAATTCCTCCATGAACCTTCAGCAAAACCCTCATAGTGGCGGCGAACTCAGCTTCTTCGTGAAGCTTCTAAATGAAATGAAATGTTCCTTTCACTTTCGTTTCATTTAGGATTTTCACCCTAGTGTATGTGGCCAATATGAAACTTACTTTCTTATGCCAATGTTTAAAAATAAAACATGCAACTAATATACCATGGTCAAATTGATGCCTTTTATTTACCTTGTATTTCCCATGTATCAAAGTCTTAAAAACTTTGAATCTTTTCACATTTTTTATTTCCTCATATGGTCGATGCCTAAAGTGGAATGATGTTTATTTTTTGCATTTTATTTTATTGTAAAATAATTTAATATTAAATGGTATTTTATAAACCATTTAATTTAAGTTATTATTTCTCACAAATGCAGAAAATAGGAGACATGTGTTTGTGTGACTAGGTCTTAGAGGGAATGGAGATATACTTGTATTGATGGCTTGCCACTAAAGAAGGGAAGTTATTTTCATTTAAGAGAAACTTGGAGCAAATATAGGCATGTTATTTTAGTTTTTGAGACACAAGGAGAGCATCTAGGGGCTGATTTATTATGTTTTTATCTTGGACCAAGTCAAATTCCACTTTTTCACTCATTTGGAGCCTTTTTGGAGTGGATATAGATGCTAATTTTTGGGATTTTTGAGGACTTACGAGTTATGGAGCTTCTAGAGATTTTTTTGGTTGTCTCACTTGGATACTCATATATTCTCATTTGTAACTCATTTTAGTTAGTTCTTGATTATGCAGTTTCTACACTTAGTGACTTTTGAAGTCCTTTGACAGATTTTGCAAACTTTTTGTAACTCAATTTTGGATACTTAAATTCAATGAAAAAAGCCTTGGAAGTTGTTGATTCAAAGGCTTTTCCTTCATGTACAGTGCATTATTGTGTGTCACACATGGTTGATCAAGTTATTTGTGAGGAATTCTTCATCTCCTTCTAACTTCTTCTCATGATTTTGATACCTTTATGCATAGGTGTGTTAATACAAGTTATAGATGGTGGCACAAAATGCAAAGAATGGCTTCTAGCTATGAGATAACCCTCCTCCTTGAAGTGAGCTCTCAGACCATTCTGTGAAATATTTATGCAAAAAACATCTAGTAATAAGTAGTTCAGATTCATGTTGTCATTTGCAATTAAGTGCTCAAGTTTTGAGTTTCTTTGTCCTCTTTAAAGTTGGGTGTATCACCATAGAATAATAGTTTATCAATTTTCATGTAAGTTTAATCCTTCTGCCTTTTCCATATAAATCATTAGATTAGGTGATACCAAGAGGAAGCCAACCTTCTCTGGAGGTTGACCTCTCTTCATAAATAGCTCACAAGATTAGAGGTCATCCCATGTTTTCTCTTGAAAGCTAATTTTTGCAAATTGACTTGTCAAATCTTGCAACTTAGCTAGGGTGCAATTTCAGTAGTTAACAAGAAGGAAATGAAATATTTTCTATTATCACTGAAAGGAAATTACAACATTATATTTTCCATCACATGGGATTTCCAATTACATAAATCTACAAATCTATAATTTGGAGCTACTATCTACTCTGCTCTAACCTCCTTTATGTAGTCCCCCTTTACATCATTTATTTGGAAGGTGTAACCACCCTAGAATCTTCTGGAAAGTGTAACCACCCTAGAATCTTCTAGAAAGTTTAATTTCCCTAGGAAGATATTTTGAAATTTTATTAATTTTCATATTACAACTTCACTAGGTCATAACTTTTGATCTGACCATCAGATTTTCCTTTGTAATACCTTTTCCAAAAGGTATCAAGAAATCTTGTGCAAAAATTGGGGCCTAAAGGCTATCCACTTTTATTTTTCACTGATCTTCAAGCCCATCTGGAGCCTCTAAGTGCCTCAAAATTGACCCCAAATATTTTACTAGGATTTTTGAAAATTGAAATTTTAATATCTCTCAAATGACAAATGGTATTGAAGTGATTTCTTTGCCATTGTCTTCATTTCACCATTCTAGAGGTCTGTGTAAGATTTCATGTCCAACTGTGTATAAATGCAATCTTACTAAAATGGCAATCCTACCAAATTTGACCCTTATTGAAAAGAAAACACATTTTTTTGGGTGATGCAAGATTGTTCTTACACCTTGGATGCTCCTACATTAGATTTAGATATTCAAACTGTATAAATCATATTATAAAGGCATCCATAGTTGAGATTATGTTGAGCCTGATGCAAGATTATTGAAAAAGATCTAACTGTTTGACGAATCAAGTATATAATAATCAAAGTGCATAAATCATATTATAAAGGCATGGAAAATTGATAATATGTTAGCATGATGAACCTAGTATAAAATAATCAAATAAAGAAAGTAAAAAATCATATTTTTTTTTTACATTTCCACTAGAAAGTATGCTTTAAATTCATACTATAAGTGAAAAACAAAAAAACAAGATAAAAAAAATTATTATATTTTACAAATAAAAAAATATTATATGTGAGAAAAACATATTTAAATACATTGAATTTAACTTATCAAAATAATCATTGCATTTTATACAAAGAAATAAAGAAAAAAATTAAATCTTGTTTATGAATTTCTAGACATATTCATAGTTTATAAATTATATTATAAACATGCAGAACAATTAATTTAATATTTTGAATGTATACTCAATATCATTCTCTCTCTCTCTCTCTCTCTCTCTCTCTATATATATATATATATATATATATATATATATATATATACCATCATTAATAAGCACTTTTTTCCATCTTCCTACACAAAACAAACATTCATTTCAAATTTTGTTTCTTTTTAGTTAGAAGGATTTCACAAATGCATTCTACTATACTTAGCTCTATTGATACAAATTCTAAATTAACAAAAACCATTGGTACACATTGCACACCAAGGTGCAATTGTTAGTATATAATAATTGTATATAATTTATTATTAATTATACTTTATTATTATTCAATTGTGTATATAATTAGTATTTATAATATATTTATTAGCCAATAGGCTATTTATTTGAAGTTTCTACCAGGATTTTCATTAGCTCAGCCTTGAATTGGATTTTCCAGCACTAGAGATGTGTCGGCCAGCAAGGAATTGACCAAGGTTTTTTATGAAGATGTGGAACTTGCTAATTACATGGGTTGGTAGTGGTGGAGTTGGTCGCCTTGATATGTGGAAGTAGATTGCTAAGTGTTTTCTTGCACAAGGGTTAATGCATCCTATCATTCTTGTATGATGGAATGGAACAAAGTAAATGCAATATTCAACATTGTAGCATGGGAAAGAATACTCTAAAATGTGCCAAAAAATGTATTGATTAAGTTGCATTGTAGAAAGAGTCATTTTGGTGTTTTTTTATAGCAGACTATTTTAAATATCATTGCTTTCAACTTCATGATTGGTTTGGTAGCAGAAAATTGTTAGTTTTGGCTCCATTTTATAATAGATTGGAGGGTTTTAAAACAATTTTTCTATGTAATGTGTAAGTCATTTTATATGGGTGTTTTGCATAAATGATTAATTTATTGTTTATGTTAAAACTGTCATTCTATGCAATTTGCAAGTCAGTTTACATGGGTGTTTGGCATTATGTTTCTGTATGGATGTTGAAATTGTAGTTAAATCTTCTTTCTTTCATCAAAAAATATGGAAATCCTAATTCTAATTATATTACTAAGTGAACCCTAACCCTAATCCTAATTAAAACCCAACCCTAGTTGAACCTTTACTCTAACTTAAGATTAATTGTAATTCTAATAAACCTAACCATAACATAATCATATTACTAACCCTAACCCTAGTTGAACCACAATATTAATCCTAATCTAAACAAAATTTAACCATAATACTAACCCTAACCCTAATTGAACCCTAACCCAAACCCTAAGTAAACCTTAATTAAACTCTAAGTGAACTTAACACTAACCATAATTGAACTGTAACCCTAATTAAACCTTAATACTAATTTAATACTAACACTAACCCTAACCCCAATAGTAATCCTCACCTTAAAACTAATTGAACCCTAATTTTACCCTAACCCAACTTAAACCAAAAACATAAATAAACCCCCAATTGAACCCCAATCCTAATTGAATCTGAACCTTAACACTAACCCTATTTAAATCCATATTCAATCATAACCCTAATTGTACCCTAACCTTAATTTAATTATAACCTTAAAATTAAACCTAATTGAATTCTAACCCAAACACTTATCTTAATTCCACCCTAACTCTAACTATAACCTTAACGATAATTCTAACTCTATTCATAATTATAATTTTAATTCTAACCCTAATTTTAATGGCAACCCTAGTTTTAATTGTAATACTAATTGAACTCTAACCCTTACCCTTATTAAAACCTAACCCCACTTGAACCCTTACCCTAGCCTAAAATTAATCCTAGCCCTATCCCTAATTTTTCCTAAAATTAATTAAACCCTAACCTTAGTTCAGTCCTAACCCTAACCCCAACCTTAATCCTAACCTTTTCTCAAAGCTTTATCCTATAACCCTAACCTAACCTTAACCCTAGTTGAACACTAATCCTAAATGAATATATACCCTAATCTTAATGCTAGTTAAATCCTAATTGAATATTAACCCTTACCATAATTATAACCCTAACCCTAATCCTAGTTTTATTTTAACCCCAACCCTTATGTTGATCCCAATCTTTATCCTAGAACCCTAACCCTAATTTTAAACATTAATTGAATGTTGACGTAACCATAGTTGAATCTTAACCATAATAAAACCATAACACTAATACTAATTAATCTCCAACCCTAACCCTAATATTAACTTGGAGCTTTTGATCTAAACCCTAATTGAACCATAATCCTAACCCTAACCTTAATATTGAGCCACAATCTTAATCCTAAACAAAAATCCCTAGTTGAACTATTACCCTAACCCTAACCCTAATTGTATTGAACCCTAATTGAATCATAACCTAATCCTACATGAATTCTAACCCTAACCCTAACCCCAACCCTAAATTTTACCCTATGTTTTATCCTATAACCCCAACATTAACTACAACACTAATTAAACCCTACCCTAACCCTAACCATAAGGGTATGTGCAGGATCATGATGGGCCAAAAAGTGGCGATATGATGGGTATTTGTAGGGTATGTGGCTAACAACCTTTTTTTACCCAAAATTAATGAAACAAAAAGGGCTTTTAAAAGAGATTCTCAGCTTTCCATCTATATAAATTATGCTTTACTTTGAATTTAATAAATAATTCTTATTCATTCTCTATTTGAATTACGACTAAAGTCCTAATTGATAGGTTGATTGAAAATCATCTATAGCTTTCAAATGGTATCATATATTTTGAATTTCAAACATGTGCCACATTCTATGCTTCGTATATAGCATTAAAAAAAAATTGAATTTCATGATGTTTTGACCAAGTTAAGGTGGTTAGACGTATGATTTTTAATATTTTTTAAAACTTGTAATAAAAAAATCATAATTAATTATTTACTTGGAAAAAAATTACAAAAAAATATGCATCACATTGGGACATGAGTTCTCTACTTATATCTAAAATCTTATAAAAAAATATTATCATTTTATTATGGTTAGGGTGGTCAAACAGACACCTACTTCTTATTTTTTCCTTGAAATTTAAGTACCACTGCATTTAAATTTCAAATTTTCACCAAATAGATTTTGTTTAAAAAAAAAAAACCTATTAGTTTAGAAACTACATTCAAATTTCTACAAATTCTATTCTTACATATTTTTTAAATAATATAGATAACTTATTCAAATTTTTACATCAAGTTGCCTAACTCTGATTTTTCTAAATTTTTGGCCACTTAAGGGCCTATTTTTCCATGATGATCCTGCACATACCCATAATTGAATTGTAACCCTGAATAAACCAAAATCATAACTCAAACCCTCACCCTAATTCTAACCCTAATGTTGACCGCAAGATTTATTTTGAAACCCTAACCCTAACTACAACCTTCACCCTAATGTTGACTCTAAGATTTATCTTAGAACCCTAATTGAATCCTAACTCCAATTGAACCCTAACCCTAATTAAATTTTAATCCTAACCTTAAAACTAATCCTAATTGAATTCTAACCTAAAAGATTATCTTAATTATAATCCTAACCTTGATTATAACCCTAATTCTAATTCAAACTATATTCATAATTATAATTTTAATACTAACCCAAATTTTAATGGCAACCCTAATTCTTATTGTAATACTAATTGAATCCTAGGCCTTATTAAATCCTAGTGATAATTGGACCCTTACCCTAGCCTAAAATTAATCATAGCCCTAACCCTAACCCTAGTTGAGTCCTAATCCCCCAACCCTAATCCTAACGTTTATCCAAAGCTTTATCCTATAATTCTAATCTTAACCCTAATTGGACCCTTTTGAATCCTAATCTTAAATGATTCATATCCCTTAATCAACCCTAATCGTAATTGAACTCTAACCCTAATTGAACATCAATTGAATCCTAACCCAAACCATAGTTGAATCTTAATTGTAATCAAACCCTAACCCAAGACTAATTAATCTAAAATCCTATCCCTAACCCTTTTTCCAACCCTAACCATAATATTAATTTAAAAAATTATTTTATATGTAATAATAAATTTATTATAGTCTCTTTACATTTAATTTTATAGTTTTAAATTGATTTTATATTTTCATTTATTATGAAAAACCTATCTTATTTAAGTTGTAATATTTTTGTACAATAAAACCTTTAGTAAAACCTTAAAATAATAATATTTCTTTCCATATTTATGTTAATTTTGAATAATATCTAGAATATTAATGATGTTTTCTTTTTCAAATGTTATGGATTTCTCAAAAAATATTGAATATTCTTTATGTTTTAAATAAAGTAATTAAGAAGCCTATGGATGTGAGAGATGGAACCAAATGTTGTAGGTTCACAGGTTGGTGTAGGTGCAAAAACTAGAGAGGTAGGGAAGGTTGGAAAGCCTTAGGGAAAGAATGGGAAGGTCTAGAGGAGTGAAGATGCGGGAAAATTACGCTGGGAGGACAAAGTGATCGAGGCAAATTCAAGTGGACTACAGGCTGTGCCCCAATGGGTTTTTGAAGGTGGGTGTTGGGTGGACAAATGCTATCTGTATTAAAAGTAGGAAGGTCTCGAAAATGGTGCAACTAAATGCAAGAGACATGACACACCTGAATCCATGACCTCGGTGGATAGATTGGAAGTTGCCTGGAAAAAGGCATGATTTTCCCTGCTTGGAGAGGAAAGATGATTGGAGCCTAAAAAGACTGTCTAAAGCAACATAGTCAAATCAAAAAGGGAGGAAAAAAGTATGGAAGGGATGGCAGAGTCAGAGTTGGCCAACCAATATTCGTTGAGGGAGGAAATGAAATAAAAGTAGGAAGGCCAGAAGGAGGGCAGATCCCCATAGAGGAGAGCATCTCTAAAAAAAATGCAGAAAAAGCCCTAACATAAATTGATGTCATGTAAGAAATTAAATCAGATGCAGCCATCCTAGGGGAATACACATTCTTGTGTCATTTTATTTGCAAGACACTGGCTAGGGATTTGATAAAAAAAATGGATCAAGGAACAATAGAAGTAGGAGGTCTTGTGATTTCTGCCAAAATGCTTTTTTTTGGTTGTTTTTGCTAATAAAGAAGCGAAGAAGCTTGTCACAGAGTGAGAGATGTGGGTTTTGGGTGACACACCCCTATACATGCAGCCATGGTGTCTAAATTTTGACCTAATAAAATTAAGGCCTTATGATCGTCCAGTTTGGATCAAGTTATACAACATCCCAATGGAATATTGGACTGTGGAATGTTTGGAAAAGATAGGTTGCACTCTAAGCTCCCTTATAGAAGTGGACATGAGTATTCTGGATGGAGATCTTTATAAGTATGTGAGATTAAAATTTATAGCTATAGACACCATTCCAAATCATATATGTTTAAAGGTGGGAGGGGATCGTTGGCTTCAAGGGGTCGAAGTTGAAGAGCCAAATTTATTTTTTCCTAAGTGCAGTGCTTGGGGACATGCAACATCAGAATACAATAAACGAAGGAGGAGGGTTTAGAAGGAAAAAACAAAGGAGGACACACCTCCTTGTGATTAGAGGTCTTCTTCTAGGGCCCCTGAATCAAGGGCTATGAAAACTAACACTGCTTCAATGGATGAGACAATGCCACAAGCTAGATCTCACAAGGAACCAAAAGACAAAAGGAATTCAGTTGTTTCACAACCTATGTCCCCCCTTCAAGAGGTGAGATCTGAACAAGATCAAGATGTGGTTGTAGAAGTTGATTTAGAGGAAGGTGATGATTTAGATTCCAATGTAGATCCAGTGGATGTGCTAGATGTCATTGAGGAGAGATGCATCTCTAAATTGACTACCAAACATCTACGTGTGGGAAAAATTAGCACAATTGGAAGCACAAGAGGCTGGGAATCCTTTAAGTAATTAAGGGAAGAATAAGCTACAGCAAAAAGTTTCCCTAGCATGACTAAGTTTTTAAGTACCAAGGGAGGAAGCTCCTCCCTTGGGAAACAATGAAGATAACTACATGGAATGTTAGGGGACTAAAGGCCCCTAACAAGTGATGCCTTGTTAGCTGTCATCTTCAAAAGAGTACAAACATTATTATCATGTTGCAAGAGACAAAACTTTCCAGGGAGGAAGGGATGAAATTTCTAAAATATTGCCAGATTTGGAGTGGATACTTCCAAGACTCTATGGGGAATTCAGGTGGATTGGGATTTCTTTGGAAAGAAGTAATGGATTAAGTGGAAATAATTGGCTCTTTTTCTAATTGGATGGCTACAAAAGCTTTGATTTAAGTCTACTTTTTTCTTTTGTGATCATAAATTTCTATAGGCCGACAAAAACTAAGGAAAAGGTTGCATTGTGGTGCTCGATACTTGAATTTTCTCATCCCTTCTTGAGGGACTATCTAATCATTAGAGCAAACTTTAACACCATCTTGGATTGGACATAAAAGAGGGGATAGATTTGAAGCATTTCATAGGCCACCACTGAATTTAGAAACTTTGTGGCGGATGTTGGCATAGCCGAGTGTCCGACAGACAATGGCATCTACACATGGACCAATAGGTCAAAGGACTTTAGAGGAATAGCAGAAAAGTTGGACAGAATTTTGGTTTCCCCAACTTGGTTTATTAAGGGTATGCGTGTATTGGCTAGCATCCAACTAGTGTCAACATTGGACCATTTTCCAATTGAACTAAATATTACAGTGAAGTAAGATCTACAAAATGCAATCTTTAAGTTCTAGAACATGTGGTGGTGAGACAATAGTCTTGCTGGTCTTTTGGAATGTTGGTGGAAAGAGACTCAAGTGGGAGAATCAATTAGCTTTAAAATCGTTGAGAAACTCCAATCTATCAAATAGAAATTAAAATTCTAGAACAAGGAGAAATTTCAAAACATCTTTTTGGAAAAGGCTAAGGTGGAAGGCGAGGTGGAAGCGTTGAATGAGAAAGTAATCAAAGAAGGCATGAGGAATGATGATTTTCACAAGGAAAGGGATTTGAATTCCAAGTTGGTTGAGCTCCTTATGAGAGAAGAAATATACTCGCAAAACAAATATAGGGAAGTCTAGCTTAGTGAAGGAGACTCAAATTCAAAGTTTTTTCATGCATCAGTACTAAAGGAGAGTTGCAAATAAGATAGAGGAAATTAAATACATAGATGGTCTTAGAGTACGCAGCTTGGAGGAAGTCGGCTCAGTAGCTATTGGGTTCTTTAAACACTTATTGGGGTGTCAAAGTGGGCATGAATTTGGTATCAAGTTTTTGGAAATGATAGATAAATGGATCAATAAGGCAGACAATTTGATGCTTTGTGGGGAAGTCTCAAAGGATGAAGTGAAACGTGATTTGTTTAAACATCACCTAGACAAAGTGCCTAGGCTAGATGGGTTCCCAGCGAAATTCTTCTAGACATGTTGGAGTTTGATTGGAGATGATTTGTGGAAGTTGGTGGAAGATTTTACAAAGACAAAGCATTTCATGAAAGAGATAAATAACACTATAATTGCACAAATTTCAAAGAAGAACGAATTTCATTCTTTTCAAAATTATTAGCCCATATCACTTTTCCATACCATATACAAGGTGATCACCAAATTATTTACAAATAGGTTGAAATCGGTATTGGAAAACATAATATCTGTAGAATAGAATGCTTTCATGCCAGGAAAGGAAATCACATACAATATACTCCTTCTTTTGGAGGTGGTACACTAATTTAAGATAAGCAGGGAGGCATGAATGTTAATAAAGTTGGATGTCTGCAAGGATTACGAAGAATTTGTGTGGTGATTTCTAATCAAAGTTATGGAGAAAATGGGATTTTGCACCCAATGGTGTGAGCTAATTAATTATTGCATTTCCTTGGTATGTTTTTTAATTGTGGTTAATGGAACCTTGCATGGTTTCTTTCAGGCCACAAATGGCCTCAGGTAGGGGGGACCCAATTTATCCTTTCTTGTTTGTAATTATGGTAGAATCTCTAAGTTGTGTTATCAAGAATTGCTGCAACCATTTGGTATGGAAAGGCATTTGTGTGGCTCCAAATGTAGAACCAATCTCCCATTCACAATTAGCAAATGAAACCACCCTACTGGGTGAGGCAAGCATAAGGGAAGCTAGCATAATCAAAGGAGTGTTGGATGAGTGTGAATAGCAATCAGGAAAGAAAAGGAATAAGGAAAAATTATGTATCTTCTTTTTTAACACAAGGAAGGTGTTACAACAAGCCATCCCTGGAATTTTGGGTTTTCAAGTGGGAAAAATGCCAGTAAAATCTTTAGGGGTAAAGATCTTTGATGGTGCTTGTAAAGTAAAACACTGGTCAGAGGTAGTCGAGAAATGCAGAAGTAAGGCAATGGCATGGAAGAATAGCTAGCTCTTTTTCGCAGGGAGAATAATAATGGAAAAAGTGGTGTTGTCAGCAATCCCCATTTACACAATGTCTTGTTATGAGGCACCTCTGAAAGTTGAAGAAGATGTGGAAAAAGTCCTCAAGAAATTCCTATGGGAAGGGTCTAAGGATGAGAGAAAAATCCAACTCATTGGTTGGGACACATCATACAAAAAAAAGTGGATGGCGAGCCAGTATTGAGAAAGGTTAGACTACAAAATAACACCATAGGTGTGAAACTAATTTGGAAAATGTATAAGTTTTTAGAAAAAATATGGTGTTAGATATTCCAAAAAAATTTGGATAATGACGATCCTTCTAGAATTTTAACAATTGCAAACTTGGAGGGTGGCTCGATAGTGTGGAAGTACCTTTTGAAGTGTAGGAATCTAATTACCAACCACTTCTTGTGGCAAATTGGGGATGGCCAGAGGGATTTGTTCTAGATGGACTCATGGGATGGCCATAAAAGTTTATCAGAATTGTTTGAATTGGGGCATTATGTGGAAAGACTTCAAGAGGATTTTGGTAGCTAGGTAGTGGATTATGTAGCTTTAGATCTAGATGAAATTGGGGGTAGTACAAATGGAAGGACATAGATACCTTTCCTTTACCACTAGAAACAAAAGTAGTGGTGGCACAAGAACTAGCTAGTTGGGTGGTTAATGTGTGCAATAGGGAAGACACGATTATCTATTGTGGAGATACCTCAAGGGACTATTCAGCTAAACTAGGCTATCAAATACAAGTTGTAGGCAACAAAGAGAATACTTGGATGACAAACCTATTCTAGAGGTGGGAAGTGTTACCCAAGGCTGGTGCTTTCCTTTGGGTTTCCATTCACAAGCGATGTCTTAAAAGGGAAACATTGAAAATGATTGGAATCATAGGCCCCTTTAAGTGTCCATTATGTGAATGTGAAGAGGAGAGTGTGGACCACCTCTTTATAAATTATCATCTGGTGGCTGCATGCTAGGACTAGGTGCAAGACAATTTTCATTTCCAAGGATTAAGAGAGGCGAAGCTAGAGGAGTTCTTGTGTAGCTGGCCAATAGGAGACAAGGGTGGCCACTGGCATGGATTATGGGTTTTGGAACTAGCCTTAATTGTATGGCATATATGGATAGAGTGAAATAGGTGCATTTTCTGTGAAAATGCCATGAGCAGGGACCTTCTTATTACCAAGATTCAAGGGGCCATCATTGAAATGACAAACAATAGAATTAGGATTGGCACCAAAGAGAATTTCACAAGGTGGGATGATTCAATACATAAGGCTTGGTTTGAGCTCAAGATGCCTAATCTAGGGGTTTGCAAGTAGGACAAGGTAGATTGGAAGATTTTCCAATGGTTGCAATAGGTATGATTCAAGTGGAAACTAAATTTCAATGGGGCCGCAAAAGGTAACCCTGGGCAAGCTGGTGTAGGATGCATAATCAAGGATGAAGTTGGAAAATGTGTGTGGGTTGCTTCAAAAATTCCTTGGAGTTCATTCCAATAACATGGCAGAAATGGAGGTGTTAGAGCTTGGGTTGGAGTTATGCATTCAAAAAGAGATAGTCAATGTAGAAATTGAATGTGATTCACAAATACGCATTTAGGCTATCACCTCAAGAAAGTCACCAAGTTGGAAAATGGAAAATTAGATTAAGAGGATTCACAATATTCTGGGAAAATTTAATGATTACTATATAACACATGCCTATACAGAAGCTAATAAAGTGGATGATCCAAATGCTAGAAAATTACGGTGTATCCCAAGCCATCTTGGTAATTATCGATTCCCATATGGATTAGTGGCCTAGCTTAGAGGATATACTTGATTAGGACAATAGGAAGGGGCAGGGTGTCTAGCCATGCAATGCCCTGGGAGTATGCCAGAGTGTTGGGTGAAGAGATTCACATGTAGGTTATTCTTGGTCACTGGTGGCATATCTGGGCATAGATTCGGCTTGAAATTTGTAGATTGTGGTGTCATTGCTTGTCGAGATTAGTTCATCCCAGTGCCGTTATCTATATTTACTCAGCTAGTGTATTCATTCATTTGCCATTCTTTATTGTTGGAGGGAAAGTTAGAAGCAATGATGGTACACTATTTTGGATTAAGTTGCATGTGTGCCAAGGAAACCGCACGTTGAATAGTGCAGGAGGTTATTCTTAGTCTAAAGTGAGGTAGTGTTGTAGGAGATGGTGAAGGTATTTAGGTTTGTAAACCAAGTAGGGAGGCACTGGTGCGACGGGAAGGTGTTTGAGGAGGTGATCAGACTATTGGTAGATATTGTGGGTTCCCAGGAAAGAATGGTGGAACTTTTTGGGAGGCTAGTGGTTGCAACATATGTGCAAGTGGTGGAAAGTGCCACACTGGAACTAAAGGAGGATGGATTGGTTAGCATTCTAAATTTTTTCTTTATCATTAATAATCTGGAAGTGAAGGACGCTAAGGATGAGATGTATGAAGTTGAAGCCATTCGGCGTAGGATGGGAGTGAAGAGGAACTTCATCGAGAATGCATGGGAGATCTACCAAATTGGGATCATCAATGCTAACATGGGGGCTTTTGCTAGACATATGGAATCCAGTTTGTCCTGGCTCAACGAAGGTAGTGTAGACAAAGTTCTGGATTTGGGGTCAAGTCTTGTTGTGATATATCATCACCTGTTAATGTAATAAGGGTTGTTTTGTGGGTTTGGTTGATCTATGACTTTTGTAGCTAAAATCTACCTATGTACTCGGGCACTATCCCCCTTTTAATAGCATTTATCTAAAAAAAAAAAATTTAAAAAAAGTAATTAAGAAACAAATTTTTATATGTAATAATGAATTTAGAATATTCCTTTTTTATTTAATTTTCTAATTTTAAATAAATTAGTTTAGAATTTTAAAAAAAAATTAATTATTTTTCATTCCTTAATAATTTTATTTGTATTTTATTATTTAGAAATCATTTTATTTCTATTTCATTTTTTCTTTTTTTAATTTAGTATATTATTTTAGAAACATACTTTTATATGAAGTAATTTAACATAGTATTTTTATATCTTATTTTTATAAATAATTATTATTATATAAAAAATATCAAAAGGTATCTTGTTTCAAAAAGATCTTGAATATAGTAATTTGTAAAAAATCTCAAAAGATGTCTTGTTTCAAAAGGATCTTGAATATAGTATTTTAAAAAAATATCAAGAAATTTCTTGTTTAAAAATATTTTGAATACTTTTTATATTTAAGATATTAATTTAGAAATAAAATCTCCCAAGATATCTTGTTTCAAAAGGATCTTGAATATAGTAAGTTCGAAAAAATCTCAAGAGATGTCTTGTTTCAAAAAGCTTTTGAATATTTTTGAATATTTAAGTATATTAATTTAGTAACTTACTTTTATATATAATAGTAAATTTAGGTAAGTTCTTTCAGTTGCATATTTCACAAATCAATTTCGCAAACTCTTCTCACCTTTGCAACTTTCAAATCCACAAAATCAACAATTAGAGTTATTGCTCATAAATTTAAATTCTGCATTTATGTATTTGTGAGTGAACTTGAGGTTGATAAATGATGATTTTCAAGTCCAAGATATATAGTTTACATTTTAAGGAACTCTTGAAGTTGGCATTCCATCAAATTATGATGAGACCACTAAGTTAATTAGGATTATGGCTGAATCCTAATTAAATTAGAGACCTATCACTCTTTTGAACTTTTCATATTACTTTAATAACATAGTATTATTCTCAATAGTTTCCATCTTCCACCCTCTTTAAAGATTATGGTTGGGGTTGTAAGATAAAGTTAGATTCTATTTTAGTATCCTTTTTCATATAAATAACTTAATTTTTAAGTTATCAAAGATATAACTATTAGAATATGTTATTCATTCAAACTAATTTTAAATATTATTTTAAAGAATAGAATAATCTACAATTAAATTTAAAAGTTATATCAATAAAGAAAAAATTAAATAAAATTATACCAACATAGATAATTCTAAACTTATTTTAAAATTTAAAAAGAAAATTTAATAATTATACACAAAAAAAACCTTCGTTTAATATGGGTTTTTAACAATTAATAGTTTAATTGCTTTAAAAATTTCAAATAGAATTGAACATAAAAATGTATATGCACTTCAATGTTGCAAGCATTGAATATCTTCGCAAACAGGGAAGCAGGATCAAAACTGGGGATATAACCAGAAATCTAGGTATAGAAGAAATAAACAAGAGTGTGGGTCTCTCTCAGCCTGGCCGAACCCTTATGCAGATTGATTTTATTTACAAATAACCATTCTTGTTTGTAATAATCTATTTTAAATTCCTTGTTTAATCTGCTTGAGCTCATTATAAACTGCCCATATTACATTGATCAGATAAAAAAAGAAAAGGAAAAAAAACAGGACTCTTCCTGCTATAGAAGGATCTGCGGAAACAGAGTCCAGAAATAATTGTTTTAAGAAAATTATGAGGATACAGTCTAACTCTTGAGTCAAGCTTTGAAGGGAAGCTCGACCCCTAACCCAAACTATAGGTGTTAGTAAATAAGATGTTTGAAATATAAAAAATAATAGGGAGAATAAGAAACAAGGATTAGTGATGCCTGCACGTTTCAGCTGGGGCGGAAATGGACGGAGGTGAAAGGGGGATGGCTGCGTGAGCCACATCCCTATGAGACCATAGCTGTCTGGCATCACACTCCACCCCTAGACGACTCTACCCATTGCCCTCAGCCCTCCCTTTGCTGGATGCTCGATAATAACTGGTTGCCATAGTTTCCTTTATGTAGGAGTATCCCTGCATTTGTCCATCACCTTCTTCTGGTGGTTTCCTTTTAGCTTACAGTTGGCTTGCCGCGATCTGCCTTTCACTGGCGGAATCTTCCTTAGCTGTGGCTTTTTACTGAGTGCTGCAATCTGCTTTGTTGCTTCTTCAATAAAATACTATATCTTCTTCACTTTGACGGCTTTCTTTTTCTTCTTGCAATCCTTTATTACTGACTTTGATGGCTTGAACCAAACACTGGGGACTGGATCTGCAAACCAAAAAACCACGATCTGCATTCAACCTGCTCTCATTGTACGTGGCAGAAACTTTACCAAAATCCTACAATTCTCAATTTTGTTGCGCCTTTTAAGACTATTTCATTGACTATTTTCAGATTTGTTGTGATCTTTCCTTGTATGCTTGGGCAGCTTCATTATATAGGATTAAAAACAACAAAATCTTTTAAACAGTAATCACTTCTTATGATCGGTTCTTCCTTCATAAATACTCTGCACTTTGCAGCAGCTTCAACCTCTGCAACCTCCTTTATTCATCCACGATCTCCCTTGACTGGCAGCGTATACTTCGATGACTCTTTTCACTTGCGATCACTTAGCCCCAGCAACCTTTCTTGAACAGCAAGGTCAACACTCCTGACAGTGCTAGAACACTCGTTCAGATTCATCTGCCTTTCCAGGCTCCTTCTTTAACAGTGGCTTCACTAGGTCTTCAAACTTTTATCGGCAACGCTTCTGCTGCGAACAACTCCTTGGCTGCAGCATCCTCACACTCAGACTGGGCAAATCTTTTCAACTCTTTCCTCCAGTAGCTGCGGCTGTGCTTTGGTGTTCTTTTCTTCTTTTTCTTCTTTTAGACGGCAGACTCTTTGACAGCAACAAGATCCTTTAAGACTGCGAATAATACTTGTCTTCTTGACTGGCATCATACACACTGAACGATTTTCTCCATTGCTTGACACGGGCACTTACAAACCTGTAGACTCAACTATTGTGCTTGACTGCTAGGCTTGACATTTGACACCCTACGGCTCTGATACCACTTTGTTGGAATGCAATGGTAGGAGAAAACATAAAAACGTACACAGTAATGAAAACCATGATATTTTAAATTAATCTAAATCAAAACAGTTTTACATTAAACCATTCTAACTGCTATTCATTCAATCAACTACCATTGCATTCACAGACATATTGAGCTTCTGCTATTTGAGAATCATTCACTTGACTGACAACTTGACTGACTACAGCTGATAGGACATTGAACAGGTTGGAGCAGATGAAATGAAATCTCGTTCAAATCCTTGTCTTTATTTAATGTTGGAATTGATTGTGATCCAATGCTGATACGGAGGACACTGACATGAATAGTTCTAGCTGGAGCAGTAAATGAAGTGGTTGAGATTACTTCCAGCATACTGTTCATAGGCTTTCCTGTAACATTGAAATTTGTCCGTCCCGAACTAGTACTTCCTCTTCGAGTTTATCTATTCTGTTTTGAAGCGCTTCCATTTCAGTAGTGAGTTTCATGTTTTGAAAGGTAAGTCTTTCTGCATCTTGCTTAAAGGCATCCATTTCTTCTGAAACTTTGGGCATTTCTCCTCTTAACAATGCCGGCTTTTTGAGACACTCTTGTAAGTCAGCTTGTAAACGTCTGATTGTAACATCCTTCCCTCCAAGCTGTGGATAAAATATATCATAGCATTAGTGCTCACGATCTTAACGAAACTTAATGATCTTCAAAAGTAAGTGCAATATTCTGTTTGACATACTAAATATTAACAATTGAAAGCACGACAACACATACCAGAAGCTCCAATTCTTTCCCTTTCTGGTTTGAGCTACTGAGGCTACCCTGAAGGCTTCCAATGTTACTTCTCAGAACCTCTTCATTCCTTACTAAAGTTGCAACGTCTTCCTGCAATTGTTCTATATCAGCCGCATTGGAACATAATTTTTCTCGAAGAATCTTCACAACTAAAGATTCGGCTTTAAGTTCTTGCTGTAGTTGCTTGAACCCTTCTTCTCTCTGAAATAGCACATAAGAATATTAGTTGATAATAAAATCATGTTAATGCATACTCCTAAAAATAATAAGAAAAATATTTAAATATGTCTTTTAGAAGAAAGTCTGTAATTTTCCAATCTCTCTAAGGCTGGATAAAAATGCAAAACCCCAAAATAACAAAAGAAATAATAATGATTACCTCAATATGCTGTTGCTCCTGTTGATATGCCTGTGGGCTTTCTACATCTTTCCTGAGAGATTCGTCACAAGATATACGCGATTTTTCTTTCAAGATTTCTTCTTTCATCCGCACATTTTTCTTCCAAGAATCAACCTTTTTTATCAAACTTTGAGCCATCATGTCCAATTCAACGACATGACCCCATTCTTGTCGAGTTGCTAACATAATCCTTGAATGTTCTCCTACATTAATTTCACATTCATCAAAAGTAGACAAGATCCTTTTAACATAATCCAGCAGCTTGAAAGAAAGGCCAACATTCTCATCCAGCAGTGGGAATGCCTGAGCTTGCAGTCCCTCAAGGCAATCCCAAAGTTCTTGATCAAGTTTGATCAACCCAGTGCTAGTACCTTTCTCCTTTCTTCGCACCCTTTCCAGAAGGCTTGCGTTTTCGTGCCTCAGAGCATCAGCTTCCCACTTGCAAGTCTCTAGATCCTTGCGTAAACATTGTTCTAAACCAACTAATCGGAGTTGTTCCTTTTGTAGCTTGGTTATAGAAGCATCTTTGTCTTTCGGACAATCACTTATCTTATCGTCCAATTCTCCCCACAATAGGCCAATTGTTTTTTCATGATCTTTACAAAGTCTCTGCAATCTGACAACTGATTTCTGTAACTCAGAATTTTCCCTTTCTTTCTCCCTGTAGCCCCTCTTAATTGAATCTAGGTCATCTTCTGATTGTTTTGCTTTCTTCATAGACTTTGATAGGGATTCCCTTAACTGCAAAATCTCATTCTCCGCTTCTGCTAATTTCATTCTCAAATCATCCATACAGTTATCCTGGTTTCTTATATACAAAGCTTTTCTTTCCAATTCTACATTTTGCTCTGCGAGATCTATAACCCTCTTTCTGATCCTCCTCTCTTCAGACCTAGCTTTCTGCAGCATAGAGGCCAATTCAGTCGGCCGCATATCTATCGCCTTTTTCACAAAGATCGAAGGGGCTGATGGATTTTCCTTTGGGTAATCATTTCCCATCTCCAAAAAGAATGACCCATCCTTATCAACCTTCTGGTTGGGCAAATTACTACTGTTACTGTTATTGTTCGATCGAGAGACCGATTTCAATTGAAATAACCTCCACAACGCGGCAAGACCAGCAAGCACCTGTAAAAAATAAAATTCCCTGTCATTTTCTAGCTGAAACTAAAATGAATTTTAACAAACATGTTAATGCGTATTATTATGTTAATATGGAGCTATAAGCTAAGAATTTTCAAAACCCTGTTACTTTGACAGATGTTTACAGGTATAACTAAATAAGTCCTACTCTACATCTAACCGGTAAAATCCACAGAATCCAGTGAACCACGTTAAAATAACCCTCCAAAACGTTCTCCATGTTGAACTGCTAAGCTTTAAAAAAAGGTGCCTGAATTTTTTCTAAACTAGAGATGAAAATAAGCCAACTGACGAGGGAGGAAGGTTGAAGAAATTCTTCCTTAAGTAGCTGATAATAGGTTGGGGAGCGACAAACCAGCGCTCATAACTAGAAACATTAATTCAAATATTAAACAGGTATTAAGTTATGTGTGTTTATTGGAATTTGCTGAATTAGCCTTCCTCGAACCAAACCAATCAAATATCCACGCCGGTAATTATCTCCGTGATTGAGGACTTTCGCGGAATCTTCTTTGTTACGCCGAGAGGCAAGTTTCCGAATTCATTAGAGGCGGTAGCAGATCATTCAGTCGGATTAAGAATGTTTTTTTGCTTTTTCAAGCCAGTGGCAAGTTTCCAAATTAATTATAGCTGGTACCAGATCATTGAGTCGGTAGCAGATACTATGATTTAAGTTGCCTCTAAGAACTGCGCCTTTAAAGGAAACTTTCTATATAAATCGCAAGAACGGATAAGGATAATCAGTATTTTTAAAACCGTTTTGCTTTTCGATTTGAATTCAAACAAGGCTTGATTGTTGGTTCATTGCATTTTTGCAAGCTATAATGGTTTGTGGGCGAAGCTCTTGAGGCAGCACAAATAAAACGGTTGCACTTTGTTACTGTGGCATGATCGAAAATGTAGAATGATTAGGCAGTGCCTCTCATAAATTTTCGTTTGATTTCTCTTTTATTTTTAAAACTTGTTAAAAGATGTCCAGCAATTTTCGTTTGATTTCTGTTTTATTTTTAAAATTTGTTAAAAGATGTCTAGCTATTTATATGTTTATTTGTGGAATAATATAATTAGCAGTCACATGCGCAGGCATGCAACGATCAGCCAATAGGGTGCACCACAAATGGTTATTCAATTTGAACTAAGAAACAAACTTTTTTTTTGGAATGCTATGTGAGGTATGAATAATGAGAAATATTTGGAATTGTTTATTGAGTCGAGAAAGGGAAATTGTGCTAATAAGCCAATAGGAATCATAGTACAGGGTGGATCTTATGAATTTGGCCTTTATCTATGGTAAAATAGGTGGAGTAGATCATAATAAACAGTGATGTTGGAAAATCAATCAAGCATATTGATATATATGTATTAAAGTTAAAGCCAACGTATGTGTGCTTTGCAAGATATCAATTTGAATAACGTAATTGAATATATTACAAATCAATTAATTTTGGCGTAAAGATTACTTTATATGTCTTTATTAAATTTGAGAATTGTAAAACATTATAAACCTAATGTTATAGTACTAAGCTTTTTTTTGGAATGCTATGTGAGCTATAAATAATCTGTAATATTTGGAATTGTTTAATTGAGTGGAGAAAGGGAAATTGTGCTAATAAGCCAATAGAAAATAACATGAGGTTATTTCATAGTACAGAGTGAAGCTTATGATTTTGGATTTTACGTAGGATAAAATAGGCAGAGTAGATCATAATTTGTAAAGATGTTGGAAAATAAATCAAGCATATGATACACATGTATTAAAGTTAAAGCCAATGTATGTGTGCATTTGAAGATATGAATTTGAATAGCATTGGATCTAGTTGTTGGACCATGAAATAATTTGAAATAGAAAATTTACAATACACTAATTTTGTTGAATTTCTATTGTATTTATTCAACATTATAAAGGAAATAATATAGATATACAATAAAAGAGGTTAGCATTATTTGTTATAAACAAAAAGAGATAAAATGGAACATTTTAAATACATGACATCTTGGTAAAGAATTGTGTATAAGTAATCTATTGGAGAAGTTGAAAAGATAGTTGTGGAAACAATGACAAATTCTATGGATAAAATAGAGTATGTTTTTGGTAGACAAGTGCATGTGAGAATTTGTGTGTCCATGTATATAAGCAACAAAAAATATAAGATGATGGAAGGAAAAATCACTAAACCCACACTCATTCTCCATCCTACGTATTGGCATCATGAAGCCTCATAGGCTCTAGCCAAACCCTTGACAAAGAAAAGCAGGTAAGGTCCATGGAAAATCTCATGCACTCTTATCATATATCACACAATAACAAAGTTGGGGAAAAATGGGTGTTCTCAAACAATATCTTTAATATTGTAGTCTTTTTTTTGTTGTGACAACTTGACGAAAATAGGTATCCCGATAAGGAATTGGCATCATGGGATCTAGAGAAACATGGATAGATGGAATATATAGAAGAGTGTATAATAACTAAAAACATGCATCTAACTTCACAAACATATATATCAATATAGATTTTTTTTTGCAAGTGCTTATATTTTCTTTGCATGGCTAAGATGTATATGTAGAAATGTTTTTGCAAAACATGGGCACATATGATAACCAATAACTAGAAAGGAAAAAAATGTATTCATGTACAAAATGAAAACTAGGCCAACCATGACATTGTAAATGGTTTAGTTGAATGGAGCAATATACACTATTGTCATGTGCTTGTAGGGATAAACAATGTGATGCAATCAACAAATTATTTTTCCTCTCACAAGCTCATGATAACGGTGTGTGGTTTCCCTCCACAATCACATAAACCATAATCTACAATGGCTATAAAAGGGAAAATCTTAAATGATTTTTTTTTTGTTGTAAAACAATCATACGCTTGACTTTAAAAAAGATATTCTACTCTCCCCATTGCATTTCTACATGTGTGTAGACTTATCTTTTCAACTTATCTAAAAGATTATTTACATATAATTGTTTATCAAGATGACAATTTTTCCTAATGTTATAACATTTATAGTATGCGAGAGTAAATGTATTTATATAAACAATACAATTGCAATCTAAGGAAGCATATAGTAAAAATGGTCATTGAATTGACAAGCCAACTATTACATAGACTGCCAACTATCATGTAATGAACAATTTTCTTTATGGAACTAGAAAAAACAATATCATAAAACATATTGATACAACACAAGAAATCTATGTAATAGTTGGCTTGTCAATTCCAAATCAAGCTATATCATTTGGCACTAAATATTATAGAAAAAATAGAGAAATTATAAAAGAACTATTAGAAAAACACTTAAGAATTATAGGTAAATGACAAATGATTGAAAACCCACACTAAACATATTGGTACAAGACAAGAAATCTATGTAAGAGTTGGCATGTCAATTCAAAACTCGAGCTACATTATTTGGAAGTAAGCTCACATTAAATAGAACTCGTAAATCCAATGGGTAACAATAATCTATGCAAAATGGGTATAATGCCACAATGTCTCCTTTGACAATGCAACTTAATAAATATATTTTCTCGCACATTTTAGAGTATACTTTCCCACACTACAACATTAAGCCTCACGTGAGAAAACACTTACCATTCTACTTTCGCATATCGAGGGAACCAAATCCACCATCGCTAACCCATGTAATTAGAAAACTCCACGTCATCATAAACAACCCTAGGAAACTCACCACTAGCAGGGACATTTTTCGCACTAAGAAATTCTATTCACGGTTGGGCTGATGAAAATCCCAATAGAAATAGGAAACAAATAGCCAATAGGTAAATGCCAAATGTAACATGGGTTTCTTGTATTGTATCAATATGTTTCATGATATTCTCTTTCTCATATGTTTGAAGCTCCCTATAACAAGTTGTTCATTGTCATAGTTTAGCTCTTGTATTCTTCATATCTTAACCCAGGTAAATGTTCTTGTGCATTTAATTAAAGATTGTGCCCTCAAGTATTTTTTTGCTTCACATGACACTTTAGGAGTTTCTTATTCTATTTTCCTTATGATAAGAGTTATTTTTAACTTTCAAAAGTTTGAAATTTTGTAGATTGGTATAAATTACAAACATAACATTCCCTCATGCCTTTGGAATTATTTTGGTTTGTGTATGTTTCTCAGCCTCTAGTTATTGTTCCTTGTTATCATTGTGCATCTTTGGTGCTATACGCATTTTGTACAACACAAGCTCTATATAACAAACTATTCATAGCTGCATTTTACACGTTTTTATTTCCCATATGTTTTTGAAAGAGGAAAAAATGAGTTTTAAAGGGACCTGAAACCACAAAGTTTACAAACATAAGAAAGGAATGCCAAAGTAACCATAAGTAGAAAGGTTGTAAAGAAATCAACAAGACAAAGCCACAACCTCCAAAAAAGCCAGCAACTAGAAAGACTAGCCAAAGCGCTAGCAACAACTAAATTTGGGACTTTAAAGTTTCCCCAGTCTCAGCTTCCAAGTCATTCATTTCCTACACCCCCCTCTTTAAGATCTCAACCATCTAGGTGGTAGGAGGCGCTTTCCTCTTGAGGTTGGCATGAGTCCTTTTCAATATACCAAGGTCCTTGTTCTTTCTTTTTTACTTATCTTCTTCTAGATCAATGACCAACGAGCCCTGTTGCGACTTCTCCCATTTTGCAGACATTGCGTTGATGATAATGGCATTGTGCCTAGCCATTTTATGGTTTTGTTCCACAACAGTTTTCATGTTATTTTTTATTTTAACAATTTTAGCTTCCTGAGTTTTATGCTTGTTCTCAATTTCATCTTCTCCTGTTCCAGTATTGTTCTTTTTTCATTTTCCTTCTTCATTGCTAAGAGTGGATAGCTTCAATTCTAGTTCCTAAAACTTGTTGTTTAGAACCCTATTTCTGTGATTTAGATCATTAATTTCTTGATAGGCCCATTACAAAATCTAGAAAATGTCACCAACGCCACTTCTAGCAGAGGCAAGAATATCTCCAGACTGAACCCAGTCTAGAATTAGGTTAACATCGTTTGGATTGGGGGAGCTAGGAAATCTACTATCATCAGCTCTAAAAGAGGCAGGAGGGGTAGACACAGAGTTTCTGCTAGCTTCAGGGTTGTCAATTTTGTCCTCCCGAGAGTTCTCACAGTAGGAGACCAAATTGTTTGTAGGGGAACCCTTGAGAGTGAGATTCTTTAAGGGACTCGGGCATTCAAGGTAGATCTCAAGGTTAGCTCTAGCAAGCTAGGGTTTACTAAGCTAGGTTTTCTTACCAAACAACACAAGGGACAAGTGGGCTTCAACAATTCTCTCTTGGTTAGGCTAATTCTCTGAACCACCACTACCCATTTCATAGTCCTTAGACTCTGTGGAGGCAACCAATTTGGATAGGGCTAGAAGGCTTTGATAGTACTCATATATTAACCTATTTAGACTAGGATGAAGAATAGGGTATCTCCTAGGATTTTTTCATATGGTCCTCAAGGCTATTGCTCAACAAATAGAACAAATAGTGAGGTAGAGAAATTCATACCTTATGGCGGAAGTGGTTAAGGATAGAAAAAAGATGACCATAAACTCTAGTGAATCTCTTGTCTAGGGTAATATACTCCATTATGATTCAAAACACCTTTCTCCACAATGCCTTGATGGTGTCTATTTCAAAATAGCTATTGGAAATTTTGACCAGTTTCATTCTCTCCTTATCCTTCTTAGGGAATTTGACTACCACCTCGTCAGAAAACATTCTGTCATGATAAAACTTCACACCCTCAGTGGACATTCTAGTCACCTCTCCTATAATTTGCTCATCCAGCTTCACCTTTCTCCCAAAGAGGATTAGTTCTCCATTGTTCCAGTTCTTCTCAAAATAGTTTGTGGCCGTCGTATTAGACCCATGAAGATTTCCAGAAAAGGAACCAGACCACCTCTCACTACCTATTTCTAGACCTTAGCATTCCTCATGTGCACCTCGTAGCTATTAGGCTCGATAATTTTCCTATCCCCCCATTTTCATTTGCACCTCACTATAGACTCCACCAGTGCCGAAATCCTATTGCAAATTTACACAACCATTCCAATGAACCCACAAAGAGTGCCACTTTTTCTTCCCAACTAAGTAATATGACACAACCCCATCAAATCTATAGATTTCGATGTACTTAGCCCATTTTCCTTTAATCATTAAATATATTTTCCTCTTTCCCATGCATAACATCATAATCTAATAAGGCCCTGACTTCAGCTTCTAAATCCCTAAAAAAATTTCACGTGTTCAATCCTTGCCTCTTTACCCCCTCATTTGCATAGTAATCTGCCACGCTGTTAGCTTCCCTATAGAGGTATGAAATTTTAACTTTATCAAACTTGTCTAGAATAGACTTTTCTTTATCAATCTAGTTCTTTATAAACCAGGGGGGCTCGGGTCCTACCTAGAAGACAATCTAAAATGATGTTTTTGAATCCCCTTCAAGCCATAAGTATTTTATATTCATATTATGAGCTAACTTTAACACTTGAAAAGCTCCTATAGCCTCTGCCACATGGTTGGTTTGATGACCTACGGAAATGGCCACATCTACCATAAAGGTATCATTTGAGTTCCTTAACACACCTCCACTTCTGGCCATCCTCAGATTACCCTTCACAGTGCCATCAAAGTTGGCCTTAGACCAACCATTTGGAGGAAAGGTCCAGCACACACCCTCCCTACTTTTCTTAGCTGGCTTGGATGCCATAGAAACATCCATTTTAATATTCCAATCCTTTTCTATCATTAAATCATAGGGAGTACACAACACAACTTCAAGGTTAAGAGATTTTTGGGGAATAACATTGAATTTTTCCTTTATAAGCCTATTATTTTTTTCAAAAACATTAGCCTCTGACATCTCCTTATCCTTGAAGAGTTTTTAATTACATTCTTTCCACACACCCCACACAACAAAAGGGAAATTAAAAACCCATAACCTTGGAATGAAGGGTTTTTGAGATGGAGCTTTCCATTGTGAAAAGAAATCTTCAATGGATAGGGGAAACACACAAGAGATATTATAGAGTGCTAATAATTTTTCCCAGATTATACAAATGAATAGGCAATGAAAAAACAAGTGGTTAGCTGACTCCGCTTCACACTTGCAAAGGTAACATCTATTGTGGATTTTAAATCCCCATTTACAAAGGTTATCCACCATAAGCACCTTATTTTGAAGCAAAATCTAGAAGATGTTCACTTTAGGAGTCAAGTTTTTAATCCACGCTTTAGACTAGAAGGGAGGGGGAGCTTGAGAGAGGGACACCAAAGAGATAGTTGAAGAAACAAAGTAGTTACCCAAAGGGTTTTCCATCTAGACAAGATTATCTTTTAGCTAAATCTGTCTCAAACTAATAGCCCTTAAGGAAGATTGAAGTTGGGCCAACTCCTAGCTGACCACACACAAATCCACCCAGTCTCCTTCATACCAATAATCTTTGAGAAACTCCCCATAAGAAACTTTGCATAACTCAACCCATCTATTGAATCTTTCAATTTTGATGAGGGGTTCATTAAAAAGCCATCTATCCTCCCAGAATCTGGCTTGATTACCACTTCTTATTTTCCATCCTTATTCTCCATATGTTAAAGTTCTATTTGAAATGGGTTTTTGATCATCGATGATTTGAACAATTATAAAAGAGTTGTTAGAAAAACACTTAAGAATCACAGGTAAATGATAAATGATTGAAAACCCACATTAAATAGAACTTTAAGAAAGGTAAAAAATAATACATAGACCAAAAATATCGAAAGCAGACCAAAGGTTTCCATTCATCTATCATTTTTGTGTGATTATTAAGTGTTATTCTAATATCTCTTACAAGTATTACATAGACTGCTTGTCTTGTACCAACATTTTTCATGATATTCTTTTTTCCTCATCTATTTGAAGCTCCTTATAACAAATTGTTAATTGCCATGGTTATTTTGTTTGTATGGAACATGTTATATGTCTTGTATCGATATGTTTCATGATATTATTTTTTTCTCATCTATTTGAAGTTCTCGATAACAAATTGTTTTTCATGATATTCTTTTTTCAATTCCCCATAGAAAACTATTCATTATCATAGTTTTCCTCTACTATACTCCATATTTTAAAGTTCTATTTAATGTGGTTTCAAAACATAACCAATTACGTGGATGAAATACCTAGATATCGTTAAAAGGAAGACATCAAGGAAATATCAAAGGTTTTGCTTCAAATAATAGAATGAATACAAATAACTTTATAATCATACCTGATTTGGATATGTATTGGAGCCTATCTAGCCATGCAAGAAGAAAAGGGTTGAATGTATAACTTAGTAAAATATAAATTTATAAAATAAACCATTTTTGTGCTTACAACTATAGTCATCTTTTAGGTACCAGTTGTCCCATAGATGGGTTTCATATCTCCTTGTCCATATTTTCTTTCATTGAGCCCAACATGATATTACTGCAAAGCAACATTTTATTTGAATCTATCAAAATATATGTCTCTAGTTACATGTGTATGGAACGGTAAAAATACATAGAAAAACAACTTACATCAACAACAAGAGGCCAAACACTGTAGATTTCAGAGAACAACACTTGTAAAACCTTCCAATCTACTATCTAACAAAGGTGGATGGCAAGATTTTACCATTTTGTTTATGTTGATCAAGGAAACCAAGCCAAGCCAAGCCATTGTTTTATCCTTCCTTTCCCTCCAAGACAAGCCATCTTGATCACTATCTCTCCAAAATGAGTCCTCCTCTCATCTTCTCATTCTTCCTACCATGTTCACTAAAGTTCTCCCGAAAGGAGAAGTGGGCAACAACCCCTCATTCTTCCTCTCCAACTATATAGAAGTCTCCAAAAAATGTAACCCTTGGCTAGGGAGTTGTGAGTGTACCTCTATCATCAATGAGGGTGTTTTCCTCATTTACGAGGGGTACATGCACTTGGACACCCCTCAAACTTTTCACCCTATCCTTCCTCAAAATTCGTCACTCCTCATTATGAGAACTTTTTAGGAGTGAAATCATGTCCTTTGGTCCCTATTGCATGCCCACTTGACCCCTACCACCATGGTATAGACCCTAAGGGGTTTATTTATGCATCCCAACCCAAGAAATTGACCAATAACCCTCTTTAAAGGCCCACTTAAGGTTCCATCCGAGTTTCACATTTGGATAAAAGGGTTTCTAAACCTTAACCCCAACTTACATCTCCCATGACACATGATTAATACCCTTTCAACATAGAAGAATAAGCACAATAATTTTATTTCTTACTAAACTCCAAAATAAGGAAATCGAATACATAACCACTAGAGGATGTCTTTTGATTTTGTTCTCATTGGTTTTCCCTTATCGCATTTGCACTGTTTCTTTCCTGCACATTACCAATGAAATCATAAGAAACATTCGTATGTCACATTAATTTGGTAACTAAAGTATGATTTAATTGTACAATAATTTCATTAAAATTCTAATTCATGTTCATAGTTTACAAGTTCCTAATACCTTCATGGCAATGATAATAAAACATGTTAAAATGAAATATGAGTACATTGTCACACAATCATACTGTGCATTGTCTGAAATATATCTAAGTATCTATTTAGGAGAAAATATAAGAAAATTAAGATTGTATTATTCACATGTGAAGTTGGGTCTTACACTTAGCTTCTTTGAAACGATGTTACTCGACATAGATCTCATCATCTCGAACATCATCTCAAAGTGGGACAAAATGTAGGCACCCAAAAAATGTCCTCTTACAATGCCTTGTCCCAACATTACATCATTTAGACATCTTGTAGCATCTTTTGCTCTAGGTACCCAAGTCATCATCTAATTAGTTAAACTAGCACTTGCACCTCAATGAGGTGCAATACTTACGCCGATAGGCTAAGCCCACATTATTTATAGTCATGAAAGCAGTGGACGATGTGAAGAAAGTAGTGATTTATCTCACCTATCCCTCTCTACCCCTTGCTCTCTTTCTCCCTCCACCCTTCTCTCTCCCTCTTGCTCTCTCCTTCCCTCTCTATTTCTCTCTATATCACATATCCCTCTCTACCTATCCCTCCCTCCATCCCACCTATTTCTCTCACTCTCTCCTTCCCTCTCTACTTCTCTCCCTCTCTCACTTATTCCTCTCTACCTCTCTCTCCTTCCCACTCTAATTCTCTATATATCCCCTATCCCTATCTACCTCTCCCTCCCTCCCTCTCTCTCTCTCTCACTCCCTCTGGCTCTCTTTCCTTCTCTACTTCTTTATATCCCACCACTTTCTCCATCCCTATCTCTATCTCACTTTTCCCTCTCTACCTCTCTCTATCCCTTTACCCTCCTCTCTCTCTTTCTCTATCCTTCCCTCTCTACTTCTGTTCTCTCTCTCTCTCTATCCTTCCCTCTTTATTTATTTACCCTCGTCTCTCTCTTTCTCTATCTCACCTACCCTCTCTACCTCTCCCTTCCTCCCTCCCCCCTTCCCTCTCCCTCTCCCTCTTTCTCTGTCCTTCCCTCTCTATTTCACTCTATATCACATATCCCTCTCTACCTATCCCTCCCTCCATCCCATTTATTTCTCTATCACTCTCTCCTTCCCTCTCTCACTTATTCCTCTCTACCTCTCTCTCCTTCCCCTTCTAATTCTCTATATCTCCCCTATCCCTCTCTACCTCTCCCTCTCTCCCTCTCTCCCTCTCTCACTCTCTCTAGCTCTCTCTTTCCTTCTCTACTTCTTTCTATCCCACCTCTCTCTCCCTCCCTATTTCTATCTCACTTATCCCTCTCTATCTCCCTTCATCCCTTTACCCTCCTCTCTCTCTTCCTCTATCCTTCCCTCTCTACTTTTCGGTCCTCTCTCTCTTTCTCTATCTCAATGCACTCAACTATTTCCATCACCAGAGGAGATTCAAGATCTTCTTGTCAAAGGCATAGAGGATGCTACTGCTCAACGATAAAGAATGTAATCCTATGAGCTCTTGTTTATGATATCTATTTTTTGTATTTCCTAGAACTCTACTTTATATTGACTTATGGTACTATTGTAGATTGAATGTCCTTAACAAATTTTCTAAGGTTCTATGTTTGACATGTAACCCCTATCTGTATTGGGTTTGTCTGATCCCGTTATGAGGAAATGATTTTAGATTTAACTTCTATTTTTGATATGGTTCTTCCATGGCCATTTATTATCTATCATTCCACTATACTTAATTTTGATCTTGAAATTTTGATGTAAAAGTTTACTTACCAAAAAAAAGGTACATCCAAAAAAGATAATTTTTATGAGGGGAAAAATGTGTTATCCTTGCAAAATTGTTCCATGTTACTCATCCAACCTATGTTATCCATGTTATCCTCTTCAAATAATTAAATTTTTACCCTAAGAAACAACATATGACATCACATTATAGTTAAAGTAGGATAATCGACAAGGTAAAACAAGTTCATTGCTTTGGGGAAAGCAACAAAAAATTGTAATACAAGAACATGGCCTCAGACCTAAGTGCGATACCTTTGCATAGCTCGATGAAGCCCTTGTTCCAGATGGTGTGAAGAATTCCACATTTAACATTAGATTGTTGTCTCTTCTTAATAAAAATGCAAGCTTTATACAATAAAACTCAATCTAAACTTTATTGCAAGTGGATCAGATACAAAGAAATGCAGAGGAGCTTTGTAAAAGCCTAACTTGAAGCTTCATGATACAGTATTTATTGAAGTATCAATAGCTTTATAATGCTTACCTAAAGCATCTGCACTGCCTCAGATTGAAGCACTGGTGGCATTCCATGGTGAGATAAGGACAAACAATCTACCACAGCTCGCCATAGTGGCTCAAGAGGCTTCCTCTATAAGGGCCTCTGCCTCTAGGAAGCAACAGCTTGTAGTTTGGATGGACCTAGACTCCGCTTAACAACATGTTCTTTTTCCCCACTGGTTTTCTCCTTCAAAGGACTTGCTCTCCCAATGATCACTCCATGAAAACCATCCTAAGTAGCAGCAGAAGTAGATGACCTTCTCATTGCTACTCCCCTACCAAGCTTCGGCCCCAAAAAGAACATATCTTTCCTCTACTCTCCTCCTCACACTTGTTGCATGGGCCAGCACAACATGTATGTTAGCACGGCCTCTGTACGTTACACCGTGCCTTCGGAAACCCTCTGAGAACCCCACCGTGATCTCCCTGGCAGTGTCTGACTGTAGGAAATCCCGGTGGGGTTCCCCCACATATAATAGCCTATCGGCTAATAAATCTTAGTTATTTAACTAATTTCATTTATTCCCTATTTATCCATAATCTCTTTTCCTATAATTAAATAAATATTTATTTATCTAATTATTCAAGACCATTTATCCTCTCTAATTAAATAATTATGGGTATGTGCAGGATCATCATGGAGAAAAAAGGCCCTTAAGTGGCAAAAAATTTAGAAAAATCAGAGTTAGGCAACTTGACATAAAAAATTGAATAAGATATCTATATTATTTCAAAAATATGTTAGAATAGAATTTTTAGAAAATTGAATATAGTTTCTAAACTACTAGGTTTATTTAAAAATAAATAAAAATCTATTTGGTAAAATTTCAATGTAGTAGTACTTAAATTTCAAGGAAAAAGTAAGTAGGTGTTTGTTTGACCACCCTAACCACAATAAAATGATAAAAGAAAAATTATAAGATTTTAGACATAAGTAGAGGACTCATGTTTGATTTGATGCATATTTTTTTTGTAATTTTTTCCAAGTAAATAATTAATTATGAATTTTTATTACAACTTAAAAAAAAAACTTGTATGTCTGACCACCTTAACTTGGTCAAAAATTCATCAAATTAATTTTTTCTTTTTAATCCTATAGTATGCAAAGCATAGAATGTGATGCATGTTTTTTATTCAAAAATGTGATACCGTTTGAAAGCTATAGGTGTTTTTCAATTAGCCTACCAGACAAGACTTTTACTCATAATTCAAATAGAAAATGAATAATAATAATTTATTAAATTCAAAGTAAAGCATAATTTATATTGGTGGAAATTTGATAATCTCCTTTAAAAACCCTTTTCATTTCATCAATTTTGGGTAAAAATAAAGTCTTCAGCCACTTACCCTACACATACCCATCATATCACAACTTTTTGGCCCGTCATGGTCTTGCACATACCCTTATTTTAATTGTTTAATTAGTCATTAATCTATACTTTTATAATTAAATGAATATTTTTTTATTCAATTATTCATGACCATTTATTCTCTCTAATTAAATAATTATTTTGATTGTTTAATTAGTCATTTATCCATTCTCCTATAATTAAATAAATTTGTATTTATTTAATTTTAATTATCCTTTTCACTGTAGTCTATAATTAAATAATGATTTTACATTATTTAATTATCTTTCCACATCATCCCTATCTGTTATTTGATAATGCTTTATCATTATTTAGTAATTTTATCATTTCATTATTCTTCCCATCATTTTAGGATTTATTTCCTTTAAAACAATAAATCAAACTCTTTCTATCTTTTCAAAATATTATCTTATCTCGTTGTATTTCCTTTTTTGTCAAAAAATAAAATCCTTATCGAATCTTATCAAATCTTATCTTCGTCTACATCAAGGCTCTATAAATACAACCTCTCACAATCCATTTAGGAGGGTTTGATTCTTAAGTATCCTCACTCTATCAAAATCATTCTTCAGTCTTTCATTTGTCCCTACCATTCTGCATTTGTCATTTTTATTAGGTTGTTATGCTATTGAATTGAGCAACCAACATTCCTCCATTATCAATCCTTCAAAATCTCGTATTCTCATGTAGGTGGATAAGAGTAATGGAGATAAATCGAGTTTAGCGTGGATCTGGGTTTGCATTTGTTTGTTATGTTTATTTTAGTGCTAGTTAGGATTTGATATATTTCTATTTTACTATTATATTTGATTTTCTCCTAATTACAAGTACTGTTGAGAAAATAGTATATTTTTGCATTGGTTTGTTACTGTGAATTTTTCTGTTTTATGGGTTTTTCCATTGGGGTCACTATTGAAACCAATATTGTTTGATTTATGGCTTCCATTTTGTGGCTATGGTTGCAATGCAATAAAATAATTAACATTATACAGTTTTTGTTGATTTCCATAAGGCATTGTTGATTGTTGTTATCTAGCTTAGGCTATATTGACTCATTTTTGATAAGGTGTTGTTGAAAAGGCTATATTGTATCAATTTTTAATAAGGTGTTGTTGAGAAAAGACTATATTGTTTGTTAAAATCAATATTATTTTTTTTATGGTTCATGTTTTGTGCCTATGGTTTTGCATGGGTTTGTCACAGTAAATTTTTGTGTTTTGTGGGTTTCTCCATATGGGTCACTATTGAAATGAATATTGTTTGATTTATGGCTTGCATTTCATGGCTATGGTTGCAACTCAATAAAATACTTAATGTTATACAATTTATGTTGATTTCCATAGGGTATTGTTTATTGTTGTTCTTTAGCTTAGGCTATATTGTTTCATTTTCGACAAGGTTCTATTGAAAAGGCTTGAGAAAAGACTATAATTTTGCATAGGTTTGTTATTGTGCATTTTTTTATTTTGTTGATTTTTACATATAGGTCACTATTGAAACCAATATTTTTTGATTTATGGTTTTCGTTTTGTCGTTATGGTTGCAATGTTATAAAATAGTTAATATTATATAGTTTATGTTGATTTTTTTTCTCTATCTTAGGATATATTGTTTTATTTTTGACAAGGTATTGTCAAAAAGGCTATATTGTTTCAAATTTCAATAAGGTAGTGTTGAGAAAAGACTATTTTTCCATGGATTTGTAACTATGATTTTTTGTTTTGTGGATTTTTCCATCTGGCTTGGTCTTGAAACCAATTCCATTTTGTGGCTATGGTCCCAATAGAATAAAATAATTAACATTATACAATTTATGTTGATTTCCATAAGGAAATCTTGATTGTTGTTGTCTAGCTTAGGCTATGTTGTCTCATTTTTGATAAGGTGTTGTTGTGAAAAGACCATATTGTTTGTTAAAACAAATATTCTTTCATTTATGGTACACTTTTTGTGGCTATAGTTTTGGATGGGTTTGTCACTATGAATTTTTTTGTTTTGTGAGTTTCTCCATCTAGGTCACTTTTGGAACCAATATTGTTTGATTTATTGTTTGTGTTTTGTGGCTATGGCTACAACTCAATAAAATAGTTAATATTATATAGTTTATGTTGATTTCCATAGGGAATTGTTGATTTTTGTTCTCTAGCTTAGGCTATATTGTTTCATTTTTGATAAGGTTCTATTGAAAGTGCTATATTGTTCCATTTTCGATAAGGTGCTATTGAGAAAAGACTATATTTTTGCATGGGTTTGTTACTATGCATTTTTTTTGTTTTGTGGGTTTTCCCATCTGGGTCATTATTGAAAAAAATATTGTTTGAAATTTATGGTTTCCATTTTTGTGGCTATGGTTGCAAAACAATAAAATAGTTAATATTATACAGTTTATATTGATTTCATAGGAAAGTGTTGATTGTTGTTCTATTTATTAGGCTATATTGTATGATTTTCAATAAGGTACTCTTGAAAAGGCTATTTTATTGTTAGCATTTTTTGGCAATGGTTTTGCATGGGTTTTTAATAGTTTATGGCATTGTTGATTGTTGTTTTCTAGCTTAGCCATTCTTTTATTTTGTTAGTTTTTTCATTTGGGCCACTGCTGAGACCAATATTATTTCATTTATGGTTTGTGTGTGGTGTTGATGGTTGTAAGGAAACTTAATAATTTATGGCATTGTTGGTTGTTGTTTTGTGTTTTGTGAAGAAAGTTCAACAATATCATCAAAATAAGTAACAAATTTTTATCCCCTACATATCTATAATGTCAAAATGAAAAATTTGTCCTTCACCTCTTCATTTATGGAAATGGTACATCTCTCTAATATGTGTTACACACCCTTTGAATGTCCAATTTTTTTGATAAATGTTCAAATATTTAAAAGCGGTGACATTTGGAGGACTATTTTGTTGTTGAGGCAACAACTACACACCAAATTTAGGGGTCCATTTAGAAGGAGAAGATGACTTTGGTCCCAACATTTTCTCTTCTTGATGCTTGAAGAGATACCTAGGGTTCCCAATGATTTGAAAATATGACATAATGACAACTAAGCTAAATATGATGAAGGGCCTAAAAAAAAAGGAAAACAATATATTGGACACATTATATTAGGAACATACAAAGGAGAAAGAGAATTTTAAAAAATACAAAAGAAACAACACAACCCACCTTGAATCCTAGACAGTTCTACAGATGTAGTCTCCCAAAGATACGTGGGACCCTATTTTCAAGGCACCTGAAAACAACATGTCATTGCATTTGGAAGGAAGAGTTCCTATTTGCATATGGTGTCCATTTGACAAGACAACCTTGTATAGTTCAATGTTCCCTTCATCACCACCAATTTTTTTAAGGGACAAGAGCTAAAGGACTAGGGAGGGAATGAAATCTCCACCATTGATCGAAGAAATTGCAAATGAAGTTAAAGTTGGTTATTTCTTTGTAACCTACAAAGACAAGTTCAATCGAGCAAAATGTACTTGATCACACCAAATGGATAAAAGGAGTAAGGAAAATAGAGGTTGTAAATAGATGCTTTTAGGTGCTAGAAAAGATCAATATGTATCTTCTTCCACAACTATATGATTTACCAAGGTCAAAAATGTGTGTATACACCTAAAGGGCTAGAAACTAGAAACATAAATAGGAAAGGGTATGTGGTGTGCGTTTCTGTATTTGAGAATCATAAAATTAAAGAAATTGAAAGGAAATGTTTAGGTTGAATAAAAAAGAGGAAGGAATCAATAACAAAAAATTTGCAATACGTATAAGAAAAAGGAAATATAAACGTACGAAGTTAGGATCTGGACGCTGGTGGTTGGCACCCTCAAATCCAGACTCTGTAGAAAAACCTATGGGGAATGTCACCAAATAAATCTTAGGGGGCTCTAGAGACCCATCCACAAAGCCCGATTCCACAGACATAGTTGTGGGAACTTTTATACAAAGAAAATGTTGCAATTTTAGTTGAATGATTGGGAGCTCTATTTTACAATAAAAGTAAAAGATTAATGTATTGCAAAGCCCAATGGAAACTGGTAGAAAACTTAGAAATATCGATAATATTCCAACCATTTTACTAATTTGATTAAATGCAAATGCATATAACCATTCCACTTTTAGTACTCTCCAAATAATAGGAGATACACCAACAACAATACAAATGATAAATGCAAATGTGTATAATCCCTACATGTATATGTTTATCTTTGAGATTGTTTATATATGTATGCATGCATTTTTTACTATATTTCTATATATACCTATATGCAAATATTTGTATATGTTGCTAGATTTTTTATTCATCCTTTCTTACCCAAACAATAGAATATACAAAAAAGAAGAATAAAAATGATTAAGTACATATATGCGTTGAATTTCCCCTTTATCTACACATTTAAAAAACACATATAACTAGATATATATATCCATATGTACACATGTATATATCTATTTATATATACACTACTATATCTCAATCGCTGTGTATACTATATTTATTCCTAACTATGTAGTCATTAACATGCCAAGTAAGGACTTACATAAAAATGGGAATAATGTCAAAGGTGCACAACGACAAGAAGGAACAACAACCAAAGGGAGAAAGTTTTGCAAGTCAGCAACATGTTTTAAACATTGTAGCCTATTAAACTATAAATAGAAGAAGGGGATCTTGGACACACTGGAACATAAAAATGTAATGTAATAGTTGGAATTTACCTATCAGCTATTTGTTTCAAATTTCCACTGGGATCTTCGTCAGCCTAGTAGTGAATAGAATTTCTAAGTGCCATAAATTAATAATCACCGATGGTCGATGGGGAGTTTGCTAGGGTTGTTTATGATGATGTGGAGTTTTCTACTTACATGGGTTGGCCACAGCGGATTTGGCTGCCTCAATACATGGAAATATAATGGTAAGTGTTTGCTTATGTAAGGGTTAATGCATCATGGCATTGTTCTATGATGGCAGGGGAGGAAGTAAATGCAATATTCAATGTTGCAATGTGGGAAAGTTGTTATGCCTTGCATAACCACCCCACTTTAATCTGGATCAAAATGGGTCCCCCTTTCTCTTTTGGTTGCTTTATTTTGGGTCTTTTTCCTTCCTTTTGGGTTGCTTTCTATCTTCTATTTGAGTTTTCTCTTTTGGTTTTGTTAAACCTTTGGTTCTGTTTCAGCTTAATTTGGTTCCCTTCTTGCTAAGTATTCAGTGAAGTAATCACAAGCCAAAGTGTATCTTATGTCCTTCTGATGACTAATGGAAGCATCTATTTTGCAAGAGCAGGCCACACACATGATGATATTTCTCAAGTGATTCCACTTGGAAGGCTGTCCTCAATCCATTTGGTTATGAAAATCAGTTAAGGCAAAAGTTGGCAGGACTTTTCTTAACTCTTACCGATTGGTGGCTTGGCTATGACTGTTCAAAATCCAAAGAATTAGAATACTCCCCATTTTGCATCTTATCGGCATAGGGTTATCATAGTCTCCCCAACCTATGGTTTGTTTGGTTCAAATCTACGTTTATGTTGCCTATCGGCAAGATCCCATAGATGTCACAATGATTAGAAATCATATGCAGGATCCATCGACAAGACAAGGGTCATTGTCTCGCTGACCGCTATCAAGAGGTGATCCCTTCGGCATAAGGTGTTATCCCTGCCAAGATATTTCAGCGAGTTTTCAAAGTCTCACCGACTAAGCAAAAAAGGGTCTAACACTTCTACGTGAGTTGTTCCCTTCAGTATGTGCTCTCATCGAATGTCGGGAGTCTTGTAGGTGGGGAAGGGTCTGCATATCGAAAAAGTAGCATAGTGTCACCTAGAGGTCTAGCTGAATGGTGGATGTCTCACTGAAACAAGGGGTCAGTAAGAATCTAAAGGAAATGAAGGCGATCGCTATATACTCTCGTCGAACGAGAAAGGTCTGAGTGACACGAAAGAACTTCGGCGAGAGAACCACTGTGTCATGGCGACAACAAGATGAACTAGTAAAGCTTTCGCCCAGACATAGGATCTCTACAGAACATATCCCTGACGAGGAAGGTTACAACAAAGTGCATGCAACGACGAAACCCATCTCGACGTGACTACATCAGATGTCCCCTTGAAGTGGAAAATCTTAGGGATGATACTTTCGGTAAGAGGTCTGCCTGAAATGAAAGGTCTTACCGAAGGATCAATCTTCGGTATGACATAAGGAGCTCGCTAAGAAGTCTCAGTGAAGAAAGTAAGTCTCGTTGACATACAACGAAGTGGCATCGACAAAGGGTCATGCTTTCGCCACAAGGGCTTGGCGAAGAGCGAAGGTCACATCAAAATAGAAAGGAGGGCTCGGTAAGAGAATAGGAGTTCGAGATAAGGTCTCCCCGACCCAAAGGAGTCTCACCGACACAAGGAAGCTCTCCCAAAGATTTGGCCTTTGGCGAAACATCTCGTCGACTTACGAGTGTCACACTGAAATAATGAAGTCAGCCCGCCACAGGATAAGGAGGATGTTGGGGAGACTCCAAATGAAAGTGAGGACTTCACCATGTGGTCTTGTTGATATCGGTAGGTTCACAAATGAAAAGTAGATATCGATATAACCAAGGGGATCGCCATGACCTTAGGCCAATTAAGGGGTCTTCTTGAAAGGAAAACGCACTCCGAGCCGGAGCAGGGGATACCATTGTTGTGACGTCCTGCCAACGAGACGAGGTCTCAAAGATAGGAAAATGAGCTCAATGTGAATTTTGAAGCCTGCTGAGATGTCTCACCAATTGACCCAGGCTATGCCAATGCCTTTTGTAAGATGAAAATCACATCAGGGAGACACCGATGGTGTCTCACCGACCTGCAATTTAGGTCAGACCACTCGACTGCTCAGAATCTGGCATGGTAGCTGATCATCCAATCAGAGGGATCTGAGAGGGACCTTTGACTGATTGACCACCCTTGTGGAGGGGACTAATAGAGTGTGACCAGATGGATTCTTTCTCAGAATAGTTGACGACGAATCTTCTCAGGTGATAGTGCAAAGATTTAAGGAGGCCTGATGGTGTTTTCAGAAGACAATCAACGAGCAGGGGACTCCAGAATAGAAGGGAGGCCGAAGAAGTCAAAGAATGAAGAAGCCATGACTCAGAGGGACACATGTGGCGACCACTGATAGAGGTAGATCAATATTAATGTAGATATCTCAGAGCATTCAAGGCAACTCCGCGAGGGATTTCAAAGGTGGACACGAAGATGTTAGAGTTAATGTTGCAGTTGTCAAAAGATCTAAAAAAGACTTATCTTGTGAGTAGGAATCCTTCATCAGCATGGACAACAAGGATTCACATTGAATGCATTTTTGACTTTCCTCAAAAAGATCTGAGAGACGACTCTCCTGGATGTAGATATTTTGTAAACCCTAGTGCAAGGGACAACACATTCTCTTTGTAGCATTCTATATATAAGGCATTCTTGCCTCTTTGTAAAGGTTAGAACTTTTACTGTGAGAATTTTTAGTGTAAGCATTTCTATGTTACATAGTAAGGGATTAGAATTTCTAGATTTAGAGAACTTTTACACTTAGAACTATTTAGAGTTAGAACTATTAGGAGTTAGTCAGTTAACAGAAGGAGATAGAATTGCATCTTGATTCTCAATAATGAGAGCTTCTTTGTCTTCTTGGTTAGCAGTAAGATTTCAGTATAGACTGTAATGTATTTTCTAAATTCTCTTAGTGTAGTTGGAAACAAAGTGGAGCCTCAGATTCTCTGTACACTAGTGATTGTGCCATCTTTGTAAATATTGTTTATTTGTTTTAATAATAGTAGAAACAATCAGAGTTTAATCTAATTCATGTTGTATTCCTGAATGATATTTGTCTTAATTTGATCATTTGATTTGTGAAGCCTCCATGGAATGAAAGGTTATTTGTGTTTTGTTTAATGGTAACTTAAAATTATGTTATTCGAATTAGCATTATGAATGAAAGAGGTTGTGTGTCAATCACAAGCTTATCTTGTTCTATAGTTTTAGTTTATAATTCCTTGAAGTTAACAAGTCTGGTTAAGATTGGATGAACTATTGTTCTTCTCTATTTCAAAACCCTGATCTATCTTTTTTTGTTTCTTTAAAACCCCTGTTAGAGTAGGATTTATTTCATGTTTCATCTTAGAGCAATCAAAAAGTTCAACACCAATAGGCCCCTTGAATATTACTGTTGCATTGACCATTGAGTAACATCAGCGTAGTTGAGACTCAACTACAAAGACCTTGGGAGCTAAGGCATCCATGTGTTTCCTTTCTCTTTCAGAAGAAGCAGAGTAGCAATATCCTACTTGCATTGTTGTGGTGCCAAAATCACCATCAACAGGAACAAGCACTAGAAGGAGGGCCAAGAAGGGAAAACTAGATAAAACTGGATCATCCTCCTCAGAAAGGCCCCACAGAGTTCTTCGATCAACTGGGAATCCATCATCTCTCATAGAACTCAAGACCCCAATGAGACACAAGAGTCACAGAACTGGCTCAACCATCATACCGCCCTTATCAGCCCCACTCACTCCACCAGGATTTTCACGAAAACCCCAGTGGATACCCATCAATCCACCATCCAATTCATCTCAATTATCATTACAGCTAGTTTGGCCCATACAACAGCTGGCTCAACCACCACCGCCACTGATGGCATTCTTTTAGAATAATCCCTCTCCATTGGGGACTATCCCTAGAGGTTTTCACAATATGCCCAAAAACCCTAAGAAATTATACCCTAAGTACATTCATGGTGAGTCAAGGAGCACTAAAGAACATATACAATCTTTCAAGGATGCTTGTACTAAAGCTCAGATAGCCCACCATGATGTAGTTTGTAGATTATTCCCTTACTCTTTAGGGGACATGTCATACAATTGGTACCTTAATCTTCCTCAAGCTTCCATTCTGACCTAGACACATTTGGAAAACACTTTCATCAACCAATTCAGGGTTTATGTGGATCCAACTCTTTTATACCATCAATTTGCTACCATTAGGAAGGAACCAGGTGAATCTCTTCCTTTATTCAATACTAGGTTCCAGCAAATGTATAGGAGATTGCAAGATCCCTATCTAGTTACTGAGAACAATGCTATTCAAGCATATTTTAGGGTTATAGACCCTTTGCTAGGATTGTTCTTGCAAAGGACATATCCAGCAGCTGATATTGATTCTCTATCCAAAGTCTATCACTTGGCTATTAAGCTGCAGCAAGAAGTCAGTTCTCAACAAGAAAGTCTGGGAGGAGGTTTCCCTTCAATGGGATATCAGATGCATAGCTCAACTCCTCTATTCAACACTATCCCATGGATGTCTCCTTCCCACTATGGACCTATGTCTGAACTACAAACCCAACCACCTGTCCCATTCTTTGCTACTGGAACTTCTTATTTCTTTCAACAACCACAGGTTCCTCCAAGTTCCCATGGTCATCCTAACCAAATTGGAGCTCCAAGTCGTATTGATTAGCCAACTATTGTTAAGAGTGTGGAAAGTGAGAAGACAGTTCAGCTTATGAACGAGGTAGAGACCCTAAAGAAAATGTTGTCTCAAGTTACCAATGACATGGCTCAACTTTGGTTGAACCCTCCCAAGACCAAGGGAACTACCCTAATCAGAACAGCAATAACTAGGGTACTTATCAAAATAACAACTATAACCAAAGAGGTTATCAAAGCCAAAACATAGGGTACAATCAAAGGCCAAATAACAATAGACAGTGGAATATAGGGCATAATAATGGTGGAGTTCCTCACAACTATTAAGTAAATGAGGAGAGAGCACATACTACAAATGTGGCTAATCTCAACTTCATGACCAATTGGTGCAGGTTGCATGATACTACAACCCATTATGAGGTAAATTTCCCTCAAATGGAGAAAGTTGTAAAGATGGCACACGAAGATGCTCACACATTCTAGGGGAATTCCAACAAAGGAGGTGACTCAATGGATACTACAATGACTTATGAGCTCTTTGAGGAGGAACCTTCATTCCCAAGGCAAGAAGAGAATGAACCAGAGGAGGATTCATATGATGCCCAAGCTTTTGAGACAAAGGGAGGACACTTCCTGAAAAATCAATGTAAAGGGCCATTCACTACATCATCACCCCCTAATCACATGGTGCCTCAAAATCAAAGTGTTAATAATAATCCTCCACCAAAAGGCCCACCTGACCTCGATAACTGGGGTAATTCCTCTGCTATTTTCAAAAGTAATTCAAGTTATAATACATAATTTGACATTGTTTCTGAGATGCAGAAGCAAATTTTTTTTTTGTCATATTTGGACATTTTAAAGTGGTGCCTTGCTCAAAGGGAGATAGTGTTGAAGGCTCTAGAACAAGCTGATAAGTCAAAAGGAAAGAGCAAGGTGGCACTTGTTGGGGACGTAAATGCAACTTTGTACAAAAATAAGGTAGTTACTCCACCTTTCCTTTTGAGTTTAATAATTTCTGGCAAGAACCTACATAACTTCTTATTGGACTTGGGGGCTTCAGGAAATGTAATGAAATTTTCCATATGCAAGAAGTTAGGATTAAATCCCATTCAAACCAATAAGAAGGTCATTCAACTTAACAAAACAGAGGTTAATGTGGTAGGGGAATTAAGAAACATACACGTTCAAGTAGGATCAGATCCTAGAATTCTAACCAACATAGATATTCAAGTGGTAGATATTCCCGAGACCTATGGTATGCTGGTAAGCTGAGATTTGATGAAAAATTTAGGGGGATATCTTTCCCTTGAATTTTCACATATGTGGATATCGTCGAAAGGGATTCCTAATCAGATTAGGATTGAAAGTGAGCCTCACCTCAAGCATATTATCAATGAGTATGACTATCCTAATGAGGTGGCTTACTTTGAGACTGAGATAGGGGTTTACAAAAGAGAGGAAATTCTAACCTTCTCAGTTCTCAATGCCAAGGACATGTCAAAATAGAAGTGCCCTGATCCCTTGATTCATGAAAATCTGCATGCCTTGGTCAGGAAGCTGCAACAAGATCAGTTGATCTTAGGGAAAAACACCAATTTGCTAAGCCTTTTACTCCCTAATTGGTCTAGGGTACACTACCAAAATCACTCTGAATTGACTTGTCAACCCTGTATTGACACTTTAAGTTGTATTCGTCAAACTGAAAAGAATAACCCAAGGCATTTTGAGGGAGCTACAAACCCCTTTTCATTTAAGGCCAAGGAAGCAATCGTGTTAACTAGGGATACAATACTTTCAAAAGAAATCCCTTCTCAGACCAAACCTACTCTAGACACATGCCCAAATTAGCATATTAATAAAGAGCAACCCCAAGGTTTTTCAGACACCCCTGCACTCACAAATGAAACAAAACCCAAGGAATCAACCAAAGGAACAAGTGATGGCAAGGAAGATAACCACATATTACATAATACAACTAAGCAGGAATTGGAGCAAGTATCTAGAGAACCTTTAGATAATCCTTTTTCTATGTCTGGTCCAAGAGATCAAGAAGTCCCACCTTTGGTTAATCTTATTCAAATATCTACAATAACTTCAAAAGGACCAACCCCAACACACGATTAGCTATGGACCCTTACATTTGATGGATCCAAGTCTAAGACAGGTAGTGGTGTGGTAATTTTACTAACCAGCCTGAAAGGGAAGGTTTTCTTTGCTTCTTACAAGCTACAATTCAGGTGCACTAATAATGTAGCTGAATATGAAGCCCTAGCTCGAGGATTGATGTTTGCACACAAGAAGGTCACTGCCTTGATGGTCAAGGGAGATTCATATATTGTGTTCAAGCAAGTGCACAGCCAGTATACATGTCACAACAGAAGGCTGGCAGCATATAGAAATAGGGTATGGAACCTACTCAAAGACTTTGATGCCTTTGGGATTAGCTTAATCCCTAGAGAAGAAAATTAGGTAGCCGATTCATTGGCTATTGTTGCAAGCACCCTAGAACATATGCTAGGCTCCAAGTTTAAAAGATTCTCAGTGGAACTGATGTCCACCCTAGCTGTTCTTGACAATATCAAGAATTTCCAAGTTTTTGATGATGATCAGTACATTATGGCTTTCTTGGCAAGTTCAAATGTCTTTGAGGGGAAAAATATTGATGAGTCCAACAGAGATCAAGGGGATTGGAGCCATGAGGAATGTGATATAGAAGGGGTTCTTAATTTAAAAGGTAATAGCATTCCCAAGGGAATGGTGACCTTGGAGAGAATTTTTGACTCAGATCCAAGGGCTCAAGAGAAGATACAAGCTAAAGGCAAGGGAGGTGAATATAAAATTGTTAACCTGGCTGATTTTGGCCCTGAAAGGAATGTCTATATAGGGAAGGCTTGCCCTGAAGCAATTAGAAAAGACATACTGAGGGTGCTTAAAAAGGACATTGTTGCAATTGCTTGGGGGTATGAAGACCTCCAAACATTTGATGCTTCTGTTATGACTCACACTATCCTTTTGAAGCCTGAGGCTAAACCTTACCGATATAAGCAATGTCCTGTCAACACCCTAATTGAGCTGTTGATTTACAAAGAAGTTCAGAAGTTGCTGTCTGTAAGGATAATATTCCCTGTGTGCCATTCAACATGGGTAGCCAACTTAGTCCTAGTCTGCAAGAAGAACAGGGAGATCAAACTATGCATGGACTTCTGAAATCTGAATAGAGCTTCAGAAAAGGATAACTACCCGCTTCCTCTCTTGATGAAGTCTTGCAGACTGTCAATGGATCATAGATGATGTCATTCTTGGATGGTTACTCTAGATACAACTAGGTAATGGTCGACTTTGAGGACAGGATGAAGACGGTTTTCACCACCAAGTGGGGGATGTTCGCATATAGAAGGATTCCATTCGGCCTGATAAACACTGGAACAACTTTCCAATGCGCCATGGACATAGATTTCAAGGATCTAATTGACAAATGTATTATTGTTTACATAGATGACTTGACAGTGTTCTCCAAGGATCAACTGAATCATATTGTGGACTTAGCCAAAGTTCTCACGAGATGCATCCAATATGGCATCTCCTTGAATCCTAACAAATGCGTGTTTCGAGTTTCGAAAGGGAAGCTATTAGGGCACATAATTTCTGAAAGAGGGATTTCAATCAACCCAGATCGAGTTGAATCCATTCTGAAGATTGCCAGGCCAGGGAGCAAGAAAGAGTTAAGATCTTTCTTTGGAAAGATCAACTTCATAAGGAAGTTTATCACAAGCTTTGTAGAGATTGTAAAGCCACTAAACAAAATGATGAAGAAGGACGCCAAGCTAGAGTGGATAGAGGAGGTGAAGGCCACATTCACACAAGTCAAGTGGTCCATCTCAGAGGCACCCATGCTCACCATTCCTGATTATCTTAGACCATTTTACATCTATTCTTTTGCATCTGAACATTCTTGTGCAGCTGTTCTAACTTAGCAAGGAGAAGAGTCAGAGGAGAGGCTGATTGCATTCTTGAGCTCTCCATTCAAAAATGTGGAGATCAAATGCCCACCTTTGGAGAAGCAAGCCTTTGCACTAGTTCAGGCCGTCAAGAAGTTCCAGAATTATGTTCTTCGAAGCCAAATCATTGTTGTAGTTCTAGATGCAGCTGTGAAGTCTTTACTGATGCAGAGCAAGCTGGGAGAAAGGAGGGGAAAATGGATGGCCATCCTACAAGAATTCGATCTAGAGATACATCCCATGAAATTAGTTAGGGGCAGGGGTTTGTCTCAGTCCATGGTGAATGCTGGCAACAACATCATCTGTCAGTAGTACACAACCCAATATTTCTCTAATGACCCCTGGTATGTTGATACCATTTGCTTTATGCTCAACAATCGATGTCCAGTAGGAATGAATGCAACTCAAAGGAGATCCCTAATACTGAAGAGTTCTCATTACATGCTCAAAGGAGGGTTGTTTTACAAAATGAATTTTGAGGGGGTATACCTAAGATGCCTTGATCATCAAGAGGCCAAGCAGGTGATTTTTGAGTTTCACAGGAAGCATGGCATAGGTCATGGTTCTGCTGATTCTCTGGCACACCTGATTCTTAGGTCTAGTTATTACTGGCCCTACATATTCAAGGACGCCCATTAGCATGTGAGAACATGTCACATGTGCCAGGTTTCTACACCAAGGGAATGCCATGTAGCCATGCCACTATAGCCCATCTACGAGGTAAGGCCATTTTCCTAGTGGGCACTAGATTTCATTGGAGTGATTAACACAAATTCCTCTATAGGACATAAGTTTATCTTGACTGATACTGACTATTGCATGAGGTGGAAAAAGGCCATACCTTGCAAAAACAACACAACAGAGGTAGTGATCAAGTTCCTCATCGAATGTATCACTACGAGGTTTGGGGTACCCTTCGCTTTGGTATGTGATAATGGTTCCACTTTTTCTTCTACTGAGTTTATTTCTTGGGAATATGATCACAAGATTGTCTTGAAGTATTCTTCAAACTATTATCCACAAGGCAATGGAGTTGTAGAGTCTACCAATAAGAATCTCTTAGGGGTGATTAAGAAACTATTAGAACATAACCTTAGAGACTAGCATACCTAGCTGAGATTCACATTGTGGGCAGATAGGACTAGGATTAAGGCTGCCTTAAACACCTCACCATTCAAGCTGGTATATGGCCAAGAGCTTGTCTTTCCTATCCATCTGCAAATACCTATCTTGGAGTTCATGCAAATTTTTTACTCTAGTGACAATAGGATATAGATTAGGTTAGTTTCTTTATTGAAATTATAAGAGCAGAAAGATGTGGCCTTACAACAATTCTTTAGGCATCAGGCTGTTGTCAAACACTAGTTTGACTAAAGAGCTAAGATAAAAGCTTTTGGGATATTAGACCTAGTACTGTTATGGGATAAAGCCAATGAAAAGAAGGGCACCCACCAAAATTTTGACAAACTATGGCTAGGTCCTTATCAAATTGTTGAGATCCTAGGGGCAAATGCTTTCAGATTGAGTAGCCTAACTAGAGAGTTAGTTCCTTTGCCTATTAATGGGCAGTTCCTTAAGCACTATTTTGAATCTTGAGGCTTGTTAATTTATGTTCTGTATATATGTAATTCATTGTTTTCTTTATGTAAATAATTTATTTTGTCTCCTATTTGTAAATAATCTACGGTTATGTATATATCTTTTGTGCTTCAATTTGTAAATAACTATTTCCTTTATGTGAATAATCTGCTACTCTGTGTAAATAATGTGGCTTTATCTATAAATAGCTTCCTGTTTGTACATTTGTCCCTATCTCCTTTTGTTTTCTTTGCCTTTTGTTTTCTATTTGTTCTGTTCTTTGGGGGTTTAATCTATTTCTTTCTATCTGAAGCTATGGGTTTTTATTTGAAGTGTACTATGGTCATTAGGAGGGAAGTGGTTTAGGTATTTTCAAGTTTGCTGGTTGGATGATTTTGCCCTCAATTCATTGTTTCATGTTTTTTGTCAATGAAGGTTGTGGAAAGTTTTGGAGAACAAGGTACCAAGTAAGTAACATTCATTAGCTCCCTTGAATTTGTCACAAATCATTAAAACCATCTCCTCTTCTACTAGTGTATTTGTCCTAGGATGATAGTGTTGTAAACTTTGAGTGAAAAATTTAACTTCCAAGTGCTGTTATGAGGTCCATTGTAGTTTTCAACCTAGATTAGATATTAAACATCTTACATTGAAAAGAAAAAGGCAAAATTAAATGAAATATTTGAAACTCCAAAAGAAAAGAAAAGAATTATCAAAAGAAGAAGAATAATCAATATGAATGGGTGATTCCAGTATCTCTACCAAGGCTATGGATGCCTGACTAGTAGTAGAGCAATGTTGTGACAGAACTAGAGGTATCTCCATCAGGGCTATGGATGCCTAACTGGCAGTAGACCAATGCCTAGGATATCATTGCACAAAGGAAATCAACTCATGTAGCCCAAATTTTACATATTTTTATTCAAGAAATGAAGAACTTTATGAAAGTAATGATGCACTATCAAGCACACAGATAGATTCAGGGGTAGCCATTGTCTTACATTTGAGATTTTAGATCTACCTTGTATTTTTTAACTGACCTAACTAGAGTTGTGATGTTCATTAACTAGGAGTTCTGGGTAGCTGAATCCTTCAGATTCATGAAAATGGTTAAACCATTTTCCTAGCTGAGTCACCATTTGTTATGCCTTACAAAACCACCCCACTTTGATCTAGATCAAAATGGGTCCCCCTTTCTCTTTTGGTTGCTTTGTTTTGGGTCTTTTGCCTTCCTTTTGGGTTGCTTTCTATCTTCTATTTGAGTTTTCTCTTATGGTTTTGTTAAACCTTTGGTTCTATTTCAAGTTAATTTGGTTCCCTTCTTGCTAAGTATTCAGTGAAGTAATCACAAGCCAAAGTGTATCTTATGTCCTTCTGATGACTAATGGAAGCATCTATTTTGTAGGAGCAGGCCACACACATGATGATATTTCTCAAGTGAGTTCGCTTGGAAGGCTGTCCTCAATCCATTTGGTTATGAAAATCAGTTAAGGAAAAAGTCGGTAGGACTTTTCTTGACTCTTACCAACTGGTGGCTTGGCTCTGACTATTCAAAATCCAAAGAATCAGAATACTCCCCATTGTGCATCTTATCGGCATAGGGTTATCACGGTCTCCCTAACCTATGGTTCGTTTGGTTCAAATTTGTGTTTATGTTGCCTATCGGCAAGACCCTATAGATGTCATAGTGATTAGAAATCATATGCAGGATCCATCGGCAAGACAAGGATCATTGTCTCGCTGACCGCTATCAAGAGGTGATCCCTTCGGCGTAAGGTGTGATCCCAGCCAAGATGTTTCAGTGAGTTTTTGAAGTCTCACCGACTAAGAAAAAAAGGGTCTAACACTTTGGCGTAAGTTGTTCCTTTCGGTATGTGCTCTCACCAAATGTTAGGAGTCTTACTGGTGGGGAAGGGTCTGCATATCAGCAAAGCAGCATAGCGTTGCCTAGAGGTCTAGCTGAACGGTGGATGTCTCACCAAAACAAGGGGTCGGTAAGACTCTGAAGGAAACAAAGGGAATCACTATATACTCTTGTCGAACGAGAAAGGTTTGAGTGACACAAAGGAACTTGAGCGAGAGAACAGTTGTGTCATGGTGACAACATGATGAACTAGTAAATCTTTCACTAGGACATATGATCTTTGTAGAACATCTCCCTGGCAAGGAAGGTTACAACGAAGCACATGCAATGATGGAACCCATCTCGACGTGACTGCATCAAATGTCCCCCCAAAGTGGAAAATCTAATAGGGATGATACTTTCGGTAAGAGGTTTTCCTGAAATGAAAGGTCTTACTGAAGGATCAATCTTTGGTATGACATAAGGAGCTCGCTAAGAAGTCGCAGCGAAGAAAGTAGGTCTTTCCGACATACTGCGAAGCAGCATCGACAAAGGGTCATGCTTTCACCATAAGGTCTTGGTGAAGAGCAAATGTCACATTGAAATAGAAAGGAGGGCTTAGTAAGAGAATAGGAGTTCGAGATAAGGTTTCGCCGACCCAGAGGAGTCTCACCAACACAAGGAAGCTCACCCAAAGATTTGACCTTCAGTGAAATGTCTCGCTGACTTACCAATGTCACACTGAAAGAATGAAGTTAGCTCACTACAAGATAAGGAGGATGTCGGGGAGACTCCAAAGGAAAGTGAGGACTTCACCATGTGGTCTTGTCGATATGCTAAAGTCTTTCCGATAGCAGTAGGTTCACAAATGAAAAGTAGATATTGGTATAACCATGGGGATCGCAATGACCTTGGGCCGATTAAGGGGTCTTCCTGAAAGGAAAATGCACTTCGAGTCGGAGTGGGGGATACCATCACTGTGACGTCTTGCCAATGAGATGAGCTCTCAGTGATAGGAAAATGAGCTCGATGTGACTTCTGAAGCCCGCCGAGATGTCTCACCAATTGACCCAGGCTATGCCGATGCCTGTTGTAAGACAAAAATTGCATCGGGGAGACACCGATGGTGTCTCACTAACCTGCAATTTAGGTCAGACCATTCTTGACTGCTCGAAATCTTGTGTGGCAGTTGATCATCCAATCAGAGGGATTTGAGAGGGACCTTTGACTGATTGACCACCCACGTGGAGGGGACTAACAGATTGCGACCAGATGGATTCTTTCTGAGAATAGTTGATGACAAATTTTCTTGGGTGACGGTGCAAAGATCTAAGGAGGCCTGATGGTGTTTTCAAAAGATAGTCAATGAGCAGAGGACTCCAGAACAAAAGGGAGGCCGAAGAATGAAGAATCCATGACTCAGAGGGACACTTGTGGTGACCACTAACAGAGGTAGATCAATATTAATGTAGATATCCTGGAGCATTCAAGGTGACTTCGTGATGGATTTCAAATGTGGACATGAAGATGTTAGTTAATGCTACAGTTGTCAAAAGATCTAAAAAAGACTTCTCCTACGAGTAGGAATCCTTCATCACCATTGACAACAAGGACTCACATTGAATGCAGTTTTGACTTTCCTTAGAAAGATCTGAGAGCTGACTCTCCTGGATGCAGATATTTTGTAAACCCTAGTGTAGGGGATAGTACATTCTCTTTGTAACATTCTGTATATAAGGAATTCTTGCCTCTTTGTAAAGGTTAGAACTTTTACTGTGAGAATTTTTAGTGTAAGCATTTCTATGTTAGATAGTAAGGGATTAAAACTTCTAGATTTAGAGAACTTTTAGACTTAGAAATATTTAGAGTTAGAACTGTTAGGAGTTAGTCAGTTAATAGAAGGAGATAGAATTGCATCTTGATTCTCAGTAGTGAAAGCTTCTTTGTCTTCTTGGTTAGCAGTAAGATTTCAGTATAGACTATAATGTATTTTCTGAATTCACTTAGTGTAGTTGGAAATGATCTAGAGCATCAGATTCTCTGTACACTGGTGATTGTGCTAGCTCTGTAAATATTTTTTATCTATTTTAATAATAGTAGAAATAATCAGAGTTTAATCTACTTCATGTTTTATTCCTGAATGATATTTGTCTTAATTTGATCATTTGATTTGTGAAGCCTGGAAGGAATGAAAGGTTTTTTTCTTTTTCTTTTAATGGTAGCTCAAAAGTCTATTATTCGAATTAGCATTGTGAATGAAAGAGGTTGTGTGTCAATCACAAGCTTATCTTGTGCTGCAGTTTTAGTTTATAATTCCTTGAAGTTAATAATTCTGGTTAAGATTGGATGAACTATTTTTCTTTTCTATTTCAAAACCCTGATCTATCTTTTTTTGTTTCTTTAAAACCCTTGTTAGAGTAGGATTTATTTCATGTTTGATCTTAGAGCAATCCAGAAGCTCAACACCAGTAGACCCCTTGAATATTGACCACTGAGTAACATCAGTGCAGTTGAGACCCAACTACAAAGACCTTGGGAGCTAAGGGATCCATGTGTTTCCTTTCTCTTTCAGAAGAAGCAGAGTAGCAATATCATGCTTGCATTGTTGTGGTGCAAAAATTTCCATCAAGAAAACTATACTCGAAAATGTGTGAGAAAATATATTAATTAAGTTGCATTGTCTAAAGAGACATTTTGGTGTTATGAACATGTTAAACATACTACACCATTAAATGACCTGTTATTAACACTATCTCAATGCTATATCATTGAATGTTATGGTTGTATTGTAGTGATTTTCTCGGAAGCTAAATAATACTTAAATATATGTTATTTTTAACTCTTTTAAAATCAAAGTCTACATAAATATAAATAAAGATAGCATACACATTTATTTATATATACATATATGTGTATATATATATTTTTGTTGCATTGTTAAATGAGCCACAATGGTCTTGGTCTGTATATATGGATATATATATCTGCCTATATGTATATTTTTAAATATGAAATGGGGAATTCAATATGTACATATATATATGTGTGTGTGTGTGCATCTATCCATGTTTCAAGGAATTGAATACAATTTACCTTTTTTTTATAATATTTAGTAGAAAATAAGTGTTATTCTAACATCTCTTATATAATTTCTCTACTTGTCCTCAGGGTATGTGCAGGATCATGATGGGCAAAAAAGTGGCGATATGTAAGTGATATGATGTCCCATGTGGCTAACGACTTTATTTCTACCCAAAATTGATGAAATGAAAAGGAGTTTTAAAGGATATTCTTAGCTTTCCACTAGTATAGAATTACGCTTTTACTTTGAATTTAATAAATAATTATTACTCATTTTACTATTTAATTGATAAAGTCCTAATTGATAGGTTAGTTAGAAAAATATATGTAGCATTCAAGTAATTGTTATCACATTTTTGAATCAAAACATGTTCATGTTCTATACTTCCACTTTATAGGATTAAAAAAAAATTGAATTTGATGAAGTTTTTACAAGTTAGCGATGGTCAAACATATGATTTTTATATTTAAAGTTGTAATAAAAATTCATAATTAATTATTTACTTGGAAAAAAATTACAAAAAAATATGCATCACATCAAGACATGAGTCCTCTACTTATATCTATATATTCTAACAAAAAGAATTATCATTTTATTATGGTAAGAGATTGGTCGAGAGAAAGAGACCCCTACTTCTTATTTTTCCAGAGGAATTTAAAATTACTTACATTTGAAATTTCAAATTTTTCCTAAATAGATTTAAAATAAAAAACCTAGTAGTTTAGAAACTACATTCAATTGGCTACAAATTCTATTCTTACATATTTTTTTAAATTAATATAGATAACTTATTCAAATTTTTTATTCAAGTTGCCTAACTCTATTTTTTTTTTTAAATCACCACTTAAGGGCCTATTTTTTCCATGATGATCATGCACATACCCTTCAATATTTACGATGAAATAATGTAGCTCAAATCTTGAATCAATATGTTTTATGATATTCTTTTTTTCTCGTTTGTTTGAAGCTCCCTACAAAAAATTTCCTTGGGTTGTCTATGACATCGGTGGAGCTTGCTAATTATGTGATTTGGGGATGGTGGAGTTGGTTTCCTCGATACACAGAAGTAGAATGGAAAGTGTTTTCCCATGTTAGGGTTAATGCATCTTGGCATTGTTATACAATGGCACAGGAGGAAATAAATGCAATATTTAATATTGTAGTGTGACAAAGTATAAAAAAATATAGGGGAAAAGGTTGGAAAATAACATCAGATAGTGTTAATTTTCACATACAGTTCACATTCCATACCATTCCCTTTCAATGGATTTTAAGTTAAATTTATCAAAAGCATACCAAGCAATAAGTTGTACAAAATGTGTATAGCACCAAAGATGCACAAAGATAACAAGGAACAATAATAAGAGGCTGAAAAACATAGACAAACCTAAAAAAAATGAAAGCAGTCCAAAGGTATAAGTCAATGTCATGTTTGTAGTTTATACCAATCTATAAAATTTTAGAATTTTGAAAGTTAAAAACAATTATTGTCTCAAGGACAATAGAATAAGAAAATCCTAAAGTGTCATGTTGAGCAAAAGAATACATGACACAATCCCTAATTAAATGCACAAAAACATTTACCTCAATTAAGATATGAAGAATACAAGAGCTAAACTATGGCAATGAACAACTTGTTACAGGGAGCTTCAATAGATGAGAAAAAGAGAATATCATGAAACATATTGATACAAGACAAGCAATCTATGTAGAAATTGGCTTTTCAATTAAAAAATCAAGCTACATTATTTGACACTAAACATTATAGACAAATAGGGAAACTATAAAAGAATTATTAGAAAGACACTTAATAATCATTATGAAAATGACAAATGATAAGAAACCCACATTAAATCAAACTTAAAAACATGGAGAATAGAAGAGGTGAACTACAATAATGAGCATTTTGTTATGGGGAAGTGGGGAAAACAATATCGTCAAACATATTGATACAAGACAAGCAATCTTTGTAATAGTTGGCTTGTCAATTCAAAATTTGAGCTACATTATTTGGTACTAAATATTATAGACAAATAGAGAAACTGTAAAGAGTTGTTAGAAAAACACTTAAGAATGATGGTTAAATGAAAAATAATTAAAAATCCACATTAAATAGAAATTTAAGAGAGGTAGAAAACCATACATAGACCAAAAATATTGAAAGCAACCCAAAGTTATAGATCAACATCATGTTTGTAGTTTATAGCAGTCTACAAAATTTTAGAATTTAAAAGAGCAAAACTACGACAATGAATAATTTGTTATAGGGAGCTTCAAAAAAATGAGGGAAAAAGAATATCATGAAAAATATTGATACAAGCCAAGAAATATATGTAACAATTCGCTTGTCAATTCTAAATTCAAGCTACAATAGTTGGAACTAAATATTATAGAGAAACAAGGAAATTGTAAAAGAATTATTAGAGAAACACTTAAGAACCATAGGAAAATGATAGATGATCAGAGAACCACATTAAATAGAAAAATATGATAATGAACATTTTCTTATGGGATACTAAGAAAAAAAAAACATTTTGTTACATGGAGTTTCAAATAGATGAGGGTAAAAGAATATCATGAAACATATTGATACAAGATAGAAAATCTATGTAACAATTGGCTTGTCAATTCTAAATTTTGAGCTACATTATTTCCATTAAATATTATAGAAAAAAAAAAGAAATTATAAAAGAACTATTAGGAAAACACTTAAGAACCACATGAAAATGACAGATGATCGTAAACCAACATTAAATAAAGCTTTTAAATATGGAGGAATATTCAACTTGAGAGACAAAAAAGAGGTTTCAATTAGTACAAGATCATAGGATGGACTATAAAGAGGATGTATTCTCACTTGCAATCAACCCAAGACATAGAAATGACTAAATAGAGGATTGATCTAGACCATTTGTCATTATGATAGGATAATGGTTGTTAAATTTTATATTTTAGGTCAAATTATATGTTAAATTGGGATAAATTAAGCATTAAGACTTTGGATTTACAACAAGAAAAATACAACATCAAATAAACCCGCTATAGAAATTATAAAAGAATATACCTTATTGACAATAAAAAAATTGCAATAGAAGACCTTACTAAAAATTAGATCTTTAATATTGTATGTTTATCCTCAAATGAAGATAAAATATCTAGTAATGAAGAATCTAATAGAAGATAAACATTTTAGAGATTAGCTATCATATATTTCACCATAGATTTGAAGTAAAATCATACATTTTAACAATAATCAATAGTTTGATATGGGATACTCAAAAAAAAGAATATCATGAAATATATTGAAACAAGTAATCTATGTAAAAGTTGGCTTGTCAATTGAAGATCTAAGCTACATTATCTGGTACTAAATATTATAAACAAAAAGGGAAATTTTAAAAGATATTTTAGGAAAATACTTAAGAATTACAATAAAATGATAGATGATCCAAAACCCACATTAAATAGAACTTTAAAATATGAAGAATAGAAGAGGTAAACAATGATAATGAATAGTTTGCTTTGTGAAACTGAAAAGAAAAAATAATATCATAAAACATATTGATATAAGACTGTAAGTAATCTATCTAATTCAAAATTCAAGCTACATTATTTGGCACTAAATATTATAGAAAAAATAGATAAACTATAAAATAACTATTAGAAAAACAGTTACGAATCAAAAAAATAGTTAGAATCATAGGAAAATGAGAGATGATAAAAAACCCCACAATTTAAAAATTTAAAAAATTGGAAACAATTCTTGTTGCAAGAACAATAGAATACTTTGTTACATCGAGCTTCAAACAGATGAGGGAAAAATAATATCATGAAACATATTGATACAAGACAAGCAATCTATGTAACAATTGGCTTGTCAATTCTAAATTCAAGTTATATTATCTGGCACTAAATATTATAGACAAATAGAAAAATTGTAAAAGAACTATTAGAGAAACATATATATATATATATATCTGTGTGTGTGTGTGTGTGTATACATATATAGTGTGGACACAGAAAAAGTATCCCTTTTTGCTTACTTTATTTGGTATTAATTGACAATAAAATGGACTTATTGAGGCCTTGATTTGGTGTTATGAGGTGTTTGTATACATTTGTACTAAGTATTGGACCCTTGCAAACTAAATAAAATGCATTTATTGATGTCTTGTAAAGGTGTTGTAAAGTGTTGTAAAAGACTTTCATGCCTCTAGACTTAATGGATCTATTTTTCCTCTAATTCAATATTATAATATGTATTCTCACATTCATCTAGAAGGCTTGTAAATTGAATTTGACTTTAATCTAGTGTCGTAATGTGTCCTAGACACATTCACATTAGATGTTGTGCCTCTCTATGTTGTGTGGAACCTATTTTAATGATGCAAGTGTAATTAATCACACTTTCACATTGAACTTTATGTCCTTGGCCCTAATTATCCTTTACATCATCATTAATAGGCCCCTATTGCTCCATATTATGATCTCAAGGAATAATTCATTGAATAACCAATAAATTATCCATATAAACCTAATTTCCTTACTTCTTGACATTCCAACTAGTAGACTGGCCCCTGTGGGATCCATTCGCCATCCCATCTAGGTGGGACCCATTCACCCTAGACAGTGAATGAGTTCCATTTGAGTCATTTTTTGGGACCATTTGAGTAGGAAAAGCTAGATTTTAAGTTTTATTTTCCTTCGTGTCGACCTTAGGGATCCAATTAACAGGAAAATTAGGTGGATTTTGTTGTTCTCACCTCCTCAATTGTTTGTCCTTGATGAAAAAGTCAAAAATAGTGTTATGGTAGTTACAGGTGCAAGTTCAGGTTGATGGTATCTTGGATTGGTTGACATGTTTGCATATACTTGCATTGAATTATTGTTTCCTATTATGCTTCAAAGATTACAGGGTTGGATTTGTATATGGTATGGTTTGACTACTTCAGATTTTGACTCCATGGATAGTAACATATACATACTTTGGCATATACTTTGGCAAGGTATACATTTGTAGGTTCAGTTTGATTATGCATATTTCTATTGCATATCTCATGGAATTTTTGACATGGAAATGTCATTGTGTCAATGATTTCTACATGAGCATTATAAGGTTACTTTGATAATCAATGTTAAAGTGTTCATAATCATTTTGATTGATTTAATGTGGCATACATTATAAACCTTAATTGATTCTATTTTGGCACATTGTACTATTGATTACCTTGGCATTGGGCAACATATTATTGAAATATTTAATAAAGATTATTCTAAAGATCAATGGTTTTGAGCAACATTATTATTGATTGGTATTGCTAAACTCAATCATATTGAACATATGCAATCAATCACTTTGCACTCAAATTGAAATTGACTTTGAATAAAGTCACATGGTAGTGATTGAAGTGTGGTAAAGGAATTAGGTTTCATATGTTATATTTTGTGGCATTGATAGTAAGATAAAGCCACACATGGCTTTGACTTGGCATTGTTAGTAATAGGGTTCTATGGTTTACATTGTGTATTACACATAGTGTATTTTTGGTTTACACTTAGGCTTATCATATTACTTTGAACTTTTGCTTGTATCAACTTTGATATGATAATTGACATTAGTTATTATATTGGCACTATGTTTATTTGTGTCAACTTAGCATAAAGTATTGAATATTTTATCTTGGACAATCGAAGGCATATAATAACATTGTAGTGTTCATGACACACATGGAAAATATTAAACTTGTGGATAGTGTGACTTGGAAATTGAGGTGGTAATTATGTTGTCGGTATTATTAGAAATGTATAAAAAATTCAAATGATATAGAATATCATTTCATTCAGATTTGACATTATTATACACTTGAGTTTAGTATTCAATGGAGTGAAGGAATAGGGAAAAATGTGTTTTGTAATTATCATTTGGCTGAAGGTGAAACCCTAACCACCATCCAAAATTATAGAGCTAGTATTGAGACTTTGATGGATTCTTGTTCAAGCTAGCTGAAATGAAGGAAGGAATAGCAAGGTATTTATTTGATTCGTAGTTGGAAATGAAGGTATTCTTGGAAGATTGTACAAATTTTTTATTTGACATCTGGCCAACATAAAATAACGTAAAATCTTGACAATATATTTGTCATTTTGAAATGAAGATTGAAAAATGATTGTTCAATTTGCAATAAAACAATTATAGATAACTGTGTTTCACTTTTGGTTACTCAATTTTCAGCTCAAAAGTTTTGATGATTTACACAAGTTTCATTGTTTATTTAAGCATGGATTTTTTCCATTGCTTAGTTAGAGAGATTGGAAAGGGAATTTACAGAGTTACAATTGTGTTGTAAGAAAAAGAAAAAGAGGGTTTATATTGTATCATATCTCTTATTTCATACAGAGATAATACTAATAATTTTAGTTATTTATACATTGTTTACTATTATACATAGTTCAAATTATAATGGGCTACATTGAAAATTATTTTATTGTACTCTATTGAGATTTGGTAATTGCACAAATATGCAGTTATAAAGTCTTGATAGTTTACATTGCTATTTGAAAAGCTCTGTAAAGGAGTTGGTGCTCCTATTAAAGTTAGTGATTCAGAATTTTTGGCAAAGGAGTTGGTGCTCCTATTAAAGTTGGTGATTCAAAATTTTTGGTAAAAGAGTTGGTGCTCCTATTGCAGTTGGTGCTTTAGAATATTTGGTCCTGAGTTGGTGCTCCACCATTGTAACAAATTTGGTGCTCTTTTGAATGAATAAAAAGATCAATTTACGAGTGGTTTTTTATACCCCAAGAGGGTTTCTCCACTTAGGAAAATATCATGTTATGTGATGAAATTTGTGCATTATGTTTTTCAATCTATGTGCTTAAATGTTTATGTTTCTCATGTCAGTCACATGTCAATGAAAATGCTCTGATACTTGTATAAATTTCTAAATCTATCATACAAGTGTTCAAACTTATTCATAAAGTTGTGTGAAAATAAAGCATTGAAAAAGAAAATTTGTTCAAGCAATATAATATGAACAATTACAATTATGCTTTGACATGGTTAAGTAAAGTATTTGTTATCAATCATTCTATTGTTAAATTTTGTTCACCTATTCATGTTCACTCTACAATTAAAAGGTTACATAAAATTGTTTCAAGGTCTTAGTTCAAGTTGTAAGTCAAGTAAATTTTTTATAATACTTTGATTCACCCCCCCTCTTAGATTATTTAATCCTACAACAATTGGTATTAGAGCGTAGGGTCCTCGTATAGGTCTAATCAACCTAGGATTGATTTTGGTCTTGGAAGTTTTTCAAATATGTCACAAGTTCGAGAAGGTATTTCTATATGTTTATAGAGTCTATGTGTTTTGTGAAAACACATTTGGTTTCAATTGATGTTGGTGTATAGAGCCATATCCATGCACAAGTCTAAACATCTTAGGGTTTACTATTCGCGGTGTAGTCACTATGGCTATGTGCAAAAGAAACAAAGGTCAAAATAAAATCACTAGTGTCAAGAAAAAAATTGATCAATCAATCCCTGTCAGTTCTAGTGAAGTCTTGTCTCAAGAAATACCCCTCTCATTTGATATTAAAAGTGGCCCTGTAGTTGGTAAAGAAGAAGATCACTAAGTAAGTGACTTTGAACAAGAATTTGGTGAAAAAGAATATGAAGGTGATGAGTATGAGGTTGACTTGGAGGGAGAACTACTTGCTACATTAGATGAACTTAAAAGGATTAAACAAGAAAATCATAAACTTAAGGTACAACTTCAAAAGAGTATTGATACTAATTAGGCATTAAACCAAAACTATGATAAATATTAAAATATTATTGAATTTCTAAAAGGTCAAATGGTTTATAGAAAAAAGGAAGAGGAACTAGAAGTCAAGTTAAAAGAGAAGGATGAAGTGTGCAATAAACTAGAAAATGAGATTGCTTCTTTAAAGAAATTTTCAGATAATGATTTCTTGTTAAAAGAACTAACTCTTAAAGATGATATGATTATTAGTCAAAAAATTGAAATTGAAGAATGCAAGAGGATAGCAGATGTTGTAAGGTCTGATTTGGATGTTAAAATTTTGAATGTCTAAAACTTGAAGGAGAAGTAGTTGTATTAAGAAAAGAGGTTGAAAGTGTCAAGGCTCAATCAGGTAAAATTCAGAAATTTGATCATAGTGCTAATATATTGAATGAGATGTTGAACAGACAAAATCATTCTAAAGATCCTACAAGAGTGGGATATGAGGTTTGTCAAAGCTCTGTAAAAGAATCTAAACATGAGACAGTGTTTACTACTGTAGATGGAAAGAGGTTTTCAACCAAGCAAACACCAAGAATGAAGGTTGATCTTGGTTACCATATTGTTGCACCAAAGGATAACATTGATGCTAGAAGATAATCTAAAGGTATTCACAAAGAAAGGAGATATGTATTCAGATCTTGACATCCTTGGCATGATCATTCATTTAGGTATAATCATTCTTTCCAAGGATATTTTGTAATGAATTTGGTCATAAGGAAATTGATTGCATGAGATGGTCAGATAAGAATCATTCTAATGTCTCTAGAAATGAAAATGTAGTATGTTATAATTGTAACAACTTTGGTCATTTTACAAAAGATTGTAGAATGAATAAAAGTGATAATTATGAAGGGAACAAATTTGGAAATTTCTATAAGAAGTCTTTTGTTTCTCAGACCAATAATAAGATCATTTGTTTCAGATGTAATAACATTATGGATAAAGTACATCAATGCAGGTTTAATAGAAAGATAAGTACTTTAAGCAAACAAGTGAAAAAATATGAATTGGTGTGGAGAAGGAAGAGCAATCAAGATGACAAGAAGAACAATAAAGATGAATTTTTGAAAACTCCTTGTGCACTACTTGCACATATGATACCATCTAGGTATTGAGAAGAAGAAAAGACTCAGGGGGAGTCTATTATGAAAACACATTTTACCCCTATGAAGTCAAGAGTGAGGTATGACAAAATGCATTTGCTTGATGGTATAAGATGTAAAGAAAAGGTTTGTAAATTTCAATATTTCACTATGATTATTTTGATTGAATTGATTATGAAGATCTACTTACAATATTGGAGGTTTGTGTTCTCAAATATTGATAGTCTTGGATATAACAAAGATCATCATGATTATTGTATTGTGCATAACAGATCATCTATTATAGGTTGTTAAGGAATTCAAGTTTGAAGTATATTGATAGTCCTTTGGTGAGATTGATGCTTTGATGGCTCAATTCATAAGGTGCAGGTTGACTACATACAAGAGATGTAACTTAAGTTGCATATCTTTGATGTCTTGAAATCATTCATTAATATTGGTATTGGTGTATCTGGTTTAACCATTAAGAATTTGCAAATGTCATATGGTGTCATGCATATTTGAAATATATATAGGAAGTCAAAATCTGATTAAATCAACCTTTGTTCCTAACATACTAGTGCTTTTTATGACAAACTCAATGATAGGCTATTTGAAGTTCTTCTTGACTACATTTAAAGGATTACTATTTTTATGTTAAGGTTGTTATTAATCAAACTTTGAATACATCTTGATAATTCACTGTCTCTATGATGAATTGGTTGAGTATTAGAGATAAATCTTTTTCATTGATTTGCACTCATGCTCTTGGAATATTGTAAATTCATGATTGAAGTTAAGTGTTCTTATTCAAATATCATATGGTAAAGATTCTAGAGGACATGTTGAAAATGTTACTCACAGATATAAGTGCTAATGATGTTGTGATAATCTCTATGTTATATTTGAGCTAGATATATATCTTGGATTCTTTTAGATAGCATACTATGGTGGTTTATGTTGACAGAGAAGGTTCAACTTTTTGGTATGCAGTAGAAGGAAAATGAACATTTCTTAAACCAGTTAGAGAGTGAAAGCAATAACAATGAACAATAAATGATAAAATATTTCAAGAAGTTCAATACTTTGCAGTAGTTATGAAAAGTTATGGAAATTAACTCAAAGACATTATATTGGTAAGAGTATCTTGAGATTTTCTTGTGCAAGTGCTTGTGACATTTTCATAGTGTCATGTTTTATGATAATACTGTGCTTGAAAGAAATTTCCAATGATAATCTTGTTTGGGGGATAATCTCATAATATCTTTGTTGTTGTCATAGTTGATGCCTTGGTACATGGTTATTCATACTAGTAAAATTGTGTTTACAGTTGGTAAGTTGATGCAATGTGCATTGGTAATGCATTATTGTGGTGCATTGATTTTCTTTGGCAACTTGTTTTTCCACTTTTGGTGCTCTAGATCATTATATGCTATTGGTTCTTGTTGCTTTCTAGATAGTGATATATTTTGGACAGTAAACTACTTTATTGCTTTATTACATTTCCAATGCTTTTCATAGTGGTTACTTATCTTGCTTGAACTAGTGGTTGACTGGATTAAGAATTTTGTGACATGATAGTGCACTTTGTTTTAAATTAGATTATGTTGGATGCTTGATTTTT
>VDFB02000017.1:213920982-213993661 GCA_007258455.2 Sequoia sempervirens
AGTGCCATAAATTAATAATCACCGATGGTCGATGGGGAGTTTGCTAGGGTTGTTTATGATGATGTGGAGTTTTCTACTTACATGGGTTGGCCACAGCGGATTTGGCTGCCTCAATACATGGAAATATAATGGTAAGTGTTTGCTTATGTAAGGGTTAATGCATCATGGCATTGTTCTATGATGGCAGGGGAGGAAGTAAATGCAATATTCAATGTTGCAATGTGGGAAAGTTGTTATGCCTTGCATAACCACCCCACTTTAATCTGGATCAAAATGGGTCCCCCTTTCTCTTTTGGTTGCTTTATTTTGGGTCTTTTTCCTTCCTTTTGGGTTGCTTTCTATCTTCTATTTGAGTTTTCTCTTTTGGTTTTGTTAAACCTTTGGTTCTGTTTCAGCTTAATTTGGTTCCCTTCTTGCTAAGTATTCAGTGAAGTAATCACAAGCCAAAGTGTATCTTATGTCCTTCTGATGACTAATGGAAGCATCTATTTTGCAAGAGCAGGCCACACACATGATGATATTTCTCAAGTGATTCCACTTGGAAGGCTGTCCTCAATCCATTTGGTTATGAAAATCAGTTAAGGCAAAAGTTGGCAGGACTTTTCTTAACTCTTACCGATTGGTGGCTTGGCTATGACTGTTCAAAATCCAAAGAATTAGAATACTCCCCATTTTGCATCTTATCGGCATAGGGTTATCATAGTCTCCCCAACCTATGGTTTGTTTGGTTCAAATCTACGTTTATGTTGCCTATCGGCAAGATCCCATAGATGTCACAATGATTAGAAATCATATGCAGGATCCATCGACAAGACAAGGGTCATTGTCTCGCTGACCGCTATCAAGAGGTGATCCCTTCGGCATAAGGTGTTATCCCTGCCAAGATATTTCAGCGAGTTTTCAAAGTCTCACCGACTAAGCAAAAAAGGGTCTAACACTTCTACGTGAGTTGTTCCCTTCAGTATGTGCTCTCATCGAATGTCGGGAGTCTTGTAGGTGGGGAAGGGTCTGCATATCGAAAAAGTAGCATAGTGTCACCTAGAGGTCTAGCTGAATGGTGGATGTCTCACTGAAACAAGGGGTCAGTAAGAATCTAAAGGAAATGAAGGCGATCGCTATATACTCTCGTCGAACGAGAAAGGTCTGAGTGACACGAAAGAACTTCGGCGAGAGAACCACTGTGTCATGGCGACAACAAGATGAACTAGTAAAGCTTTCGCCCAGACATAGGATCTCTACAGAACATATCCCTGACGAGGAAGGTTACAACAAAGTGCATGCAACGACGAAACCCATCTCGACGTGACTACATCAGATGTCCCCTTGAAGTGGAAAATCTTAGGGATGATACTTTCGGTAAGAGGTCTGCCTGAAATGAAAGGTCTTACCGAAGGATCAATCTTCGGTATGACATAAGGAGCTCGCTAAGAAGTCTCAGTGAAGAAAGTAAGTCTCGTTGACATACAACGAAGTGGCATCGACAAAGGGTCATGCTTTCGCCACAAGGGCTTGGCGAAGAGCGAAGGTCACATCAAAATAGAAAGGAGGGCTCGGTAAGAGAATAGGAGTTCGAGATAAGGTCTCCCCGACCCAAAGGAGTCTCACCGACACAAGGAAGCTCTCCCAAAGATTTGGCCTTTGGCGAAACATCTCGTCGACTTACGAGTGTCACACTGAAATAATGAAGTCAGCCCGCCACAGGATAAGGAGGATGTTGGGGAGACTCCAAATGAAAGTGAGGACTTCACCATGTGGTCTTGTTGATATCGGTAGGTTCACAAATGAAAAGTAGATATCGATATAACCAAGGGGATCGCCATGACCTTAGGCCAATTAAGGGGTCTTCTTGAAAGGAAAACGCACTCCGAGCCGGAGCAGGGGATACCATTGTTGTGACGTCCTGCCAACGAGACGAGGTCTCAAAGATAGGAAAATGAGCTCAATGTGAATTTTGAAGCCTGCTGAGATGTCTCACCAATTGACCCAGGCTATGCCAATGCCTTTTGTAAGATGAAAATCACATCAGGGAGACACCGATGGTGTCTCACCGACCTGCAATTTAGGTCAGACCACTCGACTGCTCAGAATCTGGCATGGTAGCTGATCATCCAATCAGAGGGATCTGAGAGGGACCTTTGACTGATTGACCACCCTTGTGGAGGGGACTAATAGAGTGTGACCAGATGGATTCTTTCTCAGAATAGTTGACGACGAATCTTCTCAGGTGATAGTGCAAAGATTTAAGGAGGCCTGATGGTGTTTTCAGAAGACAATCAACGAGCAGGGGACTCCAGAATAGAAGGGAGGCCGAAGAAGTCAAAGAATGAAGAAGCCATGACTCAGAGGGACACATGTGGCGACCACTGATAGAGGTAGATCAATATTAATGTAGATATCTCAGAGCATTCAAGGCAACTCCGCGAGGGATTTCAAAGGTGGACACGAAGATGTTAGAGTTAATGTTGCAGTTGTCAAAAGATCTAAAAAAGACTTATCTTGTGAGTAGGAATCCTTCATCAGCATGGACAACAAGGATTCACATTGAATGCATTTTTGACTTTCCTCAAAAAGATCTGAGAGACGACTCTCCTGGATGTAGATATTTTGTAAACCCTAGTGCAAGGGACAACACATTCTCTTTGTAGCATTCTATATATAAGGCATTCTTGCCTCTTTGTAAAGGTTAGAACTTTTACTGTGAGAATTTTTAGTGTAAGCATTTCTATGTTACATAGTAAGGGATTAGAATTTCTAGATTTAGAGAACTTTTACACTTAGAACTATTTAGAGTTAGAACTATTAGGAGTTAGTCAGTTAACAGAAGGAGATAGAATTGCATCTTGATTCTCAATAATGAGAGCTTCTTTGTCTTCTTGGTTAGCAGTAAGATTTCAGTATAGACTGTAATGTATTTTCTAAATTCTCTTAGTGTAGTTGGAAACAAAGTGGAGCCTCAGATTCTCTGTACACTAGTGATTGTGCCATCTTTGTAAATATTGTTTATTTGTTTTAATAATAGTAGAAACAATCAGAGTTTAATCTAATTCATGTTGTATTCCTGAATGATATTTGTCTTAATTTGATCATTTGATTTGTGAAGCCTCCATGGAATGAAAGGTTATTTGTGTTTTGTTTAATGGTAACTTAAAATTATGTTATTCGAATTAGCATTATGAATGAAAGAGGTTGTGTGTCAATCACAAGCTTATCTTGTTCTATAGTTTTAGTTTATAATTCCTTGAAGTTAACAAGTCTGGTTAAGATTGGATGAACTATTGTTCTTCTCTATTTCAAAACCCTGATCTATCTTTTTTTGTTTCTTTAAAACCCCTGTTAGAGTAGGATTTATTTCATGTTTCATCTTAGAGCAATCAAAAAGTTCAACACCAATAGGCCCCTTGAATATTACTGTTGCATTGACCATTGAGTAACATCAGCGTAGTTGAGACTCAACTACAAAGACCTTGGGAGCTAAGGCATCCATGTGTTTCCTTTCTCTTTCAGAAGAAGCAGAGTAGCAATATCCTACTTGCATTGTTGTGGTGCCAAAATCACCATCAACAGGAACAAGCACTAGAAGGAGGGCCAAGAAGGGAAAACTAGATAAAACTGGATCATCCTCCTCAGAAAGGCCCCACAGAGTTCTTCGATCAACTGGGAATCCATCATCTCTCATAGAACTCAAGACCCCAATGAGACACAAGAGTCACAGAACTGGCTCAACCATCATACCGCCCTTATCAGCCCCACTCACTCCACCAGGATTTTCACGAAAACCCCAGTGGATACCCATCAATCCACCATCCAATTCATCTCAATTATCATTACAGCTAGTTTGGCCCATACAACAGCTGGCTCAACCACCACCGCCACTGATGGCATTCTTTTAGAATAATCCCTCTCCATTGGGGACTATCCCTAGAGGTTTTCACAATATGCCCAAAAACCCTAAGAAATTATACCCTAAGTACATTCATGGTGAGTCAAGGAGCACTAAAGAACATATACAATCTTTCAAGGATGCTTGTACTAAAGCTCAGATAGCCCACCATGATGTAGTTTGTAGATTATTCCCTTACTCTTTAGGGGACATGTCATACAATTGGTACCTTAATCTTCCTCAAGCTTCCATTCTGACCTAGACACATTTGGAAAACACTTTCATCAACCAATTCAGGGTTTATGTGGATCCAACTCTTTTATACCATCAATTTGCTACCATTAGGAAGGAACCAGGTGAATCTCTTCCTTTATTCAATACTAGGTTCCAGCAAATGTATAGGAGATTGCAAGATCCCTATCTAGTTACTGAGAACAATGCTATTCAAGCATATTTTAGGGTTATAGACCCTTTGCTAGGATTGTTCTTGCAAAGGACATATCCAGCAGCTGATATTGATTCTCTATCCAAAGTCTATCACTTGGCTATTAAGCTGCAGCAAGAAGTCAGTTCTCAACAAGAAAGTCTGGGAGGAGGTTTCCCTTCAATGGGATATCAGATGCATAGCTCAACTCCTCTATTCAACACTATCCCATGGATGTCTCCTTCCCACTATGGACCTATGTCTGAACTACAAACCCAACCACCTGTCCCATTCTTTGCTACTGGAACTTCTTATTTCTTTCAACAACCACAGGTTCCTCCAAGTTCCCATGGTCATCCTAACCAAATTGGAGCTCCAAGTCGTATTGATTAGCCAACTATTGTTAAGAGTGTGGAAAGTGAGAAGACAGTTCAGCTTATGAACGAGGTAGAGACCCTAAAGAAAATGTTGTCTCAAGTTACCAATGACATGGCTCAACTTTGGTTGAACCCTCCCAAGACCAAGGGAACTACCCTAATCAGAACAGCAATAACTAGGGTACTTATCAAAATAACAACTATAACCAAAGAGGTTATCAAAGCCAAAACATAGGGTACAATCAAAGGCCAAATAACAATAGACAGTGGAATATAGGGCATAATAATGGTGGAGTTCCTCACAACTATTAAGTAAATGAGGAGAGAGCACATACTACAAATGTGGCTAATCTCAACTTCATGACCAATTGGTGCAGGTTGCATGATACTACAACCCATTATGAGGTAAATTTCCCTCAAATGGAGAAAGTTGTAAAGATGGCACACGAAGATGCTCACACATTCTAGGGGAATTCCAACAAAGGAGGTGACTCAATGGATACTACAATGACTTATGAGCTCTTTGAGGAGGAACCTTCATTCCCAAGGCAAGAAGAGAATGAACCAGAGGAGGATTCATATGATGCCCAAGCTTTTGAGACAAAGGGAGGACACTTCCTGAAAAATCAATGTAAAGGGCCATTCACTACATCATCACCCCCTAATCACATGGTGCCTCAAAATCAAAGTGTTAATAATAATCCTCCACCAAAAGGCCCACCTGACCTCGATAACTGGGGTAATTCCTCTGCTATTTTCAAAAGTAATTCAAGTTATAATACATAATTTGACATTGTTTCTGAGATGCAGAAGCAAATTTTTTTTTTGTCATATTTGGACATTTTAAAGTGGTGCCTTGCTCAAAGGGAGATAGTGTTGAAGGCTCTAGAACAAGCTGATAAGTCAAAAGGAAAGAGCAAGGTGGCACTTGTTGGGGACGTAAATGCAACTTTGTACAAAAATAAGGTAGTTACTCCACCTTTCCTTTTGAGTTTAATAATTTCTGGCAAGAACCTACATAACTTCTTATTGGACTTGGGGGCTTCAGGAAATGTAATGAAATTTTCCATATGCAAGAAGTTAGGATTAAATCCCATTCAAACCAATAAGAAGGTCATTCAACTTAACAAAACAGAGGTTAATGTGGTAGGGGAATTAAGAAACATACACGTTCAAGTAGGATCAGATCCTAGAATTCTAACCAACATAGATATTCAAGTGGTAGATATTCCCGAGACCTATGGTATGCTGGTAAGCTGAGATTTGATGAAAAATTTAGGGGGATATCTTTCCCTTGAATTTTCACATATGTGGATATCGTCGAAAGGGATTCCTAATCAGATTAGGATTGAAAGTGAGCCTCACCTCAAGCATATTATCAATGAGTATGACTATCCTAATGAGGTGGCTTACTTTGAGACTGAGATAGGGGTTTACAAAAGAGAGGAAATTCTAACCTTCTCAGTTCTCAATGCCAAGGACATGTCAAAATAGAAGTGCCCTGATCCCTTGATTCATGAAAATCTGCATGCCTTGGTCAGGAAGCTGCAACAAGATCAGTTGATCTTAGGGAAAAACACCAATTTGCTAAGCCTTTTACTCCCTAATTGGTCTAGGGTACACTACCAAAATCACTCTGAATTGACTTGTCAACCCTGTATTGACACTTTAAGTTGTATTCGTCAAACTGAAAAGAATAACCCAAGGCATTTTGAGGGAGCTACAAACCCCTTTTCATTTAAGGCCAAGGAAGCAATCGTGTTAACTAGGGATACAATACTTTCAAAAGAAATCCCTTCTCAGACCAAACCTACTCTAGACACATGCCCAAATTAGCATATTAATAAAGAGCAACCCCAAGGTTTTTCAGACACCCCTGCACTCACAAATGAAACAAAACCCAAGGAATCAACCAAAGGAACAAGTGATGGCAAGGAAGATAACCACATATTACATAATACAACTAAGCAGGAATTGGAGCAAGTATCTAGAGAACCTTTAGATAATCCTTTTTCTATGTCTGGTCCAAGAGATCAAGAAGTCCCACCTTTGGTTAATCTTATTCAAATATCTACAATAACTTCAAAAGGACCAACCCCAACACACGATTAGCTATGGACCCTTACATTTGATGGATCCAAGTCTAAGACAGGTAGTGGTGTGGTAATTTTACTAACCAGCCTGAAAGGGAAGGTTTTCTTTGCTTCTTACAAGCTACAATTCAGGTGCACTAATAATGTAGCTGAATATGAAGCCCTAGCTCGAGGATTGATGTTTGCACACAAGAAGGTCACTGCCTTGATGGTCAAGGGAGATTCATATATTGTGTTCAAGCAAGTGCACAGCCAGTATACATGTCACAACAGAAGGCTGGCAGCATATAGAAATAGGGTATGGAACCTACTCAAAGACTTTGATGCCTTTGGGATTAGCTTAATCCCTAGAGAAGAAAATTAGGTAGCCGATTCATTGGCTATTGTTGCAAGCACCCTAGAACATATGCTAGGCTCCAAGTTTAAAAGATTCTCAGTGGAACTGATGTCCACCCTAGCTGTTCTTGACAATATCAAGAATTTCCAAGTTTTTGATGATGATCAGTACATTATGGCTTTCTTGGCAAGTTCAAATGTCTTTGAGGGGAAAAATATTGATGAGTCCAACAGAGATCAAGGGGATTGGAGCCATGAGGAATGTGATATAGAAGGGGTTCTTAATTTAAAAGGTAATAGCATTCCCAAGGGAATGGTGACCTTGGAGAGAATTTTTGACTCAGATCCAAGGGCTCAAGAGAAGATACAAGCTAAAGGCAAGGGAGGTGAATATAAAATTGTTAACCTGGCTGATTTTGGCCCTGAAAGGAATGTCTATATAGGGAAGGCTTGCCCTGAAGCAATTAGAAAAGACATACTGAGGGTGCTTAAAAAGGACATTGTTGCAATTGCTTGGGGGTATGAAGACCTCCAAACATTTGATGCTTCTGTTATGACTCACACTATCCTTTTGAAGCCTGAGGCTAAACCTTACCGATATAAGCAATGTCCTGTCAACACCCTAATTGAGCTGTTGATTTACAAAGAAGTTCAGAAGTTGCTGTCTGTAAGGATAATATTCCCTGTGTGCCATTCAACATGGGTAGCCAACTTAGTCCTAGTCTGCAAGAAGAACAGGGAGATCAAACTATGCATGGACTTCTGAAATCTGAATAGAGCTTCAGAAAAGGATAACTACCCGCTTCCTCTCTTGATGAAGTCTTGCAGACTGTCAATGGATCATAGATGATGTCATTCTTGGATGGTTACTCTAGATACAACTAGGTAATGGTCGACTTTGAGGACAGGATGAAGACGGTTTTCACCACCAAGTGGGGGATGTTCGCATATAGAAGGATTCCATTCGGCCTGATAAACACTGGAACAACTTTCCAATGCGCCATGGACATAGATTTCAAGGATCTAATTGACAAATGTATTATTGTTTACATAGATGACTTGACAGTGTTCTCCAAGGATCAACTGAATCATATTGTGGACTTAGCCAAAGTTCTCACGAGATGCATCCAATATGGCATCTCCTTGAATCCTAACAAATGCGTGTTTCGAGTTTCGAAAGGGAAGCTATTAGGGCACATAATTTCTGAAAGAGGGATTTCAATCAACCCAGATCGAGTTGAATCCATTCTGAAGATTGCCAGGCCAGGGAGCAAGAAAGAGTTAAGATCTTTCTTTGGAAAGATCAACTTCATAAGGAAGTTTATCACAAGCTTTGTAGAGATTGTAAAGCCACTAAACAAAATGATGAAGAAGGACGCCAAGCTAGAGTGGATAGAGGAGGTGAAGGCCACATTCACACAAGTCAAGTGGTCCATCTCAGAGGCACCCATGCTCACCATTCCTGATTATCTTAGACCATTTTACATCTATTCTTTTGCATCTGAACATTCTTGTGCAGCTGTTCTAACTTAGCAAGGAGAAGAGTCAGAGGAGAGGCTGATTGCATTCTTGAGCTCTCCATTCAAAAATGTGGAGATCAAATGCCCACCTTTGGAGAAGCAAGCCTTTGCACTAGTTCAGGCCGTCAAGAAGTTCCAGAATTATGTTCTTCGAAGCCAAATCATTGTTGTAGTTCTAGATGCAGCTGTGAAGTCTTTACTGATGCAGAGCAAGCTGGGAGAAAGGAGGGGAAAATGGATGGCCATCCTACAAGAATTCGATCTAGAGATACATCCCATGAAATTAGTTAGGGGCAGGGGTTTGTCTCAGTCCATGGTGAATGCTGGCAACAACATCATCTGTCAGTAGTACACAACCCAATATTTCTCTAATGACCCCTGGTATGTTGATACCATTTGCTTTATGCTCAACAATCGATGTCCAGTAGGAATGAATGCAACTCAAAGGAGATCCCTAATACTGAAGAGTTCTCATTACATGCTCAAAGGAGGGTTGTTTTACAAAATGAATTTTGAGGGGGTATACCTAAGATGCCTTGATCATCAAGAGGCCAAGCAGGTGATTTTTGAGTTTCACAGGAAGCATGGCATAGGTCATGGTTCTGCTGATTCTCTGGCACACCTGATTCTTAGGTCTAGTTATTACTGGCCCTACATATTCAAGGACGCCCATTAGCATGTGAGAACATGTCACATGTGCCAGGTTTCTACACCAAGGGAATGCCATGTAGCCATGCCACTATAGCCCATCTACGAGGTAAGGCCATTTTCCTAGTGGGCACTAGATTTCATTGGAGTGATTAACACAAATTCCTCTATAGGACATAAGTTTATCTTGACTGATACTGACTATTGCATGAGGTGGAAAAAGGCCATACCTTGCAAAAACAACACAACAGAGGTAGTGATCAAGTTCCTCATCGAATGTATCACTACGAGGTTTGGGGTACCCTTCGCTTTGGTATGTGATAATGGTTCCACTTTTTCTTCTACTGAGTTTATTTCTTGGGAATATGATCACAAGATTGTCTTGAAGTATTCTTCAAACTATTATCCACAAGGCAATGGAGTTGTAGAGTCTACCAATAAGAATCTCTTAGGGGTGATTAAGAAACTATTAGAACATAACCTTAGAGACTAGCATACCTAGCTGAGATTCACATTGTGGGCAGATAGGACTAGGATTAAGGCTGCCTTAAACACCTCACCATTCAAGCTGGTATATGGCCAAGAGCTTGTCTTTCCTATCCATCTGCAAATACCTATCTTGGAGTTCATGCAAATTTTTTACTCTAGTGACAATAGGATATAGATTAGGTTAGTTTCTTTATTGAAATTATAAGAGCAGAAAGATGTGGCCTTACAACAATTCTTTAGGCATCAGGCTGTTGTCAAACACTAGTTTGACTAAAGAGCTAAGATAAAAGCTTTTGGGATATTAGACCTAGTACTGTTATGGGATAAAGCCAATGAAAAGAAGGGCACCCACCAAAATTTTGACAAACTATGGCTAGGTCCTTATCAAATTGTTGAGATCCTAGGGGCAAATGCTTTCAGATTGAGTAGCCTAACTAGAGAGTTAGTTCCTTTGCCTATTAATGGGCAGTTCCTTAAGCACTATTTTGAATCTTGAGGCTTGTTAATTTATGTTCTGTATATATGTAATTCATTGTTTTCTTTATGTAAATAATTTATTTTGTCTCCTATTTGTAAATAATCTACGGTTATGTATATATCTTTTGTGCTTCAATTTGTAAATAACTATTTCCTTTATGTGAATAATCTGCTACTCTGTGTAAATAATGTGGCTTTATCTATAAATAGCTTCCTGTTTGTACATTTGTCCCTATCTCCTTTTGTTTTCTTTGCCTTTTGTTTTCTATTTGTTCTGTTCTTTGGGGGTTTAATCTATTTCTTTCTATCTGAAGCTATGGGTTTTTATTTGAAGTGTACTATGGTCATTAGGAGGGAAGTGGTTTAGGTATTTTCAAGTTTGCTGGTTGGATGATTTTGCCCTCAATTCATTGTTTCATGTTTTTTGTCAATGAAGGTTGTGGAAAGTTTTGGAGAACAAGGTACCAAGTAAGTAACATTCATTAGCTCCCTTGAATTTGTCACAAATCATTAAAACCATCTCCTCTTCTACTAGTGTATTTGTCCTAGGATGATAGTGTTGTAAACTTTGAGTGAAAAATTTAACTTCCAAGTGCTGTTATGAGGTCCATTGTAGTTTTCAACCTAGATTAGATATTAAACATCTTACATTGAAAAGAAAAAGGCAAAATTAAATGAAATATTTGAAACTCCAAAAGAAAAGAAAAGAATTATCAAAAGAAGAAGAATAATCAATATGAATGGGTGATTCCAGTATCTCTACCAAGGCTATGGATGCCTGACTAGTAGTAGAGCAATGTTGTGACAGAACTAGAGGTATCTCCATCAGGGCTATGGATGCCTAACTGGCAGTAGACCAATGCCTAGGATATCATTGCACAAAGGAAATCAACTCATGTAGCCCAAATTTTACATATTTTTATTCAAGAAATGAAGAACTTTATGAAAGTAATGATGCACTATCAAGCACACAGATAGATTCAGGGGTAGCCATTGTCTTACATTTGAGATTTTAGATCTACCTTGTATTTTTTAACTGACCTAACTAGAGTTGTGATGTTCATTAACTAGGAGTTCTGGGTAGCTGAATCCTTCAGATTCATGAAAATGGTTAAACCATTTTCCTAGCTGAGTCACCATTTGTTATGCCTTACAAAACCACCCCACTTTGATCTAGATCAAAATGGGTCCCCCTTTCTCTTTTGGTTGCTTTGTTTTGGGTCTTTTGCCTTCCTTTTGGGTTGCTTTCTATCTTCTATTTGAGTTTTCTCTTATGGTTTTGTTAAACCTTTGGTTCTATTTCAAGTTAATTTGGTTCCCTTCTTGCTAAGTATTCAGTGAAGTAATCACAAGCCAAAGTGTATCTTATGTCCTTCTGATGACTAATGGAAGCATCTATTTTGTAGGAGCAGGCCACACACATGATGATATTTCTCAAGTGAGTTCGCTTGGAAGGCTGTCCTCAATCCATTTGGTTATGAAAATCAGTTAAGGAAAAAGTCGGTAGGACTTTTCTTGACTCTTACCAACTGGTGGCTTGGCTCTGACTATTCAAAATCCAAAGAATCAGAATACTCCCCATTGTGCATCTTATCGGCATAGGGTTATCACGGTCTCCCTAACCTATGGTTCGTTTGGTTCAAATTTGTGTTTATGTTGCCTATCGGCAAGACCCTATAGATGTCATAGTGATTAGAAATCATATGCAGGATCCATCGGCAAGACAAGGATCATTGTCTCGCTGACCGCTATCAAGAGGTGATCCCTTCGGCGTAAGGTGTGATCCCAGCCAAGATGTTTCAGTGAGTTTTTGAAGTCTCACCGACTAAGAAAAAAAGGGTCTAACACTTTGGCGTAAGTTGTTCCTTTCGGTATGTGCTCTCACCAAATGTTAGGAGTCTTACTGGTGGGGAAGGGTCTGCATATCAGCAAAGCAGCATAGCGTTGCCTAGAGGTCTAGCTGAACGGTGGATGTCTCACCAAAACAAGGGGTCGGTAAGACTCTGAAGGAAACAAAGGGAATCACTATATACTCTTGTCGAACGAGAAAGGTTTGAGTGACACAAAGGAACTTGAGCGAGAGAACAGTTGTGTCATGGTGACAACATGATGAACTAGTAAATCTTTCACTAGGACATATGATCTTTGTAGAACATCTCCCTGGCAAGGAAGGTTACAACGAAGCACATGCAATGATGGAACCCATCTCGACGTGACTGCATCAAATGTCCCCCCAAAGTGGAAAATCTAATAGGGATGATACTTTCGGTAAGAGGTTTTCCTGAAATGAAAGGTCTTACTGAAGGATCAATCTTTGGTATGACATAAGGAGCTCGCTAAGAAGTCGCAGCGAAGAAAGTAGGTCTTTCCGACATACTGCGAAGCAGCATCGACAAAGGGTCATGCTTTCACCATAAGGTCTTGGTGAAGAGCAAATGTCACATTGAAATAGAAAGGAGGGCTTAGTAAGAGAATAGGAGTTCGAGATAAGGTTTCGCCGACCCAGAGGAGTCTCACCAACACAAGGAAGCTCACCCAAAGATTTGACCTTCAGTGAAATGTCTCGCTGACTTACCAATGTCACACTGAAAGAATGAAGTTAGCTCACTACAAGATAAGGAGGATGTCGGGGAGACTCCAAAGGAAAGTGAGGACTTCACCATGTGGTCTTGTCGATATGCTAAAGTCTTTCCGATAGCAGTAGGTTCACAAATGAAAAGTAGATATTGGTATAACCATGGGGATCGCAATGACCTTGGGCCGATTAAGGGGTCTTCCTGAAAGGAAAATGCACTTCGAGTCGGAGTGGGGGATACCATCACTGTGACGTCTTGCCAATGAGATGAGCTCTCAGTGATAGGAAAATGAGCTCGATGTGACTTCTGAAGCCCGCCGAGATGTCTCACCAATTGACCCAGGCTATGCCGATGCCTGTTGTAAGACAAAAATTGCATCGGGGAGACACCGATGGTGTCTCACTAACCTGCAATTTAGGTCAGACCATTCTTGACTGCTCGAAATCTTGTGTGGCAGTTGATCATCCAATCAGAGGGATTTGAGAGGGACCTTTGACTGATTGACCACCCACGTGGAGGGGACTAACAGATTGCGACCAGATGGATTCTTTCTGAGAATAGTTGATGACAAATTTTCTTGGGTGACGGTGCAAAGATCTAAGGAGGCCTGATGGTGTTTTCAAAAGATAGTCAATGAGCAGAGGACTCCAGAACAAAAGGGAGGCCGAAGAATGAAGAATCCATGACTCAGAGGGACACTTGTGGTGACCACTAACAGAGGTAGATCAATATTAATGTAGATATCCTGGAGCATTCAAGGTGACTTCGTGATGGATTTCAAATGTGGACATGAAGATGTTAGTTAATGCTACAGTTGTCAAAAGATCTAAAAAAGACTTCTCCTACGAGTAGGAATCCTTCATCACCATTGACAACAAGGACTCACATTGAATGCAGTTTTGACTTTCCTTAGAAAGATCTGAGAGCTGACTCTCCTGGATGCAGATATTTTGTAAACCCTAGTGTAGGGGATAGTACATTCTCTTTGTAACATTCTGTATATAAGGAATTCTTGCCTCTTTGTAAAGGTTAGAACTTTTACTGTGAGAATTTTTAGTGTAAGCATTTCTATGTTAGATAGTAAGGGATTAAAACTTCTAGATTTAGAGAACTTTTAGACTTAGAAATATTTAGAGTTAGAACTGTTAGGAGTTAGTCAGTTAATAGAAGGAGATAGAATTGCATCTTGATTCTCAGTAGTGAAAGCTTCTTTGTCTTCTTGGTTAGCAGTAAGATTTCAGTATAGACTATAATGTATTTTCTGAATTCACTTAGTGTAGTTGGAAATGATCTAGAGCATCAGATTCTCTGTACACTGGTGATTGTGCTAGCTCTGTAAATATTTTTTATCTATTTTAATAATAGTAGAAATAATCAGAGTTTAATCTACTTCATGTTTTATTCCTGAATGATATTTGTCTTAATTTGATCATTTGATTTGTGAAGCCTGGAAGGAATGAAAGGTTTTTTTCTTTTTCTTTTAATGGTAGCTCAAAAGTCTATTATTCGAATTAGCATTGTGAATGAAAGAGGTTGTGTGTCAATCACAAGCTTATCTTGTGCTGCAGTTTTAGTTTATAATTCCTTGAAGTTAATAATTCTGGTTAAGATTGGATGAACTATTTTTCTTTTCTATTTCAAAACCCTGATCTATCTTTTTTTGTTTCTTTAAAACCCTTGTTAGAGTAGGATTTATTTCATGTTTGATCTTAGAGCAATCCAGAAGCTCAACACCAGTAGACCCCTTGAATATTGACCACTGAGTAACATCAGTGCAGTTGAGACCCAACTACAAAGACCTTGGGAGCTAAGGGATCCATGTGTTTCCTTTCTCTTTCAGAAGAAGCAGAGTAGCAATATCATGCTTGCATTGTTGTGGTGCAAAAATTTCCATCAAGAAAACTATACTCGAAAATGTGTGAGAAAATATATTAATTAAGTTGCATTGTCTAAAGAGACATTTTGGTGTTATGAACATGTTAAACATACTACACCATTAAATGACCTGTTATTAACACTATCTCAATGCTATATCATTGAATGTTATGGTTGTATTGTAGTGATTTTCTCGGAAGCTAAATAATACTTAAATATATGTTATTTTTAACTCTTTTAAAATCAAAGTCTACATAAATATAAATAAAGATAGCATACACATTTATTTATATATACATATATATATATATATATATATATATATATATATATATATATATATATATATATAATTGTTGCATTGTTAAACAAGCCACAGTGGTCTTGCTTTGTATATATGGATATATATATCTGCCTATATGTATATTTTTAAATATGAAATGGGGAATTCAATATGTACATATATATATGTGTGTGTGTGTGCATCTATCCATGTTTCAAGGAATTGAATACAATTTACCTTTTTTTTATAATATTTAGTAGAAAATAAGTGTTATTCTAACATCTCTTATATAATTTCTCTACTTGTCCTCAGGGTATGTGCAGGATCATGATGGGCAAAAAAGTGGCGATATGTAAGTGATATGATGTCCCATGTGGCTAACGACTTTATTTCTACCCAAAATTGATGAAATGAAAAGGGTTTTTAAAGGAGATTCTTAGCTTTCCACTAGTATAAATTACACTTTACTTTGAATTTAATAAAATAATTATTACTCATTTTCTATTTGAATTATGACTAAAGTCCTAATTGATAGGTTGATAGAAAAATATATGTAGCATTCAAACGGTATCACATTTTTTTAGTCCAAAACATGTGTCATGTTCTATACATCACATACTATAGGATTAAGAAAAATTGAATTTCATGAAGTTTTTACCAAGTTAAGGTGGTCAGACATGCAATTTTTTATAATTTTTAAAAGTTGTAATAAAAAATTCATAATTAATTATTTACTTGGAAAAAAATTACAAAAAAATATGCATCACATCAGGACATGAGTCCTCTACTTATATCTATATATTCTAAAAAAATATTATCATTTTATTATGGTAGGGTGGTCAGAAAGAACTCTACTTCTTATTTTTTCCCTAAAATTTAAGTACTACTACATTGAAATTTCAAATTTTCACCAAATGGATTTTAAAACTGGTTTAGAAACTACATTCAATTTGCTGCAAATTCTATTCTTACATATTTTTGAAATAATATAGATAACTTATTCAATTTTTTACATCAAGTTGCCTAACTCTAATTTTTTTAAAAAAATCACCACTTAAGGGCCTATTTTTTCCATGATGATCATGCACATTCCCTTCAATATTTACTAGGAAAGAATGTAGCTCAAATCTTGTATCAATATGTTTTATGATATTCTTTTTTTCTCATTTGTTTGAAGCTCCCTACAACAAATTTCCTAGGGTTGTTTATGACATCGGTGGAGTTTGCTAATTATGTGGTTTGGGGAAGGTGGAGTTGGTTTCCTCGATACACAAAAGTAGAATGGAAAGTGTTTTCCCATGTGAGGGTTAATGCATCTTGGCATTGTTATATGATGGCACAGGAGGAAATAAATGCAATATTTAATATTGAAGTGTGACAAAGTATAAAAAAATACATGGGAAAAGGTTGGAAAATAACATCAGATAGTGTTAATTTTCACATACAGTTCACATTCCATACCATTCCCTTTCAATGGATTTTAAGTTAAATTTATCAAAAGCATACCAAGCAATAAGTTGTACAAAATGTGTATAGCACCAAAGAAGCACAAAGATAACAAGGAACAATAATAAGAGGCCAAAAAACATAGACAAACCCAAAAGAAATGAAAGTAGTCCAAAGGTATAAGTCAATGTCATGTTTGTAGTTTATACCAATCTACAAAAAATTAGAATTTTGAAAGTTAAAAACAATTATTGTCTCAAGGACAATAGAATAAGAAAATCCTAAAGTGTCATGTTGAGCAAAAGAATACATGACACAATCCCTAATTAAATGCACAAAAACATTTACCTCAATTAAGATATGAAGAATACAAGAGCTAAACTATGGCAATGAACAACTTATTATAGGGAGCTTCAATAGATGAGAAAAAGAGAATATCATGAAACATATTGATACAAAACAAGCAATCTATGTGGAAATTGGCTTGTCAATTCAAAATTCAAGCTACATTATTTGACACTAAACATTATAGACAAATAGGGAAACTATAAAAGAATTATTAGAAAGACACTTAATAATCATTATGAAAATGACAAATGATAAGAAACCCACATTAAATAGAACTTAAAAACATGGAGAATAGAAGAGGTGAACTACAATAATGAGCATTTTGTTATGGGGAAATTGTAAAGAGTTGTTAGAAAAATACTTAAGAATGATGGTAAAATGAAAAATGATTAAAAACCCACATTAAATAGAACTTTAAGAGAGGTAGAAAAACATACATAGACCAAAACTATTGAAAGCAACCCAAAGTTACAGATCAACGCCATGTTTTTAGTTTATAGCAGTCTAGAAAATTTTAGAATTTGCAAGAGCTAAACTACGAAAATGAAAAATTTGTTATAGGGAGCTTCAAAAAAATGAGGGAAAAAGAATATCATGAAAAATATTGATACAAGCCAAGAAATATATGTAACAATTGGCTTGTCAATTCTAAATTCAAGCTACAATAGTTGGAACTAAATATTATAGAGAAACAAGGATTTATTGTAAAAGAACTATTAGAGAAACACTTAAGAACCATAGGAAAATGATAGATGATCAAAGAACCACATTAAATAGAAAACTATGATAATGAACATTTTCTTATGGGATACAAAGAAAAACAAACATTTTGTTACATGGAGTTTCAAATAGATGAGGGTAAAAGAATATCATGAAACATATTGATACAAGATAGAAAATCTATGTAACAATTGGCTTGTCAATTCTAAATTTGAGCTACATTATTTCCACTAATTATTATAGAAAAAAAAGAAATTATAAAAGAACTATTAGGAAAACACTTAAGAACCACATCAAAATGACAGATGATCATAAACCAACATTAAATAAAGCTTTTAAATATGAAGGAATATTCAACTTGAGAGACAAAAAAGAGGTTTCAATTAGTACAAGATCATAGGATTGACTATCAAGAGGATGTATTCTCACTTGCAATCAACCCAAGACATATAAATGACTAAATAGAGGATTGATCTAGACCATTTGTCATTATGATAGGATAAAGGTTGTTAAATTTTATATTTTAGGTCAAATTATATGTTAAATTCGGATAAATTAAGCATTAAGACTTTGGATTTACAACAAGAAAAATACAACATCAAACAAACCTGCTATAGAAATTATAAAAGAATATACCTTATTGACAATAAAAAAATTGCAATAGAAGACCTTACTAAAAATTAGATCTTTAATATTGTATGTTGATCCTCAAATGAAGATCAAATATCTTGTAATGAAGAATCTAATAGAAGATAAACATTTTAGAGATTAGCTATCATATATTTCACGATAGATTTGAAGGAAAATCATACATTTTAACAATAATCAATAGTTTGATATGGGATACTGAAAAAAAAGAATATCATGAAACATATTGAAACAAGTAATCTATGTAAAAGTTGGCTTGTCAATTGAAGATCTAAGCTACATTATCTAGTACTAAATATTATAAACAAAAAGGGAAATTTTAAAAGATATTTTAGGAAAATACTTAAGAATTACAATAAAATGATAGATGATCCAAAACCCACATTAAATAGAACTTTAAAATATGAAGAATAGAAGAGGTAAACAATGATAATGAATAGTTTGCTTTGTGAAACTAAAAAGAAAAAATAATATCATAAAACATATTGATATAAGACTGTAAGTAATCTATCTAATTCAAAATTCAAGCTACATTATTTGGCACTAAATATTATAGAAAAAATAGATAAACTATAAAATAACTATTAGAAAAACACTTGCGAATCAAAAAAATAGTTAGAATCATAGGAAAATGAGAGATGATCGAAAACCCCAAAATTTTAAAATTTAAAAAATTGGAAACAATTCTTGTTGCAAGAACAATAGAATACTTTGTTACATGGAGCTTCAAACAAATGAGGGAAAAATAATATCATGAAACATATTGATACAAGACAAGCAATCTATGTAACAATTGGCTTGTCAATTCTAAATTCAAGCTATATTATCTGGAACTAAATATTATAGATAAATAGAAAAATTGTAAAAGAACTATAAGAGAAACATATATATATATCTATGTGTGTGTGTGTGTATGTATATATATATATATACATATATAGTGTGGACACATAAAAAGTATTCCTTTTTGCTTACTTTATTTGGTATTAATTGACAATAAATTGGATTTATTCAGGCCTTGATTTGGTGTTATGAGGTGTTTGTATACATTTGTACTAAGTATTGGACCCTTGTAAACTAAATAAAATGCATTTATTGATGTCTTGTAAAGGTGTTGTAAAGTCTTGTAAAAGACTTTCATGCCTCTAAACTTAATGGATCTAATTTTCCTTTAATTCAATATTATAAAATGTATTCTCACATTCATCTAGAAGGCTTGTAAATTGAATCTGACTTTAATCTAGTGTCGTAATGTGTCCCAGACACATTCACATTAGATGTTGTTCCTCTCTATGTTGTGTGGAACCTATTTTAATGATGCAAGTGTATTTAATCACACTTTCACATTGAACTTTATGTCCTTGGCCCTAATTATCCTTTACATCATCATTAATAGGCCCCTATTGCTCCATATTATGATCTCAAGGAATAATTCATCGAATAACCAATAAATTATCCATATAAACCTAATTTCCTCACTTCTTGACATTCCAACTAGTGGACTGGCCCCTGTGGGATCCATTCGCCATCCCATCTAGGTGGGACCCATTCACCCTTGACAGTGAATGAGTTCCATTTGAGTCATTTTTTGGGACCATTTGAGTAGGAAAAGCTAGATTTTAAGTTTTATTTTCCTTCGTGTCGACCTTAGGGATCCAATTAACAGGAAAATTAGGTGGATTGTGTTGTTCTCACCTCCTCAATTATTTGTCCTTGATGAAAAAGTCAAAAATAGTGTTATGGTAGTTACAGGTGCAGGTTCAGGTTGATGGTATCTTGGATTGGTTGACATGTTTGCATATACTTGCATTGAATTATTGTTTCCTATTATGCTTCAAAGATTACAGGGTTGGATTTGTATATGTTATGGTTTGACTGCTTCAGATTTTGACTCCATGGACAGTAACATACATACTTTGGCATATACTTTGGCAAGGTATACATTTGCAAGTTCAATTTTATTATGCATGTTTCTATTGCATATCTCATGGAATTTTTGACATGGAAATGTCATTGTGTCAATGATTTCTACATGAGCATTATAAGGTGACTTTGATAATCAATGTTAAAGTGTTCATAATCATTTTGATTGATTTAATGTGGCATACATTATAAACCTTAATTGATTCCCTTTTGGCACATTGTACTATTGATTACCTTGGAATTGGACAACATATTATTGAAATATTTAATAAATCTTATTCTAAAGATCAATGGTTTTGAGCAACATTATTATTGATTGGTATTGCTAAAATCAATCATATTGAACATATGCAATTAGTCACTTTGCACTCAAATTGAAATTGACTTTGAATAAAGTCACATGGTAGTGATTGAAGTGTGGTAAAGGAATTAGGTTTCATATGTTATATTTTGTGGCATTGATAGTAAGATAAAGCCACACATGGCTTTGAGTTGGCATTGTTAGTAATAGGGTTCTATGATTTACATTGTGTATTACACATAGTGTATTTTTGGTTTACACTCAGGCTTATCATATTACTTTGAACTTTTGCTTGTATCGGCTTTGATATTATAAATGACATTGGCTATTATATTGGCACTATGTTTATTTGTGTCAACTTAGCATAAAGTATTGAATATTTTATCTTGGACAATCGAAGGCATATAATAAGATTGCAGTGTTCATGACACACATGGACAATATTAAACTTGTGGATAGTGTGACTTGGAAATTTAGATGGTAATTAAGTTGTCGGTATTATTAGAAATGTAAAAAAAATTCAAATGATATAGAGTATCATTTCATTCAGATTTGACATTATTATACACTTGAGTTTAGTATTCAATGGAGTGAAGGAATAGGGAAAAATGTGTTTTGTAATTATCGTTTGGCTAAAGGTGAAACCCTAGCCACCATCCAAAATTATAGAGCCAGTATTGAGACTTTGATGGATTCTTGTTCGAGCTAGCTGAAATGAAGGAAGGAATAGCAAGGTATTTTTTTGATTCGCAGTTGGAAATGAAGATATTCTTGGAAGATTGTATAAGTTTTTTATTTTTCATCTGGCCAACATAAAATGACGTAAAATCTTGACAATATCTTTGTCATTTTGAAATAAAGATTGAAAAATGATTGTTCAATTTGCAATAAAATAGTTATAGATAACTGTGTTTCACTTTTGGTTACTCGAGTTTGAGCTCAAGAGTTTTGATGATTTACACAAGTTTCATTATTTATTTAAGCATGGATTTTTTCCATTGCTTAGTTAGAGAGATTGAAAAGGGAATTTACAGAGTTACAATTGTGTTGTAAGAAAAAGAAAAAGGGGGTTTATATTGTATCATATCTCTTATTTCATACAGAGATAATACTAATAATTTTAGTTATTTATACATTGTTTACTATTATACATAGTACAAATTATAATGGGATACATTGAAAATTATTCTATTGTACTCTATTGAGATTTGGTAATTGCACAAATATGCAGTTATAAAGTCTTGATAGTTTACATTGCTATTTGAAAAGCTCTATAAAGGAGTTGGTGCTCCTATTAAAGTTGGTGATTCATAATTTTTGGCAAAGGAGTTGGTGCTCCTATTAAAGTTGGTGAATCAGAATTTTTGGTAAAGGAATTGGTGCTCCTATTGAAGTTGGTGCTTTAGAATTTTTGGTCCTGAGTTGGTGCTCCACCATTGTAACAAATTTGGTGCTCTTTTGAATGAATAAAAAGATCAATTTACGAGTGATTTTTTATACCCCAAGAGGGTTTTTCCACTTAGGAAAATATCGTGTTATGTGATTAAATTTGTGCATTATGTTTTTCAATCTATGTGCTTAAATGTTTATGTTTCTCATGTCAGTCACATGTCAATGCAAATGCTTTAATACTTGTATAAATGTCTAAATCTATCATACAAGTGTTCAAACTTATGCATAAAGTTTTGTGAAAATAAAGCATTGAAAAATAATTGTTCAAGCAGTATAATATGAACAATTACAATTATGCTTTGACATGGTTAAGTAAAGTATTTGTGATCAATCATTCTATTGTTAAATTTTTTTCACCTATTCATGTTCACTCTGCAATTAAAAGGTTACATAAAATTGGTTCAAGGTCTTAGTTCAAGTTGTAAGTCAAGTAAAAATTTTATAATACTCTGATTCACCCCCCCTCTCAGATTATTTAATCCTACAACAATTGGTATTAGAGAGTAGGGTCCTCATATAGGTCTAATCAACCTAGGATTGATTTTGGTCTTGGAAGTTTGTCAAACATGTCACAAGTTTGAGAAGGTATTTCTATATGTTTGTATAGTCAATGTGTTTTGTGAAAACACATCTAGCTTCAATTGATGTTGGTGTATAGAGCCATATCCATGCATAAGTTTAAACATCTTAGGGTTTACTATTCACGGTGTAGTCACTATGGCTATGTGCAAAAGAAACAAAGGTCAAAATAAAATCACTAGTGTCAAGAAAAAAATTGATCAATCAATCCCTGTCAGTTCTAGTGAAGTCTTGTCTCAAGAAATACCCCTGTCATTTGATATTAAAAGTGGCCCTATAGTTGGTAAAGAAGAAGATCACTTAGTAAGTGACTTTGAACAAGAATTTGGTGAAAAATAATATGAAGGTGATGAGTATGAGGTTGACTTGGAGGGAGAACTACTTGCTACATTAGATGAACTTAAAAGGATTAAACAAGAAAATCATAAACTTGAGGTACAACTTCAAAAGAGTATTGATACTAATCAGGCATTAAACCAAAACTATGATAAATATGAAAATATTATTGAATTTCTAAAAGGTCAAATGGTTTATAGAAAAAAGGATGAAGTGGAACTAGAAGTCAAGTTAAAAGAGAAGGATGAAGTGTGCAATAAACTAGAAAATGAGATTGCTTCTTTAAAGAAATTTTCAGATAATGATTTATTGTTAAAAGAACTAACTCTTAAAGATGATATGATTATTAGTCAAAAAATTGAATTTGAAGAATGTAAGAGGATAGCAGATGTTGTAAGGTTTGATTTGGACATTAAAATTTTTGAATGTCTAAAACTTGAAGGAGAAGTAGTTGTATTAAGAAAAGAGGTTGAAAGTGTCAAGGTTCAATCAAGTAAAATTCAGAAATTTGATCATAGTACTAATATATTGAATGAGATGTTGAGCAGACAAAATCATTCTAAAGATCCTACAAGAGTGGGATATGAGGTTTTCAAAGCTCTGCAAAAGAAACTAAACATGAGACAGTGTTTACTACTGTAGATGGAAAGAGTTTTGCAACCAAGCAAACACCAAGAATGAAGGTTGATCTTGGTTACCATATTGCTGCACCAAAGGATAACATTGATGCTAGAAGATAATCTAAAGGTATTCACAGAGAAAGGAGATATGTATTCAAATCTTGACATCCTTGGCATGATCATTCATTTAGGTATAATCATTCTTTCCAAGGATATTTTGTAATGACTTTGGTCATAAGGAAATTGATTGCATGAGATGGTCATAGAAGAATCATTCTAATGTCTCTAGAAATGAAAATGTAGTATGTTATAATTGTAACAACTTTGGTCAATTTAGAAAAGATTGCAGAATGAATAAAAGTAATAATTATGAAGGGAACAAATTTGGAAATGTCTATAAGAATTCTTTTGTTTCTCAGACCAATAATAAGATCATTTGTTTCAGATGTAATAACATTATGGATAAAGTACATCAATGCCGGTTTAAGAGAAAGACAAGTACTTTAAGTAAACAAGTGAAAAAATATGCATTGGTGTGCAGAAGGAAGAGCAATAAAGATGACAAGAAGAACAATAAAGATGAATTTTTGAAAACTCCTTGTGCACTACTTGCACATATGATACCATCCAGGTATTGAGAAGAAGAAAAGACTCATGGGGAGTCTATTATGAAAACACATTTTACCCCTATGAAGTCAAGAATGAGGTATGGTAAAATACATTTGCTTGGTGGTATAAGATGTAAAGAAAAGGTTTGTAAATTTGAATATTTCACTATGATTATTTTGATTGAATTGATTATGAAGATCTACTTACAATATTGGAGGTTTGTGTTCTCAAATATTGACAGCCTTGGATATAACAAAGATCATCATGATTATTGTATTGTGCATAACAGATCATCTATTATAGGTTGTTAAGGAATTCAAGTTTGAATTATATTGATAGTCCTTTGGTGAGATTGATGCTTTGATGGCTCAATTCATAAGGTGCAGGTTGAGTACATACAAGAGATGTAACTTAAGTTGCATATATTTGATGTCTTGAAATCATTAATTAATATTGGTATTGGTGTATCTGGTTTAACCATTAAGAAGTTGCAAATGTCATATGGTTTCATGTATATTTGAAATCTATATAGGAAGTCAAAATCTGATTAAATCAGCCTTTGTTCCTAACATACTAGTGCTTTTTATGACAAACTCAATGATAGGCTATTTGAAGTTCTTCTTGACTACATTTAAAGGATTACTATTTTAATGTTAAGGTTGCTATTAATCAAACTTTGAATACATCTTGATAATTCATTGTCTCTATGATGAATTGGTTGAGTATTAGAGATAAATGTTTTTCATTGATTTGCACTCATGCTCTTGGAATATTGTAAATTCATGATTGAAGTTAGGTGTTCTTATTCAAGTATCATATGGTAAAGATTCTAGAGGACATGTTGAAAATGTTACTCACAGATATAAGTTCTAATGATGTTGTGATAATCTATGTGTTATATTTGAGCTAGATATATATCTTAGATTCTTTTAGATAGCATACTATGGTGGTTTATGTTGACAGAGAAGGTTCAACTTTTTGGTATGCAGTAGAAGGAAAATGAACATTTCTTAAACCAGTTAGAGAGTGAAAGCAATAACAATGAACAATAAATGATAAAATATGTCAAGAAGTTCAATACTTTGCAGTAGTTATGAAGAGTTATGGAAATTAACTCAAAGAAATTATATTGGTAAGAGTATCTTGAGATTTTCTTGTGCAAGTGCTTGTGACATTTTCATAGTGTCATGTTTTATGACAATACTATGCTTGAAAGAAATTTCCAATGAGAATCTTGTTTGGGGGATAATCTCATAATATCTTTGTTGTTGTCATAGTTGATGCCTTGGTACATGGTTATTCATACTAGTAAAATTGTGTTTACAGTTGGTAAATTGATGCAATGTGCATTGGTAATGCATTATCGTGGTGCATTGATTTGCTTTGGCAACCTTTTTCTCCACTTTTGGTGCTCTAGATCATTATATGCTATTGGTTCTTGTTGCTTTCTAGATAGTGATATATTTTGGACAGTAAACTACTTTATTGCTTTATTACATTTCCAATGCTTTTCATAGTGGTTACCTATCTTGCTTGAACTAGTGGTTGATTGGATTAAGAATTTTGTGACATGATAGTGCACTTTGTTTTAAATTAGATTATGTTGGATGCTTGATTTTTGGATGTAATGGTTTGTCTTGGAAGCATCTTTGTGCAAGTCCTCTCAGATGTTCTTGTGACTCAATGTATCAGTGCTAGTCAAAGCATTTTTTTTTTGTGAGGTAACAATGGAGGATGGATTTTAACATGTCAAAGAAGGTGGTATGTTCAAGGTAACATGTCTTCAATCTTGAGGTATCATTTGAAAATTGGATATGTTGCATTATAATATTATGTTTCCTTTGTTTTGGTGTTGATGATATCGACCGATATTCTTGGAAAGGACATATTCCTATTCTTACTATGATATTAGAATGTTCATATGTTACATATATGGGTATATACATCTACTTGAGGCATTACACATTTTCTCTATCATTTGTCTTTGATGTAAAAAGGGGGAGAGAGATTTATGTTTTTCCATCAAGAACAAAGGGGGAGTTTCTTGTTCTCACCTCCTTAGTTGTTTGTCCTTGATGAAAAAGTCACAAATGGTGCCATGGTAGTTACAGGTGCAGGTTCAGGTTGATGGTATCTCGGATTGGTTGACATGTCCTCATATAATTGCATTGAATTATTGTTTCCTATTATGCTTCAGAGATTATAGGATTAGATTGGTATATGGTATGGTTTGATTCCTTCATATTTTTACTCCATGTACAGTAACATACATACTTTGGCATATACTTTGGCAAGGTATACATTTGCAAGTTCAATTTGATTATGCATATTTCTATTGTATCTCATGGAATTTTTGACTTGGCAATGTCATTGTTTCAATGATTTTTGCATGGGCATTATAAGGTGACTTTGATAATCAATGTTAAAGGGTTTATAATAATTTTGATTGATTTAATGTGGCATATATTATAAACCTTAATTGATTCCTTTTTGGAAAATTGTATTGTTGATTACCTTGGCATCATGAAGCATATTATTGAAATATTTAAAAATGATTATTCTAAAGATCAATGGTTTCAGGTAGTAATATTATTGATTGGTATTGCTAAACTCAATCATATCAAACATATGCAATTGGTCACTTTGCACTCAAATTTAAATTGACTTTGAATAAAGTCACATGCCAGTGATTGAAGTGTGGTAAAGACATCAAGTTTCATATGCTATATTTGGTGGCATTGATAGTAAGATAAAGTCACACATGGATTTGGCATGGCATTTTTACTAATCGGGTTCTATGGTTTACATTGTGTATTACACATAGTGTATTTTTGGCTTACACTCAGGCTTATCATATTACTTTGAACTTATACTTGTATCAAATTTGATATGATAGTCAACATTGGTTATTATATTGAAACTGTGTTTATTTGTGTCAGCTTAGCATAAAGTATTGAATTTTTCATCTTGGATAGACAAAGACATAGAATAACATTGTAGTGTTCATGACACATGTGGACAATAATAAACTTGTGGATAGTGTCACTTTGAAATTGAGATGATAATTATTTTTTCGATGTCATTAGACATGTACATGAAATTCAAATGATATAGAATATCATTTCATTCGGTTTTTGACATCGTTATGCACTTGACTTTGGTATTCAATGGAGTTAAGGAATAGGGAAAAACTTGTTTGTAATTACCATTTGGCTAAAGGTGAAACTCTAGCCACCATCCAAAATTGTAGAGCCGGTATTGAAACTTTGATGGATTCTTGTTTGAGCTAGCTGGAATGAAGGAAGGAATAGAAAGGTGGCTATTTGATTTGCAACTAGGAATTAAGTTATTCTTGGTAGCTTGTATAAGTTTTTTATTTGGCATATGGTCGACATTAAATGAGGTAAAATATTGATAATATCTTTTTAATTTCAAAATGAAGATTGAAAAATGGTTGTTCAGTTTGCAATAAAAGAGTTATAGATAACTGCATTTTTAGTTTTGGTTACTCGAGTTTGAGCTCAAGAGTTTGGATGATTTACACAAGTTTCATTATTTTATTTAAGCATGGATTTCTTCCATTGCTTAGTTAGAGAGATTGAAAAGGGAATTTATAGAGTTACAATTTTGTTGTAATAAAAAGAAAAAGAGGGTTTATATTGTATCATATCTCTGATTTCATACAAAGATAATACTAAGAATTTCATTTCTTAATACATTTTTTATTGTTATATACAATACAGATTATAATGGGCTACATTGAAAACTATTCTATTGTACTCTATTGAGATTTTGTAATTGCACAAATATGCAGATATAAAGTCTTGATAGTTTACATTGCTATTTGAATTTTTCTTTAAAGGAGTTGTTGCTCCTATTGAAGTTGGTGATTTAGAATTTTTGGTGTTGAGTTGGTGCTCCACCATTGTAATAGAGTTGGTGCTCTTTTCAATGAATAAAAAGATCTATTTACGAGTGGTTTTTTATACCCCAAGAGAGATTTTCCACTCAAGAAAATATCGTGTTATGTGATGAACTTTGTGCATTCTATTTTTCATTCCATGTGATCAATTTTTTATATTTCCCATTTTAGTCACATGTCAATGCAAATTCTTTGATACTTGTATAAATGTCTAAATTTTTCATAAAAGTGTTCAAACTTATGCATTAAGTTGTGTGAAAATAAAGCATTGAAAAATAATTGTTCAAGCAGTATAATATGAACAATTATAATTATGCTTTGACATGGTTATGTAAAGTCTTTGTGATCAACCATTTTGTTGTTGAATTTCGTTGACCTATTCTTGTTCACTCTATAATTAAATGGTTACATAAAATTGTTTTAAGGTCTTAGTTCAAGTTGTAAGTCAAGTAAAAAAATAATAATACTCTGATTCATCCCCCCTCTAAGAGTATTTCATATTCCAATAGATTGCCTATAAATAAAAGCCTCTAAACCCTAATTCATAATTCATTCACACATCTTATCACTCTTTCATAATTTTTCTTCCACCTCAAGTCAAGCAAGCTAGGGTTTTATCATTCCAAGTCATTCAAGATCATTTTTCAAAGATTCAGTGGTAGATTCTTCATCTTTTGTTGTAGAAAATAAAGATCAATCATCATCATAAGGTACTAACTCCATTATTTCATGCTTAATTACGTTATTTCTTCATTTTGGTTTAATTACCTAAAATGGGGTCTGACCAAGGGAAATCCCCATGCCCTAACATTCAACATTTCTCCTTCTCTTTTATGTTTGCAGATTTCTAAAGGAATCTTGAAGAGTTGGAAATCATTTAATATTAGTTTGAAGAATTTTTGAAGACATATACTTTCTTTCAAAGCCAAAATATCCATAAAAAGTTAGCTATAGTGCCAAAATTTAGACTTTTAGAGGTTGAAACCTGTCAGGAACTGAAGTGCAGATTGAGGGCTTCTATTTTCACTTTCAATTTTCAAACATTCAAAGGTTGACTGATTCACCATTATTGGTGAATGAGTTCCATTTCCAGGCCTAAAAAACATTTTTTGCAGTTCTAGATACCCATTTGTTTGAAACAGGCTCTAAAATAGTTTCGCAGATCTGGGACTAATTTTCCTAGGATGGCAAATGAGTTCCAATAGGTCAAATTTTCAACATCAATAACATTTCAGAAATCATTTCTAGTCTCCAACAAGTTCTAAGGTGCACACATTAAGTTTCATTTATTATTGTTACAATTTACTTTCATTCCTAGATGTTTTTGCATATCATAATGTGTTTTCCAACAACTTGCATTTCAATAGTTTCCTTTTAATAATCAATATCTCTTATCATTTATTTGCACTTATTTCATCTCATCTAGGCTTATTCCATCCATATCACATTAATTATTGAATGTTTATGTATTGCATTTTGGCCCATCTTTCCCATTTTAGGTAAAAAAACCCTAGAAGGGATAGAAAGACATTTAGGCACCAAAATCTTTGTTTACATTTTGGTGAACTAGACTTTAAAAGAAAATTATTTTATGATTTGGAGTCCTTCATCATCCGAGATCTAGCTTGCATTAACTTTTTACGAGGGTTTGCATTAGTTAATTTGCATGCTAGGATTTTAAAATTATGCATTAGTAAAAGTGCATATAGGTTGTATTTTTGGCATCTAAAATAATTAAGAAATTCTGAAATTCTACATTGGAATATTAGGTCCACATTATATAGTACAAAAACCATCAAAATCAATCCAAAAACTCTTAACAATTCTAAAAAAAATGCCCACTAAGACTCATTCGCCACCTTGGGTGAGTCAATTCCTTTTCACCCCTAAAACTACCTTTTACAATACTGAAAATCCTATTTTTAATATTTTTTCTATGCCATTACCTATCTGTATCAGTTGGTTGAGTTTTTGTGACATGAATTTAATTACATAAATATTAAATTATCTTATTTCATGCATGGTTTAAATTTCAAGTTTTCATTCTCATATTGTTACATAGCATAATCATTCACTTGTCATCCTTAAAATCTGAAAAAAAAATTGCATTCCTCTTTTGTATGTTTACATTTGCATGGTTACATTTCAAGTTTGTACAATAATCATTATATCATGTTCTCATTACAAAATTCTATAGTTATCATATTTTATGTTCTATTTTTAGATCTTATTGTGTGTTGTAAGAAAATTTTGTTAGGTGCAGATCACTATGAGATCCTTTCCCCTCTCTTTTTGTTCGTCATCAATCTCTCTCCTAGTTTCCCTTCATTGGATAAGGTTAGTCTAGTGAAAAAAAACCTTGGATAATCCTAACAATCACATTTTCTCTTCTCTTATTTGTTGGCCTCCTACAATGATTTAATAACTAAGCCTTTACGACTATGATTCAAAGATTGGACATCTAACTTGAATAGCTATTTCAATCGTCATGAAGGTGCATTTAACTTGTCAAGCTAGGGACATGAACTTACAATGGGTTTGCACAGTATGTGAAGTAGGAACCCAAAGTAGCCATTTCCATTCTATAGCTAAGGAACACGCAATGTTGAAAGTAAATTACTTAGAAGGGAATACCATAATTACCAATCATCAATCAACAACTACATCAAACTAAAATGCATAACATAAATGAAAATCTAAGCAACAAACAAGGCACTATTCTATCTTCTTTGGCTACAGGAACACTGACATAATGAAATTCTAGTGGCTACAAGATCAATCGGTGCGAAATTTCAAACTAATTACTAAACAACAAGTAATACTAAAATAATACTAAACCAAAAAGGATGGATTACTCACCAAGTGGGCCCCCTTGGATAAGTATCCTTTAAAACTAATGAGCACTCGGATGCTCTAACTCATAACGTAATTTTATTCACTATAAATTAGGAGTACAAAAGAGTAATGTATCTGTATTACTAAAAACTTGAGTGTGGAAGTACAATATCAATTTGTGAAACCCCCTAAGGAGGGAGCATCAAATCTTTATTTATACTATCAACTAAATGAGGAAGTCAATTCCACAATTGGGAAGATGCCATTTAGGGAAAATAGAGAAGGTGGAGTGGTGGTGGTTATGCATGCATGGAATTTGGTCAAACATGAAGGTCTAGACATAGATTTAGCACAACAGTAATGCCTACATCTTCTCAACAAGCATTAAATTCCACTACAAGGTGGTTACATTTGGTTTGCATGAGGAATATTCTCTCATCAACCTTCTTTGACCTTGAGTGATTCCTTTGGTGGACGTTATGGTGCATGCCTAGCTAGAGGTGTCTTCTTCAACTTAGCATCCTCAAATTAAATCTATATGGCAACGTCAGTACACACAATAATTGCATATCTATAACCACCTTAAGGAACATTCATTAACAATATGCAAAATTAATATAGAAAATCCATTTAACATGTCATTATCATTAAAATTTTGCAAAAATGATATTAAGCCCAATGTCTATAGTTTGAGGAGAATATCATAAAAGTATCAACACTTAATGTCAAATTCCATGATAACTTCAACAAATAGATCACAAATTCTACCCAAAACTAGACCATATTGTAGACTAATTATTCCACCCCAACCTAAGATCTTACTGGTCCTCCAACAAGGGAATAGATATTCTTTTGCTTGGTCAATTCTCTCAAGTTTGCAATTGACAATTATCCCACATCAGAGTGTGTTGTGTGTGAATCAAGATTCCAATAAAATCCTCCCAACCTATCCAATCTGCTCCATCTTTGTCTCTCTACAAAAATATCATATTGGTAAAACCTAAAGTTTGATATAGGCCACATTAGGGTGGGTGGCTGTAAAGTCAGGGGAATCCAAAATCGCCCTTTTTCCCTTCCAATGTGAATATATCCATCAATTCTTTTAAGAGCTATTGCATAGTTCTGGATGGAATGAGGCTCATCCTATTTGAGATAATTAGTTAGGTTGTTCCATATTTGTGAGAGGTATCTCTTAATGGTTTCCTCTTTTTCTTTTTCCTTTGCCTCATATATATTATAAATTGCTTCTATCCAAGGTATAATCCTTTTACCCTAGCTAGGTCTGAAAAGTATTCTATTCCATTCCTTGAAAATATCCCCTAGAATCCTTGATTCAACCCTAATGGGTAGAGGGATGTTATACTCCAATTTCTTATAAACCCTATATTGTTGTCCCCAACTAATCTCATTTTGTACCCAAGACATAAATTTCCTTAATTGGACATCCCCAACATACAATAATGGATTACAATCATGGCCTTTAGTTACAACATAATTATGCAAATAAAACTCACACAATAAATTCTTCATTTCAAGGGAAGTAATTTGATAAGCATTGAAAAATTCAAGAGGGGTTTCAATAGAAGGGTTCAAACCTGAGACAATTCTTACCAATCTAAAAGAGAGATATTTCTCCTTCAAATGTAGAGAACATACCCTTGGAGGGTTCCTAGATTCCAAAATCTATCGTACCATGGCTGCCCTATCATCCACCTTCTTCTTCAAGGTGGCAATTTCTACATCTTTATCTTAAATTTCCTCATCTCTCTTTTGTATTTCTTTCTTCAATCTATGTCCTTCCTTTTTCCATTCTTCTTCTCTTCTTTGTATCTCTTTCCATAAATTCATAGCTACCTAGTGTATTGAAAAATTATGGGGGTAGTGTATTCCTACCAATATCTTCTTTGGCACTAATGGTAACTGCAAGGATATAGGCTCTCCTATGAATTCTGATTATAGAGGTACTAATTGTTCCTCCAATTTGAACTGTTGTTGTAGGGACTCCTGCTCATATTTTGGCTATTGCTATAGGATCTCTTGCTGCAAGACTTCTTGTTCATGCTACAAAAAATCTTGATTTTCCTTAAACTTTTTATTTTTAACTTATTATGCAATATTGGCAAGATCATCCAATGTTATGTTTGTTGTTGCCTTAAATATATCTTCCTCCTCGACATCCTCCTGCCCCATTGGAGCTTTTATGTCCTCTTGTGGTATTTCTATAGACTTAGGGATTTCTTGCAAAGGCATAACAATGGATGGCCCAGTTGGTCTTGCTTTCCTAGGAGAGCTCTCATATTTTTCTTTGGCTGGAGGATGACAAGTGTTAGCCTCTCTTTCTAGAACTTGGCACCTCTTTTTTTGCCAGCTACCTTTTGGCATTTCCTTTTCTTATTTCTACTTCTCTCTCCCATGCCCTAGTTTTCATCAGGGTACCAAGTGGAACGTCGTCATCAAAATCTAAGGAAGAGCTTTCTTTTTCTTAGTGCTTTGTTCTAGAATAACTAATTTCTATGGTTTCTTCTATTGTAGGAGTGTTTACACTAGGGCCTACACTAGAGGTTGAAGCATCAAGAGTGGCTTCAACCATGATCAATCTCTTGTTAGATCTATGAGGTTGAGGCAAAACCTTAGGCTACAATTTCTCAGGTCTAATTTGATCATTTTTATGAATTTTTCCCATGCCATTCTAGATACATCATGTAGAGACTTCTCAACTAGAAATTTAATTAGACAATGGTTGGAAAAAAAATTGTCCCTACCTTTTTGGGTCTCGACCACCATGATTTAAAGAATGTTGTATAACACATTCAAAAAATTCATCATCCTTTTGTGCTTCATGTGATTCAAAAGCTTGAAGTGCACAGAATGCAAACTTGACTAGCAACCCTCACAGGTGATGTATTTTATGACATAAACAACTATCTGCTTCTATGGCTTAGGCAGAGATATTCTCTTCACACCTTGTTTATATATGCTCAATGGAGGGGGTATGTACAAGATCATCATGGAAAAAACATGACCTTAAGTGGCAAAAAAATTAGAAAAAATAGAGTTAAGCAACTTGACGTAAAAAATTGAATAAGTTATCTATATTATTTCAAAAATATGTAAGAATATAATTTGTAATAAATTGAATGTAGTTTCTAAACTACTAGGTTTGTTTAAAAAAAATCTATTTGGTGAAAATTTGAAATTTCAATGCAATAGTACTTAAATTTCAGGGAAAAAATAAGAAGTATGTGTTTGTCTGACCACCCTAACCACAATAAAATGATAATATTTTATTGTAATTTTTTTCCAAGTAAATAATTAATTATGAATTTTCTATTACAAATTTTTAAAAATATAAAAAACTCATATGTCTAACCACCTTAGCTTGGTCAAAACTTCATGAAATTCAATTTTTTATTTTTTTAATCCTATAGTATGCAAATGATAGAATGTGACACATGTTTTGGATTCAAAAAATGTGATACCCTTTTAAAGTTATAGATGTTTTAAAATCAGTCTATCAATCAAGACTTTAGTCATAACTTGAATAGAAAATGAATAATAATTACTTATTAAATTCAAAGTAAAGGATAATTTATATTGGTCGAAAGCTAAGAATCTCCTTGAAGAACCCTTTTTGTTTCATCAATTTTGGGTAAAAAAAAGTTGTCAGCCACATACCCATCATATTGCCACTTTTTGGCCCATCATGATCCTGCACATACCTGAGGGTCATTCAGCTCTGTAAATTCAGCCCTAGCTGATTTGGCATCTCTAGAAGCAAGGTAATTTTCACCATCAATAGGTGACCCTATGAATTTTGTAATTATTTCTTTAGTTTCTATGACCTCCAACCCTTTTACCATGGCCTTCCCTTTAGACAATGTTTGGGTGAACTCTAGTACAATGTCTTCATTGAAATCATCTAGCTTCAAGAAGTAGACTATCCATCCACAATTTCTAAATTCAGCCAAGCAGGGTGCATCTTACAGTAATACATTGTGCACCATGGGTTCATTTTGAATTAACCAACCTCCCATTTTCTACAATCAAACAAATACTCTATGGTTTCTTTAATACAATGATGTCTGAAAATCAAGTTCACTTTCCTACAAAACTTGCTAACTTCAATGCCAATGTCAACTAAATTTCCCTTTTTTATCTTAACTTTTTTCTGCAATGTAGTTTAGGATATGACAAGTTCAATAATGGTGAGGAAAGAGTAATAAAGGAAAGCTATAATGAAGAGAAATGGCAGCAACAATTTGTATCACCTCATAGATGCAAGTTGTCCTCTCACTCAAATTTCAAATCGGCTCAATTTTTTTTTTTTTGATGTAGACCAGTATGGACTGACACGTGGGAAAAATATTAACATTTTTTTCTCCCCTCGAACCTAAATTTGGGTATGCATCCACACATGTGAAATGATAATTTGACAAGGTAGGGAATATTGGCATGCCATAGTGAACATCCATACTAACATACAATAGTTAAATGAATGCACTTAAAGATAATTAAGATATAGCAAGTAATGTGCACATACCTAAATGAGTAGAGGATTCATTGCAAAGATTTTGGAGAAAGTATCTCTAGCCGTTTAAAGGAATAAGTTGAGAAATTAATGAAGATGAGATGGAGAGAAAAGTGAAAATGGATGGAGAAATGGAGTCCCACATAAGTGGAAGTCTTTATTATGACAATTACATACATTAATTAAGTAGAAGGAGGCATAATAGGTCTACTTCCTTTGGCTACAGGAAGCTCAAATGCTGCATGTTGAGTGTTTTGTTGTAGGAACTCCTTGGAAATTGGCTTGTGGAGGCGATGACCATTGAAAAACAACATAAATATGACTAGGTCAATAGTAATGAGTTGTACAAGACCATTAGGAAATACCTGAGCAACTTCATATAGTCCTATCCACCTTGTCTGCAATTTTCCTACATTGTCCTGATATCTTGAGTCATAGAGTAGGGCCCGGTCTCCTGGTTGGAATTTATTGTCCTTTATAAATTTGTTATGCCACTTGATTATTTGATTTTTCACTACCTCTGTATGATGCAGGGATGCTCTTCTCATCTCAACCAGAGTATTTAGCTACATGATTCTTTCTCTCCATACCTTAGAAATATCCATCCCCAAATCTACTATAGTCCTAAGAGTCTTATGTTCAAATTCAATGGGAAACATGGTTGCCTTTCCATAAATCAACTCAAATGGAGTGGATCCTATAGTTGTTTTCTAGGTTATCTTATAGGCCCAAACAACTTCTAGTAATCTATTTTCCCAATCATTTCTATAAATAGCTACCATTTTGCTTAAAATGGCTTCAATTTCTCTGTTGGTCACCTCAACTTGGACATGAGCCTAGGGATGATAAGGAGTAGAATTTATATGCCTTATGTTGTACTCATTGACTAGTGTTACAACAAAGGTTGATGTGAATTGATCCCCTTGACCAATCACCATTTCTCTTAGAACTCCATATCTTGTGAAAATATTCTCATAAAGAAATTCTACAACCTTGTTATCTCTTGCATGCTTCATGGCCTTAACTTCTACCCACTTTGTCATATAAGTAGTGCATATCAAGATATAAGACTTACCATTTGATGGAGGGTCAATGGGTCCTATAAAATCCAATCCCCACTTGTCATAGGGAGTAATTACTACCTAAGGGAAAAGTGGCATCTCATCAGATCTAGTTGGTCTACCCATTCTTTGACATCTATCATATTTTTTGGTATACCTACCTGCATCCTTGTGGAGTGTTGGAAAATAGTATCATGTGTTCAAAATATTCATTGTTGTCCTCTTGGATGCAAAATGTCCTCCACATGGTTCATTGTGGAATGCATGAAAAATGTCATATGTCTCATCTTCTCTCACACATCTCCTCATTGCATGGTCTAGTACAGTATAAAAAAACATCCAACAATCTAAGAAAAGGAAAATATTTTTCAATGAGTGCCCTTTTCTCTTTTGGAGAGAAATGAGGAGGAAATCTACCTATGACAAAATAATTAGCAATGTCAGCATACCAGGGTGTTTGTATACTAAGGGATAATAGATTCTCATCATAGAAAGAGTCATCTATAGGCTGATTATTTTATTATGTAGTCAGCCTTGAAAGAAAATCTGCAACATTAGCCTTCCTTGTCTTATCCACAATGGTTATATCAAATTTCTACATCAACAATAACCATCTTGCCAACCCACCTATGATCAAAGGTTTATGCATGAGATATCTAATGGCTACATGATCAGCGTGCACAAATATTTGGTATCATGTTCTGTAATGTTTGAATTTATTTCTAGGTGCATAGATTACTGTCAACATTCCTTTCTTTGTCACTGTATAATTAAATTCAGCTCCTTGTAAATTTTTGTTGACAAAGTAAATGACATTTTCAATAGCTCCTTCTTTATGTCCTAAGACTGCTCCTATGACATAATCTAATGCATCAGTATGGATGTGGAAAAGGAGTTCCCAATTAGGACCTTTGAGTATAGGAGCATGAGTCAGAGGTGCCTTCAAGTTAGAAAATGCCTTGTCACAAGCCTTAGTCCACTGGAATTCAACATCTTTAGTGAGAAGAGTATACAATGTTTTTGCTACCTTGCTGAAATCCTTGATGAAATGCCTATAATATCCTACATGACCCAAGAAAATCCTAACATCCTTATGTTTTGCAGGTGTGGGTAGATTTTCGATTATCTAAATCTTTACAGGATCTACTTGAATTCCCTTATGGGAGATGTAGTGGCCAAGAGCTACACCTTCCTACATCATCATGAAGCACTTTTCATTTTTTAAGGACAAGTTTTGGTATTCACATATCTATAGAACTCTCCTGAGATTTTCCAATGCTTAATTAAAATTAACACCATAAGTGGTAAAGTTATCCATATAAATTTCCAAGCAATCATGAGAAATGTCTGAAAATATGCTAATGACTACCCTCTAAAAGGTTGTAGGTGCATTCCACAATCAAAATGGGAGTACTGAGTAGGCATAGTTCCCCCATGGATGGATAGGTAAATGCGGTTTTCTCTTGGTCCTTTGGTGCAATTTGGATCTAGTTGTAGCTGCTAAATCCATCTAGAAAAGAAAAGTATCACTTTCTTTTAAGTGTGTCCAAAAATTGATCAATGAAAGGTAAGGAAAAGTAGTCCTTCTTGGTGGAAGCATTAAGTTCCCTATAATCAACACAAACTCGTCATTCCCCTCCTTTCTTGGGAACAATCACTAATGGAGACACCCACTAGCTATTTGAAATGGGGTAGATAAATCCTGCATCTAGTAATTTTTGTAGTTCCCCTTTTACAATTTCTCTTAGTGCAAGGTTAATTCTTTGTTGCTATCTTATTGGGGTGCAATCATCTCTAATGTAAACTCAAATATTTTTCTTCTAACACCTGTACTTATGTAGTTAACTCTATCATGGTTGTACTTCATTAAAACATGGTACCTTTAGTTCATATGGAAGCAATATATGGGACATACCTATTGTTGCAAGAAGTCTATCTATAGGAAGAGTGGTTGTAGGAAGAATTTCTATAGGAACAGTGGTTGTAGGAAGAGTAGGCAGAAGTGTCCTGACTAGAGTAGCAAAATGATTAGATGATGCTTCCTCCACTTCATAATGGTTTTGAATGATGTTAGTCAATACTTCATCCTCATCTTGGAGTTGCATGAAAGATATTCTACCTAACATCATAAGTTGCACTATAGAATTAACTTCCTCGACCTCTTCACCAAAATATGACCATACAGGATTATCTTCATCATGAGATGGTTAAGTAGGAGGATAATTTTATTTTTCTTCATGCTCTTCCCATTTGAAATGGTCATCGAACCTAACTAACATCCATTATGTGCATCTATAGTTTCTAACCATGGCCTTCCAGGAATAATGGGATACCCGCCTAGTTTAGCTTTAGAAGAAAGAATCATAAAGTCTGTTGGGTACACATAAGAGTCTAAAACTACCACAAGATCCTCCACTACACCATTAAGCTTAACAATAGAGCTATCAACAAGCTATAGGACAGTAGGAGTAGATCCCATGCTTGCAACATTTATTTGTTGCAGGATGTCCTTGGTCATTACATTTATTGTTGCCCCTAAATCAATAAAAACATTCTTTACTTGGATCTCATTTATAACAACTGCTACCACATGACTACCTAGGTCATTATACTTGGGTATAGTTACTTTTCCAAGTATGATGTCAGCTAGCTATCCCACCACATAAACTATAGTTGGATCTTTCTTTTTCCTACTTGGCTTTTTGAGGCATGCTTCCTTGATTGCCTTGCCATAGATTGGAACATCCTTTATGGCTTGAAATAGTGGTATCTGGACACATATATGCTTTAGCTGATCCAAGATGTCAAAATTTGTATCCTCTTTTTCTTCTTTCTTCTTGGAAACTTCCAATCTCTAGGGAAATTATGGTTCTTATTTTTTCTACTTGACTTGGACTAGTTCAAATTTTTTTGGCACACTTGGTTGAATGAGATCATTTAGAGGTTCCTCCTCCTATTCCATAGGAAGCTCTGTGATAATGGGCTTGGAAGGGGCTGGTGGAGTAGTTCCTAAATACAAGTGGATGCCACTTACACTCATAGCATATGCATGGAATTGATTTGAATTAGAAGAGTATGTAGGTTGCTGCTATGGTTTGTTATTTAGATTGGGTGTGGAATAAGCTAGTAGCTGAGTATGGGTATGTGCAGGATCATGATGGGCCAAAAAGTGGCAATATTATGGGTATTTGTAGGGTATGTGGCTAATGAATTTTTCTTTACCCAAAATTGATGAAACGAAAAGGGTTTTTAGAGGAGATTCTTAGCTTTCCACTAGTATAAATTATGCTTTAATTTGAATTTAATAAAAAATTATTATTCATTTTTTATTAGAATTATGACTAAATTCCTAATCGATAGGCTGATTGAAAAAAATCTATAACTTTCAAATGGTATCACATTTTTTGAATCTGAAACTTGTGTCACATTCTATGCTTCACATACTATAGGATTGAAAAAAGAAAAATTAAATTTCATAAAGTTTTGACCAAGTTAAGGTGGTTAGACATATGAGTTTTTATATTTTTTAAAATTTGTAATAAAAAAATCATAATTAATTATTTACTTGAAAAAAATTTACAAAAAAATATGCATCACATCTGGACACGAGTCCTCTACTTATATATAAAATCTTATAAAAAAATATTATCATTTTATTATGGTTAGGGTGGTCAGATAGACACCTACTTCTTATTTTTTCCCTAAAATTTAAGTACTACTGTTTTGAAATTTCAAATTTTCACTGAATAGATTTTATTTATTTTTAAATAAACCTAGTAGTTTAGAAACTACATTCAATTTTCTATAGATTCTATTCTTACATATTTTTGAAATAATATAGATAACTTATTCAAATTTTTACGTCAATTTGCATAACACTAATTTTTCTAAAATTTTTGCCACTTAAAGGCCTATTTTTTCCATGATGATTCTGCACATACCCGTATGTTTAAGTTCATTTGAGATTGGATTAGTAGGTAGAGGCATTATAGCAAGTTGTTGGGGATAAGAAGCTGGCTACATGTAACTGGTTGTCTTGGTAGGCCATTTCTATCCTCCCCTCCATTGATTTTTTTACTACCAATTTCTTAGAGGTGGCTACCAGTGCCCTTGAAATTATTGTCAATTCCCCTAAAGATGCTACCACTGGGGTTGAGAGTTTTGATAATTGGTACAAGCATTCAGAGGGTTACTCCAAGGCTATGGTGCATATCCTCCACAGCTGGATGGATATGGGGATTACAATTAGTTATCAGATGAATAGGAATTAAAATATGGCCTAACATTAGATAGTGGATCTAGTGGCATACTTTGTTTTAGATCCTAAGGATTCCTTTTTGCAACATAGTAGACTTGGTCTTTCAATCTGGATGAGTTTGAACTTAGGTGGAATATGCTTGCTTTCAAGATTAGTTACCATATTGCATCTGCAATCCCTCTTCTTTTGTCTGTAGTGGGGGAAATACTCTGTCAACATTTCCTCTACCTCCTCTTGCTTCTTCTTGGCCTGATTGTATCTAATTGAGTAGCTAGATTATTTATAATGTCTTACTTGAAGTCTACTAGCAAATGAGTAATCTCCATTCTTGAAATTCCACTTGTAGTTTACTTACCCATGGAAGATTGGTAAACTCTCCCTTTCTTTGAAGCTTCCCTAGAGTATTTCGCGCATATTTTCTTGATATCTTCCCAAGGAACTTGTGAGATATATCCTCCTCCCATGAGGTCCAAGGCATCAATGCAGTTATCATTGATTCCTCTCAGGGAAAGTAAGTTTTGTGAGTCTTCATTGAGTGTATGGTGTGGATATTTTTGTAGAAAATATAGAATCCTTTTAATATAATCTTCCAAGAATTCATCTTCCTTTTGATGCATCTTGAAAATGCCACCTCTTCTTATGTTGCTACCCCTACAATATTCCTTTTATTTCTCAAGGAAATTTGTTTTCATGTCTTCTTAAGTAACTTCCATAGTATCTCTACCTAGGCTCATGAAACATCTTAATGCAGCCTCTTTTAGAGTGGTTGGAAATAGCTTAAGCCTATGGGAATTGATGGTATAATCATAGCTCCAACAGAGTATGCCAATCTCAAACAAAAAGGTATCAATATTTTCTGTGACAAGTCCATAAAACTTGGGGAGTGTTGAAGTAGGGATGTTCTTGATGTTGACAACTTCATCATGATGGGCAATGGGGAAAGGAAAAATTGGTTGGTTAGGTCTATTCTTATTTGGATCACCCATGCCTACTTGATGTAGTTACAAAGCAAAGGGGTTCTCAAGCCAATTTTTTTCTTTAGAGGAGACTTCATAGCTAGTAAAACTAGGAAATGCATCATCAAAGGGGTGTTGATATTCTTCTTATTCTTCTCTTGGAAGGTTCTCATATTCAACTAGCTAGAATGGATTAGAAGTGTTAGGGAGGAAACTCTCATGAGCATCCCTTCTCCTTCCTCTATGCATGTGGTATCACTCACTATCAGCCAACTCACATAAAGAATTGGTAAAGAATAAGGGGTTCATTACTTCCTAAATGAGGGTATACTAAGAACAACTTCCATAAATTCTACTGCAAGAAAAACTACCAATGACTCCAAAGAACTCCCTAGTTTGACACCATCCCTAGCAATGGTAGCAAAAATGTTGGCCTCCTAAAATGATTTAATAACTAAGCCTTTACATCCATGATTCAGAGATTGGAAATCTAACATGAATAGCTATTTCAATCATCATGAAGGTGCATTTAACTTTTCAACCCAGGGACATGAACTTGAAATGGGTTAGCACAGTGTGTGCACTCAAAACCCAAAGTAGCCATTTTCATTTTACAGCTAAGGAACACACAATGCTAAAAGTAAATTTCTTATAAGGGAATACCATAAATTCCAATCATCAATAAACAACTACATCAAACTAAAATTCATTTAGTAAATGAAAATATGAGTAACAAATAGGGCACTACTCTATTTGCTTTGGCTATAGAAATAGTCACAAAATGAAATTCTAATGGCTGGAGGAACGGTCAGTGCCATATTTCTAACTAATTACTAAAAAAAAATTAATACTAAAGTAATACTAAACTAAAAGGATAGGTTACTCACCAAGTTGGCCCCCTTGGATAAGTATCCTCTAAAACTAATGAGAACTCAGATGCTCGAACTTAGAACTTTATTTTATTGACTATAAATCATGAGTAGAGAAGAGTAATGCACATATATTAATGAAAAAAATGAGAGTGCAAGTACAATATCAAATCATGCAACCCCCTAAGGAAGGAGCATAAAATATTTATTTATACTATCAACTAAACAAGGTAGTCAACTCCATGACTAGGAGGATGCCATTTAGGGAAAACAGAGAAAGTGGAGTGGCGAATGTTATGCATGCATGGAATCTGGCCAACACATGCAGGTCTAGACATAGATTTAGCACAACAGTAATGCCTGCATGTACTCAACCAACATTAAATTACACTACAAGGTGGTTACATTTGGTTTACATGAGGAATCTTTTATTGTTAACCTCCTTTGACCTTTGAGAGATTCCTTTGTTGAATGTTATGGTGCATGCCTAGTTGGTGGTGTCTTTCTCAACTTAGCATCCTTAAATTAATTTCACATGGCAATGTTAGTATGCACAATAACTGCATATCTATAACCACCTTAAGGAACATTCATTAACTACATGCAAAATTAATATAGACAATCCATTTAACATGCCATTATCATTAAAGGTTTGCAGAAATAAGATTAAGCCCAATGTCTATAGTTTGAGGAGAATATCATAAAAGTATCAGCACTTAATGTCAAATTCCATGATAACTTTAGTGAATAGATCACAAATTCTACCCAAAACTAGACCATATTCTAGACTCATCACTATTATCTCTCCCACCTATGAAGAAGAGATTATAGTGATAGAAGAACCAGTTGACGAGAGTTTTGAAAATATGAGTTGTTTCTCTCCTCTTACCTCTCCTATTAGACATAACATTACTAAAGTAGAGGACATCCCAATAAATAATCATGATAATCACACAACACAAAAAGAAGATGAAATCATAGAAACAGTTATTGACATTACCTTACATAGCCTCCATAATTATGATAATCAAACTTGTTATTCTACTAATATACCTCCTCAATGCAAAGAGGATATGTTGGTGTTAGTAGATATACCTATTAAAATTCATGAGAATATTATCCCTCACTTACCTAATGTTCCTATCATATGGGAATATCTATTTGGAAAACATGAAAACCATAGCGGTCTTTCTCTTCATGCCTCCCCTATTTGTGATGAAGCGACTTTACAAACTCCAACCATGGATGAACATATTACAAGATCTCCTTCTAGGGTAAATAATATGGAACCAAAGAATGATACCTTAGGAAAACATGATGATCACATAGACTCTTCCCCTCATCTTCCCATTACTGATCAAAAAGAAAATTCAACCATCGATCATTTGCCTACTTACTATGAAGTCATTTTAGAAGAACCAATCCATGAATGTCAAGAACATTTGATTTGTAGTTATCCTAAAAAATATCCTCCTAGGGAGAATATCATGGTGTTAGAAAATCACAACAATAATAATGTGTCTTCCTTAGATAAAATGGTGATTCTAGATTTCCCTTCATTAGAGATACATCAAACTAAGATTGTTGAGGTTATGAATGCACAAGTGTCCATTAGATACCCCTCAATCAATGGTCCTAATACATACCTCGTGGGACATACTAAGAACCATCTAATTCTCTACCCACCTTCACACAAACAACAAACTCGAAAAAACTTCAACTCATCCTTTATCCCCCATCACATAAATCTTACACTCACATTAAACCCGAACTTATCCTTTACCCACCTCAGAATAATGTCTCACAATAACCAAGTCATAATGTTATTGCTCATACATACAACACTAGAAACAATCTACAACCACAACAACCAACCCTGACCTCTTTACCTTTTCCTAATTCTATACTGCCTAGTGCTCCTTGATTAAGGGAGTGTTATATTCTTGAGCAACTTAAGAGAACTCCCACAAAGATATACCTATGGGATTTACTTCAGACTTCACCTACCTATCACACTATGCTTCAAATGGCCTTACAAAAATTTCCTATCCCTTCTAATGCACAAACAAATGACATAGTAACCATAATTCAATGATTGAATGCTGAAATTTTTTTCTACCAAAGAAAACTCCCCTCTTTAGATGTGCAAAAGAAAATGAAGCTTTCATGATCATTTCTCAATACAAAATGATAGGGATAAAGTGAACCATTTTTGAAAATGGCTCTACTCTTAATGTGTGTAGTGTAAACCTCTTGGACAAGCTTAGAGTGGATAAATAAAATATTCAACACTATTCTTTATCTATCAAAGGAATTGACAATGTAGCAAAACAACCACTTGGTGTGATTACTTTACTTATTATAGTTGGACAAGTTACATGTCAAACACCGATCCATGTTATGCCTCATCAACTTTCATATAATCTCCTTCTAGGTAGGTCATGGATTCATGAAATGAATGGCATGCCTTCCACTCTTCATCATAAAATGAAATAAATTCACAACAACAAAGTGCAGATCCTTGAACTTGATTGCGATCTCAATATTTTTTGAACATTGATTAAAAAAAAACAAAATCATTTAAACACATTAACAGGTCAACTACACAAGTGGACCCAGTGCAACAAAAAGATAAACAACAACACATTGAACAAGTCACAAGGCTATTAGATGATGATTGGGGTTACTTATACTTCACACCACCACTCATGGAAGATCCTTTGAAAGAATCCACCTCAACCACTTTAGACAAAGAAGCAACCTAGACAACAAAAGTTGAAGAACTTAATCATGAACAACCACCTAATCCAAAAGAAATGAAAAATATTTATGGATGAGGTTATGAACTTATGAAACTTGGATATAGTGGAAAAGGATGTGGTGCTAATGAACAAGGTATATGCAATCCTATAGATCCTATCACAAAAAAAAAACTCATGGTCTTGGATATTTTCCTTTGATATAAATTGCCAAGCCTTCACTCAATATCAACACTCACAAAACATTCTATAAAGAATCCTTAACTAATAGACACTAGTGGTTGAAGGTTATCCTTTACAAACAAAGAAATTTTAGATTAATGTCAATTTCATATAAAAAAAAACTAATGAATTGAATTCATTGGATTTTACACCCTCCTATAAAGGAGAGCACAAAATCTCGCAATCTAAAGAGTCTTGTGTAGGTATGAAAACTTATACTAACTAAGATGTATCTTTCCACCAAACCATAGGACCACCTTCTATCATTAATTAATAGGGTATCTTGTTGAAACTCCTCCAAGATCACTTGATATCCCTTCCTCCCAAAACTCAAAATAAATTCTATAAAATGACTTCATTTTGCACCAATCACAAAGTTCATGGTCATTCTACTAATGAATGTAAGGATTTTAGTAAAATACAACACCTTAAGGATTTTGGTGTTATCCATTATTTGGGGGCACCTATTTCCTCTAATTGATATTGATTTTCACTCTATCATGCACTTCATCAATTATTTCAGCTCACCCTTGTCCTCCACTAAGGGGGGGAAAGGGGTTATGTAGCCTTGTCCTCATATCTCACTTGTCATTTCCTCCTTTGGCTATCCGTTAAACTTTCATGAACATATAAGAGCAAGCTTGGGATGTGGATGTCATGCCTTAAGTTAGCTCACATGTTACATGTACTACCTTTTTCATGACGTGCCTTATCAAAAACATATGACTTGGCATAGGGATTTCTAACTAAGCTCTCATGTTCTCCTTCTTCTACTTTAAAGAAATTGCTCATAGTAATAGTGTTAGAAACCACTTTAAAGTGGGAGGCATACACCATAACTCACATTTCATTGTGTGATTTTCTTTTTCTTGCAATTTCCTCTCTTGGAAACATTAAGTACAATGTTTCCCAGGATGAGACATTGCACTTATCCTCTCTTGGAAACAAGATGAGATCATTTACATATTATCCTCTATTGGAAAAATTAAGCACAATGTTCCCTAAGTTGAGACCTTTCACAAAATAATAAAAATCCCTTTGAACATTCCTTACACTATATTGTGTTTATAGTGTCTATGAGTGTCAAGCATATGAAGTTTTTTTTACCTCATAGAGCTTGAAAATATTTGTCCTTTGTGCCGCCTTATGAAACTTATTAGGAAGTATAACTTTGGTATGGTTGAGAATGAAGCCCATTCTGAGGAATGAATTTTCCCCATAGCCACCTATGTGTTTGTGAGTACATACCAATCGTGAGTGTATGTTTCTCACCTTTTGGGATTTCTAACCCAATAGGAAACCATGACTCTTGTTGCCCCAAAGTGAGTACGCATTTTTGGACAAACAGTCTAGATCTGATCCACAACATGTTGGACAAATGGTCAAAGCTTGATCCACCTTTTTATTTTTTCTCTTCTCTTCCTTCTAGTTCTTTTCATTGCATGATTATGTATCTTATTTTTCTACAAAATCATTCACCCTTGGGCATGTCCTTTTGCACTCATGTCTGGTTTGACTTAGGATCTTGGATCCTAGGGGCTTGAGCACTTCCTTCATCTTTGTCATCCTAGACCATCTACATTGGTACAACTGGAACCCTTCTTGAATGTCTACTTTAGTGTGAGTTTGAAGCAAGTTCATCCTCTCACTAAAGTGGGGGCTAATTGTGGACATGTAAAACCTATCCCTTTTTTCTTGCTTGATTTGGGATTAATTGATGATAAATTGGACTTAAAGAGGCCTTGATTGGTGTTGTGAGGTGTTTTTACATGTTCACACTAAGTCTTGGATCATTGCAAACTGAATCAAATGTATTTAATGATGTCTTGTAAAGGTGTTGTAAAGTGCTGTAAAATACTTTCATGCCTCTCTAGACTTAATGGACCTATTTTTCCCCTAATTAAATGTTATAAAATGTATACTCACATTAATCTATAAGGCTTGTAAATTGAATTTGACTTTAATCTAGTGTTGTAATGAGTTCTACACATTCACATTGGATGTTGTGCCTCTGTAGGTTGTGTGGACCCTATTTTAATGATGTAGGTGTATTTAATCAAAATTTCATATTGAAATTTTTTTCCTTAGCCCTAATTAACCTTTACATATTCATTAATAGTCCACAATTGCCCCATATTATGCATCTTGAGGAATAATTGATCAAACAAAACAACAAATTCACCATATAAACATATTTTCCTTAATTCCTGACATTCCACCTAGTAGAATGGTCCCTTTGGGACCCATTCACCATTAAGGGCGAATAAATACCATCTAGGTGGGACCCATTTACCATTGATGGTGAATGAGTCCCATTTGAGTCATTTGTAGGGTTTCAACTAGAAAAGTTGGATTTTAAGTTTTATGCTCTTTCATGTCAACCTTAGGGATCCAAATAATGGGAAAATTAGGTTGATTGCCTATAAATACAAGCCTCAAAACCATAATTCATAATTCATTTACACATATTATCACTCATTCATGATTTTTCTTCCACCTCAAGTCAATCAAGCTACGGTTTTATCATTCCAAGTCATTCAAGATCATTTTCAAACATTCAAGGGAAAATCCTTCTTCTTTTGCTAAAAAAATAAATATCAATCATAATGGAAAGGTATTAACTCCATTAATTCAAGATTTATTACATTCTTTTTTTTTGGTTTAATTACCTTTAAAGGGGTTTGACCGAGGCAAACACCCATGCCCTAAAATTCAACATTTCTCCTTCTCTTCTTGTGTGTTTGTAGATTTAGCCATCTTGAAGACTAGAAAATAATTGAAGATTATGTTGAAGACTTTTTGAAGACATCTCCTTGCTTTTGAAGCCAAAATATCCATAAAAAGTCACCTATAGTGTCATAAATCAAACTTTCAAAGGCGAACTCCTGTCAGGAACCAAAGTGTAGACCGAGGGCTTTTGTTTTCACTTTTAGATTTTTCATAAATTTAAATATGGATTGATTCACCATTAGTGGTAAATGATTCCACTTTTAGGCCTGAAAAGTGTTTTCTACAGTTTTGGATACCCATTTGTTTGAAATGGGCTTTACAAGAGTTTCCTAAATCTGGAACTAGTTCACCCAGAATGGTGAATGAGTTCTAGGAGGCCAAATTTTCAGCATCAACAACATTTAATAAATCATTTAAAGTCTCTAGCAAGTTCTCAAGTACACACATTCAGTCTCATTCATTTTTGTTATAGTTTACTTTCATTCTTGGGTGTTTTTGCATATCACAATGTGTTTTCAACAACTTGCATTTCAATAGTTTCTATTTAATAATCAATAAATTTTATCTATTATTTGCATTTAGTTCATCTCATGTAGGCATATTGCTTCCATATCACATTAATTCTTGAATTTTTACATTGCATTTTGGCCCGTCTTTCCCCTTTTAGGTGAAAAACCCGAGAAGGGCTAGAAAGACTATTGGGTGCCAAAATCTTTGTTCACATATAGATACATATATATACTATATGCATCTTTGGTGCTATATGCATTTTTCACAGTTTGTTTCTAGGTATGTTTCTGATAGATTTAACTTCAAATCCATCCAAAAAGAATGGTATGCAATGTGAACTGTATGTGAAAATTAATGCTTCAAATCATAGATAGATACACATATGCAAATATATATATTGAAGACTAATAGAGTAATTGTATAAGAGGTATTAGAATAACACTTATTCACTACTAAGTATTTAAGACAAAAAGGGAAATTGAAAAAGAGCTATTAGAAAAATATTTAAGAATCACAGGAAAATGAAAGCCCACAATAAATTGAGCATTAAAATATGGAGAATAGAAGAGGAAAACTATGATAATGAATAGTTTTTTATGGGGAACTATAAAAAAGAATATCACGAAGAATAGTTTTTTATGGGGAACTTCAAATAGATGAGAAAAAAAGAATATCATGAAACATATTGATACAAGATATATAACATGTTCCATCCAGAGAAAATAACCACAACAATTAACAGTTTATTATAAGGAGCTTCAAACATATGAAGAAAAAAGAATATCATGCAACATATTTGTACAAGACAAGAAATTTATGTAACAGTTGTAAGAGGTGTTAGAATAACAGCTAAGAATCACATGTAAATGACAGATGAATGTAAAACCACATTAAATAGAACTTGTAAAGCTAATGGATAGAAATAATCTATGCAAAATGGGTATAACACCACAAAGTTAGTTGAAAATTCAAGCTACATTACCTAACACTAAATATAATAGAGAAATAGAGAAATTATAAAATAGCTATTGGAATAACACTTAACAACCACTAAACTAATTTTATCTTGAATATCTTTATGCTTTCATACTAACCCTCTGCATATATATATGCAATTACTCCTATATTAATCTACAATTTATCCTATGATAATGGGTATAAGACCAAAGATGTACAGAGATAAATACAAACAATAAATGAAGGGAAAAAAATTTACTAACCCTAACCATATTTTTTGACAAAAGAAAGAAGATTTAAATGCAATTTCTCCATCCATACAGAGCCATAATCTCTTTGAAGTATCCAAAATGGGTATAAAACCAAAGATACAAACATATAACAAGGAACAATAAGAAGAGAGCTAAAGACATGAAAAATAAACTAATCATTTATGCAAAATACCCATGTAAAATGAATTATAAATTCCAAAACACAAAAGTTTTAAAAGCCTCCAATCTGTCGAAGGTCACAATAGTCTGCTATCAAACCAACACCACAATGGCTCTTTCAACATTGCAACTTAATCAATATATTTTCTCACACATTTCAGAGTATACTTTCCCACACTACAACATTCAATATTGCATTTACTTCCTCTTGTGCCATCATACAACAACACCAAGATGCATTATTCCTCACATGATTAAACACTTATATTATGCTTATGTGTATCAAGGCAACTAAATCCACCACTGTCAACCCCACGTAATTAGCAAACTCCATGTCATCATAAACAACCCCAAGAAACTCATTGTCAGCCATTGGTAATTATTGATTTCCAGTGCTGATAAATTTTATTCATGGATGAGCTGATGAAAATACTCATAGAAAATTAACATAAATAGCCTATTGAATAATTAAAAAATATTCAAATACAACTAAATTTCATTAGCGTAGAAGTAGAAAAGCTCTTGAGAAAAATCAAACGACATAAATGTGAAGGCTTTCAAAGAAACCCCAAGTAATGTTGATCAATGTTCCTAAGTTCATATATGGTGGATGACATTGATATAAATTCTTTCAAAAAATTTCTAATTCAAAGACTAATAGGGAAAAATATTGATCATTGTAAAATTCAAAAAATGGATAAAAACCAATTAGGAGAAAGATATAGATATTATTTTCTTTTGAAGAATTTCTTTGTGATATAATCTAGAACAACAGAAGAAAGGGATGAAATCATAAATGTTGGCCCATGGTATTGTGAGGGTTTCATTGTGTATGTGAAAAATTGGGAAAATAATTTCAACCCTAGAACAAAAATACTTTTAGTGATAAATTTTGGATTATATTATATAACCTACTCCTAGAATATTCGGCTTGAGATTATCTCAGATCAATCAGGGAAAATTTTTACATATGATGGGAGGATTGGATAAGGGAAAAGAAGGCACTACCTTTCATGCCAAGATTCAATTAATTACCATCAACTCAATCCCATAGGAAACTCATTTAAAATCATCCATCAACTTCATGGGAGCAACCAATGGAAAAGGAAGAAAATAAATTCTATTTTATGCAATGTGGTAGCCAAAAAATATGAAAATTGAATGCTCCTAAGCCTCCTGCTCTCATGTCAAATCCCCTATTTCACCTACCCATCAGGAGTCCCCAATTTTAATGGTAGTTTTTGGGATCTTCATCCCTACAACTCTTGACAACCCCTGAAGTAAATATAGTAGGAATTTCTGAATTCCCAATTAATGCTGGTAGTTAATTTCAAATTTGAGAGGGAATGTCTGTTGAAGACAAAAAGGAATGAAGTTTATTCTATTAGTTGGATAAGTTGAATTCCTAAACAAAAACATATTGTGAATAGGAATGTTTTTGTGCTCTCTGTGTGATTTAGAGAAGCCTGTACATAGCAACAGTTGTATTTTTTTTGTTTTGTGATTGAGCAGTGATTACTCCTGAAGAGCCCTATGTAGCTCCTACCAGTGAACTCCTAGTAGCTCCTGAAGTTATCTATTTTTGGTTGAGTAGCTGATTGCTCCCAGCAAATTGTAGTCGTAGCTTAGAGGTAGTTTTCAATAGTTCAATTTTAATATTTCCTATATTGTTCATTTCTAATTATTGAATACAAAGGAAAATATTGCATGCCAATATTTTTCTCCTTGTTTAGTTTGTTTATTCCGCATTTGTATTCCCCTATTTATTTTTTGGGGAAACAGAGCAGTAGCCCTATGATTTTTGTGCATACAAAAAATTCTAACATGATATTATATTCATAGACCCCATTTCCTCATGAGTTAGTACATTTTTTCTTTTTTGGGTATTAAGTTTTTCTGTGTAGGAGACATGGCTAGAGATGAAGGAAAGAGCTGGCTATAGCCACCATCCTTAAATGGACAAAACAATGATGTTTGGGAAAAGAAGATGAAGACCATTGTGTTTTCCAATGATTTGTGGGAGTTTGTGGTTAATGGGTTCAATGATGTAACTGACCCAGCATCATATGTTGTGCTCACAAACAACTAGATGACCCAGTTGAAGGATTTGAGGAGGAAAGATGCTAAGGAATTGAGTTTGATAGAAGCAACCTTGATAGAGGCGATTTTTTCCAAAATAGCAATAGCTAACTATGCAAAAGAAGCTTGGAAAATCCTCCAAAAAAATTATAGAGGAATTGACAAGGTTAGATTGGTAAAGCTCTAGATGCTTCAAAGAGATTTTGAGACTCTTGAAATAAAGGACAATGATTCCATCTTAGTTTTCCACACAAGACTCTTGGATTTGATAAACCAGTTGAGAGTGAATGTTGAGGTCATTGATGATCAAAGGATTGTGGAGAAAATCCTCAAGAGCTTACCCACGAAGTTTAATGCAATGATGATTTCCATTGAAGATGCAAAGGATCTGACAATGTTTTCTATTGATGAGTTGATGGGTTCTCTACACACCCACGATCAGTGCCTAAATAGGTCTGCTACTTCTTCCCAAAAGTAAGCTTTTAAAGCTCAGTCAAATGCAAGAGGAAGGGGGAGAAGAAACAATGGTGGAAGAAGCTCAAGAGGTAGAGGTCATGGCAACTCTGGACAAGGAAATGTTGGAGGAGAAAGCTCGGGATGAGTAAAAAGCCAAGAGGGAGTGAACAACTCTCAAATCGGCTCCTGAAGAGGAAAGAAGAACAATAGATCATATCAGAAGAATGACAAGAGAAATGTTGAATGCTACTATTGTCATAAGTTTGGTCATTATGCGAGTCAATGCTAGACAAAGCAATGTGATTAGTCAAAAAAAATGCAAATGTGGCTAAAGGAAATTAGTCCACAACCTTCATCATGTGCAACATTGGTGAAGAAGGCAACCACAAAGTCTGGTATTTGGACAGTGGCTAGAACAACCACATGAGTGGTAATGGAAGTATTTTTTCTTTCATTGATAAAAATGTGAAGTCTGAAATAAGAATGGGGAACAATGGAGTAGTTCCTATTGTTGGAAGAGGATCCATTACGATCCGCAACAAGCAAGGTGAGAAGGAGATACAAAATGTATTTCTTGCTCCTGGGTTAAAGCATAACCTCATGAGTGTTGGATAGCTGATCCAAAATGGATACAAAGTGTTGATGGAGAAGGTTCAATGCATCATTTATGACAAGAATGAGAGGACAAAGGTGTTTGCAATAGTTCAAATGACAAAGAACTAGATGTTTCCTTTGAATATTGAGACATGTTTCTCATCTCAATCCGTTGATGCACCTCTCATGAATGGAAAATGTATAGTAGTACATCATGTAGCACTCAAGAGTACCATTCAAGATCCCTCCAAGCTATGGAATCTTAGGTATGGACATTTAGGCTATGCTGGTTTGAGTCTTTTATCTAAGAATATACGATTGATGGTTTTCCAAGGATAGTAGAGCCTAATGTTAGATGTGAGGCTTGCATTTTGGGCAAGCAACATAGGAAACCCTTTTAATCGAGCAAATCTACAAGGGAAAGAGCACCATTGGAGCTAGTGCACATGGATTTGGTAGGCCCTATGTAAATCATTTCTATTGGTAAAAGAAATTTTTTTATGACCTTCATTAATGATTACAATCGTAAGACATGGGTCTATTTTTTACAATATAAATCTAAAGCTTTTGACAAGTTTTTTTTGTTTAAGGCTCAGTTTGAAAAGGATAGTGGACACGTGCTTAAGGTCCTAAGGTTAGATCGTGGAGGAGAGTATACCTCTAATTTTTTTGTGAATTTTTGCAAGAAAAATGGCATCAAGAAGGAGCTAACAACCAATTATACTCTGCAGCAAAATGGACTGGTTGAGAGAAAGAATAGGACCATCATGGAGATGGCAAGGAGCATGATGAAGGAAAATGGACTCCCTATTGAATATTGAGGAGAGGTTGGAGCAACAAATGTTTATTTGATAAATAGAAGTCCAACAAAGGTGGTTCATGACAAAATCTCTCAAGAGGCATGGAAAAAATTCAAGTGGATGGTTGAGCACTTGAGAGTGTTTGGTTGTGTGGCATATGCCCACATGCCTAAAGAAAAGAGGCAGAAATTGGATGACAAGGGTTAAAAGTACATTTTCACTTGCTATAGTGAAGAGTCCAAAGCCTATAGGCTTTATAATCTGGTCATCAAGAAAATCTTGATTAGTAGGGATGTGGAGTTCCTAGAAGATGAGTCATGGGATGGAGTGATATATTTTGACAGCTCAAAACCACTCCTAACAGCTCCTGAAGAAGCAAAAATAGAGCATGAAGTTCAACAAGAAGAGCCTGTAGTTGCTCCTGAAAGCTTCGAAAGAGCTCCTAAAAGATCCAAATGACTCCTAAAGCAAGAAGACAGTCAACAAGACAATTATAGTCAACCCAAGGATTGGCTTCTAAGAGCACTGCTGGATCTCCTGAAAGCTCCTAAAGTGAGAAAATAGAAAGGTAAGCAATCAGAAATAGCCAGAAGATTGGCTCCCAAAATCTCTAGAAGATTAGCTCATGAAGAGATCCTAAGAGCTCCTAAGAGCTCCTAAAAGCTCCAAAAGAGCTCTTGAAAGTGCCAGTAGAGCTCTTGAGAGCTCCCAATAGCTCTTGAACCTACCTGTTCAGTAGAGAAGCAATAGTAGTGAAATTTCAGATCCACCTCTTGCCTCCCTAATGCCAAAGAAGACCAAGAGTCCAAGGGAGATCTACCATAGTGAAAGGTATGATGAAGAATTTGATGAGAGTGTGAATTTTTCATTTTTTTCTCACGGTGATCCAATTCATTTTGAGGATGTTGTGAAAAAGGAGAAATAGTGTGAGGCCATGGATGAGGAGATAGATGCAATAGAGAGTAACAACACATGTGAGTTAACAGATTTTCCTCCCAACAAGTAAGTTATTGGAGTGAAATGGGTCTCCAAGACCAAGTGCAATGTTGAAGAAAGGATAGAGCAACACAAAGCACAATTTATGGTCAAGGGGTACAAACAACAGTTTGGGAGAGATTATAATGAGACATTTTCCCCTGTTGCAAGGATGGAAACTGTGTGGGTAGTCATTGCAATTGCATCCCAAAAAAAATGAAAGGTGTTTCAAATGGACATGAAGTCCACCTTCCTAAATGGAGTGTTAAAAGAAGAGGTTTATGTAGAGCATAAATTTGGATATGAAGTTCTGGGTCAAGAAGACAAGGTGTATAGGATGAAGAAAGCTCTTTATGGGCTAAAGCAAGCTCTATGGGAATGGTACAACATGACTAAGTCATATTTGATGAACAATGTATTTAGAAAAAGTGATGGTGATCCCACTCTTTACATCAAGGCAGATGGTGGTAAGGTTTTAATTATTGTCTTGTATGTTGATGACCTAGTTTTTACTGGGGATAATGATTTTCTCATTGTTGATTTTAAATAGGCAATGAAAAAAGAGTTTGAAATGACATACTTAGTTCTCTTGAGATATTTTCCAGGCATAGAAGTAAAAAAAATGCATGATGGTATATTCATCTCTCTAGAAAAATATGCAAATAAGATCTTGAAGATATTTAGGATGTTTGAAAGCAAGCCTACCCCAACACTAATAGTCAAAGGTCTAAAGTTGAGAAAGGAAGATTGTAGCAGCAATGTGGATCTGACCCTGTTTAAGAGCTTGGTTGGAATTTTAATGTATTTAACATCAACTAGGCCTAATATAATGCATAGTGTGAGTCTTATTTCTAGGTTTATGAAGACTCCAAGGGACACCCATTGGTAATTGGGTAAATGAATCATGAGGTATGTGAATGGCACCAAAGGATATGGCATTTTGTACACAACCACAAATGAGTTTGGGCTGGTTGGATACATGGATAGTGATTTTGTAGGAATTTTTGATGATAGGAAGAGCACATCAGGATATGTGTTTCATTTAGGTTTAGGAGTCATCTCATGGAATTCCAAGAAAAAACGCATAGTTTCCCTATCTATAGTAGAGGCTGAATATATAGCAACAAATGTAGAAACATGTCAACCTATTTGGTTGAGAAGAATCTTGGCAGATTTGATGGAAGAACAAGATGATGGAATATTAATCTTTTGTGACAATGTTTCATCAATCGCCTTGATGAAAAATCATGTGTTTCATGGAGGAATCAAACACATTGTAATCAAGTATCATTTTATCAGAGAATTGGTTGAGAATGGTGAAATTAAAATGACATTTTGGAGGTCTAAGTAGCAACTAGCACACATATTCACCAAGCCTTTAAGTAAGGATAATTTTGAGTGTCTGAGGAGAAAATTGGGCATTGTTGATTCAGATCACATTTGATCCTGTTTCGTCGGCTCAGGACCAAGGGGGAGTGTTGGAAAATTGAATACTCCTAAGCCTCCTTCTCTCACATTAGATCCCCTATTTCACCTACCCATTAGGAGCCCCCAATTTCAATGATAGTTTTTGGGATCTTCATCCTTGCAACTCCTGAGAGCCCCTAAAACTTAAATGTAGTAGGAATTTTTGAACTCCCAATTAATGCTAGTAGGTAATTTCTAATTAGAGAGGGAATGTCTGTTGAAGAGAAAAATGAATGGACATAGTTTATTCTGTCAATTGGAGATGTTGAATTCCTAAGTAGCAGCAGACTGTGAAGAGGAATAATTTTGTGCTCTTTGTGTGATTCAGAGAAGCCTATACACAACATCAACTATATATATTTTTTTATGATTGAGTAGTGATTGCTCCAAAAGAGCTCTGCCTAGTTCCTAAAGTTATCTATTTTTGGTTGAGGAGTTGATTTCTCCTAGCAGATTGCATTTCATAGCTTAGAGTTAGCTTTTAGTAGTTTCAGTTTAATCTTTCATGTATTGTTCATTTTGAGTTATTGAATACAAAGGAAAATATTGCATACCCATATTTGTCTCCTTGTTTATTTTATTTATTCTTCACTTCTATTCCCCTATTTATGTTTTGGGGAAATAGAGTAGCAGCTCTGTGTTTTTTGTGCATACACAAAAGTCTGACAAAAAATGGGTATAAAAATATGGAAAGATAAAAAATGAACAAAGTGTTTGTCAATTCAAGAATGATTTGTCGATTCATAACCATTTAAATGTTAATTTAAATAAATATGGTGATATGGAACAAGGTCAAATGCATAGAGTAAGTTTCCTGAACTCTCCAAGGGAAATTCAATCTTTGTGAAAGAACAACATAGGAAAACAAAAGGAAGAGGAGCCTTTGTGCAACAATGAGAAGGCTACAAAAGTGGATTTGAAGTAAGGAGATCCTTTTACAGAAGAATTTGAATAAGCAGTAATTTTTCCTTATCTGCTAACTGAATTGGGATATGCAAAGAAGCAATTTTGAATCGGCCCCATTTATTGATTCAAAGTATTATTTCTACTCTAAATCAGATTGCATCGACTAAGTTAGATCTTATGGGAGATATGCAAGATAAGTTAAGTGTCAAGTTAGAAGATACAATAGATGAATTAGGTATGTTAGATTCAAGGAGTATTAGCCAATCTGATGTCAATCTATTAAAAAAGGATCCTTCAAAGGGAAAAGTGATAGGAAAGCAACTAAGGAGAGGAGGGAAGAAGAGGCCCTCAAAAGTGATCATACTTCAATCAAAATCTACATGTTGAGATTTGGATCCCAAGGGGAAAATCCTCCATTGGACAGGAATGAAGATCTTTATATGGTTAGGGGTCTAAATGTTCATGACAAGAGATGCTTAATAAAGAGACACTTTGAACATCAAGCCTAAGAATTGGTACTTTTACAATAAACTAAATTGGCTATTAAAAGATGTAAAAATGTTTACTAGACAAAATAAACATTGGAAAGGCTATTTAAAAGTAGAAACTAGTGTTTGTGGTGGGTTAGGTATAATGTGGAGTTAAAACAAGTCATTTGATGATATATTTAGATCTAGTTCAAATTGGCAAGAAGCTCAAATTAGAAGCATAAACACCAACCTCAATTTATTCATCTTTAATGTCTATGGTTTGATAAAAAATGAAGATAAGAAAGTTGTTTGGCTAGAACTAGGCACTGAGATTAGTCAAAAGTAGGGAAAGATTGTCACTATGGGATACTTTCCATCTTCGATGTTAAGGAAAATCTTGGAGGATTAGGGAGAGTAACTCAAGCTCAAAAAGATTTCATGGATTTTGTTTCCTCAAATAATCTAATTGACTATGTTCCACAAAATAGTTGTTACACATGGAATAATAATAGCAATCCTTTCTCCAACATTATAGAGCGATTAGATCAATTTTTAATGTCAGATGCCTGGAAAAAATGTCATTTGATACCAACCTCATTAATCAAACCAACACCATTATCAGATCATTTCCTATGGAGTTAGAGATTCTAGAAGAAATGGTAAAACCCAAAGTTCAATTTATATTTGAAAAATATGGTTACGACACCATGAGTTGTCAGAGCTAAAAATGTGGTGGGAGGAACCCCTTCATTAAATAAGGGGCACATAAATGTTTTCTTTTAGCAAAAACCTATTAGAAATCAAGAATCATTTCACAAAATGGAACAAGGAAACCTATGAAAATATTTTTAATGAAAAAAAGACTAGAAGAGGAAATAGCCTCACTAACTAAATTTTTAATGCAATTTTGTATGTCCCAATTTGAGTGCAAAAAAGAAAAAGTGCTACTAGTTGAATACCAAGAGGTCCTCGCTAGGGAGGAATGTTACTAGAGATCAAAATCTTCTAAAGAATGGCTTGGAAAAGGTGATCTAAACACAAAGTTCTTTCATAACACCTCCAAAGTATGGGAATGTGAAAACATAATTACTAAAGCATGGCATGTGGATAACAATGTCACACCTTATCCCATGGAAATTCAAACGTTGTGTGTTGAAAATTTCTAGTGCCTCCTATGTTTTGAAGGAGATGTGGATCCCATTAACATTGATTTCTTGACTAATGTCCCATGAGAAATAAATGAGAAAGATAAGGATATGTTAACTAAACTAGGAAACCTATAACTCTCTAAGAGAAAAGGAACGCTATTTTTAAGATGCATCTTGATAAGGTGTTGGGCCTAATGGTTTATCTACTCTATTTTATTAGGCATGTTGGGATTTCATTACCATGATTTTTAAAAGGTGGTAAAGGGATCCAGAGAATTTTTTTACCATGCTTAAAGACATTAATAACACAAACATCACTTTAATTCCAAAGAAGAGTGATTGCTCATCCTTATTAGATTATAGGACAATCTCACTCTATAATACCATTTACAAAATAATAATTTAATTAATGGCTAACAAGTTAAAAAATATTTTTTCTAAGGTTAATTTCTTAGGAAAAGAGTGTATTCATTCTAGAAAGAAATATTATTGATGCTGTTATCACTGCACATTAGGACATTCATTCTTCAAAAACAAAAAATCAAGTGACATGATTATGAAATTAGATGTGCAAGGCATATTATAAAGTCAAGTGGAGATTTTTACTAAAACATATTAGAAAATATTGGATTTTGCAAAAGATGGACCGATTAAGTATACAACTACATTACTAAAATGTGATAGTGATTGTCAATGGCATGTAATCTAGGGGAGAAGACCCAATATCCACCACCCATTGAATAACCACCACCTCCATGCTCACTCCACCCCACAAAAAAAATTAACTTTGATCCATTAATTTTTTTTTAATTAACAAATAAAAATTTACAACACCAATGGCTACTCATAACACAATGAGTAACTCAACAATCATAATACACAGCTAAACATGCTTATTCATTTATAAAAAAAGTCAACTTGCACATAAAAAGGCTCATTTTCAATTTAATTTAAAACATTTACTATTACAAATACCCCCACTTGCAAATGTTTATCCCTCATTACATTTTATATTTACAACTACACATGCACACTTAATGGTGCTTTACATAACATAATCACAATCTCATATTAACTCTATGGGATTTGAAATGCATAGTCTTCTACACACTCCCTGGAAAATATATGTATTTAGTTCATTTCATGTAGGTACCTGCATAATTAAATACAAGTGTAAGGCTCCCCAAATAAACATCAAATCCAAATATAATGCAGAATTCAGTCATATCATCTTTAAAAACCTACATAATTTGTAGATTCAAATTCAAATGCTCAAACAAATTCAGATTTGAAACACAACAACCAAATTGAATGCATTCAATTGCCAAATTCAAATTCCTAAATAAGAGGGGGAAAGTAGCCAACAACATTCACAAAATTTTCATCTTATTCTCTGCAAAATTCAAAGCAACAAAAGGAATCCTTTGCACATACCTCTGCACATTCCTCTAATATCCCAAGTCTTAGGTAGGTACTTATAGTTATTTTCATTTATGCAGTGTCTTCTTACTTTATACATTCTTATTATAGTTATTTTTCATGAACTGTGCATTTAACATTTCTATTTATGCAGTGTCTTCTTACTTTGCTTTATAAGTAAATCAAAGATGTTTTTTGGTGATGGCTTTTTACTTTGCTTTGTGTTCATTTTCTATTTTTTTTCATTTATATTTGTCATTTATTTTAGCAAATACTTATATTTATATTTGTATGATTTTGGTCATTTGTCATTTATTTCTACATATATGTGTATTTATATTTGTTTATTTTTGGTCATTTCTTAGGGTTGGTCATTTATCATGGTTTAATATGTATATGTGTGTGTGTATATATATATATATATTTGTGCATATATACATGTGTGTATATATATATGCATTTAATATGTGTATATATGCGTATTATGCATTTAAAAATATATACAAAAATATATATATACAAATACATATAAATACATATACGTATATACATACACAAACACACACATATATATATCTATAACTTTGTTTAAATATGTTTCGTTTGGAAATACAATACAAAAACATAGCATTTGTTTATATTTTTCTACTTTCCATTGTACATACAATAGGCCAACATACACATATTTATCATTTTACATTATGTGTCTCTTGTTTATTCAGCAAATTGATGTATATGTGTGTATTATTTTCCTATCCTTTGAAAATGCAAACAATGGTACTGGTTAATTAGTTTCTTCTGCATCTTATTTAATTTTAAAAGAATGTGTGTAATGATATATAACACAACTTATTGAATTTGAAAATTTATTTTTACAATGTTATATATATATATAGTTATATATAGTTATATATAGTTCTATATATGCGCAGGATCATTATGGAAAAAATAGGCCCTTAAGTGGCAAAAAATTTAGAAAAATGAGTTAGGAAACCTGATGTAAAAATTTGAATTTAAGTTATCTTTATTATTTCAAAAATATGTAAGAATAGAATTTGTAGCAAATTGAATGTAGTTTCTAAACTACTAGGTTTATTTAAAAAAAAGAAAATCTATTTGGTGAAAATTTGAAATTTCAATGAATAGTACTTAAATTTCAGGGAAAAAATAAGAAGTAGGTGTTTGTCTGACCACCCTAACCACAATAAAATGATAATATTTTTAATAATATTTTAGATATAAGTAGGCGACTCATGTCTGGATGTGATGCATTTTTTAAAAAAAAATCCAAGTAAATAATTAATTATGATTTTTTATTACAACTTTTAAAAAATATAAAAAAATAGTATCTCTAACCAACTTAACTTGGTCAAAACTTCATGAAATTCATTTTTTCTCTTTTTAATCCTATAGTATGCAAAGCATAGAATGTGACACATGTTTTGGATTCAAAAAATGTGATACCGTTTGAAACCTATAGATATTTTTCAATCAGCCTATCAATTAGAACTTTAATCATAATTCAAATAGAAAATGAATAATAATTATTTATTAAATTCAGTGTAAACCATAATTTATATTGGTGGAAAGCTGATAATTTCCTTTAAAACCCCTTTTCGTTTCATCAATTTTGGGTAAAAAAAAGTCGTCAGCCACATACCCATCATATTGCCACTTTTTGGCCCATCATGATCCTGCACATACCCATGTATATAACATTCTACACATTCATTTACAAATTCAATAAGCTATGTGTTTGAATTTGTAAATGAATGTGTGCAATATTTTATATATAACATTCTACGTATTCCTTTGCAAATTTAATACGATGTGTGTTTGAATTTGTAAATGAATGAGTACAATGTATTATACATTCATTTATAAATTATTTGTATGTTGTCTCTTCTTGATTGAGCATATTGATATATATGTTTGTATCCTTTAACTATCCTTTCAAAATGAAAACAGTGGTACTAGTTAATCATTTTCTTCTACCTCTTTCACAAGCCATGAATGGTTTATTCAATGATTGAAAAATTATTACTGCTTGTTTATGAAATAAATCATTTCTCTTACACTCCTTTTCACCATGTGTTGTTTGATTCTGTCGGGTCATGGTGTTGGTATTTTACACATGATTTATTTTGGGTTTAAATGATTTCCTCTCCCTATTTTACCATGTGCTCAATGCCTGGTAAAGTCCATTGTATCATGATTTTATATGCAGAAATGATAGCGAAATTTAATGGGTTTGACCACATGTCTGTAAAAACTAATTTTTTGGGTTTGCATTGACCTTTCTATAAAAAAACCATGTGAATATTGACATAAATTGACAAGTCCATTTATTATATGCCATTTTTGTGAAAACCATTGCTTGGTTTTTTCCAAATTTGTGTGCTTAAGAAATTAATATCATGAAACCCTTGCATGGAATATTTGACATCTATCTTAAAACACACTTATGTATTCATGTGAGTGAGGAATTCTTATTATGAAACCCTTGGATACTTTTTGTGCACATTTTTGAAAACCCAAGTCTATACTCGATCTACCTCTATTCAAATTAATATCCTATCATTGTTGAGTACAACATAGCTTCTTTCATTTTATGTACATTGTGCTTTGAACATTGATATATATACATACATATATCTACGTATATATATATATATATATATATATATATATATATATATATATATATATATATATATATATATATATATATGTGTGTGTGTGTGTGTGTGTGTGTGTGTGTGTGTGTGTGTGTGTGTGTGTGTGTGTGTGTGTGTGTGTGTGTGTGTGTGTGTGTGTGTGTGTGTGTGTGTGTGTGTGTGTGTGTGTGTGTGTGTGTGTGTGTACAAATATATGCATACATGTAGCTATGTAATTATATGTTAACATAGATACATGTATACATATGTCTATCCAAATACATATAAATACATGAATATGTACATATATATATGTAAACCCAAATTAAATGATGGAAAAGAATCAAATACCCAAAAAAAACATTAGTCATATGCTTTAATCGGACCCCAAAAGAAGTCTAATTGGGGTGTAATTTGTTTGCTATCTAGTGCTAATGTTAGGAGATTAATATGTAGGAGTGCTTTTTAATGGGCACCAAAATGATTTTATAAGGTGCTAACCTAAATTAGAGCCATTGACTTTTGAGTAGATTTGAATGATAAAATAGATCTAATTGCATGTTAATAGTGACACAACTAGCACTATTTTCTATTTTGCAATGTATATCAGTGATTTTGTTTGTAATTATATCTGTGTAATTATATGTACACATACATATACATATAGATATATATGTATATGTGTGCATACATTTAATTACACCTAGATAAATGTATACTTATATAAATTTGTGTGCATACATATGTTTACTAATGTCTATTGTCCACAATGTGAGGTAATGAAAAACATCATTCTCCTTTCAAAATCCAAACAATGGTACTCCTGGGTTTTTTGGTTGTTTCTAGCTTGATTTCAACTTCTTTTTATCGCTTGCAACATTGTTTTTCTAACACTTTATAGCTTACAATGTATAAAATCACTAACAATCATGGCACCAGGGTAGAAAAGGAAAAGATTAGGTGGGAGGCACTTGATTAGAGTACCTCATGGAGTGACATTCAATGTTCCAAATGTTGATGAATAACCAATAGTGAACATGGATGAGAAAGTTATTTGAAAAAATGCATAATAGACCAATAAAAATGATTGTTTTGAACCTATTGTTCATAATACTAAGGTATAAATGGAACCACCACCTACTAACCATGTGACAACCCCAGATCTATGCATGAAAACTTGGTCTATGCATGAGATGGAAAATTCCATTGTAGATGTTGAGGACAATCAAATTTCAATCAGAGGTTTAGCGATCAAATGGGGAATCCCACCTAGTAGTTTGTGGGCATGGCTCAATGGTGTGACATCCACAAAAAGGAGGGAGCCACAAATAGTCCTAACTGATGAAGAAGAAGATAAAATTGTGTAGTGGTGTAAAGATATGACTAATATTGGCCATGGCCTTCAAGTGTCAAAACTTAAGTCAACGGTGGCCCAAATGGTTGGAGTGAGGCCTAACCCACTCACAAATGTGATTCTAGGGAGGTCATGGTGGGTTGGCTTTTGTCAAAGGCATCCCGATCTAACAATTCAAACACTCGAAGGAGTGGACATAGATTGAGCTATGATGTTGCACCTCAAAATAGTTTTTTTCATTCTATGATAACTTGGATGAGTTGTACAAAAAACACAATTATGGGCCCAAAAAAATGGACCTACGATGAAACAGGTGTGCAGGCTAGTAGAAATTTTGCAATGAGAGTTACTGAAAAAATAGTGACGAAATGTGTTCCACAATTAATTTCTAAAAGAAAAGAATGGATCACTATTCTAGCTTGTGTTAGTGTAGCAGGTCAAGCTATACCTGGTTACTATTTGTTCAAGTCCAAAAGGAATATTATAAACTTTATTGTTAACTATGAGCCAAGAGAATGCATGGCAATCCAAGAGCATGCTTGGATGACCAAAGAATTATTTTTGGAATGGTTAAAACACTTTGCAAGAAATGTACCAGGAGGGGTTTCACCAACCAACATATAGCTTCTCATCTTTGACAATCATTTTTGAGAAAAAATCATTTTTTGCAGACATGTGGTCAAACCCACAAAATTCCTCTATCATTTTTGTAGACAAAATTATGATACAATCGATTTTACTAGGCTATTAGTGTGTGGTAAAATGAGGAGAGGAAATCATTTAAACCCCAAAAAACCCATGTGTAAAACACTAGCACCATGACCTGACAAAATCAAATAGCACATGGTGAAAAGGCATGTAAGAAGAATGATTTATTTCATAGACAAACAATAATAATTTTTCAATCATTGAATAAACCCTTCACGGGTCATGAAAGATGCAAAAGAAAATGATTAACTAGTACCAGTGTTTGCATATTCAAAGGAGAAGCATGTTTGATGTTACCTCAAGCCGTACGAACCAACAGGAGCCGTGGAGAGCTATTGCAATCTGCATTTGCTTCCATCACCAAGAACCTTCTAGATAGAGCACATGGTAAAATGAGGGAAAAGAATGGGATACCCACAAAAAAAAAATAGTCATATGCATTAATCAAACCTCAAATGAAGATTAATTGGGCTGTAATGTGTTTGGTGTCTGGTGCTAAAGTAAGGAGATTAATATGTAGGAGTGATTTTTAATGGGCACCAAAATGATTTTATAAGGTGCTAACGTGAATTAGACCCATTGAATTTTGAGTGGATTTGAATGATAAAATAGTTTTAATTAAATGTTAATAGTGAAACATTTAGGTGTTTTTTTTAAAAAAAATTGTGGTTATAGCTAGTAGATACTGAGATGTTAAGTGGTGGTGAGAGAACAACACCTCTAAAAGGTGAATTTTTCACCTCCGCATCCATATCTAATGCTGCCACACTCTACCAAATTTCCTAGAAGCCAAAACCTTAGTTATAAGCACTTAACTTGTAAGCAAAAACACCCATAATTTTTTTTTTTTTGATTTGACATACGGTTTGAATTCTATGGTTGCACGAAGTTAACCCTAGCGGGTATTGGGTCTTCTCCCCTAGTTTCTTCTTAGATGTCAAAGGACTAAGGCAAGGTGATCAACTATCTAGTATCCTCTTTCCTCTTTATCCTTATGATTGATACATTGAGTTGATATTTTTCAAGAAGGGTCAATTCTAGCATTTGGAAAGGTTTTAATGTAATTAAATAACTCCCTACCACTACAAATTAGTTATTTGTTGATGATACTTTTCTATACATAGAATCCACAACTAAGGAAGCATGGTGCATTATAGATACTATATCAAAGTACTTTGAAGCACCAGGACAAAGGATAAACAAAGATAAACCAATTATTTATTTCATTAATATTGCAAGGAGAGTTCAAATATGACTTGCTACAATCCTAGGATTCAAGTTTAAATTCCTCTATTCAAAATATTTGGGAATCCCCTTCTACTTGAGGCCCACCAAGGGGGAGATGTGGTCAAACACTATTGACAAATTCAGCAAAAATATGGTAACTAGAACAATCAACGAATAACAATATTATGTAGAGTCATAATGCTAAATTTTTTCATCTTAACTTTTTCTATATACAACATGTCATGTATGTAAATCCCTTTAAAGGAACGTCTAAAAATTATAGCACAAAAATGGAGATTTTTTTGGAAGGATCTAGTGACAAAAAGCACATCCCACTTATCTCCTGAGAAGAAGTCATAAAGGACATTTCCAATGGTGGGGAAAATATACATGACTTACATTTACAAAACCTATCCATGGGAGCTAAGCTCTCATGTTGTATGTTTAAAGAGTCGAATGCATGGTGGAGTAGATTTTAAGATTAAAATATCTAGGAAATGAAACCCCTAATAGGTTCCTAACAATTGAAAATCCTCTACATGGTTCTTCAATGTGGAACTTCATCATAAACTACAAGCAGATTATCACAAATCATTTGACATGGAAAATTGAAAATGGTGAGTTTGCTTCCTTTTGGCATGACTACTAGAATGGTCATGTGCCTTTGGATAGCATAGAGGGACTTTATAATTCAATTGAAGCTACAAAGAGGAGAAATGGAGAATATTTTAAAAGAATTTCTTAACAATTTTATCTACAAATGGACTTTTGTTAGCTCAATGGTATAGATTTCATATGCTAGATAAGAACTATAGAAATTTTCTACTAGATGAATTAAAGCAAATGAACCTTTTATGGAGTAATGATCAAGACTAGTTAAGATGGTGTGTGGAAAAATATGGAGATTACTCTATAAAACTATGATATAAGGTGGTAAAAATAGACAAGGAAAAGTGCAATTGGCCCAAAGACTTGTGTTGGAATACGAATGTGTGTGTCAAAAGGCAGTGCTTTCTCCTATATTGTACTGCATAATAAGATCCTAATAAGTAAGAGGCTACATAATATTAGAATTATTGGTCCTCATTGGTGTGTGATGTGTAAAGAAATAGGGGAATCAATAAATCATCTATTGTTATAGTGTAAATTTTCCCAACAATATTGGTCTAATTTTTGCAATAAACTTGGATGGCTATAGAACTCATTGTTTGATGTGTTCATTGGTTGGCGTCAATTATTAAAAGGAGCTCTATGGGAAGGAATATGGCTAGAGGTCCCTTCTAAGATTATATGACACATATGGAATGAAATAAACAATGAAATTTTAAATAATAAGGAGGCCAACATTGAATTTGTTTTAAATAAAATTGAGATTGGTATATGTGAACACTTAAATACAAAGGTTATGAATAGGAAAGGAAAAAAATCCTCATTTGATGAAAAGATGATGAAGTTATAGGAGAAAGGAGACAAAAAATTAGAATAAAACACATAGATAGACTAAAAATAGAGCAACTCCATGAAAATTGAGCACTGCTAATCATATGCTCCTGTACTATATTTATAGGTAGATAGATAATAAATTATTCATTCACTATAGACCAGTGCTAGCTTAAGCATTTACCATGGGTAGGTCAAACAGGAAAATGGAAATGGTATGGGGTGGATGAAGATAGTGATGGATGGCTTGGTCAGCTAGATTCAAGTGGTTTATATCGACAAAACTTTCTACATCTTGTGCATTGGTGGATAATTAAGTTATGTGTTCCAACATCCCCCCATAAATTAATTATGTTAGTTACTCTAAATATCCCTCCATCATCTAGAAAAGATGGGTCCTGATGTAAATCCTTGTTAGGTACCCATTTATAATCAAACTAATATAATAATGACCATCAAATATTAAAATTTTATCCTCAAAAATTCTTCTTTGAAAATTTTCTTGCTAAGCAATCTTTTGATCTACATTCTTCAAATTCATTTCCTTCATTTACGAAATGTAATCTCCGTCATGCTACTACATTTTTTATGTAGGAGCATCCAATGGTGTAGGGAAATCTTGTATCACCCAAAAAAAGTGTTTTCTTTATTTTATTTAGTTGTTTTGAGTCCCATGATGGCACTTAGGGGATACAATACTATCAGGCATCAAAAATAGTGAAAAATGGACACTTACTATTTTTAGTAAGTCGGCATAAACATGCTGGTATGGACCTAAATATTTATACCAAGGAGAAAAGCTAAAAAAAAATGATCATGAAAGAATCACCTCAATACCCTACACAATTTGGGAGAAATTAAGGTTTCCATCCTAAGAAATTCCTCCAATGTAGCTTCAAATTCATATATAAAACTTTAGAGGCCCTAAAATAGCTCAACAAGTGGCTAAACTGACCTATGTTGGGTTCACATGTTGTAGAGCTTATTGAGAGCTTTCCAATGATATGCAACAATAAAAAATTGGACAAATAGGTCAAAAGTTGTGGCCTTGCGAAATTAGTCCTCTAAAAAAGTGAATTTCATGAAAAAAATTTCCTAGACCAAAAATCAAATGGTGGGACTTTTGGTACCAAAACCAAAGGGAAATTTTCACTTTCTAGAACATTCTAGGATGGTTATTGGATAAAATTAAAAGGATTAAGTGGGGTTTATAGAAGGTGGCTCCAATAATTTAGATTTTGGGTTCCAAATAATATATTTTCTTTTCAGAGTTGATTTTTCTCTAATGAATCAATCCCATGAGGTTGTAGCATGTAAGATTTGAATCTATAATTTCATTATCTAAAAATAATTGAAATTGAGTCACTTTTTTTTCTTGCATCTTTTGTGTTTGTATCTATTGTGATTTTTGTGGGTTTTGTGTGATGTAGGCCTCATCAAGCGGTATCAGAGTAGGAGTTCTTTAGCCTATAACAAAGCACCAAATGTGAGGCAGTTACAGTAGGACCTATGAGTGTGAGTTGAGTTCAAAATGCCTCCAAGACATGCCCACTATGGAAGAGGTAGTATACAATAGAAAAATGGACCTTTAGACATTTTCATGGTCATCTAGGTCTTTTTCCTATGATGCTTAGCTTATTTTTCTTAGATTTAGTGTTGCAATGTAACTTATACATTCACATTAGGTCTTGAATATTCAAATTAGAATGTCTTTTTAATTTTTGAAGTGTTGTAACATTTCTACACTTTTCTAGACTCTTCTTATTATAATTCATCTAAATATCATATTTTTATCCCTTACCAAGTCCTATTTTAAAGTCTTGTAAAGTCTTGTAACAAACATTCATGCTTTTCTAGGCTTTTCATCACCAAATACACCTTTCTTATGCTTTATTTGGACCCTTTTATGCACTAATAGGGCATAATTAAGTGTGTGTTTCAATACAAACTTGAAAAGAAACATTAAAGACAACATAATTCCCAACACCCACTTGCAAGCCTTGAGTGATGCCCATTCAACATGGTTGGAAAATGAGTCCCTCCTGGCAGAAAATTCAAAATAAATTCAATTTTCCTTCATGTTTTTATTCATTAAAACCTTATATTGGCCCGTGATGTTGTATTTTCAAGAAATTAGAGCATAATTGTGTATAAATAAGTGTTTTTCCATCCATTTTTACCCTATTCCCCCATTTATCCCATTCACTCATTCATCATCAATCAACATTCTTACATTTAATCCATCATAGCATCATTCAATCAAGCAATCATCAAGCATGTTGGAGCAGCCATTAACATATCTTCAAACTTCAAAAAGGGTTTGAAGAGTTTAGGGTCCACTTGTATGCTTTTTATTCATCATTCCTTTCTTATTTCATTTCATTTCTTTATCAAGGGTTTGATTACCAAAGTGGGATTTGACCAAGGAAAATCACTATACTTTAACCCTTAACCATTTCCCCTCCTTGCATGTATGTTTGTATGTCTTGTAGGCAGATTTGTTACATAAATAGGTGTTGAAAAGTGGTCAACAAGCCATCAAATCTATTCAAGTCAACCAAAACCTAATTCAAGCTTGGAGACAACATCAACCTATTTTTTGTAGATTTGGTTTCATCCACTTGACTAGAAGACAAGAGCAGATCTAGATCCATAGAGTTGAGTTCTAAATTTGTAGATTTTTGTAGGAATGATTCACCATCAATGGAAAATGAGTTTGACTACTAGGTTGGAAAAGGTGTTTTTTTTTTATTTTTTAGTTCTCGACATTCAGAAACCTGTTTCAACAAAGTTTACTAGAAGCAGGACTGATTTGCCATCTGTGGTGAATGAGTCCCATTGGTCATCAACAATGATTTCTACAGCCTTCCAAAATCTTACAGCATCAACATTCCATCTCCAGGTGTAGTCTATTGAATATCATTAAGTTCTAATTTCATTTATGCATGTTTCTAGTTCATTTCTGCATATCACACTTTGTTTTCAAACACTTCATATTTCTTAGGTTTCGCATAAGTAATCAATCATTTTTTTTTTCCACTTATATCATTGCATTTAGGCATAATTTCATTTTACTTGCACTATTTTGAGTGAACCACCTATATTTTTGTGTGAGATCTATCTCTTTCCATTAGGTGAAAACCCCTAATTGAGCAAAAGAGTCATATCATTTCACACCCCTATAACTTATGGTTAATTTTGGTGAACCTACATATTGAAAATTATCTTTCTAATTTACATTACATTGGAATCCTAGGATTCAATTGCATTAGTATTTTGCATTGGTTTTGCATCCTAGGGTTTACAAACTTGCATTAGTGGATATCTCATATAGATTTCATTTTTGCACTTCAAAATGTTACAAAAACTTAAATCCTACATCTGCATCTTGGTTTTGCATCAAAAAAGCATAAAAACCACTTTAATTTTTTTTTAAAATCACAAAAAATTCACCCCTAGACTCATTCACCACCTTGGGCAAATCAGCCCAGTTGCATATTCTGAACTACATTTTTACGCATTTTCTGGGTATTTTTTGCATTACAGTTTTCTGGTATTAATTTTTGTCATACTTTCCAAATTTTTTGTTTTATCTTCTTTCTTACATATTATTTTACTTTCACTCATTGTCATCATGGATTTTTTCTTTAACAAGTTTTAAATATCTTTGAAATCCTTAGTTGACATGGGTAAGTGCACCAAGATGGTTCCCAAGAAAGGGGCTTAAGTGGCCACTTTTTTTTTGAAATCAGGAAATACTGACCTTGGACGTGAAATTGAGGATAGCTACACTAAAAATTTCTTGATGGAACAAAAACAAGGACTGCAATGCTTCAAGTCTACTTTCTAAACTACTAATTTATTTTGCAAATGGTTGAGATTAAGGGGTTCAAAAGAGGGACACACACAAATTGCTGTTGTTTTTGTTAGAAAAACATAACATAGCAACTCTTGTGTGACCTGAGCACAGTGGAATTTTTTGTAGTATTTTTAAAATCGCTCTGGTTAGAAGTTAGATAATAGTATGCAATAAGGACTAGATATTTTATGATAATTTTTTAATGAATATTTGATTTTTTATTAATTTTCTAAGTGGGCACTTCCTAAAAAGAAGAATTTTGGCCGTGCTCCCCCTAAATTTTTTTGAAACTAATAGATTTTTTAAATTTTTTTTTTTTTAAAATTGTAGAATGGAGTCTAGTTTCTAAAAATGTAATTTATTTCAAATTTTGATGAACGGTTAATTTATAGCAAAAAAATACCAAACACTACTTTTTGAAGAAAAACGGACATACAAACAAAAGAAATTATGGATGAAAGGCTTAACATTGTTAGAAAGTGAAAAAAATTACATCGTTGGAAAGCTAATAAAGAACCTAACATTACCCATGTCTTCAATTTTTTTGATATTGAACCAGATGCAATCTTGATGGTGAGCACGAACCCGATTATGTGAAAATTTGTTGAATTTGGAAAAAACACGTCTCTGGTCTTTGGGAATGCCCTCCAAGCCTTTGGGTTGGTATTCAAAGGCAAATACCAAAGGTAAGGCTCAGGGATTTCCAATGCAAAATATAGCATTAGTTATGTTTTGCTTTTGACATTTTTCCTCTTCGGGGAGCATTACTAGCAACAAATACCACGCTCACATTATGTCTTCCTTTAGTTAAATGCCACTTTATTGAATGTTTGTTGATATGTTTGTATGTTTGTATGTATATGTATACTGGTGTGTCATGTACGTATGCTTATGGGAGATAGGGTGGGAGTGGGAGAGGGTTTAGGGTGGTAGAGCATGGGAGAGAGTGGCAGAGTGGGAGATAGGGAGGGAGAGTGTGGGAGACAAGGTTGGAGAGAGTGGGTGAGTAGGAGATAGGGTTGGAGTTGGTTGGAGAGTGTGGGAGAGAGTTGGAGAGAGTTGGAGAGAGGGCTTGAGGGAGTTGGATAGGGGTGGGAGGGAGTGGGATAGGGGTGGGAGAGT
>VDFB02000017.1:213993761-214038687 GCA_007258455.2 Sequoia sempervirens
TTTCAATTGAGAATCAACAGATTATAGGAAAAACCTCATGATCAAACCTCACATCTACATGGGGAGAAGTGGTGGTTAGGGAAGTTGGTTGAATTTTTATGGCATGAAGCGGTAAGGTATCCTCATGATGAAGTGCTCATGTAAGAAACCAATAGTTATGTGAATAGGTGTTGTGAATATATGTGAGTGAGACATGTATGTGTGAAGGCTTCTTGGAACTATGTTACCCAAGTAGAGATATTGGGTTGTAAAAATCATAAAAGGTTTTACAAATCACAATCTAAAACTCTAACACTAATAATGAGGAAAAAATATTTTAGAGTTTTCTAGTTTCAATTAAATAGAAGAAAGTTTTTGTCTAAAGTAGTGGGTTCACCAAATTTATGTCACATCTCAATTCCATTGCTCACATTTAATAATGTTGAGTTAATTGAAATATTTGGAAAATGGAATTTATCATTTAATATTTATGGATATCATAAATGCAATGGTATTTGAAAAATAATTATCTTGCAATTTTATGATTTAAAAAAAGAGTTATTTCGTAAGGATTATTAGTTAAAGGTTACTAGTAAAGTTGGCAAGTGCAAGAACGTGTGTGTGCAGGAATAGGTTGAAGAGTGAGAACTTGGTTGAGGCAGGAATACTTAGCTGGAAGAAAAACGGTAAGTAAGGATGAAATCTTGAATCTCACAAACCACAATAGACCATTACATCTGCATTTGTGTGTAATCGATAAATATCATTCTTGTCTGTATGGATTTAAAATTTGGTCAAATAAGCAATCCTGTGAAAGAAACGGATCTAATGCATCCTTGTATTACTCTATCTATCTCAAAGTTTGATATAAAATGGTATTAGAAATGCATTTGATCATATAGAATTATCATAAGTCGAATGATTATACTACTTGTTCTTTAGACAAATTTGAAAAAAAAGGATTCTTGATAAAGAAATGGGAAAGATAAGATAAATGTATGTTTGTGAAAATTATACATATACACACACATATATATGTATATATATGTATATATATGTATAAAAATGAATATAACTCAATGACTTGGGTGAAACCAGCATTATATAGGAGCATATATATATAATACATAAAAGAATATTACACCATAAAGTTTCAAAAGTGTTGTTTCGTAATGTAACTCTCCATAATGAATGGGGAAGGAGCGACCCCTAAATACTCAAAATGTGGAAGGAAGTGGGTGGCTAAGTATTACATTTGACTATTAGGAAAAGGTGTTGTACACCTTGCATGATATGGCATTTAATGTAATTATTCTTGGGGGTTGCTTATGTTGTAGCTTCTGCATTGGGACATAAATTAGAAGTTACTAAAATGTAATTATTTAATATTGGGGAAAATAATAAATAAAGTACCCAATATTAAATAAGGGGAGATGGTTTTGTAATCTCATGGTTTTAGTCACATGTTTTTGTGTAATATCACTTAGTGGTTTTGTGGGAGCTTTCTTTTATAAAAGAAACCATAAAGGTAGTTATTATAAGATGTAATTTTGCATGTTATCTCTAGTTAGCATTTGTGAGAGTTTGAAGCATGACACATGATGTGTGGTTGCATGATTGTTCACATGGATTGCTTGGAGATGGCTTGTTGTTTCAATGGTATTCGTGGATACGCTGAGGATGTATTGTAATATTTTTTTCTGAATAATACATGAGAGATGGATGGTTTCAGAGGCTAGGTTTATTTTCTCTCTTGAGGGTTTTCCCAAGGTATATCTTGTGTCATATTTTCATGGGCATGTTGTCTATTCTCTTGCACATGGATTCTAAATATTTAGATGCATAGATTTCTCTTATGAGTTATGTGAAAATTGTCTTTAATTGGTTGTAGGTTTCCAACAAGTGGTATCAGATCATTGGTTGTGGTTACATAACCCTTGGTAGAGAAAAATCATAAAAATCTTATTTAAGTTTGAATTTATGCATTACATAAGAGAATGAAAGGAATGTCAATATATGAGGGTTTTGTGGGTTGTTTATTACAGATCTAAGGGTTTTGGGTTTTTTGTTTTGATGGGTTGTTTGCAGATCTAGTGTGTGAGAAATTTTGGGTAAAATGGGTTTCTTATTTTGCATTCAAGTGGGGGGTTTGTGGGGGAAAATTTACATAAGACCTCATGAAACAAAATAGACCTCAAAATTGGATCTGGGTTGGCCGAGAGATGAAGATTCATATATAACTTGACCTATTTCTATTACTAAAAAATTACAATTTTGTTTGTAAAATCCATATTTTTACAAATAGTACATAAAATATTTTATTCAAAAAATAAAAATAAAAATACGAAATTAAAAAATTTCAATCGGTACAAAAAATCCTACAAAATACAAAACAATTAGAAATTGTATTGAAAAAAAAAAGGGGGTAGGGGGTTGGGGTCCGCAAACCTCATACCCTTTACCTCTGCTATGTTAGTCCTACTTCATACAACCGTTTGTATGAGTGCCAATGCTCCCTTTTTTAATCACCTATTACCTATCAAAAGGTTCAACCTTTTCAAAGTAATAAAAACCATGAATTGTGGCTGAAAGTTTTTTAAATAGTGAGCTTTTAATATTTAAAACTTTTAATCAAAACTTTTTTTATCTACCCCCCTCAATATTTATCGATTTTAAAATATTAAATGGGAAATTCATGAATTTTAAGAGATTTAATATTTGGAATTTATTTTTTCGACTGGGACCCACCTAAAAGTTCCTATATAGTTTAATTGGAGTAGTTTTACTTCAAGAAGCATAGCTTTCATCCAAGTGTTCCATTTTTTGATTTCTTAGAATCATTGGAAAGGTGACTTAGAGCTCTACGCTATGGTGCCAGAGATTTTTCTAAATTTTGTAGTTTTGAAAGTGTTTTTCTTGGTCAAAGTCAGGTGTTTAATTTGAGATTCGAGAGGTGATATCAGGTGCATATGAAGTTGAATTTTGGACTTTGAATAGTTGAAAAAAATCTTGTTTAGAGCACTACACAGTGGATCAGGTTTGGAGTTATTATGGCATGGTTTATTTTTTGTTTTCCTTATCTAAGCTATTTATGGGTTTCTTTGACTATGGTGATACTATGAGTTTATGGATGATTAAATCTTGGAGATTTGATAGTGGACTCATTATATACTCAATTGTACATCTCATATTATTCTTCTTTTGACATGGTTATCAGTATATGGTTGGATTTGTATGTTGGATTGTTGTATCTATGAGGTGTGCAATTTTGTAGGCAGTCTATACTTACATGTTGTATTTATGACTTGGACATGGGTTCTCTTTTCCCATTGACATTTCAATGTTGATGCATGTTTAGTTTTTGTGGCTTGGTTATAGTCACTTGGTTTGCTAGTTTTTTTCTCATATTGAGGAGGTGAGATGGTATTATTAGGTACAGTCACGATATGAGATCTATGCAATTTACTATGATTATACAAATATGTGGACACGGTTGGGTTGTGTTATCAGTACATTTGGTTGTATATTTGGTTCCTTAACTATGATACTTGTATATGGACATGTTTGGAAAATTAGATCAAAGGTTGATTTTGTGTTTTCAAAGTCTTTTGGTCTATATTGTTATTCTTTTAGATATCTCAGTTTGTAGTTTACTGATGTGATGATGATTTTTCATGTTTCAGTGATTGGATGTACAAGTTGTGTAGGTTGTGGATTAGCTACACATTTACTTATAGTGGGATGGCTTGGTTGTGAATTATCTTTATTCACCAGGTTTGATTCATTGTTGTTGGACACTTTCAAATTTGGCCTTGTTTTTGGGTCATTTGTACATTGGTATGTATGCTTAGAGATGAGAGGATGGATGTTTCTTATAGTACTTGGATAGTTGTTTTTGGGACTTGTAGCATGTGGTTTATCATGATGTCATGGATAGCTTGGTTATGATTTTCAGTGGGAGCTTTTGATCATGATAGTTTTGGCGGTGATGGATATGTTTATGATGGTTTAGCGGTTGTAGGTATCTTCTTGGCTTGGATATTTTGGTTCTACTTGTTATGTTACTAACATTTTAGTTGTGTGTATAGACTAGATGATCTTCATGGAGAGGATGGTTTTCACGATGCCATGTGTGATTCAGTATCATAGTTCAGTGGGAGTTGTTGGTAGTGATGGGGATTCACCATTTGATGGTGGATAGTCTTCTGCAGTGATTGTTGGTGTCATGGATGGACTCTTGGATTCTAATTTTATGCAGTGATGGTTCATTGGCATCTTTGGTTTTATTGAAAAAGGATGGTTTTATTCATATTGATTACATATGTGGATTCTTGGTTTAGGGTGTTATTCTATCATGTCATGGTTTAATCTTGATCATATGTTATAGTTTTGTCATGGTACTTGTTCTCTTGAGACTAGGATGTATGAATTGTTGTATTAGATCTCCTATTAGAAGATGGTTAGATCATGTTGTTATGGTTATGTTCTTGATTCATGATTGGATATATGACATTGATCTTCTGTGGTTCTCTTGGTATTGGGTACATTGATAATTTCTTGATTACTTCATGATGACGATATGTTGCATTTGGATTTTGGCATGGATTGGTTGGTTATAGGTACTCATGGATACTTGGAGACATAGGTGAGGCTTGAGTTCTCTTGTGATTAGAGACATGTGTTGAGATGGTTACTCTTGATGAGATTTCAGTAGGAAGTCTAAGGAGCCTACACCTTGGTTGGACATGAGTTCAACATGGACCTATCAAGAGAGTGTTCTTGGATGATTCATGATGACTTGGATGTCTTGGAGGATCATTCACATTCCCCACTCTTGGTCTACTCAGTAGTTTTACTTGAGAGATATTGCCCATTGTTTCTTTTAGGTGCTTTATGTTTATGTTTTATCTTCTCATGCATAAGGATATTGAGCTATGGATATATGGTTTTGGAGGGTTCATTTTTTAATATTATGGACCAATTTTTTTTAATTTTTTGATCGAACACACCAAAACAAGAAGCACTCGTTAGGGTTAGCTCAAATCAAAACCAACAATTTACAAGTAACTCTTTACCAAGAATGCACACTCAATCTCAAGATGAGAATGATGTTTTCATATGGAAAAAGGGTCATCAGTAGTAACTGGAAGAATTATAATGTTGAAAGTAAACTCAATGCCAAGAATGTGCTTTCCAACCCAAGGTGGGAATGGAGCTACCATATGGTAGATATACTAAGGAATTACAATGTAAATTCAGAATGTAAATAGCTAGAAGAGTTATAATGTTGAAAGTAAACTCAACACCAAGAATGTGCTTTCCAACCCAAGGTGGGAATGGAGATACCATATGGTAGAGATACTAAGGAATTTCAATGCAAATTCAAAACGTAAATAAGCGGCAAGCCAGCCTCTTCCACTTATTCAGCGGGTATTACAATGAAGCAAAGGAAGAAGAAGTAAGATTGTTGACAGTATTACTGTTCAACTTACAATATGATATAATTCCTTCCAAGAACCATGTGAATGGTGCTACAACAATTCTATGAAGATGTAAATGGTTCTTTCCAAGCTCCAATGATTCTACAAGACTTTCCAAACACTATTCAACTCAAAAAATAGACCTCCAACAAACTGATGTGACTGAACATGGACTGAAAATGCATAACCAACAACATAGAACCCTACTAAAATGCTCATAACTCTCTCTAGACTTGTCCAAATGACATAAAATCATATGCAAAAAAACACTATGAAGACGACAACCAGATTCTAATCAAGAAATGACTCTAAAAACTTGTAAATTTATTTTCTAAACATTTTCCAAGCAAAACAAAATGGTATGGCTTCAAGAGATGTTCTAATAGCAAGATAAAATCAGATCCTTCATTAAAAATCACCAAAATTTTCACAATTGTTAGGGCATAAAAATGGTTTTAGCCAATACACAGAATGAATATATTTTTATTTTTTGACTTATGAGCAAAAACAACATGCAGCTATCCTAAATCAACAACTCCAGAATTTCATTAATATGCTAGAAACTGAACTACAAATGTACAACAACTACTACAATGCAAAATCTCACTACAAAATCCACTCAAATACAAACTAACTCTCCACTAGTTGCTATTTTTTGAGCAAGAAGTCGAGCCCATGCTAGGAGGCATGCATTCCTCGAAGCAACCTTGTTACCATTCTGACAACATAACATTATTGAAGACATAAGATGTGAAAATGAAGAGAAGAGGCCTCCTTTAATAGACTCAACAAAAGCATCTCCAGAAGCTTCTATAAAGTGTGTCCAAATTTCAAATTTGAAATTACTTTATTTCCCTCCAAAGAATGGTGTCCCACTTCTCAAGGAAATTGTACCCTTTTAATAGAATAATATGCTTCTAGAAGATGGCATCCGCCTTATAATTTTCATAATTTATCCTTGGAAATATTTAATTACCTCCTGATGAGGAATTCACCCTTGAAGACCCCTTTTTTAAAACAACTTAAAGTAATACTATTAGGCAAAGGGGTTAATGTGAAAATATATCATTATTTTAATTAAAATATCTTATCTCTCCAAAAAAGCATCAAAGGCCAGAAACCAATAATACCAACTGAATTGCTTGAAGAGGAAAGCTTGCTGAACTGAAGCCAACTTGACTACTACCAAAAATAGAATTTACTAAAAATAGTAAATTTAGAAAGTTGTTCAAATCAAAGTGCATGTGATACCATTGTGAAGCTTTCTAAAAACCCATAAAGAATCCAAAATCCAAAATCCCAAACTCCAAAATGTATCTATCATAACTTACTGAAAATAGTAAGTACGGAAACGTTGCCCAATGCAATTGCATGCCATACCTTTGCGAAGCTCTCTAAAAATTCAGAAGGAATCCAGAATCCAAACCAAAAAAATCCAACATGCAAGCCTCCAAAAGCAACCAAAAATGCAAGTCAATAACCTGTCATGCATGTTACCTCATCACAAATCTTTGTAAAAACACAGAAAGCTTTAGTAGACATGCATTAGAAACTCTTGCATGCAAGACCTCAAAACCTCCTCTGAAAGTGGAAACCCTAATTTTCATTTCAGCTTAGCCTACAAGTTTCCAAAAATAGGCTAAATCCAAATGAAGAGTGTAGGGATAAATTGGGGAAATTAACATTTGAGGAGGTTTGACATGTTTATCTCCTTATGCATTATGATTACATTCATTAATTTTGATTTAGGAGATGTATTGGGCTTATTCCCTTCATTGGGAATGGATTTAGTTTGATCTTCTTTGGTTATCAAAGACTTACATCCATGTTGATTACATGATACATATGTTATGTTTGATCTTGGAGATTGAATAGTTGGGTGTTGTTATGGCTTTTATTTTGGGGTGTTGTGGAGGAGATCATACTTGACACAGTTGGCTTTTAGAGGTGTATGTAGGACACTTTTCTTACAGGTTATTGATATATAGGTTTTCATATCATTTTGGATGATTCCTTGGTTCCACATGATGTAGTTTACACTTTCTATATGATGCTATTGGTAGAATTTTAATACCTTGATATTTTTTAGATTTGCATTACCCATGTAGTGGGAGCCTTTGAATGTGCATGCCATTCTTTCACAGGCTTTGCGCATGGAGTTTATGATTTCAATTTATGGGTGTATATGTTTATGGCATGAGTTTACTATGTTTTTTATACCTTAGAGATATGGACAATTCAATGTATTGGCACTTGTTGTGGGCATTATTTCAGCTTTGGGTTTATGTATCTTGATAGCTACTGGTGCATACTGATACCTTTGGATTGAGTGTTTGTGTTTGGGATATCAGTTGAGCAAGACTTATGCTTCATTGTGAAAAATTGTGTGGCTTCTCTATTGGATGGCTTCTTATCTTTGTGCATTGGCATGATGGAGGATGGGAGAATCCATGCTTGGGATGGTGGTCGCTTTGATTCTTGTTGTAGGTATCTTGATGGAGCACATGGAGCATTTTGATTCCGTGATGGTATATGTGGCTATATGGATTGTCCATTTCATTCATGTTTTGAGGTTACTTGTTCCCCTTATGCAATGTGTACACCAAGTGGGAAAATGTTAGGGAAAAGGTGTGTTGTACACACCTTGCATAATATATTTAACGTAACTATTCTTGGGGCCACTTAATGTTGCATGTAACATTGGGACATAAGTTAAGTTGCTAAAATGTGATTATTTAATATTTGGGAAACTAATAAATAAAGTACCCAATATTGAATAAGGGGACATGGTTTTGTAATCTCATGGTTTTAGTCACATGGTTTTGTGTAATACCACTTATTGGTTATGTGGGAGCTTTCTTTTATAAAAGCAACCACAAAGGTAGTTATTATAAGATGCAATTTTTCATGTTATCTCTAGTTAGCATTTGTAAGGGTTTGAAACATGGAACATGATGTGTGGTTACATGCTTTTTCGCATGGATTTCTTGGAGAGGACTTGTTGTTTCAATGGTGTTCATGGAGACTCTTAATAAGTATTGTAATATTTATTCTTGAATAATACATGAGAGATGGATGCTTTGTGAGGCTGGCTTTTTTCCCTCTTGAGGGTTTTCCCAAGGTATATCTTGTGTCATATTTCCATGGGTATGTTGTCTATTATCTTAAATGTGGATTCTAAATACTTAGATGCATAGATTTCTCTTATGAGTTAAGTGGAAATTTTATTTAATTGGCTGGAAGTTTCCAACAATGATATTGTAGCTAAGGAGGTGTTCACAGGAGAAGTCAGACTAATTGGAGTCACAACCAAGGGATGTGTAAGTCGCAGGTATTTCTTATAGCCACTATTAAGGAGACTTTATGAAGATGTTTTTCTTCTGAAGAAATCACTAAAATCCCTAATATTGAAGAAGTCATAGCTAGTAAGTCTATCCCTATTTTATTTTTTTGCAAAGGAGGTTTTATTTCATTATAGTTTTCAAAAAATAAAATGCTAGATGAAACCCACTGCTTCAAAGGAAATTCCATGACCATTAACAAGGAGGTGAAAAAAATTAATGAAGGAATAAAAGGGAGCCAAAATTTATAGGAGAGTCACTTGTGGAGATTACTATAGCCAAAATCACTTAATCACTACCACTGTTTAAAGGAATGCAACTTGTAAGCTATTCAAAACTTGTTGACTAATATTTATTGCATAGGTCATAGCCACAAATGAAAGGATGAGATGCCACTAGGCAAGATAAACTAAAATTGTGGTGTTATTTTAAATGATGTGTATTATTTTAAAAGAGGGTCTAGTAGATTTTTTTTGTAAAGCCTAGATGCCAAGGATTGAAGAGGGATTTGAAATGATCAAACCTATTAAAGAGCATATTGAATCAACAAGTTTGATGAGATTATGTTTTTCTAATTATCATTCATCATTTTTAAAAGAACTGTAAAAGACTTGGTTCAAATTGCAAGAGAAAGAGTGAAGGCATACAAAACTATTGAAAAGAAGAAATTGTTGTAGTAGAATCACGATAAAAGTAAAGGCAAGGTGAGTTAAAATATATTCCTTCAATGGGAAAGGTTGGTAAACTTGTTAAAAAGGAAAAATATAACTTAGAAGAAGAATTTATGAATGTTAAGGATTATAATTTAAAATTGATAGCAAACTTAAGGAGATTGGATAAAGAGGATATGAATATCTATGTGAAATTCATAATCATAAAGAGAAAAATAATGAATTAATTAGTAGAAAGATTAAAATTATTTCATGAGATCAAGATAAAGAATTACGATTTAGAAGAAAAGATTAAGGGATTAGATGAAAATAGTTTACAAAAAGAAGAAATATCAAAATTAAAAGAAAATAATGAGTGTCTAAAGTCAAATCAAATAGCTTGTGATGTTTCATGTGATACTAAAGAATTTGCTTGTTTAATTGATAAATTAAATGGATTGTGTGAGATTTTTGAAGTAGTTTGTGATAACTAATATCAGCATGAAGATAATATGTGTGAATCTACAAATCTTATTAAATCTAATGAGAATGAGAAGAGGTTTAATGACAAGAATGTTGGTTTTAAAATAATGAAAAAAATAGTATATAAAGGAAAAGGACTAGGAAACTATGGCCAATGAAAGAAAGAGCTGATAGAACCAGTTATGAGGCTAAACTATGAAGTTCTAGGATATGTCACAATTAAAGGAAATGGTGTTGTGCGTTTAATAAAATTCAAAAGAATCTAATGTATTTAGTGTTCTCATTCTAATAATAAAAATCATACAAAAGATATATATTGGGATTTACATCCATATACATTATGTGGTTTGAGGAATAATTGTGAAAAATCATGTTGGAATAAAAATTGGAAAAATGAATTTATGATAGGATGTATGCAAATAAACTGTAGATGGAGTTTCAATCAAGTTGGAAAAAAAATACAACTATATTTAAGAAGTTGTATAAGTTTAATATTTATATGTGAAAAATGATAGTAATCAATAATGGTTTGATTGTTCGAGAAAGATGAGAGATGAATTGATTCAAAGGAAATAATTTTCTTAAAAAACATCATTAAATTTGGAAAATTATAGTTAATGAATTTAAAGAAAGGTTAAATACAAGTGATTTGAAGATTATATAAAAGTGAAGGTGCACAAAGAGACCAAGTTCAATTGTCAATAACAACAAGATGGAATTAAATTCTTATAGTAAAATTGATGAGGGCCACACCGTCTAAAACTCACAAAATCAAAACAACAAATACCAACATAAAAGATGCAAGATAGAAAAATGACTCACTTTAAATTATTTTCAAAAAATGAAATTACAAATTAAAATCTTGCATGCTACAACCTCATGGGCTTGATCCATTATAGAAAAATCAACTCTAAAGAGAGAATATATTATTCGGAGCCTAAAATCTGCACTATTAGAGCCACCTTTTATAACCCCCACTTAACCCTTTTTAGTTTACCTAATAACCACCCTAAAATGTTCTAGAAAGTGTAAATTTTCCTTTTGTTTTGGTGCCAAAAGTCCCATCGTTTGATTTGTAGCCTAGGAAGAAATTTTCATGAAATTCAATTTTTTAGAGGAGCAACTTTGTGGGCCATAACTTTTGATCTACATGACTAATTAGCTATTAATATATACCATTGGAAAGCTCTTAATGAGCTCTACAATGTGTGAACCCACCATAGGTTGGTTTGGCCACTTTTTGAGCTATTTTTGGGCCCCTAAAGTATTATATCTGAATTTGAAGATACATTGGAGGAATTTCTTAGGATGGAAACTTTAATTTCTCCCAAACCATGCAAGGTATTGAGGTGATTCTTTCACAACCAGAAATATTTTTCAGCTCTTCTCCTTGGGGTAAATTTTCACATCCATACAAGCCCATTAAGGCTGGCTTACTAAAAATAATAAGTGCCCATTTTTCATTATTTTTTAAGCCTAATAGTCTTATACCCCCTAAGTGTCGTCATGAGACTTAGAACAACTAAATAAAATTAAGAAAACAATTTTTTGGGTGATGGAAGATTTCCCTACATCACTGGATGCTCCTGCATCAGACACCAGAGGTAATTTGAAAAGTGACCCTATCACTTCTCAAGATCTAGAGAGAAACAAATATGGTTAAGCTCAGCCTCAGATAATCATGATGAATCTTTAGCAAGTCTTCCTCTCCATTTCACCAAGTACTCTGCATATTTCCTATTTCTTATGTTTCTACCCACACAACTATCCAAGATTTCTTCTATCTCTTCCTTCTTTGAAGTAGGTGCTCAAATTTTCAAATGTTCATTTATCAACCCCTCCTCTATATCACGTTCATGACACTCTTCCAAATCAACAATGTTGAACATTGGAGAAATATTTATTCCACTAACCAACTCTACCTGATAAGAATTTCCTAAATGATGCTTCTTCAAGATTTTGCATGGTCCAAACTTCTTCATATTTAACTTGTTGTATGTACCAATTGTAAACCTTTCCTTTCACAAATGAACCATGACTTCATCTCCTACCTGGAACTCCTTATACCTCATTTTCTGATCTACCTAAGCCTTATATTGTAAGTTCATCTTGTTGATGTGTTTCTTCACTTCTTCATGAAAATTATTTAGGTGCTCAAAAAAATCTATAGCCTCAACACTACTCTTTCCCCCCTTATCCATCTTTCTTAGTTTAGAAGTTTTTCTTGGACTACTCCCATATACAATATGGAATGGTGATTTACTAGTGCTCATATTGATAGAATTGTTGTAAGAAATTTTTTCTTGCTGTATAATCAAATCCCATCCCTTGGGCTTATCTCCAACTAAGCATCTTAGCAGGTTGCCCAAACTCTTATTCACCACCTTTGTTTGTCTATCAATCTATGGATGGTGTGAAAAACTAAACTTCAAATCTAATTTTAGCTTCTTCCATAATTTCCTCCAGAAATAACCAACAAATTTGGTATCTCTATCTGAAACTATACTCTTTGGTAGACCGTGTAGTCTCAAAATTCTTTGAAAAATAACTTTGCAACATGAACAACATCATTGGTCTTATGACATGGGATGAAATGTGCCATCTCTAAAAATCTATCTATCACCACAAATATGGAATCATGCCCTCTTTGTATCCTTGGCAAGCCAAGAATAAAGTCCATGCTAATATCCTCCCATGGCCTCTCAGGTACAGGTAATAGCTAATACAATATCATATTCTCACTTGTTCCTTTCACCATCTGACATACTCTGCAACTTTGTACAAACTTTTTCATATCTTGTTGTAACTATGGCCAATAATAATTCTCACTGACAAGAGTAATGGTCTTATCTTGACCAAAATTTCCAACCAATCCTCCACTATGCTTCTCCTTGATTATATTCTCTATCATAGAACTCCTTGTAATGCACAATTGGATTCCTCTAAACAACATTCCATCTTGGATTACAAAATCCAACCATCTTGTTCTATTCAATATAACAAGTTTTGAACAAGCCTTCCAAGCTTCTGCAAAGTTTGGATCTTCAGGATACAAACTCTTGAGTTCATTGAAACCAACAACCTCTATATTCATCTCTATCAAAAAAAATTTCCTTCTACTTAGGGCATCTTCAACTTTGTTTGATCTTCCACTCCTATGCTTCAAAACAAAAGTATAACTCTACAAAAACTCAACCCATTTTAAGTGCCATTGATTCAACTTTCGTTGACTTTTGAGATATAACAAAGCCTGGTGATCAGTATATAAAAAAATTATTTTGGAAAAAAATAGTGTCTCCATTTCTCCAAATTCTAAACTATAGCATAAAAATCTTGATCATAGGTAGAATATTTCTTCTTAGCATGATTTAAATTCTCACTATAATAGGCAATATACTTACCTTCTATGACTCAAAACAACTCCTACGGAAGTACCACTAGCATCACAATCTAAATGAAATACCTTATTGAAATATAGAAGTTCCAAAATAGGTTACTTTGATACTTTCTTCTTCAACATTGTGACATATTTCTGGACCCAATGGACTCTCTAACTCTTATAGGGGTTTTCACCTAAAAGGAGAAATATAGATCCAAATATGCTTATGTTACATTAAAATAAGGATGTGTGTCATGTGATATGATGTAAATGGAGTTATATAAGTTTTTATAAACTATTAAATTGATCAAACATGTATGCAAAATCTAAGAATTATGAGTTTTTTGAAAACACATTGTGTAATGCAACAATGAACTAGAAATGAGTGCAAGACTTAACATAAATAAATCAAACTGAAAATGTGCATATGGTATATTGATGAAGGATGGAAAATACATATGAAGGGATATTAATATTGAATTTTAAGCTTGGTGGGACTCATTCACCAAGCATGGTGAATCATTCCCAATTTTGGGTGACTATATCAGAGCCTGTTTCTGACAAAAGGGTACCCAGAAATATAAAAATACAAAATTTGACCTTAGGGTGGGAATCATTCCCCAAGGGTGGTGAATTATTCCACCTTGGCCTTTCTGAAAACTTGAGAATGGAATCTATGGCTTTTCGGATTGCTCAATTTCCACCTCTAGGTGTCAGGATCTGAAACTGCCAAATTTGGGTTTGTAATTGACATTTTGTTGATGATTTGACTTGGATTAATGAAGATATGGATTTAATGACTTTGAAATTCTATATTCAATGATCCTCAAGCTTCCAAAGGACCTACATCTCCATACAAACAGCACAAGAAAGAGATTTGTTGAATGTTAAGGCATGGGTGTTTGCCTTGGTCAAACCCCATTAGGTAATTAAACCAAATTGATGAAATAAATGAATGAAGAATGAAAAATTGAAGTGATTACTTTGTCATGATAATTTTATCTTGGATATCTTCAGCAATATATGTAGAATCAACCCTTGAATGCTTTAGAATGCTAACTTGAAGACTTCTAATGGAGAAACCTTAAAGTGCTTGACTTGAAATGAAAGATAGATGTCGAATTCAAGATGAGAAATGTAATAATAAGTGGTTAGATGTAAAATGAGGTTAAAAATAATTATTTATAGTCAAGTTTTTCTTAGTGCCTAATTATACTACATCACAAGCCGACATAAAGTGAAAATAAAATTTAAATTTTACTTTTTCCCGCTCAAGGGTTAAAATGGGGGCCAAATAGAACTCATTCACCAAGCATGGTGAATGGGTCACACTTGGATGGAACTCATTCACCAAGCATGGAGAAGGGGTCCAAAAAGGGCCATTCTGACACCTATGAAGCTAAGTAGATAGGGAATAAGGTTTAAATTACTATATTGTCATGTGTTTGATCAATTAAAGCCTTGGGATGCACAATATGGGTAAAATAGGACTTATTCGTGATGATATAAATGTTGAATAGGGCTTGGGACACATAAATCAATGTGAAAGTGTAATTAAATGCACCTCGCAACATTAAAATTAGGTCCACATAGCCTAGAAGGGAGCAAAAACCAATGTGAATGTGTAAATCACACTACAACACTAGTTTATCATTAAGTTCACATTAATAATCTTCTAGATTGATGCAATAACAAATTTTATAAAGTTGAATTAGGGAGGAATAGGTTAATTATCTCTAGAAAAGCGTGAAAGTCCTTTATAATATTTTACATCAACTTTACAAGACATCATTAAAAGCATGTTGTTTGATTTAAAAGGGTCCAAGACATAGTGTGGACACATAAAATTCCTCAAAAAACTAGATTAGGGCCTCATTAAGTCCATTTAATCTCATGTCAAGCAATGGGTCCAATTTTTTATGGTACATTAAGCCCCCACTTTAGTGAGAGGAACTTGCTTCTTCATGCTAAAGTAGTCATTCAAGAGAGATACACATGTATGCCAAGCTCCTAAGATACAAGATCATACAAAGGAAAGGAAGAAAGATGAATTAGATGGAAAATATGTACTCGCTATGGGGCCATGGGACTTCAGGTCATCCGTGGGGTGAGAAGGCCCAAAACATAAAAAGGAAAAGAGTAACATACACTAGTTGGCATGTACTCACAAACAAATAGAAAAGTGGCTATGGGGAAAAGTCATGCTGCTAGTTGGGCTTCCCCCTCAACCATGTTGAAGACATACCCATTTGATAACTTTAACAAGGTGCCACAAATCTAAAGAAAAGAAATGTAAATATAAATTTCAGTTTAAGTTTCATAAGAAAAATAGGATGGCACCATAGGCATGCAAGTTGTGTTATGCAAGGTGGCTGAATGAGAATGTCATGTGTAATATGTTCAAAGGAGTCTTGTTTGGTTTATGCAAGGTCAGTAACTTAGGGAACATTGTGTCTAATATCTCCAAAAAGAGGACCAATCAAAGAATAGTATATTCACAACTTAGGGGAAGTAGTGCATCACATCAAACCACCAACAGGAATGCAATATGCTGAGAAATATCACACTTATGAAGGACATTACACCCAATCTCATCCAAAAAGTAACAAACACATCACATAAATGACAAGGCTACACTAAGAATCATAAATAAAAATGAATTATGGTATTGTATGCCCCCCACTTTAAAGGAATTGATACACATCATTTTGTGAGAAAATACTTGAAAGTAGAGAAGGAAACAAATTGCAAAAAGGAAACAAGACATGAGAAGCAACCTATGAAGCTCTATGCCAATTCATATGTTTTGAAGTTAGTTGCGTCATGTCAAAGGAAATGAAAAGAAAGATAGTATGTCACATGTAAGTCAATCTTAAGACATGTCGTTCACATCTCAAGCTTTCTCTTAAATTTTCATGAAAGGTTAACAACTAATCAAAAGAGACAACAAGTGACATATGAGGATAAGGATTTCTAACCCTTTCCCCCCCACTTAGTGTGGGAAAATGGTGAGCCTAAAGTGTATGATGGTATGTTTCCCCTTGCAATGGATGCAAGACATGCAATAGTGAGAATGTGATTATCCTACAACTATTCTATGTCAAGGAGTAGCGACTAAGGTTATTGAGGTGAATAGGAAAGAATTGAGGAAGATGCTTGTGTAATAGTATTGATGTTGAGTGAAGGCTTGTTGATCCTTGTGAAACAACAATAACCAAGACTATGAGTTTTGTGTTGTGTGTTAAGTTCAATAGGGTTGCAAAGACCTTGCTCTTGAGTGACACATCCTTTTCCATTATACCCAAGCCATTTCATAAACTGATAATCTTTTCCATAAAGATTTTCTAGGGCTTTGGAATCAAGAGGTTGTTCCTTATTGTGTTCATTAGGTGTTATTGTAGAATTTGTGGTATTATCTAAAGTGGTTGAGGTGGATACTTTTAAAATGTTATTTGAATTTTGTGTCGACATCATGATTGGTTGTTGTGGTTTCTCATGTTTCTGTTGTGTGATTATGTGTTCACCCATAAACGAGGGTGTGAAGTCTAAGGATCCCCAATCATCACCAAATAAGTTAGATGGAAATTCCTCATTTTTCTTTGCAATTGTAAGAGGATCTATGGTGGATGTTGGAATCAATGTTGTGAGAGGACTTGTAGCTTTTTTTTCAAGATGTAAGCAATTTTTAGGCTTGGGATCAGCTTCAACTTGGTAAATTTTATTGTTATAGACATATTTCATTATACAATGAAAGGTTGAAGGCACTAAATTCATCGCATGAATCCATGGTCTGCCTAAAAGAATATTGTATGAGATTTCATAAGGCATGACATAAATAGGATTTTGAAAATTTACCACTCTAACCATAAGACTTAAAGTGATTACACCAAGAGGTTGCTTTGTTATATTATCAAATCCTAGAATAGCGATGGAATCAGGTATGATTTATGATTTGTCAACATCTAATCAATCACGGAGAGTCACACAACACACATTAAGGGTAGAACCATTATATATGAGAGTGTGTTTAATGCTTGTGCTATGGAATTGAGCAATGATCATAAAGGAATCATGTTGTTTTCACAACTCTAAAGGAGGGAGCTCATGTTGATGGAAAGTAATTTCAAGATTTATTTGATTTGTTGGATGGATTAAACTTGCCACATCACTTAGAGTTTATTAGTAGGAACTACAATTTTTTGTAAGCTTGTTTGAAGAATATTGTTGTAATGTGGTGAGGTCTGAAGTAAATCCCAAAGGGAGATTTTTGAAGGATTATTCTTTAATTTCTCAACAAGATCATACTCCTTTGTTTGTGGGGTGGAACAAGGAGCACTAAGTGGATTAGGAAAAGGTAATGATGGCGGAATTATTTGTGGTGGTTGTGGGTTATTTCGTGTGTTATATGCATGAGAAACAATATCATCACTAGATTTTTTTGATACATTAGAGGGATGAAGGGCATGTGAGGAAGGATAAAGGGTAAGTTTGGGTTTATTGGAAGGATGAAGAAGATGTGAAGGTGGGTAAAGAAAATTTTTAGTTTTATTGGAAGGATGAAATGGATATGAAGGTGGGTAAAGGATAAGTTTAGGTTTATTGTATTGTGGTTGAATATTGTTAACATCCCTTAAGTGAAGTTGTTCATCATCTATGAAGGGTATGTTATTGTTGTCTTGGGTCATAATATCCTCCCTAGAAGGATAGTTCTTAGGAGAGCAACAAGCCACATGTTCTGGACAATTAAATTTTGGGTCATCCAAAACAACTTCATCGCCACTAAGGGAGGTATTAATGTTTGAATGTGTTTGATTATTGATAATGGAGAGATTAGAGGAAGATTATAGTTGAGCGTTGGTGGTTTCTAAGGTCATATTTTCTTGTGCCATATTGTCTACCATACTAGAAGACCTTGTAATATGTTCATCTAAGGGTGAAATTGGAAAAGTAGCTTCATCACAAGTATGAGGAGGATCAATGAACAAATTTTCATGGTCACTAAAGTTTTTTGTAGGTGAAAGGGGACAACTAAAATTCTCATGACTCTCATTGGTTATGCTTTCTAAAAATATAGTATCTTTGTCACAACTAGGAGGAATACTAGGAGAAGAAAAAAATTGATTATCATGGTCATGTAAGACTTCACTGTTGTGTTCCCTAATATCCACCAAAATAGGAGAGGTATAGGGGAAGTATCATAAATAGGGTTGTTATAGACCTTAAAATTTTTATTTTTTAAGACCAATCTACCATCCTCATCATTTATATTCTCACGTTCTTCAAAGCTATCCACACAATGGAAAATAGGTAAGGTTATGTTTAAGAATGTGTCTATTATTTCATTTTCTTATGTTAAAATATCCTCCCAAAGGGGATGAGGATAAGGACAAACAAGAGCCTCATGATTATCAATGATTGTATCTCATTTCACCAAGATACCTTCGTCACTAAAAGGAGAGCTATTGGGAGAATTACAATCATAATTATTATGAGATTCTATGTTTGTATACTCTTATACCACATCATCCACACAAGTAGGAGAAATAGGAGGGAATGTAAGTTTAATACAAGCATTAAAAAATTCATCCTTTTGCACTAAGAGACTCTTATAAAATTGACTTGCAGTGAAGAATTGACAATAATACTAATTACCTAACATTTTGAAATAACAATCTATGCCAGCTCAAAATACAATCTTCAAAGAGTAATTGACTAATTATGCTAGATAACAATATGAGAATGCAATGTGGAATTTGAACTATGGATGAAATGGGCCAATTTATGCTAGTTTTTATGAAATTCATGCTACATAAATGTAATTAACTGATATATATAGGTTAAGGCACCAAACAAAATCCTAAAAAAAAGGTTTTGAATTCTGGAAAATGCTTTTTCAGGGGTCAGAAGGGACTAATTCGCCTAGGGTGGTGAATGAATCCCAGTATGGACTTTTTTCAACATTTTCAGAACTTTGTGACTAATTTTTATGTTTTCATAATGCTATTATGCTGGTCTAAATGAAAAATGTATAATTTTAGAGATTTTCAATGAGTAAAGATGCAAAACTACAACCTATTAAGCACTTTTACACATGCAAAAATGAAACTCTAGAAGATAAGATAACTAATGCAAAATATAATGTTAGCTAATATAAGATGACTAATGGAATCCAAAATTAGAAAAGAAGGAATTCAAATGTTGGGATCACAAAAATGTGACAAATTTTTGGACCCAATGGACTCTCTAAATCTTACAGGGTTTTTCACCTAAAAGGAGAGCGATTAGATCAAAAAATGCTTATGTTACATTCAAATAAGGATGTGTGTGATGTAATATGATGTAAATGGAGTGATATAAGTGCTGAAAAAATATGAAATTTATCAAACATGTATGCAAAATCTAAGAATTATGACTTTTTTGAAAACACATTGTGTAATGCAATAATGAACTAGAAATGAAGGAAAAAACTTAACAAAAATGAATCAAACTGAAAGTGTGCACCTAGGAAATTGATGAAGGCTGGAAAATAAATCTAAAAGGCTATTTATATGAAAATTTAATCCTGGTGGAACTCATTCACCAAGCATGGTGAATCAGTCCTAATTCTGGGTGACTGTACTAGAGCCTGTTTCTGACAAAAGGGTACCCAAAAATGTAAAAATCTAAAATTTGACCTTAAGTTGGGACTCATCAACCAATGGTGGAAAATAATTCCACTTTGGATTTTCTCAAAACTCAAAAATGGAATATGTGGCTTTCAGATTGCTCAATCTGCACCTCCAGGTGTCTGAATCTGAAACTACCAAATTTGGGTCTATAATTGGCTTTTTGTTGATGATTTGACTTGGATGAATGAAGTGATGGGTTGAATGACTTTTAAATTCTATCTTCAATGATCCTAAAGCTTCCAAAGGACCTACATATACATACAAATAACACAGGAAAGAGATTTGTTGAATGTTATGACATGGGGGTTTGCCTTGGCCAAACCCCATTTAGGTAATTAAACAAAATTGATGAAAAAAATGAATGAAGTATGAAAAATAGAAGTGATTACCTTTTCATGATGATTTATTCTTGGATATCTACAACAATATATGTAGAATTAGCCCTTGCATTCTTTAGAATGCTAACTTGAAGACTTATAATAGAGGAACCTTAAAGTGCTTGACTTAAAATGAAAGATAAATGTTGAATTCAAGATAAGAGATGTAATGATGAGCATATGGATCTAAAATGAGGTTAAAAATACTTATATTCAAGTGTGCCTCAGTACCTGATTATACTACATCACAAGTCAACATAAAGTGAAAATAAACATTAAATTTCACTTTTTCCAATTCAAGGGTCAAAATGGGGAGCCAGATAGGATTCATTGACCAAGCATGGTGAATAGGTCTCACAGGAGCCATTCTGAAACCTATGAAGCTAAGGAGATAAGATATAAGGTTTAAATTACTATCTTGTTAGGTGTTTGATCAATTAAACACTTGGTTTGCACAATATGGGTAAAATAGGACTTATTGTTGATGATATAAATGTTGAATAGGGATTGTGACACATAAATCAATGTGAAAGTGTAATTAAATGTACTTTGCAACACTAAAATTATTCCACATAGCCTAGAAGGGTACAAAAACCAATGTGAATGTGCAAATCACACTACAACACTAGTTTATCATTAAGTTCACATTGAGAATCTTCTAGATTGATGTAATAATGATATTGAACACATTTTATAATGTTGAATTAGGGAGGAATAGGTGAATTAGGTCTACAAAAGCATGAAATTCCTTTACAATATTTTAGTTGACTTTTACAAGATGTCATTAAAATCATGTTATTTGATTTACAAGGGTCCAAGACCTAGTGTGGACACATAAAATGCCTCACAACACTAGATTAGGTCTTCATTAAGTCCATTTAATATCATTTCAAGTAGCAGGTCCAATTTTTTATAGTACAAACATATCAAAACTTTTAGCTGCTCTTATAGTCCAATTAAACTATTTTTCTATCCCCTCTCATTACTTCAGTTAGAGGTGCACAAATACTAGTAAAAATCTTAATAAAATTTTTGTAAAAATTTTCTAGACCATGAAATGATCTTACCTCTATAAAAATCCTTATAGTAGGCCATTCAAAGGTATCTCTCAGCTTCTTTGGATCCATTTTAAGACCCTTTGCTAAGACAAAATATCCTAGATTGACCAACTCCCTTCTCACAAAACTACATTTCTTCAAATTAATAAATAACTTCTCCTCCCTTAGCTTCTCAAACACATTATGAATGTGCATCAGGTGCTCCTCGAATGTCTTACTGAAAATTAGAATATCATCCAAATAAACAATAACCAAATTTTCCTAAAAATTATTTTAATACTTCATTCATAAGCTACATAAATGTACTCGGTGCATTGGTTAGCCCAATAAACATGACTAACCACTCATACAAGCCCTCCTTGGTTTTAAGGTTGTCTTATTCATCTCCTTCTCTAATACATATCTAGTGATATCCACTCTTCAAATCTATCTTCATGAAGTACTCAACTCCACTCAAACAATCCATAATTTCATCCATCCTTGGCAAGGAGAATCTGTTCTTGATGGTGATCTTGTTGATGGATCTAGAATCCATATACATCTACCATTCCCCATCCTTCTCTGGTGCTAGTATTGTAGGTAATGTATATGGACTCAAAATATCTTGAATCAATCCCTTCTACAACAACTCTTGCACTTGTTTGTTCAACTCTGCACTCCCTACTAGAATCATACAATAAGATACATTATTAAGAAAACTAGCTCCAGAAATCAGGTCCATCTGATGACTATTCTTTATTATGGGAGGAAAACCTTTAGGTACCTAAGTATCAGAACCAATAACTTGAAACTCATTCAAAAAAATTGAAACCTTTATAGGTACCTTAGTATTATCTTTTTTATCAACTTTATAAATCAATGCAAAACACATATGCTCATGCTTCATACCTTCTAGGAACGTTCTTCCATCAACAAAAAAAATTCTTGCATTACTACATCTCTTTTCTTCTACCAATTTCAAGGGCCTCAACTTATGACTAACTCCATCCTTTATCAAAGAATAGGTGTTGGCATGTCCATCATGTACTGCTCATTGATCAAACTACTATGGTCTACCTAGAAAGACATGAAAAACATACATAGGTACAATATCACACAATACACCATCATGGTAATTTCCAATCTTGAACTTTACAAAGAATTGTTTATTTACCAAGGCTTTATGGTCCTTCTACTTGACCAAGAAATTTGGTATGGGTTTAGATTCCTTCTTCTCTCCAACTACACCTTACTAACCATTTCTTTTGAAACAAGGTTATTAGTACTACCTCCATCAATAGTAGCATTTCAAACTTTACCTTCACACTTACATCTAGTGCAAAATAAATTATTCCTTTGAGCTAGCTCCTTATCCTTATTTATCAAGGCTCTTCTAGTAACAAGAACCTCTCCTCTTTCTACATCCTCATAATGTGAAGACTCAACATCTTCATAAACATGTGCAACTCATGCATTACCTTTAGGTCTTTTATTTTTCCTTCCTTGATGTTGAGGACACTCATAGGCTCTATGTCCTTCTCCACACTAGAAATGGGTTCCATGGAAGCCTCCTCTTCTAGTCCCTCATCCAAATCTTCCCCTTCCTCTTTGGTCTCAATTATTCTAATCACAAGGATGGTAGGTGTTATCTACTTTCTGGTTCTAGCTTCTATCAGACCATTTACCCTTTTTTATCTTCATTTTAACCTCCATATGATCATCCACCGGTATTTCCTCCATGTCCTCCACCTCATTGTTTAGCCATTCTTTAACCTTTAGCAAAAACTAATAAGGGCCATCAATGGTAGTCATTCTTACCAGTGTCAATTCTTCTTGTATGCTTGGCTTCAACCCATTAATCTAACAAGAAAAATTCTCTTTATTTTCCTCAAAATGTCCTATCTAAATAAGGAACTTGTGAAATTCCTCTATGTATTCTCTTACTATCCTTGTTCCTTGCCTCAAGCTTTGCATCTTCTTGAGCAAATCCAATTCATAATTGACTGGAATAAATTGTTTTTTCAATTTTCACACCATTCTATCCCTTGGGAAATTTTATTTTTCCCTTGTCTTCCTCTTTCTAACTAGACCTCTTTCCACCATATACTAATGTGACCTTTCAATTTTTTCTTTGCAAACATCACTCTTAAATAATTTCTTTTGTCATTGATCCAATAAATCAATTCTTCAGGATTTAGATTTCCACTAAAATTTGAATCCTCCATTTTAGATATCTTCCCAATGATTGAGATTGCTTGAAGAAATATTCTTTCTCTAGGATCCATTGGATCTTGCTCTTCCTCTTCCATTTCCTCTTCTATTTCATCTCCACTGTCATCTCTGTCCTGTTACACATCTCTTCTTTGAACCTCTTGTTGCAAGGTTTCTAATTTCCTTTTAAGGGATATGATTTCATCTCTAGGTAGATATCTTCCTCCACCACCTCATCCTCTACATGAACCATCTATTTTAGGGGTGTGAAATGCTATGACTCTTTTGCTGAATTAGGGGTTTCCACCTAATGTAAAGAGATAGATCCCACACAAAAATCTAGGTGGTTCACTCAAATTAATGCAAGTATAATGAAATTATTCCTAAATGCAATGATCTAAGTACAAAAAATTGGTAAAATTGATTGATTACTTATGCAAAACCTAAGGAATATGAAGTGTTTGAAAACACAATGTGATATACAAAAATGAACTAGAAACATGCATAAATGAAATTAGAACTTAATGAGATTGAATAGAGTGAACTTGGAGATGGAATGTTGATGTTGGAAGATTTTGTAAGTCTACAGAAATCACTATTGATGACTACTAGGACTCATTCACCATTGATGGTGAATCATTCCTACTTTTGCTAAACTTTATTGAAATAGGTTTCTAACTATCAGGAATTGAAAACTGAACAAAACACTTTTTCTAGCTTGGTAGTGGGACTCATTTGCCACTTATGGTGAATTATTCCTCCCACAAAAATATACAAATTCATAAGTCAACTTTGTAGGTCTAGATCTACTTTTGTCTTCTTGTTGGGTTGACGAAACCAAATCTGTAGAAAATGGGTTGAATGTTGTCTCTAAGCTTGAATTAGGGTTTGTTTAACTTTAGTAGATTTGATGACTTTTTTACCACTTTTTAATACTTATTTCTTCAAGAAAACTACCTACCAAACCTACAAGACCTGCAAACACATACAAAGAGGGGAAAAATGTTTAAGGGTTAGAGTATAGGTTTCCGTTGGTCAAATCCCACTTTGGTAATCAAACCCTTGATAAAGAAATGAAATGAAATAAGAAATAAATGGTGAATAAATAACATGCAAGTGTCCTAAAATCACCAAACCCTTGTTGTTGAATTCTGAAGATATGTCAACCATTGCTCCAAGATGCTTGATAATTGCTTGATTGAATGATGCTATGATGAATTGAATGCAAGAACGTTGATTGATGATGAATGAATGAATGTGATGAATGGGGGAGTGGGGTGGAAATGAGTGGAAAAACACTTATTTATACACACTTATGCCCTAATTTCCCAAAAATACATCATAGGCTGACATAAGGTCTTAATGAATAAAAACTTGAAAGAAATTTGAATTTATTTTGAATTTTCTGCCAAGCAGGACTCATTCACCAACCATGGAAAATGGGTCCTACTCAAGGCTTGCAAGTGGGTGTCAGGAATTATATTTTCTTCAATGATATTTGTCAATTTTGTATTAAAAAAAAAACTTAATTAAGACCTGTAAGTGCATAAGGGGCCGAATAAAGCATAAGAAAGGTGTATTTGGTGATGACAAGCCTAAAAAAGTATGAAAGTTTGTTAAAAGACTTTACAACACTTTAAAATAGGACTTTTTAAGGGATAAAAAGATGATATTTAGATTAATTATAATAAGAGGACTCTAGAAAAGTGTAGAAATGTGTTACAACACTTTACAACACCTTAACAAGACATTATAATATGAATATTCAGGACCTAATGTGAATGTATAAGTTGCATTGCAATATTAAATCTAAGAAAAATAAGTAAAGAATCATAGGAAAATGACCTAGATGACCATGAAAATGTCTAAAGATCCATTTTTCTATGGTACATTTAGCCCCCACTTTAGTGAGAGGATGAAATTGCTTCAAACTCACACTAAAGTAGCCATGCATATCAAGAGGGATCCAAATGCACTTATGCTAGCAAGATGAGATAAAAAAAATCAAGAGGGATTATCAAGCCTCCAAGATGAAGATCCCATCAAAAAATAAACTTAAGAAAAAAAGAACACAAATATGAAAGATAAAGAGAAAAGGTAAAGAAGGAAAAGTCAGATCAAGCTTCAATCATTTGTCCAACTAGTTGTGGATCAAATCTAGGTTGTTTGTCCTAAGAATAAAATACATACTCACTCTGGGGCAATGGAAATCATGGCTTTCTGTTCGGTGAGAAGGCCCAAAAGGTGAGAAAAATACACTCAGTTGGTACATACTCACAAACACATAGGTGGCTATGGGGAAAGTCATGTGTCAGAATGGGCTTCCTGCTCAACCATATCAAAGTTATACCTCTTGATAACTTTAATAAAGAGCCACAAAGGACAATGTTAGTTCATGCTTCATGAGACAAGAAAATATTTGTATGATTAGAACTCATGAAAAAAGATGATGGTACCATAGGTATGCAAGATATGTTATGCAAGGTGGCCAGATAAATGAAAAATATAAAATGTAAAATAAATGTTCAAATGAGTCTTGTTAAGTTCATGTGAGGTCTATCACTTAGGGAACATTGTATCTAATGTGTCCAAGAGAGGACCAATCAAATAATATAATATTCACAACTTATGGGATGTAGTGTGTCACATCAGGCCACCAAGAGGAATGTAATATGCTAAGATAGATCACACTTACGAAGGACATCACACCCAATTTCATCCACAAAGTGACAAATGTGTCATATGAAGTGACAAGGCTCAACTAGGAACCAAGAAAGAAAAAGAATACAAATGAATAATTCCAATGTATTCCTCCACTTTAAATGAAATGATACACACCATTATTTGCTCAATTACTTTAAAGGAGCGAATAAAAAATGCAAAAAGAAACCAAGACATGAGATCCAATTTGGAAAACTGATATGCCAAGTCATACATTTCTGAGTGACACTGCATCATGTAAATGAAAAAGGAAAAAAATAATGAGGGGTTTCGCTGAGAAAGGAACACACCAAACACATAAGGGATCTATAGATTTGGGGTCAGCATGTTCATTGCTAGAATTTTTTGATTAAAGAGCTCAAAACTGTCATCATTCCCCAAATACGTAGAATTGAAAGAATGACACAAAGAGGGTGAGAACAAAAGAAAAATAAAGTCCGTTTTGGGTCAACATGGAAGATACATTATGATATCAATGATTTGCACCATCCAAAAAAGTAGAAACACAAGAGAAAATGATGACAATGTAGGGATCACAAATCCCTTACATAATCTCAACTTACCAAAACTGAACCAAATCTTGCTATCCTTGCAACTAGGACTCTTTTTCCCTTCACAAAACTCATGCTTCATACCACCAAAAATAAGAATAAGGCTTAGAATTTCTTGTTGAACCTTCAAAATACCATAAAAAACATCAATTGGACTGTCCCAATCCCTTTCACCAACTAAAACAACTCAAACAAGTGACCTTCAAAATGTAGTTTGTCAAAATTAGCAAATTAGTACTATTTAGACCACCTAAACAACTCCAAATTCCCAAGCCCATCTCTCTCTTACCAATAGCACTGACATGTTCATGTATACCTACATAACATAATTAGACTATTCCCATACTTTACTCTTGATATTTCTTCAAACTCCTATTCAAAACCCTCAATTTTTTACTCTGAAGATGACTGTGATAACTTTGTCGAAACATGATAGTCAATAAATGGTCTCCAAAACTTATCAAACCACAAAAAAATATCAAGAAATAGATTAAAATACACCTAAGAACCTTTTGAAAAAAATATTACTTAAAAAGGACTCAATACCACATTCAAAACTCATGAAACATCATTGTACACTAGTTTTACAGTCATATTCACTTTTTCTAGGCCTAGGGCATCATGATTTCGGCCCAAAACCTCTAATAATGACTACAACTTTAGGAATTTTAAAAATACACTTTAATCTTCCTTCTCACCAACTCTTAGGAATTTCCAACGGTGGAATTGAGAGAAACCTAATTTTAAGAGTCCACTGTTTACCCTAGTGGAGGGTTTAACCCTCCTGGAGTAATTTAATAATATCTTTCTCAATTCTAATTGGATTTAAATGTAACAAAATGTTTCATAAAGTAGATTCATAGGGATAAAAGTTCTGATGGATGAGTATTGTATCTAAGCACTAAATATGGTTGTACAATGGCCTGAAACATAGAAAAATGTAGGGAAATAATAGAAAACTAAACTTTTCATTCATTTCCTTACTCCCATAACATAACCCAACCATCCTCAAGATTTGAGAAACTCCAATGCCTAAAAATAACTCTCCAACTACATGTATCTTCAACTTCTTTAATTTTGCAATTTGTTGCATTTTTTACCATTTTGCTATGACAACAATTTGTCAAATTTTGTAAGTTTACATTTTATTCCCAAATGAAACTAAAATAACCATCTAAGACATATTTCATGCCTATTGAGGCCTTTTAGGCCTTATTACAAAATGGGAATATGTATACAAAATCAAAATCCTAAGTTTTCCTCATGGAGGGATATTCTTCCAAGGGTGCACCTGCACCATTCTCCTTAGCCAAAAATAATTCCAAGTGGATTGAATGTACCGAGCCTTATCATTACTGCTCTTCCTTGTGGTCTTATTTTCCCCGCTTATTTCATCTTTACCTTTGGTTTGAGTTGGTCTATTTAAACATGCTTCCAACTTGTCATTTCTCTATGAATCTACTTCTTCATGCCCTAGAATGTTACAATCTCCTTTTGTCCTTCTTAAAACTACTCCACCTTAATCTGCAAATTATTCCCTATCCAAAAGTTTAGTACAAGAAAGAAATGATACATTAAATCTATTACAATACCTCCATCCTTCTTCAACTCTTTGTAAATCTCCAAGACAAATTCATCCTTGATCATTTATTTATCCAATCTTGACACCAATTCAATATCCCCTTCCTTTGAGATTAGGTATGTTATCTCTGCTACTTCTTCATCTTCATGCTTGGGAATGAATGTAGGTTAAGTGCAAGAAGTTGAGTCCACAAAATGTGGAAGTTTTTTCCTTAGCCAAAAAACTGAAATCAACATTGCAAAAATGGGATCCCTCTTTTTAAGATTTGGGATCCTGAGCCTAAATTAAAAATGGGATATTGTTTTTTAAATTTTCCATTTTTGGAAATTTTCAAAATGGGATCCTGTTTTGAATTTTTTCAAAAATGGAAATTTCCAAATGGAAAGTTTTCAAATTGGGATCTCGATTTAACATTCCATTTTTACAAAATTTCCAAAACAAGATTCCATTTTTAAAATTTCCAAAAAAAAAAAAATTGTTTTTGGCAATTTTGAAAACAGATCCTATTTTAAATAATGGGATCCCATTTTGTAGAACCATAAAAAAATTATTTTTTATGAAATGGGATCTCGCTTTACAAAATGTGATCCCATTTCCAAAAAATTGAAATTGGATTTGATTTGTTGTTGGGTTTTTTCCTTGTATTTTGGTTTGGGAAAAGCATTGGGAATTCGAACCTAGGCCTTCAACCTGGTTTGACCTACAAGTTGAAGGTCATAAAAATGTCAAAGAAAAAATACTGAGTTTAGACATATGCTGATGACTTCTTTTGCATAATTTTTTGACGAAATTAAAACCCATTTTAGATTAGACAATGTATATTCCAAATATGTAATTTGTTTTACAATTGGATTATTTTTTTATTTTTCAATTAATTTCTGATAAAACTAGTCCATAAACTTTAAATATTAGGGTTTTTTACTATTTTAATAACTTTTGATCAACATAACATTTTGATGAATGGATTGCACGAGAACAAACTTCCAACAATTCTTTTCAATTTAAATAAAAAATAAAAAAATGATAAGTTTAAGTCATCTTATGTGTGTCGTACACAATGATTTTCCAAAACGACAAATATGCCCAATAAAAAATTAACAAAAAATAAATTCAATAAAAAATTACAAAAAAATATCAAGAACAAGCTTCAGCGAGTCACAAATCTTTCCCCAAAAGGATTTAGAAAAATACAATAATTTAGGTCAAAATATGGATGCTGTACATGTGCATGGTATGGTAAAAAAAGTGACTTGTAAATAGTGGATTTTAGAAACGCCTATTGAAACTCAATTTGTACAATCTGGGTATTCAAATAAATTACATATTTGGAAACTAGACTCCGAGTACTACATTTTGTGTTCAACAAATTTTTTGAAGATTCAATCTCTAAGTGCATCAAATTTTAAGGTCAAATGTGTGAAATTATGAAAATAGGGAAAAACATTTTCACTTTTTGGCCAAAAAATGGACTCAACTTCTTGTAGCACCCTGCACTATCTTCATCCTTGAATTCTTGATTTGCATCTTGAAACTCTTCTTCTTCTATTGTCTTCATTTTTCTTCTTCTCCTTTTGACTATCTTCTAAATCAGCCATACCACCTTTTTCACTATCAAATACTAGTTGCTTGTCTAATCCACTCTTCCATCTTCATCATAGACTCCTCAAACTCTGCATCCAACCTTCTCATCTCTTACTTCAATGTAGCTAGCTCTCAAATTTCCCTTACCACTTTCTCTTTTTCCTTTCTCCCCCTTCCTACAAATGTCTTCTTAACACTTCCATCTTTTCTCCTCAAGCAAGCTTCTTCTTACTTCCACTTTATCTCAACTTTCTCTACTTGATGTAGGTCCTTTCCTCTGTTTCTTAACCTAGTCTCTTAGTAGCAATTAGGTTCTTCTTAACCTACACAAACCACAATAGATAAAACCACAATGTTTCTTTAGCTAGAACCTTTTGAGCTCTCATACCATATTGATGACAATGTAGGGAGAACAAACCCCTCACACAATTTTAACTTAACAAAACTCAACAAAATCTTGCTGTCCTTGCAACTAGGACTCTTTTTCCCTTCAAAAACTTCATAACACCAAAATAGAGAATAAGGCATAGAAATTCTTGTTGAACCTTCAAAAGACCATAAATAACATCAATTTGACTATCCCAATCCCTTTCACCAATTGAAACAACTTAAACAAGTGACTTTGAAAAAGTAGTATGTCCAAATTAGCAAATTAGACCTATTTAGACCACTTAAACAACACTAGATTCCCAAGCCCATATCTCTCTTTCTAATAGAACCAACACGTTCATGTATACTTGCATAACATAGTTATACCATTCCCATACTTTATTATTAATATTTCTTCAAACACCTATTCAAAACCCTCAATTTTCAACTCCAAATATGACTATGACAACTTTTTCCAAATAGGATAGTTAATAAATGATCTCCAAAAACTTAGCAAGTCACCAAAAAAAAAAAGGAAATGGATTGAAATACACTTGAGCACCTTCTAAAAATAATATTACTTAAAAATGACTCATAACCACAATAAAAATTTATGAAACATCACTGTATACTAGTTTTACTAGTCATATTCACTTTCTCCAAGACTAGGGCATCATGGTTTTCTCCCAAAAACTCTACCAATGGCTCTTAAACTTAAGGAAATTTTAAAATAAAATTTAATCTTCCTTCTCACCAACTCTCAGGAATTTCTAATAGTGTAATTGAAAGAAACTTAATTTTAAGAGCCCATTGTTTACCCTAGTGGAGGGTTTAACCTACCTAGAGTAATTTAACAATATCTTTCTTAATTCTAATTGGATTTAAATGAAACCAAATTCATCATCAAGTAGATTGAATAGGCTAAAAGGATTTGATGCAAGCACTAAATATGGTCGTACAATGGCCTAAAACATAGAAAAATGTAGGGAAATAACATAAAACTAAACTTTTCATTAATTTCCTTACTCCCACAACATACCCCAACCTTCCTCAAGATTTGAGAGGTTACATAATTCCTTTATAAACCAATTCCAATTCCTAAAACTAACTATCCAACTATCTATCTCTTCAGCTTCCTTAATTTTGCAATTTGTTGCATTTTTTATAATTTTGCTTTGACAACAAATTGTCAAATTTTGCAAGTTTACATTTTATGCCTAAATGAACCTAAAATAACCATCTAATACCAATTTCATGCTTATTTATTCCTTTTAGGCCTTATTAAAAATGGGAATACCTATAGAAAATCAAAATCCTAAATTTTCCTCATTGAGGCATATTCTTCTAAGGGTGCACCTACACCAATAAATAAAATGAAATGGTGAAAGAAAAGGAAATGATTTTGGTTCAAAATGAGGGAAACATTTTGGTATCAATCCCTTGCATCATCCATAAAAGTAAAAAGCAAGATAATAAAAAGTAAAAAGGAAAAGAGACCATTTGGGTCAACATGGAAGAGACAACAAGATGTCTCAATGCATTGCTTCACCCCCAAAAAGAAAAACACAAAAAAAAAAGAAAAAAAGAAAGTAAAAGGACCTTATGGTTCAAAATGGAAGAGACATAGGTCATCTCTACATTTTACATCATCCCCAAAAGGAAAATAAAAAATAAAAGCAAAAAGAAAGTAAAATGATGACATAGAGAAGAATGAAGGTACAAATAGAAGAATGCCACAAAGAGAGGAGAACAACAAATGTCACATTATGGGGGAACATGATACACACATACAATCATACTAAACAAAAGAAAAATAAAATTCAAGATGTTAAAATACTAGTAATGCAAATGTAAGTCACCCATAAAACAAGTCATCCACCTCCCAATCTTAGTTAGGGTAAGCGAAATGTAAAAAACATAGCTAGGGAAGAAGGAAAAATGCATTACTAGGACAAGGATAACAACTTCTTTCCCCCATGAAGTGCAAGGAAAGAATGAGCAAAGATAAGTGATGAGAAAGATCATGCAATAGTGAGAATGGAAAATTCTACAACTATTTACATGATGAGGTTGGTGATAAGGTTTATTGAATTATAGGATAACTGTTGGTATCAGTGAAGTGATACTTGTTTAGTTTGTCCTTCAATGTTTGAAATTCATCGCTGCGATGTCCGGGAATATGATGATATTTACAATATGGTATATTTTAATCTTTAGGATGGATGACAAACCTAAAATCAAAGGTGGTAAGAGAATAAGGCATTTATTTAAATGCATTTGCAGTTTCCTTTCACATTAATGTAGTGGATGGAGAGGAAACTTGAGTTTTTTCAATTTGTAAGGTCATTTGCATTTACTAGATTCACCTTGTTCATGAATTGAAGGATGAAGAGGAACCATGGGGATCCTAGCATCCTTATCAAGGGAATCATGTAAGGTTTGTTCATGTGGAAGGACATTCAAGTAAGGAGGAGAATCAAAGATTATTGTGCTATCATCTCAAAGTCTCCAATATTTAAATGAGGCTTGTCATTATGAGGAGTATCTTGATATATTAGCCCTATTGTGTTTTCCTTTGTTGGTATTTGTTCTAAAAGTTGGTGAATTTCATGTTTGGTTTTTGTATCACATCCTTGTTTTCTTAAGATAGTGAATCTATTTCCATAAGTTTTTTCAAGGTTAATTGGTGTGTTGCTAACTTTGTTATCATAAAATGGTTGAGGAGTTGGTTTTGTAGAATAACTTAGGTTCTTCATTTGTTTTAGGATGTAGACAACCAAATTTATTAGGAGGTGAAATAGAAAAAAGGTCTTGTGACTTCATGGATGGGTAAAAGGATGCATAGGCTTTAAGTTTTTCAAGGCATGCATTTCAATTTTTTTTCATTCTATCATCATCTTCTCCAATGATTTCAACACCATTAGGAGGAAATTCATGAGGAGTTGAAGGAGCATGAGGAAACTCAAGGTCATTAGGATCACAACCAAAGGCACAATTTTCAACATGTGGGTAAGTGCACCAAGATGGTCACACTTTTGTGGCCAAAAAAGTGAAAAATGTGACATAACACGTACGCGTTATGTCTTTGTAAAAGAAAAAAAAATGTCAATCAAAATATCATGTGATTTTCTTTTTACTGATTTTCATCTCCGCCCGCGGCCAAAAACCCTGCATTACGTGCTCGCGTTGTTGGGGAGGTGATTTCTTCACATTTCATCAACTTCAGTTGGATTTTCTTCACAAATATGGCGCCACGACGACGAAGAGATGCAAGAGGTAAGTTCTATTTGGTATTTGTTATGAATTTTTTTTTTTTTAAATTGATTTTGTTTGTTTTAGTTTAGAAATGAATGATTTTTTTTTAATTTGTAGGAAATCCTCAACCAAATCAACCTCAACAAAATCAACCTCCCACACCATTCTCTCAATACCCTCCTGGCACTCAAGAAAATTTGAGGAGTGAAATTGAAAACAATAGAAAAGAAGTTGAGGATCTTACTAGTAGGTTGAGTGATCAAAATTCTTCAACCACAGAAAGGATACATCTAGTAGATTCATTGAAGGATTTGTTAAAAAATGTGGATGCAATTACCCAACAAATATCTGGATGGAAAAATAGGAGGCAAACATCGAGGGCATATTATGCAGACAAATTATCATATAAAAAAGTTAAAGATTTAAAGATTACTAAAGGCGATTTGTACTCTCTATTCACTGACCCTAGAACAAATCAAAATATCACCCTCAATGTAAAGAGGTTTCCTATCCATTGGTGCCACCACCAAGAGATTAGGAACCGTTTTTATGATAGATGGTATATGGTCTTTGATTACCCACCGTCCAATAACTGTGAAGTCCCCCAATATTTTCTTAGGAAATTATACTGTGAGTTTGTGTTGAACCAAATCCTAAATTATTTTGATATGAGGGAGTTTCAGGGGAGAGGTGGGGGGTCAGCATAGGATAGGCCTGGTGCACAGCCGGATCCTACACGACAGGGGAGACGACATCTCGCTAGGCACCCTCATGAGCAGATGTGATGCAATTGCAAAGGAGAGTGCTAATGTAGAGACTTTGCAGGCGATCACATCCTTGACTCGGTGTCATCCACCACACTAGCCCCATTGTACAGCGCAATCCAGGGGAGTCTTCAGGTGGTGGCCTTTGAGGCCATGTGTGTCGATCTTGCGGAGCCACTTGTTCGTATGACCCTACCGGCCCTCAGGAGGGTGCTATGCAGGATCCATATCCTTCTACGCAGCCTGATCCGTATGCATCTACGGGGATGGAGAGGGCGGCTGACATTCTGCATGATGCATATGGTATTGACAGTCAGGTAAAATTCAACATGTTCATTGAATTTAGTTTATTAAATTTCGATTGTGAAATGCAAGATTAACTAATTTAGTTTTATTATTTTAATAAAATTGCAGGGTCATAGCATTGAGCCTGGATATACTAGTCATCAGCCTGTTTATTTTTGCAGTACACCTATCAGTGGGGTATGTAAAGTTAGTGAACAATTCTAAATTTAGTACACATGTGTTAATAGCATTGTTTTACGAATGGTATTTTAATATGTTATTTTGGATGTTGAATAGGGTACTGTCGAAGGATTCAAGGGAACACCTTCGAGTGTGAGTAGATTTAATCAAACATTCACGGAGGTAATATAGAATAAAGAGAACTTAACTAATGAATTTTAAGTTTAATCTAGATTTGTGTATATATAGTCATAAGAGTATATGGGTTCACTAGGTTATTATTCAAGCTTTTAAGAATCGTCCTACTATGATTGTTTTTCTTATAATTCCTACACTAGCAAGCTATATATAATTAAAATTTAACATGGAATTGACAAAGGTAGAGCTACATTCTACTCCATCCTATATAATTTTTTGTGATGTCAATGTAACCAAGAATAAGACTATGGATGTCCTACACATGATGTCAATGTAACCAAAAATAAAACTTCTATCCTTGACCCTATCTATCAGCCACTTGACTCCATCAATATCTCCTAGATGCTTGGAGATGCTTAAGACTAGGTCAAAATACCGTATATTCTCTTCATTTGTTGCATAGCTCATCCAGTTTCCCTATATGTTCTCTAACTAATCATGATTGCATGGAAAGAAGTTATAAGTACTCATTAAACTCTCAACTATTGGAGCCTCCTCAAACTTTCCCATAGGACGTGGAAAATGCTTAGAAATGATTAAATTCCCTAATAGGGTGTGGGAGATCTTTTAGGAAAACATTTGACACTAATTTGATCCATTGAATTCTTCTTCATTCTTATATATTCCTCAAATATACCTTGCAATACCCCTATCATACCTAAATCTACTACATTCATGTCCTTGTTAGCTAGCATGTTGGTGATATAGTATGGTCCATGAATTTTTATGTCTTCTTTTTTCATTTTTCTATACAGTCCTCTTTTATCTCACTACTAGGTCCTCACATAAAAAGAAAAGAAAAACATTACTTCTTTTTCTCATCTAAGGCCCCTAAGGTTTTAAACCCCTTAGATGCAAGGATTCAAAGCACATCAACCATGTGGTACAAATGACTAAATCCCAAAGATGATCTGTAGCAATGAAAGAGAACTTGAAAAGGTAGAGAGAGCTACACTGGTGACTCAGGAGAAACTTCAGCTTTCAAAAACAAAGCCAATTAGGCTGGCAAACATGTGGACCAAGACAACATTTGGTGGAAGAGGAAGAAAGATGACTAGAACTCTGGAGGCCCACCATACTGGATTTTGATATTCAACCATGAGAGCAGAAGAGAGAGCTGATATCATGTATCAAAACATTAAGCATGCATTCTTCTAGCCAATGGATAAGGAGATGATTACTTTTCTTCATTTTCATTTGCATAACCATATCATGGCGTGGGAACCATGAAGACCAAGGATGTCCAGTTTTATGTGGAGGTAATGGATGTGGTCCAAACTTTAGGAGGGGCAAGAAGGTCAATGTATGATCTTGATGAAATTAAGGAAGAACAATAAGAGAGGAATAGGAAAAATAAAATCAATACATAGTTTCAAGGATTTGTCAAGCGAGTAAGAGAGCTATGGGAGCAACCTCATCTAAAATATTTTGAACTAGAATTTTATATAGCATTTAGAGAGCTTGGTTTTCATGGAGTTCCTTTCAAATCCTCTGCTTTTATTGTTCCTATGGTAAATTTTTTGCTAGAGTTGGTGGAATTACCTTTCTTAGTAATCACTATTACTGAGATTGAGATTGTTAACCTTGAGAGAGTAGGACTTGGGAAAAAGGGATTTGATATGGCTATTGTTTTCAAATAATTCAAGCGAGATGTACTCCATATGTACGCCATTCTTCAATCTTCACTTGATGACATCAAGGAATGGATGAACTCCATGGATATAAAGTATTATGAAAGTAGAATGAACTTGAATTGGCAACCAATCTGTAAGACTATTACTAATGATCTAGATAAATTTATTGAAGATGTTGGTTGGGAATTTTTGAATATGGAAGCTAGTGATTTTGATTCTAATAATTTAGAAGGGTCAGATCAAGGATACAAACCCTCTAATGTAGAAGAGCAATCATAATTAGATTTCATACAGCCACCATCAAGAGTGTTACAAGCCAATCAACAAGATGGAGGGAATTCTTATATAAGGATAATTTTCAATGTTGCAGGTACCAGCTTTAATGCTAACTACAATGGCAACATTGAAATTCCCTAGTAGTATTTATGTTAAGAAAATTTCCTTTAGATGCAAGGATTCAAAGCACATCAACCATATGTCTTAATTTATATCGTAAGTTGTACCATGATGTTCACTATGCATTCCTCTACTCTTTCGATTTTCAAATGTGCTATTGACTTGTCATTGATCACCATCATATTCTCCTTTTCATGATTATTTTCTCTATCATCTTTGGTATAAACACTTGACTATTATATTTAACTCAAGTGAGGAAACTTAAAAATCATAATGATAGGCCAAAGAAAGAATATTCAGTCTTTTCATGGTAAAAGGAGACCTCAATTTAATCATTGTCATCCTCAAAAGGTTAATTCCATTGTCAAACATTTATTGCATATCTTAAACTATGACAAGCGTTTAATAAGGGTTTTGAAGAATAGGCCCTTGACAAGTTAGCTCCATCATTTTTTATTGTTGTTGTATCTTTATTTAGCTCTTACTCCATTCCTTGCAACAGTGATACTTGGATTTGTCATACTTAACTTAGTTGGCTACTATCAAAGCTCCTTTTGACTTGATCATCTCTTCTTCTCATATTGGTTGTCATATTTTACATTGTGTTTTGACATTTTTTCACTTAAAATTTGTCCTGAAGGGTCTTTTGTTTTTCAATGTGATTGTCCCAGGTTATTGCTTTTTAAAAAATTGATAATCATATTGTTGCTTATGTTGCATTACACATCATTCAAACTCAAAGCATTACTTCAAATTCAATAACTATTTTGTGATTTAATAATTTGTTGTTTATTTTAAGATGTTGGTGATAGAAACACCACCCAACGTAACAAGGTCAATGGATATTGGTGTTTCTACTACAATAGAATCCTCGATGGCTCTGATAGGGGAGGTATGAGGCAAATTACTAAATTTCAATTTACATTCATTGTTATAGATGAACTAGTTCTAGTGAAAAATCAAACCATTATTGATTCGTAGTTTAATTTCTATTTGATGGTTTATATTAGACTGAGTAATTTCTAAGCATCTACAGGCAACATTTCCCCGAGATAATGAGATCGTCAGATGGCTATAAGTGATTAAATTTTGTTAAATATATTAATTTTTATAATATAATTTCTATATATTAATGTCTTTACTTCTTATTGTAACAGTTGAAACTTGACTGGGAGCTAAACACTAGGAGGAGCAGCAAGAGCACTCCTCAATAGAAATGGGTGATAGATTTATCGCCATCGGGTTGGCCAAGAAAGTGAAAAAGAAAATTTTATTTGAACTAGAGCATGGAGAGAAATGAATTTTGAATGTAGAGCCCTTTGTTGTGGCTACGCCTACATGGCAATTTTGTACATATTTTAGCCCATATATTTGACACTCCAGATGCCCATATGGCATTCTCGTAAGCCTATATGGCTTTTTTGTAACTATATTTTATACTTATATTGACATATATTGATGTACATGCGTACATGGCTATTTGATTAATACAAATCTTTTTTATTGATGGTGTCCATATTTGCATTATAAATTAATGGTTCAATAGATATGAGTTACATGTATTCAAGTGTATACTTTACAACTTACGCACATATACTTTTTGACTTATGTTGGAACATCAAAAAGTGTGAAAATTTGTGTTTGGAAGTCAAACGTAAGCCAATTTTGCAATTCTCGGTTCTTGCATACTCAATCTTATGGACTTATTCCTTCCTAGCACATATTGTGAATATTTCTCATTTGGTGCAAAAGACAAATTCCTCATTTTTGAACCACTGTTTTCTTGTTTTCCTTCCACATAGAAAAATGTTCATTAATCGCTCTACTTTGATCAATGATCAATAATGGTTGATTGTAAATCACCCTTGACTTTTTATGTTTTGAACTTTAATTTTATAATTTTTAGTTTATATTCATAACGCTGATTACATTGCATTGCAATAATCTTTCAAACTCAAAGCATTGCTTCACATTGCATAACTAATAACTAGATGCCATAGATGACAAAATTTCAATTACAATATAGTTTTTACAAAGTCAACCTAAGTAGTTATGCAATTACTTCACATTGCATAACTAATAACTAGAGCAGCTGCCAATTGCATTTGCTTGTCATGGCATCTCTATGAGACCACATTTCTTTGAGGCATTTTTCAAATAGTTCACTACCTTGTCTATACTACCACATTTTTGATACATGTCTACCAAAGCATTTTGTCAAATAGTTCAAGTGTTGCCTTGTTGCTATGGTTGAAAGCCTAAAAGAAGTGCTTTCGTACAAGCTATGCATCCTTGGAAAGAATCTATCAAAAGCATCATAGTAAGCAATATCATAGACATGGTAGTGAACTCTTTGAAAAAATGCCTCAAAGAAGTGAGGTCTCATGACCTGATGGAATGCTATAACAATCAAAAATATTTGATTGTCATGGCATTCCATCACCATGAGACCTCATTTCTTTGAGGCATTTTTTCAAAGATTTCACTGCCTTATCTATGCTAACACATTTTTCATACATGTCTATCAAAGCATTTTATCAAACAATTCATTGCCTTGCTGCTATGGCTAAAAGCCTAAAACAGGTGCTTTCAAACAAGCTATGGATGCTTAGAAAATTTTTATCAAAGCATAATAGTAAGCAATAGCATAGACAAGGGAATGAACTATTTGATAAAAAATGCATCAAAGAAATGTGGTCTCATGGTGGTGGAATATCAAACAATTCGCTTCTTTGTTGGTATGGTTGAAAGCCTAAAATAGGTGCTTCCAAAAAAGCTACATGGATGCTTGGAAAAAATCTATCAAAGCATACTAATAAGCAATAGCATAGAAAAGGCAGCAAACTGCTTGAAAAAAAGCCTCAAAGAAATGTGGTCTCAATGGTGATGGAATGCCATGACAATCCATAGCAATTTGCTTGTCATGGCATTCGTCATGCCATTCCATCACCATGAAACCACATTTCTTTGAGGCATTTATTGAAAGAGTTCACTGCCTTGTCTATGCTAACACATTTTTCATACATGTCTATCAAAGCATTTTATCAAACAGTTCATTGCCTTATTGCTATGGCTAAAAGCCTAAAACAGGTGCTTTCGAACAAGCTATGGATGCTTGGAAAAAATCTATCAAATCATAATAGTAAGCAACAAGTTGATGCAATACAAAGATTGCTAAACCACTCAACAGGCCCATTCAAACTACCACAATTCAAGCTACATCAGGCCCATATCATTGAGACACAACCTGAATAATAGGAGGAATGGCCTATTTCAACTTACTACACTCAAACCCTTAAGGGATCGATCTAGTTGAACGTAGCTTGGAGCGATTCCGCATGTTTGGGTGTGAAAGAGGACCATTTCTAGTGTAAACATGCCTATTTGAACACGTTGGAACAATCCATTTGGTCACACGAGTTGCAGAACAGAAATTGCACCACCTTTCAACTTTCCACTACTTCCATCTGACACTTTTTCCATCAAGTGAAAACTGAACACCACGGGAAAACCACTCCAAGATAACAAAAACCAAGAGAGGTTATTGTAGAGGGGCCCAACATGATCCCATAGGATTAAACAAGAAGTTTCTAAGCATCACGATGTTCGAGTAACCTCATGCTGAAGTTTGTAGCCATTTTGCCCTTTGGACCCTAAAAGGATCGATCCGGTTGAATGTAGCTCAGAGCGATTCCGCGTGTTTGGGTACTAAAGAGGACCATGCCTAGTGTAAACATGCCTATTTGAATGCGTTGGAATAGTCCATTTGGTCGCATGAGCTGCACAACGAAAATTGCACCACCTTGCAAATTTCCACTGCTTCTATTTGACACTTTTTCCATCAACTGAAAACTGGACACCATGGGAAAACCACTCTGAGATAATAAAAATCGAGAGATGTTATTGTAGAGGGGCCCAATACGATCCCATAGGATTAGACGAGAAGTTTCTAAGTGTCACGGTTTCTGAGTAACCTCGTGCTGAAGTTTGCAGCCATTTTTCCCTTTGGACCCTTAAGGGATCGATCCGGTTGAACGTAGCTTGGAGCGATTCCGCATGTTTGGGTGCTAAAGATGACCATTCCTAGCATAAAAATGCCTATTTGAACATGTTGGAACAGTCCATTTGGTCGCATGAGTTGTAGAACAAAAATTGCACCACCTTGCAACTTTCCACTGCTTCCATTTGACACTTTTTCTATCAACTGAAAACTAGACACCACTGGAAAACCACTCTGAAATAACAAAAACTGAGAGAGGTTATTGTAGAGGGGCTCAACGCAATCCCATAGGATGAGATGAGAAATTTCTAAGCATCACAGTGTCTAAGTAACCTCATCCTAAAGTTTGCAGCCATTTTGCCTTTTCAACCCTTAAGGGATCGATCCGATTGAATGTAGCTCAGAGTGATTCCACATGTTTGGGTGCAAAAGAGGACCATGCCTACCATAAACATACCTATTTGAATGTGTTGGAATAGTCCATTTGGTCACATGAGTTGGAGAATGAAAATTACACCACCTTGCAAATTTCCACTGCTTCCATTTGACACTTTTTCCATCAACTGAAAACTGGACACCACGGGAAAACCACTCTGAGATAACCAAAACTGAGAGAGTTTATTGTAGAGGGGCCCAATGCAATCCCATAGGATTAGATGAGATGTTTCTAAATGTCATGGTGTCTGAGTAGCCTCATGTGGAAGTTTGCAGCCATTTTTCCCTTTCGACCCTTAAGGGATCGATCCGGTTGAACGTAGCTCGGAGCGATTCTGCATGTTTGGGTGCGAATGAGGACCATGCCTAGTATAAACATGTCTATTTGAATACGTTGTAATAGTCCATTTGGTCGCATGAGTTGCAGAACGAAAATTGCACCACCTTACAACTTTTCACTTCTTCCATTTGACACTTTTTCCATCAACTGAAAACTGGACACCACGAGAAAACCACTCCGAGATAATCAAAACAAAGAGAGTTTATTGTAGAGGGGCCCAATACAATCCCATAGGATCAGACGAGAAGTTTCTAAGCATCACGGTGTCTGAGTAGCCTCATGCTAAAGTTTGCAGCCATTTTACCCTTTGGACCCTTAAGGGATTGATCCGGTTGAACATAGCTCAAAGCGATTCTGAGTGTTTTGGTGTGAACGAGGACCATGCCTAGTGTAAACATGCCTATTTGAATACATTGGAATAGTCCATTTGGTCGCATGAGTTGCAGAACAAAAAATTGCACCACCTTGCAACTTTTCACTGCTTCCATTTGACACTTTTTCCATCAACTGAAAACTGGACATCACGGGAAAACCACTGCGAGATAACAAAAACTGAGAGAGGTTATTGTAGAGGGGCCCAACACAATCCCATAGGATTATACAAGAAGTTTCTAAGCATCACAGTGTCTGAGTAACCTCATGCTGAAGTTTGCAGCCATTTTGCCCTTTCAACCCTTAAGGGATCGATCTGGTTGAACATAGCTCGGAGCGATTCCACGTGTTTGGGTGCAAAAGAGGACCATTCCTAGTGTAAAAATGCCTATTTGAACACGTTGGAACAGTCCATTTGGTCACACAAGTTGCAGAACGAAAATTGCACCACCTTGCAACTTTCCATTGCTTCCATTTGACACTTTTTCCATCAACTAAAAAATGGACACCACTAGAAAACCACTTGGAGATAACCAAAACTGAGAGAGGTTATTGTAGAGGGGCCCAACACAATCTCATAGGATCAGACAAGAAGTTTCTAAGCATCATGGTGTCCAAGTAACCTCATGCTGAAGTTTGCAGTCATTTTACCCTTTGGACCCTTAAGGGATTGATCCGGTTCAACGTAGCTCGGAGCGATTCCAGGTGTTTGGGTGTGAAAGAGGACCATTCCTAATGTAAAAATTCCTATTTGAATGCTTTGGAACAATCCATTTGGTCAAAAGAGTTGTAAAACAAAATTTGCACCACCTTGCAACTTTCCACTGCTTCCATTTGACACTTTTTCCATCAACTGAAAACTGGACACCACAGGAAAACCACTCCGAGATAACAAAAATTGAGAGAGGTTATTGTAGAGGGTTCCAACGTGATCCCATAGGATTAGACGAGAATTTTCTAAGCATCACGGTGTCCGAGTAGCCTCATGCTGAAGTTTGTAGCCGTTTTACCCTTTGGACCCTTAAGGGATCGATCCGGTTGAACGTAGCTCGAAGAGATTCCGCATGTTTGGGTGTGAAAGAGGACCATTCCTAGCATAAACATGCCTATTTGAATGCGTTGGAATAGCCCATTTGGTCACACGAGTTGTAGAATGAAAATTGCACCGAGTTGCCACATGAAGGAGAAAGCTTCATTAGTTCAATTGATGTGAGAACAAGTTGACAGTTTGAAAATAGCTAGAAAATGGCTTAAAACCCTAGGAAATGACCATTTTCAAGTTTAAGAATTCTACATACAGTTAAATCTTAAGACCTCAAAAATATTTGAGAGGTGTTGATATGGGACAAGGACCTCGAAGAAAGATTGAAATGTTTGAGTAATAACTAGTTGTTTTGGTGATGAAGATGTAATTGGGGGTCATCGACTAGTAGCCTTCTTAACCCAAGATGAGGGTTTGGTGAAAGCGATGAAAAGGTGGAGTTTTGGTGAACCTTCAAGAACCCTAGGAGGTTGTTTTGAAGCCATTGAATACATCTCTACACCCCTGCAAGAACTAGTGGAGTGTTGAGGACAGATTAGCCTTTAGGGTAGATTAAGGGCTAAGGAAGAGTTCAAGCATGGAACCAAGGTTAACTTGGTAGATGGAATTGTGATAGAAGTTGGGTTGGCCAGATAGACTAGGGGTACCTAAACTTGAGAAGGGTCCTATAGGTTAAGGTGGTGAAACAAAACACCAAGGAGGTCTTGCAAGCAAGACCTAGAGTAGGAATCTGTGATTGATTCCTCCAACCCCGTACCTATCACTATTCTTCTTCATCATTGTCTTCTTGTTCTCCTTGTTCTCCTCACCTATTTCTCTCAAGGCTATTTATGCTAACCTGCATAGCTTCTCTCTCCCTTCTCTATTGCCTCTCTTCCCTTGCTTTAGCCTGCTCTCTTGCTGCTTCTTGTTCTCTTCTTTCCCTTCTCTCCCTTTCCAAGGTTTCCCTCAACTAGTGGTTTTTTTGACTTTTCTAACAACTTTTCCAAAAGACTCACCAAACTAATGATTGAATTAATAAAAATAGTTGTGCATATACTTACAAATTAATAAGAACAGTTGTGCATATACTTACAAATTAATCCAATGAACCATCTGGGTCTGCTCTACTCTTTATTGTGTCAAGTATTGCCTCATGGTCAAACTCACAGACCTTCCACAATGTCTTGTTCAAAGGTCTACCCTTATATTTGGTCAAAATAACATTGGATGCCACGACAAGGTTTGAGTAATGAAGAATCTTACGATGCATGTCAAATTCCTCAAACAACCAATGTTTAACACTCTTATGTGGGTACCTTCTGAGCCACGTTCCAGCAAGAACAACTGATCTTGTAGGGTATTCAATGTTTTCTCCATCTACAATTGGGGCTTCCAATTTCTTTTTTTCCTCAACATAATGACACAAGTAATAGTCTGTACCTTCTTTGTTGTCTTCATTTGCAATAACTGCATAAATATTTCCTGCATTTATATGTGCAACATATCTATTGAAAATAGTCAACATTATGAATACAGTACAAAGTAAGATAACAATATGGAATTTCAAATACTAAGCAAGTAGATATATTACCTAGTTGAACTAGATCTAATACATGGTCCAAAATTAGTAAAGC